>CM048745.1:340677257-341295257 GCA_026315105.1 Locusta migratoria
AACTTGCAGGGCAAACTTCGTTGTCCCAACTTTCTCTTCCCTTCTCCCGGAACGCTGCGTGCGGACACCTTCTTGTTCCTAGTGGTCTCGGCAGGCATGTGCGTTAAATCGCATAGAATTCCTTAAAGCTGCAAGGTAATACTCTTTTCTTTTAAAGCAATAGATTTTTTTTCTCTTTGTAATTGAT
Organism: Locusta migratoria; assembly: GCA_026315105.1. Classification (NCBI taxonomy): domain Eukaryota; kingdom Metazoa; phylum Arthropoda; class Insecta; order Orthoptera; family Acrididae; genus Locusta; species Locusta migratoria. Next base: position 340,677,445 of record CM048745.1, read on the forward strand.
CCTGTCGGTAACCGTGAACTCTTTGTGCTGGAGACGTGCTGTCGTCCTGGCCATGATCGTTTACCCCAGAAATTTTCTTACTTCTCAACATATCTTATTTCACTTGTCTGCCACTATTTTCCGTATTTCATTCTCCTCCTCTCCTATCTCTCATTCTGCTCCTCTCCCCTCTCTCATTCTCCTCCCTTCTACCGGCCTCGGTGGCCGAGGGGACTGAGGCGCTTCAGTCACGGTCTGCACGGCCACTACGGTCGGGGGTTCGAATCCACTCTCGGGCATGGATATTTGTGCCGTCCTTAGTCTTAGTTAGTTCATAAGTAGTTTGTAAGTTCAGGGACTGATGACCCCGTAGTTAAGTCCCATAGACTAAACAAACATTTGAACATTTTTGATCCTCCCCTCTCCTCTCCTTCTCCTCCCTCCCCTTTCTGTCCGTCTCCTCGTCCACCTACTCACCTACTCCTCTCCCTCCAGTATATGGAAACATACATATGCGTCACGTTTCATGATGATAGATCAAGTGGTGTCAAAGTCGCAAAGTACCCTCCGCCATGCAAAATTCACTGTTCTGCAGAATATAAAAATCTGCTTCATGAAAACTGCTCACGTGCTTGCCATCGTTTCGTTATGGGGTTAAGACATCTTGTACTGCATTTTGTCACTTACAAAAAGAGGGTCTGACATGTGGGTCAACGATTTTGATCATATTTTGCATGGTCCTTCTATACTGAATATAAAGAGATTCGTGTTCGGCTTTCTACTGGACACTCGGTAGTTTTTGAAAAAAATAAAAGTCAAAGTTGATGGGGGACGTTTACTACGCTGTACATCGAAAAATCGAACAAACTTTGGCATGACGGAGGTTAGAATCTGGACCCACGGTAAGATGTTTTTGTTCGTTCGTGATTCATCATTTTAATTGTCATCTTAGTTTTTTTTATTAGAGAGAGCATCGACTGGTGTCGGCGCTCGGAAACTCGCTCATGTCTACGAGTACCCAAGTTACACCGTGAAAACACAGATACTTTATTAACTTTAGTAAAAAAATGTTCATCTTTAGACGATCTTTCGATGTATAGCTCTGAAAACGCGACTATCCATCATCAACTTTGACCCTGTTTTTCACAAAAATTACTGACTGTCTGGCACAATATCTACAAATTCGACATGCACGTTAACTGTCAATGTCACAATACTTATACAAATAACTTCTTGGATTGTGTTCGCTATTCTGACTTATTATGTGACCATCGTCGTAGTAACTACTATCAGTTTCTAAAGTTTTCTAACAAATGTTCAAATGTTTGTAGAGCTTATGGGACTTAACTACGGTGTCATCAGTCCCTAAACCTACAAGCTACTTATGAACTAGCTTATACTGAAGACGGCACAAACATCCATGCCCGAGGGGGGGATTCGAATCCCCGACCGCAGCGGCCGTGCAGAGCGTGACTGGTACGCCGCAGGCAGCACGGCTACTGCGGCCGGCCCAAAGTTTTCTAACAGTTACTGTATTAGTTTGTCTAAATTAATTATTTAATACTTTAAATCTTAATACGTCTCTTGCCTACCAGCCCACGTACGTCGTTCTCGTCTCTGGTAATTCTTCTTTTCTTAATTTCTTTATTATATAAACCAACTGTTGCCCCCTGACAACATTACTGACTTTTTCAAGTGTTTGGCAGGTGTTGACTCGTGCTTATTAACATACTTTCACTCCATCATTACTACCGGTGTCATGCGTAATAAGTTCTGCGTCAGAAACTTGTGACCTGGCAGCTCGCTGTTTCTGAATTGGATGACAAATGCGAAATCCCACGGTTAAATTCATGAGTTGACTAATGTCAATATTTTGTGTGAGTTCGATTTTTTGTAGTTTTTTAAGTATATATAAAGTACTGAACTACACCGAGACTTCGTTTTTACTGTAAAAAACAGTTGGTCGGAGTACCGAAAAAGACCGTAATCACGTCGGTAAAATCAAAGGAACGTGTGTTGCTCTTCAGTAAAGATATGGGCGCATGCCCTGAGCTATTAACAAATGCTTCAGAGAGTGTCTACTCTTAAACATGCTTTTTGTAATAAGTTAATGAATTGGACACGGACTCACATCCACCTTCACATCCTCAAACTGCTTAATGCAAATTTCCGGATGGTTATTTTGAAAAGCAGACGGTGAGTTACCTTCCTCATCTTCTTCATACAGTCTTGCACAAATATTCCCCCCTTCGTTCAGGTGTTATCCACCTTATTCTGAACTGACTAAGAAATTTTTAATATTCGTGTATATTTACAATGGTCGATATAATTTTGCTGAAATTTATTGGAAACAGCGAATATTTTACAACTCCACCGTCTAATCCGTGGATGTTCTACCCGATGGTGGAAGATGAAGATTTATGCCGGACCCGGACTCGAACCCTGATTTAGCGCTTTTCACGGATGGATGAATGGATTCTTAGGGTTTAACGTCCCGTCGACAGCGTGGTCATTAGAGACGGAGCTTACGCTGGGATTTTTGGGTAAGATGGGGGAAGGAAATCGGCCGTACCCTTTGAAAGGAACCATTCCGGCATTTGCCTGGAGTGATTTGGGGAAATCACGGAAAACCTAAATCTGAATGGCCGGAGGTGGATTTGAACCACCATCCTTCCGAATACGAGTCCAGTGTGTTACCACTGCACCACCTCGCTCGGTGCTTTTTCCTAGCGGTCGAATAAACCAGTATGCTATCCAAACAGGTTTCTAGGACTGACCCAAACCTCCAATTTCGAAATGCGGGAAATCCAAGTTTTTAAAATTTCGGTATTGCTAACAAATGTCGATAAATTATATCGACCAGTGTAGAGTGTCTCTCTTGTGCGGAATGACAGTATAGGCTGCTAGCGCTATCTAGTGCATTTAGATGACTGTCTTCTACGTAATGTGGCATTTGGAGGTTGGGATACCGCAATAGTTACTTAAGGCGACCGCTCGCAAAAAGCGGGTCGTCCCGACATAGTCCAAGCTTTCATCTGCTACCATTTGGTAGAACATATACATCTCAGACAGCGGAGCTTCCAAAATCTTGCTATTGTCAACAAATATCTACAGGAACTTTTACGCCGGCCGCGGTGGCCGAGGTGACTGAGTCGCTCCAGTCACGGTCAGCTCGGCCACTACGGTCGGGGGTTCGAATCCCCCCTCGGGCATGGATATTTGTGCCGTCCTAGTTTGTAAGTAGTTCATAAGTAGTTTGTAAGTTTAGGGACTGATGACCCCGTAGTTAAGTCCCATAAGCTTAACAAACATTTGAACATTTTTTTGAACTTTTACATGAGCTATAATCGATCTTGAAATACCAGAAAGTCATTATGTAGCTGACGCTCGGAAATGCTCCTAATGGTCCAACCATTCCGTGATGGTGTAATGTTAAATTTGCAGAAATTATTACCTGAAAACAAACAACATGATCACATAGGAAATAATATTTTAAATAGACAATTTAATGAAACTCGAGCCGAGATGGCAAAACTTCCCGAAAAGATTCGTAAAGTTACAAAAAGCGGTTTTTCTTAAATAGAAATAAAACAATAACTCCTATGGGAAAATGTTAAATTAGAAACTTATAGCCCTTAAGATTATCTAACTATTGCTGTTTTGTACTTATAGAGTGATTAGATACTTTTCGAGCTATTTCTAAAAATCACATAAAAATCTTTAAAAATTAGATTCTATATAACTCGTCAACATTCAGGTTTCCAAACTAAGTATTTACCATAAGAATGGCCCCAAATAAGTAAAAAAAAAAAGTGCTTGTTCGACAAATTTAAAACATTCAATACTTTTAGAAATATATCGATTTTTTTTTTAAAAAAAAGCCTTCTTGAAAATTGACAAGAGTTAGTCAGGGGATCGACTAAGAGTAATGCTTTTTCTTCGGCTTCCGTCATGAAGAGTTGCAATATATATATTAGATTTTGTTAATTGTAAGTATCGAAGAATGATTTTGAAGAACTTGCACTTTTTGGGCCTGTTTTCTTCAATTAACTATTTGTATTTATATGTTATGAAAGGAACTGCTGAAGAAGTATGTTGCTGGCATTTTTTTTTTTTTTCAGATTATAAAACAAGTAATGTTGGTCATCGACCTTCTGGATACGAGACGAATATTTTACTTTTTACAGCGAGGTGCTTCATGGAGATTAATATTGAATACTTACACTATTAAGGAAAAAAACTACATGGATGTGTTGCATTCCTTTCTAGTGTCACTAAACAACCGGTAGAGTGAAGCGTGCAAGCGCGTAATGCCTTGAGCTGGAGTGGGCGATCGGCTATTGGGAAAGGGGGAGGGGGAGGGGCGGAGGAGACTGGCGCTTGTTCTCTCTGAGAGCATTCTAAACATCTCGCACTTCCAAAATCTTCCAGATCTTTTTTGAGAAACATCGCCTCTTTTTTTATTTTTATTTTTTTTTTTTAATTTTTTAACATAAAAAAAGTTTAGAGCGGGCAGCATAGTGCCGTACCGGCGTCACAGAAAAAGCCCTTTCCTTGCAAAAAAATTAGGTAGAAAATTTAATTGTCGAAGAGGCCTTTTTAAAAAATTGATATATCTCTAAAAATTTTGAATATTTTAAATTTTTCGAACGAGCGCTTTTTTCACTTATTTCTTGCCGTACTTACGATAATAAGAAATTTGGAAACTTGAATAATCTAGTTTTTAAAGATATTTATGTGTCTTTTCGATATATCTCGAAAAGTATCAAAGGAATCGATAGGTACAAAAAAGCAATCGATAGATAATCTAAAGGGCTATAAGTTTCTAATTTAACACTTTCCCTTCAGGGTTATTGATTTTTTATTTGTTTAGGGAAAACAACTTGTTGTAACTTTGTAAATTTTTTTTTGGAAAATTTTACCTTCTCGCCTCGAGTTTCATAAAATAGAAACTACATTTAAAATTTTATTTCTTGTATGCTCATATTTCTTTGTTTTTTTGTTTTCAGGTAATAATTTTTGCACCCAATTGTCCCTAATGCTTGAACTATAAAAGCACTCCTCATACGACACGATGTACTCCGTATTCGCATTAACTGTCCATTCAACTGGCATCTATACCTTTATACCTTTAAACAATGTTTTGATACTCCTGATCGCAGTCTCTTCACACGAAGTCACTTTCAACGTAACATGACGAATAGAAATATTGCTAAAGAGATTACTCGGAAGATATTGCAAGAAGACAGTGGTTTCGGATTTGCTCATTCTATAGCACTGTAACTTGCAAATAAATTCCAGCGACTTATAATTGAGTAAAATTGATTCAAGTTAGATATTTATACGTTTATTCATGAATACAGATATGCGCACGCCTTAAAAATTTGCAGCAGTAGTACAGCATGAAAAAGATCCTTCGGATAAATTGAAATTTATTTAGATTTGTTTCACTTGGCAGATAGGTAACTGCAAATTATTTCAGACTAATTACCTCGTAACTAATTATTGCCGTCGCAGATCTCTGGTGCGGCACACGGCAGCGGTTTGAAATATTACATAAACCATAAATGTACTGCTGGCGCAAAATTTTCAGCGCGAAAATCCCTATTGAGAACCGGCGTTAAATCACAACTTAAAGCAACAATTTAACCTACTAGTTTCAAATATACTCGCATCTCTCTCTCTCTTTCTCTTTATTCAACTTTTTTTTTCAACCTGCGTATCACGAACAACAGTATAGCTGTATATTTTTTCCCACTTTATGTTACGGTAGTAACACTAAAAGTGGGCCTTTGCGATCGTCTTTTGACAGCTCGAAATTTAAATGAAAATAACGGCTTAACTATTCATCTGACACGAAAATTGAAAAACCGAATTTGTAGAGGAGAAAATCCTCTACAACTTTGCTCTCTTATGTTTTTTTTTTCATATCTTGTAGCGTTTCAAAGATACTTGCAAACATAACGGCGATTTTGAGATGTATGTCTGTCTGTCTGTCAGTAACGTGTTCCCTGTTTTTAAGACGAACCGTTCTACCGATCAACACCAAATTTTACAGATATGATTGTAGGCCGCCAGAGACCGGAACCTCCTTTTTTTTTTCAAATTTTTCGGACGAAAAATACGGTAGTAACACCAAAAAAAGCCGTTTGTAATATAATTGTAATTGCGAACGAACCGTTCATCTGACACGAAAATTGAATAACATAATTAGTAGAAGAGAAAATTCTCTACAACTTAGCTCCCCTACCCTTTTTATCATATCTCGTATCGTTTCAGACATATTTGCAAAAGTAAAGGAGATTTCACACCCTCCATTGAATTAACGAAAACCAGCCATTCGCAGATGTCACGTGACATTCCTCGCTCAGAACTCTCTCTGGCGAGAGTTGCGTTGCGTATTTGATGATTTTCTTATTGTAACTTACATGTTGCCATTTCAAAGCAATGGCGCAGTGAGGAATTAACAAAAACACATCGTTCTTCGTACGACAAATGATAATCTAGTGTCTTCAAATGCCATATTAGCATCAGTTAAGAACAGCCATCAATAGTATGAGAATAAAGGACTCTTATTTTGATTGATAGCTGTAGCGTAGTGGGCAAGGCGTTGGACTATGATGCTAAAGGTCGGTGGTTTGGAACCCGCCACTACTTAAGTGTTTTTTTTTTTTTTTTTTTTTTTTTTTTTTTTTTTTTTTTTTTTTTTTTTTTCCCTAAAAGGGTTTCAGACACTCTCTTAATTAATTTTTTATTATTTAGATTGTCATTTTGGTCCAAAATGTTTGCAAAAAGTTATAAAACTACAAATCTAAAGTGGGCCGTAAAACACGTCAGTGTGATTTCTTCTTTGCAGTTTGTAGATAGGGTAATTGATAGCGCGCAAGGTGACATGTGTAATTTGAAAAACTGTTCAAATGTCTGTAAATCTATCGGGCCAAACTGCGTGGTCATCAGACCGTAGCATACAAACTACTTAAACCTAGGTAAACTAACCTACGGACAAACACACACACCCATGCCCCAGGGAGGACTCGAACCTCCACGGCGAGCAATCGCATGCTCCGCAGAGAGGTGCTTTAGACCGCTCGGCTACTCCACCGCGGCGTGTAGTTTGATTACATTCCTGTAACTGAAGCAAACCTGAAGCAGTCTGTGTGAAAACTCGTTTCATTATAGCGATATATACATTGATGAGTTAAAATATAATTAACTAGTTATACGCCCGTGCATCGCCATGTAAGTTATTTTAAATGTCCGAGGGGGCAGGTTGGCAGCAGCCTCGTACGCTGTTCTTGAGTCCAGTGTAGATGTGAATTTGACAATCGATAAGGTAGTTAGAAAGAGGAGAAAATGACTGTTGGATTTAACAATAACACAGGAGATAAAATTGGCGGAATGAAAACAATGAAGACTTTAAAACACATAATCAATTAAAACTGCCACGGTGGCAAAAAATTGGACTTTGCAAAGTTAACGACAACGAGAACAGAGACGATAAAAAAAAAAAAAGGTCTTAAAATCACACTCACAGTTTGACACTCACGTAGCAATTTAGCACGATGCACTGTTGAAAGCAAAGCACTGAGAACTCGCAGAAATAGTGGGGATAGGAAGGGGGACTCGGAGAGGTGGGAAGGGAAGGAGTGAGGGATTGGGGAAGGAAAACGTAAGAACGAGGGTGCAGAAAGAAGATCCAAGCGGGGAGGGAAAGGAGGGGGGGGGGGGTCACGTAATATATGGGTGGGGGGAGGGGAAGGGATTAGGGCTGATAGGATGGGTAAATATCGGCACGGAGGGCGTCATCTGAGGGGGGGGGGGGGGAGAGTTGGCGAAAGTTACCCTGGGACCATGGAAGTTAAGGGACTTCGCCTATAAATTCGTTTTTCGTTTGCTAACAAGTCCGAAGGAAGCAAAGAAACTTCGCTATCATTTTAATGTTCAAAGAGAAATCAGTCAAATTCTTTGCCCAGTAAATTCAATGTTACTTTGTATTCGTAAGAATAATATTCTGGTGAATAAATCCGTCGCCGACGAGTTTCCAGAACTACTGGTGTTACTTACTATAACGTAAAAAAAGTAACCGTTCCATCTATTGGTGCTTTCGTCTACCACAATTTTAACAGCACCGTCTACTGGTTCTTTGTTATTCTGCGCGATACTACTAGGCAGGGAAGTCTTTTAAAAGTTTACGTTATGTTTACTGATACAGACGAATGATGAAAATTTGATATCTAGATCACTTAACTAATGAGAAGGTGCTTAACCGAATCGGGGAGAAAAGGAGTTTCTGGCATATCCTGACTAAGAGAAGGGATAGATTGGTTGGACACATTCTGAGACATCAAGGAATTATCAATTTAGCATTAGAAGGAAGCGTGTGGGGTAAAAATCGTAGAGGGAGACCGAGGTACGAATATATTATGCTGATTCGAAAGGATGTAAGTTGCCAAACGTATTCTCTGATGAAGAGACTTGCACAGGACAGGGTAGCGTGGAGAGCTGCATCGAACCGGTCTGCTGACTGACCACAACAATAACAACAACAACAACAACTGTATCTCTCTCTCACTGAGCAGATTCTGATTAAATAACAACTCGAAGTCGCACCAATATGCATTCAATTTATCTGTGAAACTGTCATCCAAAAAAAAAAAAAAAAAAAAAAAAAAAAAAAAAAAAAAAAAAAAAAAAAAAGTTTGTAGAAGTTATGGGACTTAACTACGCGGTCATCAGTCCCTAAACTTACAAACTACTTATGAACTAGCTAAGACTACAGACGGCACAAATATCCATGTCCGAGGGGGGATTCGAACCCCCGACCGTAGTGACCGTGCAGACCTTGACTGAAGCGCCTCAGTCCCCTCGGCCACCGCGGCCGGCATCAAAATTCATCTGGTACTCTGCAGCGTAGCCTATTCAAACACACAAAGAGACAGGCATGAACGTTTTAAAAACTTCAAATTACGACATCTTTTGTTTCTGTGGCCGTATTTTGATGAAATGAAGCCCACTAGCAAACGCCTCAATCCTTTGCAATTGCTAAATGTGTATTGAAATTGGATCTCTACACAAATACTGTCGTTACGTAATCGGAGTTCTCGATATTCAAATGTGCCTGTTTCTCTTTTGAGCATAAATGGACATCACGTTCCACAGACGACTGATTTTTATCAAAGTCTGAATGACGAAACCACACAATCGTTGAAATATGAAACAATAAACTTAGGACAGGGAACGTTACTCTTGTTCCAAAGGGTTCGAGATTTCCCGATACAGCGCAGTGTTCGATATGATATCAAGCCTGTTTGACCGGTCACTAGATATTTAAATAGCATGGCGCGAGTGAGAAGTAGAATGGGACACGCAAGAAACAAAAAATAGCCACAAGGAGCTATGTGTCTGATTAATATTTGACAATTTCTTGAAACACGTGGCAAATAGCATTAAATCCTGTAGAAAATCGGATTGTGTTTGAACAAATATGCAATAAGATTTTTACAGTAGGCCACTGTTCTAAATGAATATATAAACATATTACTGATTTTAAAAAGGTAAGCTAACAGGCAAAGGTGAAACTCTTGTCATCCAAATAATTTTATTTGACTGAACCAAGTCCAATATTGACAGTTTATTTTCGTTAAAAGTAATGCAACCAGCTGCCTTTATGAATGTTTTTTTATTAACCCACAACTAGTTTTTGAGGCCATTGCAAGCTCATCTTCAGTGGATAATTTGCAGGAACATTTATCTTACGCTAAGTGTAGGTTTACGCTGCCATGGTGGTTTGTGTTTTTATTGTAGATGTAACTGTAACCAAGTTTTACATTGGGCACGAACGTTTTTTACACATGGTGTAGTGGGACGGATCATTGTCTCCGCTACATATCTCACGTCAGCTCAGTTTCTGCACGATAACTTACTTATATTTGTGTTCTTAAATTATTTTTATGTAAATGGTTAATGTTATATGATTCTTAAAGAAGTTTTTTGTATGTTTTTTTTTTTATGTTTCATGTACTGTGAGGCGAGTCAACCTACGAGGGCAACATCTTCGACACCGATTCCAAGGAGTAAATATCCAGCCACATCAAGTCGCGGGTCGACGGCCACGAGGCAAGAAGATGTTGATTTCTGCGGTTGTCGTCGAAAGAGTTGACATTATTATCGAAGTTTCATGTTAAAACAATAAATTTTAAAAGTCAGTTCCCTTTTGTCTGTCAATTACTACATATGTAAAGTCATAGAAAGCAATATATGTCATTGTGTTTAAACTTGACGAAAGTGTCAGAGTACATCATTTATGAAGAATTATTTTACGATGAATAATATATTAACGAAATGAGCAGATGATTTAATTTAAATATTCTTCAATCTGAAGGAAGATTTTTATGAATTTTCATTGGTGGGAAAGTTACGTCAAGAAGACTTCGATAAATGTATTTTTTAGAACTTTGGTTAATCGATCATACACATTGATCGATAATCATTGAAGAAATATTATTTTTTGTCTGTGGCTATAGCAACGACCACAAACTGAAGAATTTCTTTTGACCGTCTTATCTATGAGAGAACTTAGAAATATTATAACAAGAATCTGATTTTTGAAATATTGCAGCGTATAAAGATTTTACATGAACATTTATTTTATTTTATTTTTATATAAATTTTATGGGCGAGTGGACACCTCAAGGATTACGAAGTCTGACACGGCCACATTCAACCCTAATCATACAAGACGAGTGCTTTTCAAGATGTTTTAGCACACGTTCCGCCGCACAAAGAGGTCGTTCCGCCGCAATGGCAGCTTTTTTTGCTACACTTAGCGTTACACACTTACAAAATATAAACATTGAACGTCAATGTTTATATTTGTAAATGTGTAACGCTAAGTGTAGCAAAAAAACATTGACATTCAATGTTTCTATTTTGTAAATGTGTAACGCTAAGTGTACAAAAAAACATTGACATTCTATGTTTCTATTTTGTAAATGCGTAACGCTAAGTATAGCAAAAACGCTGTCACGTGTAAAAAACGTCAGTGCCCAATGCATAACTTGGTTATACTTATACCTACAATAAAAACATAAACCACCATGACAGCGTAAACTTATACTTAGCGGAAGATAAATACTCCTGTACAGTATACAATGAACATGAGCCTGCAGTAGCTCGAAAACTATTTCTGTATTGATAAAAAAACATCCATAAAGGCAGGGAAACCTTTATAGGATAGTGGTCGATATATTGCCTATCTAACAAAATGCGAAACAATGTAGGTTGCTCTTTGACTTTCTTGTTTTCGCCCGTTTCATTAAATAACAAGTTTGTAATATTTTATAGTGTTTAGTAATGTTTCATTGTTTGAATATTGTAATGTGTTCAATTAATGTAATTCAGTAAATTATTTAATAAATTATATTTTCTTTGCATTCCAAATGCCATTCTTTTAGTTATCCATTCCACATAAAAGAAGGTGGTCTTTTAAATGACCACCATCCACAGTACTCTAAGCTCCACCCAAAATGGATAGTGGTCTGTAAATCAATCACCTATTTCTTTCTTTCATTTCCAAGTTAAATGGACATAAAATAATTCTGAGTATATTAGATGCCGATATAAGTCAAATGGGATTCAATAAAAACATTACCTTAAAAAAAGTTTTGTCCTACAAGGGGCAACGAAAATAAACCGTCAATTTACGCAACAGCTGCAATTCGTATCCAACATGGATATTTTGAAAGTACAATATTTTATTTGTTCACTAGAGTTGGCCACTTTTTCATAGTTTCGAAACCATGTTTAGATACGAGCAACTGTTTCACTGGTTCGAAACCGCCGGGTATTTCGGATCACATACGTTGCAGGTACTGAAACTGTAAGGCTGGTATTTGGTCATATTTCACAAAAATTTATATCATGTATTTACATCATAAAAATTTGATAGTGTAATAGGGAACTTTGACATATCTCCACTTTCGTAAAAAAAAAAAAAAAAAAAAAAAAAAAAAAAAAAAAAAAAAAAAAAAAAGAGAGAGAGAGAGAGAGATCATATCTAATACATCGCAGAAGATTTGATCATAAAAGTCGTTTGTCTTCTGTTCACTGCAATGCGAAATGTAACCACTAGGAGCGCTAGCACCAATGTAGATCTTGGGTCACCCTTATTTGAAAACGAACCACCTTGTTTGAAAACATGACGTCTGAGTTTAGTTGATGTGTGCCGTCTACGACAAAATTAATCCAACTATATGAAGCAGACGAAACACTGTATAATCGCAGACAACCTGCATATAAGAACAGGTTAAGGAGACTCGAAAGTTACAAGAGAATGGCGGAGGTACTCAACCGAAAAATTCGGCCTGGGTGTACAGCCTAGAATATTAAGAAGAAGATTAATGGCAGATTAAGAAGAAGATTAATGGTCTAGTGTCTTGCATCAACCACAAAATTAATAGAAATATATGAAGCAGATTTTTATAAGCTCTTCACACTTTTCAATCTAATAGTAATCGATGCTGTTCCACCTCTGTTGTTGATATGTTTGTATGCGCTCTTGTCCGGCCAGTAAGTTAATCCTCGTATAGTCAACATTTCGTTGCCAACATGAGCACGTTATGCCGCCGCGCCGTGAGTAAAATTTAACCCCAGTAGCAAGAACTGCTATGTCACTGTAAACCTGTCTTCTGTCGATATACTGTAGTCTTCTTACGTGCGTATACTGATTTTTAATGAGTGGAACCACTTTACTGAATAAATACCGATACGTTGTATCATCCATTCTCCACTAATTTATATATGGCGTGGCTTTCTCTGCTTACAGCTCCTGTTACACGGAATGATTTACACAGTTTCACCCAAGTAAGCCCCTCTTTTTCCTTCAAAATGCAGTTTTCGTAGTAACGATGACAGCGCATAAAATGTGTTTATTGTCAGCCAACATAGAATACGATCAAAAATATGACAACAGTGTAATACCCCTTTTTAGCGTCACGTCAAAGATTTACATTAAAAAAATATATTACGAACTTTTGATGATATTTCTATGACAAAGATTCGATCAAAAAATTTGACCATGTAATGTCGGTCTAATGCAGGAAAGCGGAAGCAACGAATTGTTTCGAAACCGTGGTGTTTCATTTTGCTGTAGCTCTGCACAGATCACATTTCACAGCTTAAAGAGTGTCAAAAACTAATGGACAAACGTGAGTGTGTAGATAGGATTACTGAATCAAGATTCGTTTCTAATGTGACTGCAGTATTTGGAAATGTCATAACGTCTGCTTTATAAACGTAAATGAACAAGAAAACAATGCTCATTATTTCCAATGAAATATCCAGCAAAATTCTAGGTTAATTTTCTATTTACGGTAATAATATTTAAAACACATGACTACACCTAAAACATTTTTTAAAAAAGAAAGAAAGAAAGAAAGAAACAATATAAAGTCTAAAGTGACAGGCTTTATACTAACAAGGGGAGATCGCAGATTGAATCTCGTTTTAAAAAGTTAGAACTTTTCCTCATACCGTTAGTTTCTTGCGAGCAATGTTGGCCGGACAATCGTGTAGAAAAAAAGATATTTTGAAAAGATATAAATACATGAAAATTTACCATAATGTGCCGTATTTGACGAATTTTGTATTTATACTTCCATATTACGAAAGTTTCAGCGGTAAATGAAACCACGCATTAAAGATATCTCCAAAATTCGAATTTTAAGATAAGGTTTATTTTACGAAAGTACCTAGCAGTGCGATAACGATGTATAAGAATGTAACCCTTCCTAAAATGTTAGCTCAATGAATGTTATGTGATAATATGCCTTTCCAATATCACATGTAGGTTTAGCATACACATCACTTATCAATATTAGGCACTAGAACAAGGAAAGCCAAATGTATTAATTATATTTACTTTGATAAAAAGCAATAAATTTGTCATGAAAACGTCAGTCCTCAGCAAATGGGAAAGCAGGAACGTCATTTATTGCCAAAGCAATGCATTTAGTACAGGTTTTTAAATTTTACTTATCGCCCTAGCGGCCTCGCGTAATAATGTTGGCAATCATGTGACTTTGGCATTAACGAATCACGTTAAAATGCAAATGTTTTGTCAGGAAATCTTTGTTGTACGAGGACAAGGGTACATACAAGAACCTGTCAACCACAGAGTAGGAAGAATATAAATATATTGGTAAAGATTTTCTACCGTGTTCGTGATGTTGCCAACACAACCTCCTGAAGCCGTCGGGGTAGTAGGTAAAATTTTGTCGGTGTAGGAAATATATATCTGCCAAAGCATCTTAATAAAAGCTTATTATTTTCTCCTACGCCGCTGGCCTCGAACTATTTGGAGCTATAACAATACCTAGACACAACACATTGACGATGTTACAATAAATACGCCGATCGTATTATAAAATACACACTGTTCCATGGTTTCGAAACAGTATTTCAAAACCTCACACTATATGGTTTCATTTATTCCGAAACCGTCAGATGTTTCATTTTTTCCCATCCCTATTGTTTACATTAGATTGTAATGATGTACCAAATGAGTTGTAAATGAACAGTTTAATGTCTGATTACATTTTAGAATAATAACCAGTTTTGAAATAAGACCATTTTCAAATGAAATGAAGAAGAAATTTATCAATAGTTAAATGCTTAACAAACGAAATAAATCGGGATTCAGTGATTGCAAATTTTATCACGAACATTAATTATAGTGACAAAGTCCATCTTAGGTGTAGCCTAGTTGCATCGGATGACTCTAAATGTCAGTTCAAACGAAAGCTCGATTATATTATATTATATGTTATATAATTATTACTTTCCGTTTATATACATGAGATGCACCCTGGTAGATGCTTCAATCCAAGTTCCAAAGTTATTTTTATTATAAAAATTCGCAGTGCATTAAAAATCCTAATAAAGTTCGTTGCGATAGTACTAACAAAATTCCCTAGATAGCATGCCCATCGAAAGACCGAACAAATCCGTGACGTAACCTGTTCGAACAGTTCAAACGCTACCCTAAATAAACGCATTTTACTTGTACGATAAAGTTCGTAAGTGACACGATAGAAGGCTCTCTCTAAGAGTATTTATTGTTCCATTTAGTGTATTCTTGTTCGCCACACTCGCCCAGTGCTAAACACCGAAATTAATTATATACCTGAATGTTAGTAATGAGTCACACTGTCTAATGGTGAAATCAGTATGAAAACCTGTTTGTAGTTTTTGAGAATATCGACGACAAACAGACCCGGCGAGAGGACTTTGTAAGACCTAATATGAGTGGGTATTTGGCCGAAGACTACGTTGTAGTTTACAGAAAAAGACTTAGGCATTTTTTTTCAAGGTCATGTAAAAATTATCTGGCATGTGGAAATATTAGTTGTCACCGAACTATTCCGCCACAGATATGAATGTAGGCTAACATGCAACCGAATAATTTTACTGCGGGAAGTGAATCTATCTTCACTGTAATATGTTGCACAAATAAACAAGACAATTAATGTTGCTAATTACTGTCCAATATCCTGTCGTAAGGTAAGGCCTGACTATGTGCAACAGTATGAATATGTAGTACAGTTCTTGATGTCACAATGATTACAAGGCTTCATGAACGATAAGTGTTCCTATCTCTCCTACCATGGATAAAAAATTTGCTACTCGTCGTAGAAACCTTTTAACAGAAATATTTTATGGCCCTGAATTTTGCACTTAGATCGAATTTTCCTCACGCTTTCTCTCGAAAGCGCTTCATACTCCTGGTAGAAGCAGACAACACGGAATCAGCTAAAACAATTTTTTTATGAAATTTTTTCATAAAAGTGTTATTATATTGAAGTCGTGTACCGCAGCAGTGCAAGATGCCCTTGTGGAATGAAGAGTAGGGTAGCCTACTTACAAGACTTGACATGATTTTTTTAATAAAATTTACTCTCTGCATATTAAAGAAAATGTTAACAAATAGTTTGTAAATATTTACATCCCTGTCTAATATCACTGATCAAAATTCTTTACGAAACAATATATTTATCATTATAAAGGACACCAACTACCACATAACAATAATAATATAAAATCGAAGCAAATGAAAATAAATGTTTAAAATGATTATGCAGTTCAAATCAATCTTCACAAAGAAAATGCTTTACGACGAGAAGATGACTCTATTGGCTGGGCGAACATGACTAACTCTTTGCGATAGAAAAATGCGTGTAAATTAATTATTTGTAACATAGGAACTGCAATGGCGCAGCAATTACTTACCTCTATTTCCAAATTCTGTACAAAAATCAATTATTCTCTCTGTCTTATAATTTAATCATCATAATTCTTGTATAAAATCAATGCAAATGTGATTTACCACCCAAAATTAATTATGCTCCTCTTCATGTTAATGAAATATATACTCACAGATTGTTCAACATTTTTTTTTTGTATCCCCAGGCAACAATAGTTATCTCCCTCAGCCAAAGATAATGTTGCTAGCTGGAATACCACAGAGATGCACTAACTATGCTGCCAATACCGTATGCACTATTATTGGCGTCACTGAAGATAGTATTTGCGCTAGTTTTCACTTTACAGGACGTGTAAATAATTATTTGTTTACTGATATAGCACTTATAAAAAAACAGAAAGAAACTGATAGAATTACGTCACCCACAGAGTTTTGAAGTAGTGCTCAATACATGGTTGTATTTGTCTGTAATGTTTCTTTAGTACTATTACATCATTTAATAATCTGTTTTCAATTCAGATAAACTTCGTCTTCTATTCGAATAGTCGTTTCTTCGATGTAAAGTGCCTCTATATGTAGATATAGCTATTTTTCGTTGATTATGACTATTCGTATGTTTACGAAAACTAGGCTACTTCTTAGAATGGTACATACGTAACTTGATAATCGTCTGATAACACTATTCTACAGTTTTTGTGCTAAATTCAATTAGTAGGCAAACATTAACTTAACTGCGGAACTTGTTTAAGCCACCCCTGAAAGCTTACCACTTCGTTTAACTTCATAAAGTCGTATAAGACCATAAACTAACTTTGATATTTGTAACGATAAAATGACGGAGTCAGACTTCAGTAATAACATCGACTTCCCCAACCTAGTAATTTCATGTCTGTGGCGCATTCTCACAATCCTACAAACAAAAACTTTCACAAAAAACATACATTACCACAGAGAACGTAAAACAGATGAAACTTTAAGTAACGGCCTTCTTTTTGCATGATCCGATTTTGATTTAATACTGTCTACATGTTTCCACAGCCATCGCTCACATTATATCAGAAACCCCATGGAAGTTTCTCGAATAGTTTTCACATTAGTGAGTCCAAATAGATTAATGACAGACACCAGTTTTGTTACAGCGTAGAATACTGTCCATCAACTGAACTGAGGTCTCGTGGTGGTGTTTCGTGCACGTGATACAACAATCCAGATATACAGGGTGTCCCATTTACCTTGACCGCCCAAAATATCTTTGGAACAACACGAACGACTTTCACCGGTATCAGGGGCTCATGAATGTAAATATTTTGCAGCATTCTAAACCGAAAGCATATGTGTTTTTAAAACAAACTTGTGCGTTTTTAAATGGACACCCTATATTATTTCATCAGCAATCTGTAGCATGACAAATAACATAAACAATGGCGTTGATTGCTTTGCAATACGTCAATTACGTCCCGGGACATTTAGAAGCGAAGGTGACACTTGAAATATGAGAAACGTCTGGCTAGAGCACATCCTGAGCAGCATTCTCAAAGCCTGACTCTGATGACGTGCGTTAGCCGCGTGTTTTGCATATTTCAAGCATCAACTTCGATTCGCAATATCTCGGGATGTAATTGGCGTATTGTGATGCAATCAACGTCATTGTTTATGCCATTTGTCAAGCTATGGATTGCTGATGAAATAATATAGGGTGACCATTTAAAAACACATAAGTCTTAGTTAGGAAACACGTATGCTTTCGTTTCAGAATGTTTCAAACTATTTACGCCTTACACTGATACCAGTGAAAGTCGAGCTCTTTTTCCGAGATATTCTGGACTGTCAAGATAAATGGAACATTTTATGTAAGAGAAGCAAAGTCATATGGTCATTATACGAGGTGCATTCAAGGTATAACACCTCCGACTTTTTTCTCACCTATTAATCACAAGAAAACTGCGAAACTTGTATCAGTTCTTGCCATAGTATCCTTGCAGATGCAAACATCTTTCCCAACACCGACATCACGATTTTATTGTCGCCGCGAACGCATTGTCAGCAGTGTGCTTTGTGCACTGGGAAATCACTTCCGCTGAACTGACGAGGCCTTCGTTTCGGAATTGAGATACAGCATCGATATCTCATCTGTTTGTCAGAACTGACAAAAAGTAAATCCAATTCACGCCGTTGTCACGTGTCAACACTGCTTGACAACTTTCCATGTGCACAGCCTTCTGGTCATTCGTCAGCATTCGCGGCACCCACTTGAAGGACACTTCTCAAGTTTTCTTGTCCTCATGCACGACTGAGTGCAAGGATCGAACGGAAATGCCATATTTGGAGGCAATGCCTTTCGAAGTACTTCAGCGATCCCCCAAAATATTTTCTGCAATTGCTCGATCATGTCACACAGGCTGCTGTGAGGTCGGATTGTCACACGACGTTCCGCCTTATATGAACTGTGGTTCCCCCGAATGCACACTGGACACATCCGTGACACGATCACCACACTCAACTGGCGATGAATATCTGTCTGTGGCACACCACGCAAATGGAGAATACGTATGATAATCTGTTCTTGGATTGAGAACGCCGTCATTTGAAGTGTTAATAACAGTCCTGTCTCCGCTGCCGCTACAGTTCTCCAAATTGCATCTGAAAAGTTCGGTGAATGGTACCATAATTTTACAAACCACGCTGGCGAGGATGAGGTGCCCACGCATACACATTGGGGGACACGTCAACAAGCGCCCCCTACTATGCAAAGCACTGCAGTAAAGAGGTGGTACACGCTATGAGTCAGCTAACAGGGTTAGTGTGAGAACTCGTGTCACTGCAACATGGAGCGCAAATGTAGCAACGCGTTATCGTTGGTTTTGTTTCAAATTAAGCAAAACGCGGACGGAGACCTGTGGATTGTTAGTGCAAGTGTATGGTGCTGAAGCAGTGAGTAAATAGTGTTTCAGTGTTTTAATCGCTTTAGAGAAGGAAATGAAGGTGCCGAGGATGAGCCACGTTCGGGTCGACCGTCCACAATCAGTGCGATGGATGCTTGCGGAAGAGTGGCGACTGTCTTTGAGAATGATAGCAGACGAGTTGAAGGTCAGCAACGGTAGCGTGATCTCAGTGCCTCGAGGTACTGGGCAAAAAGCGTTTCCGCCATGTTGTAATTAGTCAAACAAATTTCCATCAGTTGGTATGTGTCAAGTAACTGCAAGAAGATGACGAGAAAGGTGTACTCAGTCAGCAAAGACTATCGCCTAACACAGCTCAGCCAGTGTTTGCTGCAAAATCTGAGGTTCATTTGTAACTCTGCATAATAAGAAGAGCCGATGGAGAACGCCGAAGAATGGCCTTCCTCAGGGTAGCGTACTGGCACCTTTGCTGTATAACATCTACACTAACAACCAACCAATCAGCTTTGAAGTAAGAACGTTTATTTATGCAGATGACACAGCAACTGCAGCTCAAGTCAAAACCTTTGAGGAAGTGGAGATTAAGCTGAAAGCAGCCCTCGAGGACCTCGGCAAGTATTATGATAATAACCACTTAAAGCCAAAGCCTAGAAAGACGCGGGTCTGTGCCTTCCACCTGAAAAACAAGGAAGCCAGAAAGAAGTTAAAAATTACCTGGAGAGGGCAACAACTGCTTCACTATGATACTCCAAAATATATGGGAGTAAAGTTAGACCGAAGCCTCATATTCAAGGATCATTGTCAGGATGAAAGTATCTGCACGGAACAACATCATAAGTGAACTCACTGGCTCCACCTGGGGATCACAGCCAAGTGTGCTCCGCACATCTGCCCTGGCACTGGGCTTCTCTGCTGCGGAGTACGCAGCACCAGTCTGGAGAAACTCAACACATGCCAGCGGTGTATACGGCATTAAATGAGACTGGACGCATAGTGACTGGCTGCCTTCGACCAAAACCTATGAAATTATGGGTATAGCGCCTCCAGACATACGCAGAAAAACAGCAGCAGAAGCAGAGAAAAAGAAACAGGAAACCGTCCCCAGACACCCCCTCTTCGGACATGAGCCACCAAAACCTAGGCTTAAGTCAAGGAGGAGCTTTATGAGCATAACAACGTCAACTGCATTGAGGCCTGGAACTTGGAGAACAGAGTTATGGCAGAATTCGTCAAACGAAATGGCCGAAGAGAACATCAAAGAGGAACCTGCCGAAGGATTCAATCTGCCGTATGCAACATGGAAGGCACTAAACAGACTGAGGGCAGGAGTGTCACGCTTCAAGACGAATCTCAGAAAGTGGAGCTCCGCAAACGAAGATGAGCACTGTCAGTGTGGCGATGTGCAAGACCACAACACCTCCTGGTCTGCAGAAACCTGCCCAACCCCTGAACCACGGAGGACCTACACGCAGCAAATGATGTGGCTATCAAGACATCAGAATTTTGGAGCTTGCGGTCCATCTAGCAGAAACTAACGGTGTCCTACAGAATTAGTTCACTCTTTCCATATTTTATGTTTCTAGTTTTTAATTTGTGTATTTTAATTGTATATTCATTGAATTTTGCATTCTTGGATTGTAATTTGCCCAATGTAATTGTACACCATAAACATATATTTAGTGAATTTGGTGTCCCTAGATTGTAAATTGTTTATTATAATTGTATTGTAATTGTATATTTATTGATCGAAAGATACGTCTTAGTCCTGGACACGTAAAATAAATACTGCTACATTACCTCTGGATTTGAAATTTATGTCAACATGCGAAGTAACAGACTCGTATCAGTACGGCATCGAAATATATTTCATTTTCATTTTCTTGTAATTGTTCGTAACATCCATAGTGTAATTAGTAAAGAAACAGAATATTAAAATCTTTGGCTGGCACGCTAGTTCATCATCCAGGTAGTATAGAGATCACTGATCGCAACGCTCAGCCCATTGACTCGACGGTTGGCAACACTTACAGCGGAAGTCGTGGCGGCCATAGACTTACTAAATAGAAACTAGACCACTCGCTGGCGCTAGTGTCGCGTCCCCACACGTAAGTGACAGAAGCCGCCATTTGCAGGGCAATCGTGCCTAAACATGGTTGCTATTAATTGTACCAGTGAGAACGGAAGCAAAGACGAAGATGGAAAGAATGTTACATTTCGCAGATCAGTCATTACTTGTATGCCGTATAGTATTTTCATGGAGAAATAAGAAATCATGAGCGTTGGTTTTTGTTTAGGTTTCCTCTTACAAATGATTCTCAAAAACTGAGAAACGTGCTTTGGTGCAGGTCAAGTACTTATATTTTATTTGCATATAAATTACTAAAAATACTAATTTGAGCAGAATGAATAACTAGGTGTATAAGCGGTATTTATCACATATAAGTATGCTGCAGAAGTAGGTCGAATAATTGCTTTTAGACACTTAACATGTGGTTATTGTACTTCGTAAATTGTCATTAGTTGATCGAATGTTGCATACTCAACCACTTGGAGAAGTACTATCTCTGTTAAAAAGAAATGTGCGAATGAAACGCGTATTTAAAATGTTACGAGTTATTATAATTATTCATACCCAAATTCGAGGAAGTTGAAAGAAAAAATTCTATATAATATGGAAAGGAATGTAGACAAAAATGTGATGTACAAAAATAAGCGTGCAAAACGTACAGAATAGTCGACGAAAGGTAAACAAGACCTGACAGAAAATTACGTGAATTAAAAAATTATCGCACTATCTGCTACTTTACAAGTTTCATGCCATCATCTTATGCAAATATCTCGATGAAAAGTCGCTCCACTTTATCAGAAAAGAGCCTTACGTTCTTAAATTTCGTGTCTCTACGCAGACGTTATTTTGAAAAGTAGGAAACTTTTTAAACAGACTGCAATAATCAGTAATTTTTTTAACAAACATGCGTTTAATTTGTGCTTCATTTTCCTCCTGTTGCGTCTCATACACTTCAAATCGCAATCCCAGTACTAGGATCCAAATGTTCAAATGTCTCTAAATCTATCGGACCAAACTGTGTGGTCATCAGTCCGTAGCTTACAAACTACTTAAACCTAGGTAAACTAACCTACGGACAAACACACACACCCAAGCCCCAGGGAGGACTAGAACCTCCACGGCGAGCAACCGCGCGCTCCGCAGCGAGGTGCTTTAGACCGCTGGACTACACCGCGGCGGTACCAGGATTCTTTCCTGCAAATGGCGGCGATCAGCCGCTTCAATTCAGAGACAGTTGCCACGCTTCTGCGCTACTGCGTGGCAGGGGCTTGGTGGCGGCCGGCATCGCTGGTCGCGGGTGCTCTGGATAGCGCAGCAGCCGGCGGTGCGTGGGCGTCGGTGTGTAGCGCTTGGTGGGGAGCGTAGTTCAGGTGTTCAGATGTTTGTTAAGCTTATGGGACTTAACTACGGGGTCATCAGTCCCTAAACTTACAAACTACTAGGCTTGATTCCATATTGGAATGGGTGCTCCACGACTGTATTTGATTTGTGGTAATTATTCAGCAATCAGTCGCCACAAATATAAATTCTTTATTTGTTGGTAAATCCGGATTTCGACCACTGTGTGGTCATTATCAATGCTTAAAATAAATTAAAATACTTACAATATCTCGACCTCCATGTAGGAGGTTGCGTTTTTACTGACGCAGCTGTTACAATCCTTACACAGTTGACGTCAGCATGGGTCATTTGTGACTAAGGCGCCCTCTTTAAAGTTTCATATAAATAACAAATTTATATGATGTATATTTATGGTAGAGAAAGTTACATTTTATTGTAATTTTAGTAGGCATTTTAACTTTAAACAGTTCTTTATTAATGAGTCTCGTTACAGTAAACAAGACTCATAAATAAAGGCAGAAATATCCATGCCCGAGGGGGGATTCGAACCCCGGACCGTAGTGGCCGTGCAGACCGTGACTGGAGCGCCTCAGTCCCCTCGGCCACCGCGGCTGGCGGGGAGCGTGGTGCGTGCTGTGCTTCGGCCCACGCACCGGCCGCTGCCCCACATCCGGCGCTCGGCCGCCCGAATCCATTAGCGGTATCGTGTCGGCGCTAATCAGGGCGACACTATTATTTTATTTTACTCTCTTTTTCTTCCCCACGGCGCGGCGCTCCCATTCTGCCGTTAATTAAAAAGCCGGCCGGTGCACTCCCCACTGTGTTCGGCACCCTGCCGAGCGAGGTGGCGCAATGGTAACGCACTGGACTCGCATTCGGGAGGATGGCGGTTCAAATCCACCTCCGGCCATCCAGATTTAGGTTTTCCGTGATTTCCCTAAATCAATCCAGGCATATGCCGGGATGGTTCCTTTCAAAGGGCACGGTGATTTCCTTCCTCATCGTAACCCAAAAACTCCGAGCGTTAGCTCCGTCTCTAATGGCCAAGCTGTCGACGGGACGTTAAACCCTAAGCATCCATCCATCCATCCATCCATCGGCACCCTAGAGGTGTTGCACTGGCTCAGGCAGTGCGCAATAAATGGATTGCCAACTGCCTGTCAGAAGCCACTGTCTGAACGTGGTGGGGCTCTCGCAATTGTCGGTGTGCTCACAAGCAATTAACGCGAATCCATTCGGAAATTCGTTCCGTTTCGTTACCATGTACTTGTCAGGAAACGGAGATTGTTGACAACAAGGCGGCAAGTGAACCGTATCGTCTATTACAATACATGACTAGTGTGTCATACGTGACTCCGGTGATATTGATATGTCATATCATACAAATGTCACATCGATGCACCTGATTGTACGTCTGGAGACTGAATAAAATGTAAGTTAGTAGTTCTGACTTCTTTTATCTTTATTGCCATAGATCGCTTATTGAAAAGGTATTAAACATAAGGACAGGCATTGAATTAAAATTTATGCTGTGGTCGGGATTCGAACCCGGGACCCCCTGACAGTCCGTGTAGTTGCTTTGGCTACAACGCTGTGTTAGCAGAGTGCTCTAAAGCATCTACCTAGTAAGTTGGAGGTCCCGGGTTCGAATCCTGATCACAGCATAAGTTTTAATTAACTGCGTCTCCTTATGTTTAATACGTTTGGTATAAAGAGACAATGTTGTCTCAAGGAATTGTATTATTTGTCGAGCACCCTGTGCGATGCTGTGACACATGTCTAGGTGTTGTTATCACAGTGGAAACTGTAGATGGATCAGTCCATCTACAGTTTCCACTGTGATAGCACGGGGTCTTGAACAACATGACCCAAAGGCATATCAAGTGATGATGTGCATACCATTTATAACTTGCCACTAAGATGTTGGTTCATCTGAAGTACATTTCTTAACATGCCTGGACAAGTAAGATTTCATAATGACACTTTAACGAGTCGAAACTAGGCATACAAAAGCAATAAGCGATCTATGGCAATAAAGATCTCATAAAAGGATTCAGAACTATTGCATTAAAAGAGTGCCTCCTAGCAAAAATCCTGAATGTCACGTAATTATAAAATGTAGCTTATTGCCAGGTTTATGTGTTCCTATGATTGTAAATGTGATCACTCCCAAACCAATGAAGAAATATTGATAGTTTGTCACCTAGTCTGGATTAAAAGAACGCAGTAGCTCCTCAATCACACCATTTTTCTGCACCTTGCGAGAATGTGTTGCGTTTTTTTTTTTTTTTTTTTTTTTTTTTTTTTTTTTTTTTTGACCTTGGAATTCCGACGTTGTGTCACAGGCTTCACCCATTCAGCTTCTGTTTCTTTTAAATTTTTATTTTATTTTATTTTTTTTTTTGGGGGGGGGGTGTCTATGTAGCATCTTGCCTCCTCTAACTATACATTACATTGTTCTTATCATGGTTTCGTATTAGACAACTAATGTTATGTACGACAGTTGCCGAGAACACAAATAATAGAGACCTTAATGAAGGGACATAAACTTCATAATTTAGCAAAGGAAGGAAATGCTTTGCGTGGGAAATTTTTGTACGCGGATCTTCCGCTTTGCAGTCAAACACAGAGACCTTATAACAACTACGCCATTGCACTGCCGTTTCATTCGCTATTGCAGACCTGATCCTTCGACGGTTTGATGTATCTTTTTTCTGTATTTCTTCAAAGTACACCGTCATCCTCTTTCTCATGCTTGATCTTTTTTCAGCCTTCTACAGGCTGACCCTGAGCCATCTTACAATTAAATCTGGCCTAGGTGGGAGAGATGCGGAGTTTCCCTTGTTAGTAACCCACAACATTACCCTACTTCGAAGGTATAACAGTATTATTGCTTGTTTCATCATTACTTTACGTTTTCATCTGACGACGTATATTCGCTTTTTTATACCATACCATGAATTTCTGTTACATTGAAGTTTGGTATGTTCATATCACTACTTATTTTCAAGTGCTCCAAAAAGTTGTAGCTTCTTACAGGGCGCACTTACTTTTGTAGAACGATAACCAAACTCACTGTTCATTTTCCTTTACTTCCAATGTTATTTCCTTATTCATTTTTTTTTCCTTTTTGAGACCTGAAACGTGCTGTATACTCAAAACAAATTTGCTGAGATTAATAACTGTAAAAGAATCGATCTAAGATACGTGTCATGCAATACGTAGAATAGTGTAAGAAACAGTTTGATTTTTTACTTCAGAGTGTATATTAAGCGGTTTCGCCTTACACATGGTGTCGTTTTGTCACTCGTTTGCATTCGTTTGTCTCTGCGTTGCAGACTATCAAATCAGTAGCCCGCTTTCAAATACAAGTTCGTCACTTTCTTCTAATCCATATGTGAGGTCTGCTAAAGAAATTTCAGCACTTCGTATACATAATTTTTATACGCTTTCCTGTTAGCGTGTATGGTTCCTTTCCAGATAGTCTCATCGAAAATTAACACACCTCTCCCAAAGACAGTTCCAGAAGAGGTTTGGGTACGCCTCTTGCTGAATATCGTGTATCGTTGTACATCTTCGTCCGTTCATTGGGGTTTTAAACTTTGGAGGAAAAATGCCTAAAGGGGCACTTCATTGTCGTTTGCGCAATGAAGTAGCTCTTCAAAGATTTCGAAACGAATGTCTTTCTGGTTTCGACTGAAGAGCCATGTACGAACTTGGTGACAAACTCGATCCATTCCAAATCCTGCTTCAGGATTTCATGACATGTTCCGACTGAAATGCTAGAGTCTACTGCAATCTCTCGTACATTTAACCCTCGGCTGCAAGAAAAATTTCGTTGATGTTTCTGACATGAGCGTCGTCAGTAGACGTCGATGGGTGTCCTCAACAAGGGCCACCTTTAACATCCGGCCGTACACTTTTAAACCGCGCGAACCATTCGTAACACCGAAAACGGTTTAAGTATCAGCCCTGTAAGCTTTCTGCATCATTTTGTGTGTGCCTGTAAAGGTATTTTCGAGTTTCAGGCAAAATTTAATACAGACGCTTTGCTTTTTTAACTCTGCCATGTCTAAATTGGCAAACAGAGTGACGCAACTTTCTACTCACAATGTGACTTCCATGAGTTACACATTAAATACAGGGGTGTGCATGCATGCTAACCACATTTCACTCCAACGCTCCATTGGCGCAAAATTACGGTTCCAGAACCTCGTATATTTTGAAAAAATATAGAGGGTATACTTACTGAATGTAACACTGAAATTGTAGGTTCTGTTTCCTACTAACATTCACTTACAACAATAAAAAGCTTTAATTCCATGCCCACATCACAACTTGAACGCATCATCCGATACCATCCGCAGTAGAATTGTGTAGGCGAATCTTACACACTTTCCAGGCCCAGTGCCCATCGTCGTCGTCGTCGTCATCGCCGCCGTATGCTTGACGCCAGGAGAGCCTACCTACTATCACCGTGGAGCCAGGAGGGGCAGCCAGGAAGTCTGCTCATCACCATTCGGGTCGTCTGGCTCACTCCAACCAGCAGCACTCGCCAACACCGCCGGCCGTCCATGAGGTTCACCGGCTGTCACCCGCCCTTTGTCCCTGCCACACTCAAGGTTGGCCGGCTTGGTCCTCTCTTCACCATCACTGTTAACATCGCCAACCACTGACGCCACCCCAGTCTATCTTCTACTATCTGGGGGACGGAGCTTCTCTCCCTGGTTCCATCATCAGCAGCACTGCTGTCCTCGAGAATTTTGAGGTCATCTGCTTCATCGTCTCCTTGTGTTCGTGCTCTGTGTTTTTTTATCCACCAAAATGGATCTACCCCGTGTGGCAACCACCTACCTGTCCTCCACAAGTACACATGGAACACTTCCTCCCTCCCCCATCAACCATCCCATCATCCAACCACTTCTTCCACCTCCTCCATCCCAGTGACATACTCCTATCCCACTACCAACGTCCCCATTCACCCCCAGTAACTCTCTGCCACCGTCCTCACTCCTCTCCAGGAATATCCTCCTCACATCACAAATTGCTGTGTCATGGTGGCCAAGTCACCTACGTTCCCCAGCCAAGAACTCAATCGTCCAGGCCGTGCTCCTCGTCATATCCCCATCCCACTACCCACAGCCACCACCACCTCATCCAAGAGAACAACAAAAGCCACCACCAAACGCTCCAGTGTGACCTCCATCATACCTAAAAGGCTGCCTCAACCACCACTTCCGCTCCCTCTGACCAATTCTCCGAATGGACAACACCCCCATCGCTGCCTCCACCTTCTCCCCTCAAATCTACACCTATCTCCTCTCCCACCCAGACCACCACCCACTTCCTAGACAATCACACCCTATCCTTGGAGTTACGGAAGTACTTTCCCTCTGCTCCTGTCTCCCAACAGACTCCCTGGAAGTACTCCATCCTCATCAAATCCACCTTCCCTACCTTCCATTCTGACCTACTGCAACGTCTCCAAAGGGTCCATTTCGGACCCTGATAACCTCCCAACCACAACACCCCCTCTCCCACTGGTCACCCACTTTCACCGCTTTACCACTGTGATCACCAAGATTGGAGGTTGAGGTGTTGGAGCAGCTTAATTCTTGAAATCTTGAAATTCGCTCAGCCAAGGAATCCAAAACGCCTACGTCCCTACCTTCTTGATGCTTCACCTACAACAAACACTTCACCAAAAATTGCTGCAACCCCCCCCCCTACCTGCTCCCACCGTAATTCGGCGCATTTTCTAAAATAGTGTTCCAACCACACCTCCTCTCCCACCTGCAACACATGTGGTGCCCCATCTTTACAACTTCTATGAATGTCAGGCTCGTCCTGCCCCTGTTACTACTGAGGGAACTGTCCCACTCTGTCCCGTAGTCCCTTCCATCCACCCCAAAAATTCCCTATGAAGCCTCCTCTCCCGCCGTATTCATCAACACATGTATCAAGTCAAAACTCTTAACTCTTTCCCAGTGTGGCTTCTGACCCTGCTTCTTTGTCGATGACGAATTCCTTTGCGTCACCCACATCCTCTCTGTCCAAGTGAACTCCCATCGCACTGCTGTTTTTGTCTCCTCACTTACCGCATCCATCTTTCTTCCCTCAAGCTGATCCCATATCACCACCCTCAAAATCTCGCAAACAATAGTCCGCCACCCTCAGGTTTGCCCCCTCATGAATCCTGGGCTTTTGCCACTCTGATTACTACATATACCTCCCTCCCTTCACCTCCACACTCTCCACATCCTTCCTGAGGGTAATTTCTGTCATCCTCCCATCCCAGATGACACCCTCTGTCCCAAAATATACCAACCCTAGACCCTCTCCATATTTGAAGTGCCTTCTCCCCCCTTATTTCCCCATACCTCCCCCACTTAGCTTTTCATTTCCTAGCCCCCCTCCCTATGGAGTCCTTACGTCCCATCCTCATTCTGTCCTTCCCCTCCCCCTATTCCCTTTCCAACCCTCTGCACTCCCCTCCTCTCCCTGTCTGCTACGGGGTCTGTGCAGTGATTTTAAGTGTCGGTGAAGTACTGTTTTATGCTTCTGTGTGATTTTTAAAACTTTAAAAACCACTGAACAGGCAGATTAAGTGTTGTCATGTATTTTATGTGGTGTTGATCGTCTCATCACCGTTCTGTGTACATGTGTAAACATCGGTATTTTTAGCCACTGTGGAAATTTAACTTCTGAATATGTCTGTTTCTCATTAATGTTCCTTTCACCACTATAAACATCTATTTATACATATACATTTTATCGAATAGGCTGTATGTGTGTATGTGGGTATTTATGTTCCACATCTCCTCCTAAACTACTGGACCGATTTCAACCAAAATTGGAACAAATAGTTTGCAAGATCCGAAATCATTTGCTATGTTTGCAAAAACCACCTAAGATACATAGTTCATCCGATATCATGTTATGAACTATGAAAACTGACCCATCTTGAGGCGCGTGGTAGC
This sequence comes from Locusta migratoria, assembly GCA_026315105.1. Classification (NCBI taxonomy): domain Eukaryota; kingdom Metazoa; phylum Arthropoda; class Insecta; order Orthoptera; family Acrididae; genus Locusta; species Locusta migratoria. The sequence goes on from CM048745.1 coordinate 340,706,971, forward strand.
GTGACTTTATTCATCAACTATTTAACATTGAGAGAGCACTTAGCGACTTGCAATAAATAAAGTTACACATAATTTCAAATCTTTACGTAAACTTTTTCTCGCTGACATCCACAACAAAATGATGAAAGGAAAAAAGTTTATCGCTTACTATTTTTCCGATGTTCATGATGTATATCTACGGCATTTGGCTTGAGCTATAATTCTAAACTGTTAATGTGTATTCGCGAGACAATTCACAGACAGTACACATACATACCACTGAATGTTTCTACGATACTATATCACTGTTCGACATATAGTTCATGAGTTTTGAAGTTACAACAGTTTGGTTCATGAAAAACGGCATCTCATGCATGAGGTTTCGATTTATTACGTCTTTACTGCAAACACCATTCCCGACAAGTTTTGCAAACATTAGGCACTTTTACCACTGAATGCACATTCCAATTTACATCATAGTACGACCCATATTTCAGGGCATATGGCGTCATAAATAATGAAATTTCCAAATAACTGCTATAGCATGCGCTATTTGTTCCACATCTCCTCCTAAAATAAAAAGTTGGCACACACTGCCTACTATCAGACAACAATCTCTATGGGGTAAAATTACCTACAACACATGGTTCAGGAGATGTGCCATAGGGCACAATAAATCACAAAAGTATCCCACCAAAAGTATGAATAAATAATGTTTATAGTCAAGTTTTGAATTAAATTAATGTTATACATCATTTGTATTTTATTACATTTTTGGCCCGCTTTAGGTTACGGTAGTAACACTAAAAGTGGGCCTTTGCGATCGTCTTTTGACAGCTCGAAATTTAAATCAAAATAACGGCTTAACCATTCATCTGACACGAAAATTGAATAACCGAATTTGCAGGGGAGAAAATTCTCTACAACTTTGCTCTCTTACGTGGTTTTTTTTTTTTTTTTTTTTTTTTTTGTCATATCTCGCATCGTTTCAGAGATATTTGCAAAAATAACGGCGATTTGACGATGTCTGTCTGGCTGTAACGTGTTCCCACTTTTTAGGTCGAACCGTTCAACTGATCAGCAACAAATTTTACAGACATAATTGTTAGTTACCAGAGACCAGAATCTCGCTTTTTGAAATATTTCAGACAAGAAATACGTTAGTAATACAAAATAGCCGTTTGTAATGTAATTTTAATTGCAAATAAACCGTTCATATGACGCCAAAATTGAATAAACGAATTTGTAGAGGAGAAAGTTCACTACAACTTTGTTCCCTTATTATTATTTTTTTTTTGTCATATCTCGTATTGTTTGAGAGATATTTGTAAGAATAACGGAGTTTTGACACCCTCCATTGAATTAACGAAAACCAGCCGTTCGCAGATGTCACGTGACATTCGTCGCCCAAAAGTCTCTCTGGCGTACACCACCTTGGGTTGCGAAAGTGTTGATTTTCTTATGTAACTTACACGTTCTCATTTAAAAGCAATGGCACACTGAATAATCAACAAAAACACGTCGTTCTTCGTACGATAAATGATAATCTAGTGTCTACAAATGCCATATTAGCATCAGTTAACAACGACCATCAGTACTACGAGATTGTAGAACGTATCTCCTCACTGCTAGCTGTAGCGAAGTGGGCAACGCGCGTTGGACTCTGACGCGAAAAGTCAGTGTCTCGAAACTCGCCACTACCTAGAATTTTTTTTTCCTAAAAGAGTTTCAGACTCTCTTATTAATTAATTTTTTGTTATATAGATTATTATTTTAGTCCAAAATTTTTGCAAAAACTTATAAAACTACAAATCTAAAGAGGGCCGTAAAACACGTCATTTCGATTTTTTTTCTCTTTGGATACTGCGCTTAAAATTTTGTACATCATGCATATTTCTTTCTTTTTTTTTACTGTTTCATAATTTCTATTTTCATGGATACATGAAGATAAATCTTTTTCGCGATTTTATTTTCGTTTCTAATATAAGGCTGGAAAAATGTATATATAACCGGACAATGCCGGGTTTAACAGCTAGTTCCAAAACGTTCAAGTGTATTTCAATATATCGAACTCAACTGAGTGGTTATTAGTCCGTAGCTTACAAACTATGTATCCTAACCTATGGGCAACACAAACACCCATGCCCGAAGGGGGGACTTGAACCACGGAGGGCGAACGCCCGCGAGCACCGCAGCATTGCGCCCCGAAGCGACGACTAATCCTCCGTGGTCAGCAGCTAATATATATATATATATATATATATATATATATATATATATATATATATATATATATATATATATTATTACCGTATAAATATTGTAAATCATAATTTCGTAAATTGTATCCCTTGGCTGAAGAGTGGCTCTCAAACCGCTGCTAGCCTGCAGCACCTGTGGGCATTAAAATTTCAGAAAGGAAAAACAGAAAACTTGAATCCATCAAGAACGAAGTTTGAAGCACTGGAAAAAAAAAGAGAAACTTTACGGTACTCCAGTAGTGCTGAAGTTTTCACTGATTAAACAGCAGCTAAACAGTCTTACATGAAAAGCTTCTTTGGAGTGAAACATTACTCCTGTATGTCGTGAGATAATGCATTTTTCTCGTAAACATATAAAACTGCTTGTCTTGAAAAGATTTATATTACGAATGACAAAGTGTTTCGCAATTCAGTAGCATCTCTTACCTTAGTTCCTCGCCCTTTCTGCTTGTAAGTAAACCAATTAAATTTTCCACGAACTTGTTGAGTAACTTGGTGCTGATGGTACGCAGGCACATTAATCGCGTGGCGTGCCAGTACAAAGTTTATCCGGACTCTGTCTTGAATGCTCGGCATTTAACGATCGCTTCGGCGGGTCGTTAAACACCAATTCACTTTATTCCTGTTTCCTTTCTGAGCCATGGGAGCAGAGCTGGCTGCAGACTGCAGAGACCACTATGTTTCTGTTTCCTTGACAGTAGTACTAGAATTATGTTGCAGTATTATAGGCAACGTACAGTCCGCATGTTCATTCTTCCACAGATAAATAATTACGGGAAACACATACCCTCCTTTCAAGATACTGTCCATTCCATTCAATTGCTCTTCCAGCTTCTTTGCAGTCTCTGACAGAATAATTGATATGTCATCGGCAAACCGCAAAGTTTATATTTCTTCTCCCTGAACTTTAATTTGTATTTTGCAACCATGACTTATTAAACTGGTAGTTCTGTAATTTTCATATTAGTCTGCACTTGCTTTCTTTGGAACTGGAATCACTATATTCTTCTTGAAGTCGGACGGTACTTCCCTGCGTCATACATCTTGCTCACCAAGAGGAACAATTTCTTCATGACTGGCTCACCTAACAATATCAGCAGTTCAGACGGAATATCATCTATTCCGGGGGCCTTGTTTAGGCTCATATATTTCGGGGCTCTGTCAAATTCTTCTCGCAGTATCATATCTCCTATCTCATCTTCGTCCACATCGTCTTCCATTTCTAGAATACTGAATTCAAGTTCGTTTGTATAGAACCTCTATATTTTCCTTCCACAGTTCAGATTTCCAAATCAAATTAAGGAATGAAGCGTAGGGCTTAACGTCTCGTCGACAGCTTGGTCATTAGAGACGGAGTTTACGCTCGGAGTTCTGGGTAAAGATGGGGAAGGAAATCGGTGGTGCCCTTTGAAAGGTATCATCCCGGCATTTGCCTGGATTGATTTAGGAAAATTACGAAAAACCTAAATCAGGATGGTCGGAGGCGGATTTGAACCACTGTCCTTCCGAATGCGACTCCAGTGCGCTACCACTGCGCCATCTAGCTCGGTCCCAAATCAAATGTTCAAATGTTTGTAAAGCTTATTGGACAACTGCGGGGTCACCAGTCCCTAAACCTATAAACTACTTATGAACTAACTTATACTAAAGACGACATGCCTGAGGGAGGATTCGAACCTCCGACGCAGAAGGCCTCGCGATCCGCAACATGGCGGCTCCAGACCGCTCGGGTACTCCGGCCCGGCAATTCAGCTTTCCACTCTTTGCTTAGTACTGGTTTTCCGTCTGATTTCTTGATATTCATACGATTTTCTTGTCTCCAAATATCTCTTTTATTTTTTGTAAGCGGTAGCTATCTTTCCCCTAGTTATGCATTCTTCTACGGTTCCGCATTTGTCCTCAAGCCACTCCTGCTTAAGTAGTCTGCACTTCCTGTCAATCTCATTTTTCAGACTTTTTTACTCCCTTTTGCCTGCTTTACTTGCAGAATTTTTATTTATTTTTCTTCCTCTCATCAATTACAGTCAGTATATCCTGTGTTATCCAGGGATATGTATGAGGCCGTGTCCTTCTGCCTACATGATCCTCTGCAGCCTTCACTACACTCTCTCAGAGCTACCCAATCTTCTTCTACTGTATTACATTCCTCCATTTCAGCCAATCCTTGACTAATGCACCGTCTGAAGCTCTCAACCACCTCTGGGTCCTTCAATTTGTCCAGATGTCATCTCCTAAATTTTCTACCTTTCTGCAGTGTCTTCAGTTTTAATCTGCAGTTCATAACCAATTAGTTATGGTAAGAGTCTATATCTACCCCTGGACATGTCTTACAGTTCAAACCTAGTTTCTAAATCTGTTCCTTACCATTATAAAGTCTATCTGGTACCTTCCAGTGTCTTCTGGTCTTTTCTACGTATACAGCCTTCTTTCATGATGCTTAAACCAAGTGTTGGTGATCATTAAATTGTGCTCTGCGCAAAATTCTACCAAGCGATCTTCTCTTTCATACATTTTTCCCAGTCCATATTCACCTACTACATTTCCCTCTCTTTCCTACAATCGAGTCCCAGTCCCCCATCACAATCAAGTTTTCGTCTCCCTTAACTTTCTGAATGATTTCTTTTCTCTCCTCATACTTTTCTTCGATATCCTCATCATCGGCCGTGCTAGTTGGCATATAAACTTGCCCTACTGTGGTCGGTATTGGTTTTGTGTTTATCTTTGCTACGATAATGCGTTCACTATGCTGTTCATATCGGACCTACTCCTGCGTTACCAGCAACTGATTTTGTATTCATAACCCTGTACTCACCTGACTAGAAATCCTGTTCATCCTGACACCAAATTTCAACAATACCTACCATATATAACTTTAATCTATCCATTTCTCTCTTCAAATTGTCTAACTTACCTACATGATTACGGGTTAGAACATCCCACGCTCCGATCTGTAGAATGTCTGTTTTGTTTTCTTGATGACGACATCCTCCTGGGTAGTCTCCGTCTGGGTATCCGAATTAGGGACTATTTTACCTCCGGAATATTTTACCTCCGGAATATTTTACCCAAGAAGACATCATCATGTATTCATACAGTAGAGCTGCATGTCCTCGGGTAAAATAACGACTGTAGCTCCCCCTTGTTTTCAACCATTCACAGCAACTGCATGGCAAAGCAACGTTAACTGATATTACATAGTCAGCTCAGTCAATCATCCAGATTGTCGCCCCTGTAACTACTGAAAAGGCTGCTGCCCCTCTTCAGGAACCACAGGTTTGTCTGGCCTCTCCACAGATACCCCTCCGCTGCAGTTACACCTACGGTACAGCTTTGTGCTTCGTTGAGGCACACAAGCCACCCCAACTCGGCAATGTCTGTGGTTCATGGGGGTGGGCCACTTCCTTACAGCAGCAATATAATTGCAATCCCCAAGATAGACTTTTCGTGGAAGAAGTTTTCTGTATGACGTTTTTTTGCAATCTTCAGTAGGAATAGTGTTACGCCATTGCAGCGATGTCACCTATATTGAGCCCTACCGTAAAAATAACGGGATTACATCTATAATGCTAAGCAAGCATAAAAAGGAAACATTCGCAATCATCATAGTTCGGAAGAAACGACAGCATGAATATTTCTCTCTTAGAACCACCGAAGAGGATTTGAAGGGTTCCATAGTTCCTACAGGTTTCGAAAAGGCTGAAAGTCAGACACTATTTCGATGACGGTAGAGAGTACCGATTGCTAAAATAATAATAAAAACTTCCCTATTAGGCCGACTGCATAAGTGCTGTAGCGTGTGATAATTGAAAGACACATGAATGAACGAATGCCAGGATGGGTTTGAGTCTCAGGAAACAGCGGTGCAGCACACGAAACACGTATTCGCCGTTGGCAGCGCACCAGCTCCAGACGATGTGCAGACGTCCGGTGAAACAAATGCAGAGCAGTTCAGAGGAAACGATGGCGAGTGCGGAATGCGAATCGCAGAGGCGTTTCTGCCGATCCAAGGCCGAGCGTTTCGTAAGGCGAGCTTCCAACAACGGCTAGGCACTACGCTGAAGTTCGACGTCATACACTCAGCTTCTTCAAATTGTATAAACTTTAATTCTTCTCTAAACGTACAACGAAACACATTATATTACGGGCCATGAACTTCCAACAGAGTAAGTACTACTTAAAATTTACAATAAAACAGCGAGCTAATATACGTATACTAGGAAGGCAGAATTTCGCGTTGAATGCCTACTTCTCCTACTTAAAAGGGAAATTCCCTGTCGAAGTCTCCTCATATTATTTTAGTTGATAGGCCTTCAGAAACTGAACACAGATCAAGCAAAAGGAGGAAATTAGAAAAAAAAAATTGTTTTCTGTTTCGAAAGTTCTGACTCTGGAATTAACTTGTTGTGACGTAGGTCACATTCGGTTTACTTGTTGCTTTAATTTCTGTGAGAGGTCCGTGCGGCATCTCCCCTGCTCTCACTATTCATAACATTTACTTTCGATGGTAATACGATCCAACGACATAACATACGCTAGAACAATTTATTGTATGGCACTTGCTCCAGGGCTAAAGACTACAGAAAGACAACAGACATGTCAATTACCGGATGGACAGTTCATAATTTATGTAAAAATAAATAAACAAATAAAATAAAATAAGGGGGATACGAATGAGATTCAACCAATGATATCCCGCTTCGTAGTCCAACGTCCAACACCATAACCACGACACATCATATTTTGCTATTCGTTCAATGCTTCAGATTTTAACCACGGACGTTCTTTCTCGTTCTTTCTATTTTGCTGTATTTTGGTTTTTATTTATTTTTTTTTTTTTTTTAATCTGAGTTGAGTTTCTTTGATGCTACCCACTAGACCATCTTACAGCTAAACCTGAATGGGTTATGACTGCAGTTTCTCTTACAAGTACAGTCCCTTAAACTGTAGCAGCGATCCAGTGCTATTCAGCCTTTAGTCAGTAAAGGGTTGTGTACCTGTGCTTTTGCTTCATACACTGTTTTTCTACAAGGAATTTAAGACGTCAACTGCGAATGGGTACAGTTTGAATCCGGGTCTCCTACGCAGTTGCGCTGACCCTACACCACCGGTGATACAGTGATCGTCACAAATGCAAGGACTATTCAATCGCGCCTCCGGTCATATACAAATTCTCAACTTTTCCCTGCTCGCGATTACTCAAACTAGTGGTACTTGCAACCTATTCTCCTAAGGGCCTGTGTGTGTGTCTGAAAGAACAGGCCCAGTATGACGTGATGTTCTGCGCCAGTGTCTCGATCTCAATTCAGCACTTCCCTCCTTTCTGGGTCCCTTCTGCTACTACTCTCCTCCTCCATGTATTCCTTGGTCTGCCTCTTCTCCTGCTACCTTGTGGATTGCATTCCAGGGCTTGACTTGCCGCGTTGTATTTATCTAGACGGAATATCAGTGTGTTTGATGGGTTCTTCTCCATAGTTGGTTGGTTGGTTTTTGGAAAGGACTAAATTGGAACGGTTATCAGTCTCTCCATAGTTCTTCATTGAAGATTACTAGTGGCCACCATATCCGCAAGATATTCCTCGAACATCTGTTTGTTCACAAATGTTTGAAGTCTGCGAATTAGGTGTTTGTTAATTTTCCATGATTCATACCCAGTATTGACTTTTGTATTGAAGATGCGCAGTTTTGTATAGGTGTTCAGCTCCCTTGATTTCCAAACTTGTCTCAGCACTCCAAATGCCCCTTTAGCCTTATTTATTCGGTTTCCTATATCCTCGATAGTTCCTCCATCAGGGGAGGAATCAGTTTGCAAAAACCACGAATTTGAGTAATTGTGGGCAGCTTGAAGTTGAGAATATGTGGCTGGCGGGAGGCGTACTTAGGCACTGCGTGCAGCTGTGGTGATCGTTGTGCCCTCAGACGGGTGCGCTGTGAGGGCGGTCATCAAAGCCCGCAGATCAATCAGTTTAGAGGTCTCTGTCAATCTCCGTGACGTACCGCACAAACTAGACCATATTCGCCGGTTTATGCTTGAGTGCAGCTACGTGAAGAGACCAACTAACACACTACGAAATAAAACAACGGCAACGCTGTATGCGATCGTGAATTACAATGGGAGGAGAAATAGAATGGAAACCAAGTACATACGGATACGATGCACCCAAGACTGGAAAAAATATCACTAATAAGAACCTTGATACAGGCATCAGATCCACGTGGTACAAAGTCGTCAATGAATCAATCGCCACGAAGGAAAAAGACACAGAATAAAATTATCAGACCCTGATAAATGCAAGGATTGTGACCTCATCGACTCCTTAGAGCGCCGGTGCATATGTGGTGAAAATACCAATGTGTGGGAATGGTGCCGCTGGAAACTTGCTTTGATAGGTAGAGCAACCACCAAATAAATGACGCTAGTGACCATGTAACAGCCTGACTACGACTACTTTCCAAGCTCAAAACATATGGACTATACTTACAATGAATTTAGGATCTCTTACAAAGTCCACGAAACAGAACACTCTTTGCGAATTATATAACAGCGCTGGAACTGACAAAGATGTGATGAAGAAAACTAAACGATAAAGAATAAGGAAATAAGGGAAAAATAGATTCAAACATAGAAGAAAAAGAGGGGTTAACGCAATGAGCGCAAAAATATCCGGCGCGTAGCGCTGTCGGAGTTAGGAGCAATTACTACCCTGTAACGACTGAGATTAGGGGAGGATACGAATTCGAGAAGACAACCTGCGAGGGATGTCGCTGTTCCGAAATTGAAGCGTGTGCAAACAGCAGGGTGATTTTATTTATCCTCGTTCCTCATGTTATCATTTGTTTTCGACGGAGGTACGCCAGTTTTAATTTGTTGCTGATGGAAGAAGATTTTGATTTTCTTCGTGGAAGAGATCCATTAATTTTACCTACGGAAGAAAAGAAAATTACTTTACCAAAGGCCAATGAAAATAATAATAATAACAGAGAGAGAGAGAGAGAGAGAGAGAGAGAGAGAGAGAGAGAGAGAGAGAGAGAGAGTGGTGTAGGGGTCAGCGCAACTGTCTAGAAGGCTGGAGACCCAGCTGATCAGTAGTTGGCCATTTGGCGAGATAAATAAGCTTATATTTATCATTTGTTTGCACATTCATTTCACATAATCGTATCTGGTATTATAATAGCCCAATATGTTGCCGAATGCTTACTATTAGGCATTTCAATAGGACAAGGAGTATGGAAAAGTACCAAACATCTGAAGAGAACTGTAATTTGTGGTGACAAAGCTGGCTTATGTTTGTTAAATTTGTGCAGATATCTTAGTTGCAACATCAAACGAAAGAGAACTAGTGGAAATGACACGATACCTTCACTCTCTTAAATACCATCAGTGATCTGCGGCGCCAAACGGTTGTCGTCTTTATAGCGCAACCGAGGCGGTGGGTGGAAACCGTCAGCGATACTCGGAACATGATGCACCATGATGTAACACTTAGCTTCATAACAAAGTCCATTCATGGAATTGAATTACTTCTATGATATGCATGCAATTTTTCCATTTGAATGTGTCAGTAACGTCCGAAAATATTCACGGACTGCAGCATCTCGATTCTAATTGCTGTCTTTGTTCATTGAAACTATAAGAAAAGAAATGTGGAAAGGAATTTGTCGGTCGCGAACAGCTTAAAACGCTATGGCTAATACGTAAAGCAGTTTCTAAAATCTGTTTTCGAAGTCGCCTTCAAGTCGCATAGAAAGCACGCGTGTTGTTACAACTGGCTGCGATACTGGAAGATAACATTTTTCCTCTCAGATTTCGTGTCAGATGGGTAATCGACAGTATGTACGATCGTGTTGCCTAGCTGTATATACTTCCCACCAAGCAGCAGAACTTTGCGATTGTGTATAGCGATTAGGCGAGGAGTCTCGCGAATTCTGTCACCGACTGTACATGTAGATGTAAATGTCTATTCTGGCTGATAGCGGTCGCCTCACTGTTCACTGCGAAAAACTATAATTCAGCTGCCTCTTAACTGATATGTTAACATCGCTCACTACAAAAATTGTTTATCGTTAATTACTCGAAACATTTATTGTTTTAGCTCTGTAATTCCATTAGATTTTCAGGCAAAGTGCAGAAGTAACTTAGGTGTTCTTTTTTTTATTATTTTTTAAAGTATTATTATTACGAAATTAGTGGTATGTTTGATGGAAGAAGTTTCAATACGTTTTTCACCTATAGTGATATCTGAAAACATATACAGTACTTTACTAACACGAGCAGAGAATCTATATATATAAAATAAAGTCGTGTTAGTTACACTATTTATAACTAAAGAACGTCTGAACCGATTTGGCTCGAAATAGGTGTGGAGGTAGCTTAGAAGCAGTTGACGGACATAGGAAGGTTTTTAGATACCTTTTTATTTAATATTTCATGTATGACACATCTATCTATATTAATAAAAGTGAATTACCGCATGTATGAAAGCGCATCACTTGAGAATGACTTCACCAATTTAGCTGATATTTTCTTTGTTGTGTTCTTAATTTTCAGACAAGGTTTGTATGAAAGAAAATTTTTGGAAAATCTACCGGAAAATATTAGAATTTGAGAATAACAGAATGTACGCTTCCAGCTCGGATAATTTTCTAGATTCTCCAACAATTAGCTTATTCATTCGCTACTCGCCTAGCGACCAAATATGCTGTAACGGAGCAAACAAATACACCAAGGAGGTTAGAAGAAAGGGAGGGCGTTGCTTGAAGCCAGGGATTAACTGATATGTAGGGTTTAATTTTAAATCCGCTATACAGACCAGCGGGCAATGTTGGCGATAGTCGTTGATTCCGGTAAATTGATTTACGTCGCTGATAGCCAAACGCGTGATAGTATACAATATCTAATGAGATTTTCCGATTTCTTACAAGTACTACATTTTTCGTTCATGGAAACACTATTATTCTCGTGGTTATAAGTGATTAGCATTTGTAAGACTGTTTCCATAAGGGAAGTCCATTTCACTCTTATACATGAAAAACATCATCTTCCTCAGTACGTTTAATGTGTCTGAGACTAAATTATTATGCGAATTCTCAAAATAATATCGTTTAGTTTGAAGAGAAAACAACTGTCGCCAACTAAAATTTCATTGGCTGTCTCAAGCTTTGCCACGATTCGTGGGCTTCCCACGATCCAACAGCTGTTGCCTGTGTTGCGGAATGTAAAATTTTACCGGTACGTAGCAATGTTGTTAATTCTGACTCAATTATATTCCTAATAAGAGTTCTTTATTCACTTATAGGTAAAGTAACTAACAAGAAGGTCAACTGTATGAATTTTTATGCCTACCCTTTGATGATTCACCGAAACGAGGACAATCACATACTGAAATGCCGCAGATTGTTTCATCAGTTCGCTGTTGATATGTATGTTCCTGCAATAAAACCGTTAAGAGCATGGACATTATAGCTACTAACCTCACAGATGGAGCAGCTCGAAAGTTCTCTCTAATAACCCATTTCCAATTGGCTTACCTATTCTTTTGGCCCACTTTAAGTTACGGTAGTAACACTAAAAGTGAGCCTTTGTGATCGTCTTTTGACAGCTCGAAATTTAAATGAAAATAACGGCTAAACGATGGATCTGACACGAAAATTGAATAACCGAATTTGTAGAGGAGAAAATTCTCTACAATTTTTTTTTTTTTTTTTTTTTTTTTTTTTTTTTTTTTTTTTTTTTTTTCATATCTCGTATCGTTTCAGAGATATTTGCAAAAATAACGGCGATTTTGGGATGTATGTCTGTCTGTCTGTAACGTGTTCGTGTTCCCTGTTTTTAAGACTAACCGTTCAACCGATCAGCACCAAATTTTGCACACATAATTGTAGGCCACCAGAGACCAGAACCTTCTTTTTTCAAATTTTTCGGACAAAAATTACGGTATTAATACCAAAGACATCCGTTTGTAATGTAATTTCAATTGCAAATAAACTGTTCATCAGACGCGATAATTGAATAAACGAATTTGTAGAGGAGACAATTCTCTACAACTTTGTTCCCTTATGGTTTTTTTTTTCATATCTCGTATCGTTTGAGAGATATTTGCAAAAATAACGGAGTTCTGACACCCTTCATGAAATTAACGAAAACCAGCCGTTCGCAGATTTCACGTGACATTCCTCGGCCAGAACTGTCTCTGGCATGCGCCACCTTGCGTTGCGTATTTGATGATTTTCTGATTGTAACTTACACCTTGTCATTTCAAAGCAATGGCGCACTGAAGAACTAACAAAAAGACGTCGTTCTTCGTACGATAAATGATAATTTAGTGTCTACAAATGCCATATTAGCATCAGTTAATAACCGCTAGCAATAGTATGAGATTAAAGAACGCAATTCCTAATTGTTAGCTGTAGCGTAGTGGGCAACGTGTTGGGCTGTGATGCTGAAGGTCACTGGTTCGGAACGCGCCAGTACCTAATTTTTTCCCCTGCATGGGTTTCAGACACTGTTATTAATTAATTTTTTATTATTTAGATTATTATTTTGGTACAAAAATTTTGCAAAAACTTATAAAACTACAAGTCTAAAGTGAACCGTAAAACACGTCAGTGTGATTTTTTCATTTCTGTTCCCATCCGGGTCCCGATTGCAGTAATAATGAATAAGATCAGAGAGAGGGAGTGGAGGAGATAGAGAACGGGGGAATGAAATGGATTTAAAAACGGGTGATGATAGGAGGGGGGAGGACATGGATATGGTGTGGGGTAAAAGGGAGAGGTGTGAAGATAATGGGGAGGAGGAGATGGACAAAGGAAGGTGGGAGGAGGCGATGGAGAAGTAGAGGAGGGAGGAAGGGATAGACATCGGGAGAAGAAGAGAAGAGATTAGGATATATATCCCATACACAATAGCGACTGCTAAGCGTTGCCGGGTTTGCTAGTGACAAATGTTCAAATGTTTGTGTAGCTTATGGGACTTAACTACGGGGTCATCAGTCCCTAAACTTACAAACTACTTACGATCTAGCTAACACTAGGGACGGCCAGTGGCGGCGCTAGGCGTCGGCGACGTCGGCCACCGCCGACGGCCTCGCGCCTGTGAAGGCCTCGCAAAACATTGTCAAAAGTTTAGTTTTATTTGTTTCTTCTTTTTTTTTATTTGATGTTTAACAGCGCTATCCAACTGCTAGGTTATATAGCGACGACGACCTACATCTAATTTACACTAGCTAAACCAATGGACGAACACAACATTCGTACCCAAGGGTGGGATTCGACCCCCGGCGAGAGCGATCTCGCTCACAGAGGTATGATGCCTTAGTGCTCTCGGCCATTTCCGTATGTGTGCAGTAGTGATGCAATTTTTAGTTAAATACGTACATAACAATATCTTCAGTACATTTTAGAAAACGATTTGGAAGAATTATATCGAAATGTTTATATAACAATCAGAATCATCCTCCGTGCCAGTCAGTACAGCTTCGGCCGAGAGAAGCTTCACAAAGTTAAATGATTAAGACTAACTTGAAAAGCAAAACGATCCAAGAAAGACTGCGTTGTGAGTACTATCAACTGAAGCCGCAGTAGCGGCTAGTATTAAGATGTGGTCATAAAAAAATTAAGTGAGACGAAAAGGTGAAAAGTTCCTCTAATTTGTGTTTGTTTATTGTAATTTTTGTCATTGCAATACTACTCCTATATAACACTAAAATAATTTTCAAATGTTCAAATGTTTGTAAATCTATCGGACCAAACTGCGTGGTCATCAGTCCGTAGCTTACAAACTACTTAAACCTAGGTAAACTAACCTAAGGACAAACACACACACCCATGCCCCAGGGAGGACTGGAACCTCCACGGCGAGCAACCGCGCGCTCCACAGCGAGACGCTTTAGACCGCTCGGCTACTACACCGCGGCAAAATAATTTTAGTATAATGATTATACTCGTTTAACATTTTCTTCATTAATTAAAATGCAAGGGGCCTCGCAAAGACGAGTTCGCCGACGCCCAGTTTTCGTCTAGCGCCGCCACTGGGGACGGCACAAATATCCATGCCCGAGGGAGGATTCGAACCCCCTACCGTAGTGGCCGTGCAGACCGTGACTGTAGCGCCGCAGTCCCCTCGGCCACCGCGGCCGGTAGTGACAAATAAAGGCATTTTTATTCTTTAAGAATATAACCTAGTTTCTGCAAAACATGCTTGTTGAGTTAAAAACTTGAAAGTCAGCTTTTTTTGAAGAAGCAATGAAATAGGTTGGCCCAGCGACAGCAGCAGTGTAGCAGTAATTGAATTGCAAAACAATGACCTATTGTGATGCGCCATCGGACGGGGCGCGGACTGTCGGCGTCGTTGTGAAGTCGGACGCGGCCTTGGAATAGCAATGGCCTGGACCGTCCGAGCGTTTCCAGATGCCTGCGGCGGAGACAATGGCCGGCATGCAGATGCGAGGGCCGCCTCGCAAGCCGGGGACAGCCGGACAACAAACAGCCTGCTGGCGCCGGACACAGGGGAAGGCAGTAGACACCCGACCGCTGCTCTCCCCAGTGAACTGCGTACGGCACAGAAAGGTCACATCCCGCAGCGTCAACAGGCATAATCAACTTTTTATCAAATTTAAAGGGCCAACAGAATATTCTGTTTCTCTTTCGGCCATTTTCGCCCAAAATATTGGTTTCGGCCGCAATTTCGGTTTCGTAACCTAGTTTCGACCAAATATCAGCCGAATAACTGCTGTTTAATCTTCCGGGTTATATGATCGTAGTCGAAGAAACATTGTCAGTGTTTGTTTATGTATATGTACACGAGCTGATCACCTTGTCGTCACCTAAAACGATTTTATCAAAGCAAGACTTATTAGTCTCCAGGGAGTTACTGCGATCGTTATATGAATAAAATTCTTGAATATCCGTCTCCAGATCGCTTATATTTTCTAAAACATGACCGGTTTCGGGACAGCTGCCCATCTTCAGATCAAATTTTGAAGTTACAGAGTAACCTGTAACATTCGTTCATCACAGGACAGGTTACTCTGTAACTTCAAAATTTGATCTGAAGATGGGCAGCTGTCCCGAAACCGGTCATGTTTTAGAAAATATAAGCGATCTGGAGACGGATATTCAAGAATTTTACCTAAAACGATGGTTGACAAGGAAAGCTGCTTGGAAAGCTGTTAGTAGCTATGGAGATGACTTTCCAAAAACAGCGTCGTAGCTCTTGACAAACTGAACAATCAAACGGTACCCTCGTCAACTAATAGTGAAGCCAATATTGTAAAAAATATGTAACTTATATTTTAATGATTGAAACCATCATTATTAACGACGTTTTAAAAAATATAGAAAATTACGAATCAACAAATAAAACGTACATTTCTTTCTGTAAAAATTACCATTAGATATTAAAGCTGTGTAAGTATTCGAACACAACAACAACAACAAAAAATAAAAAACCTCTTTAGGCAGAATGCGAACCATCGACCCCATGGTTGTAAGACCAGTACGCTATCACCAGAGCTACACTGACAATTGACGTAACTTGTACTTTTCTCGAGAATTTTTAAGAGTTGCGTCGAATGGCTTTGGCTGATTGTTATTTAAGTTCTCAACTTCAAGTGCTGTAAATATAGAGAAGTTCTAAATTCCGATACCCATGTGGTCTCCTTATAAGAATATCACTGTAAGATACGATTGCGTTTTATTTACTCACGAGGAGAGCCTCCTAGCAGTTACACGACGCGCCGTCAACTGAGGTAAAGCGTTATTGTTGACTGTATCCGTTCCGAACGCGATTCGACTTCACCAGTGAATACAAGAAACCAAGCAGAAGATTCGGCTGATAATCTTGCAGTGAAGGCTTTCACGACCGACTGAAATAATTGCTGATCAATCTTCCGGGGTATCTGCTCCTGACGTTTCGCCCAGAGCTGCGCTGGACATCTTCAGAGGTGCTACTGGTAGCGGTGAGTCTTTCCGACTGATGAGTCGGGCGTCGGAGAGCGGTATAAATACTGTCAAAAATGGGGCGTAGTCAAGTGTTCACGTGCGCAGCAGAGATAAGCCTTGTCAAAGATAAAACATAACTTTCGATAGTCAATGGTCAACGATAAAAACGGATCTACCTCCTCTGAAGAGCCACAGTCCATATGTCATTAAGACTGATGGAACACAGAAGTCTTTGCCTACTGGGTAAAATTGAGAAATCAGCTGTAGCTGAACATGTTTTCCAATTATGAAATCATGAAGTGAAGTTTTCCGAAACGGAAGTTTTATCTACAACGACGAACTATAATCCACGACTGTACAGAGAAGCAATCGAAATATTCAAACATGGGGATAATTTTAATAGAAAGGAAGAAGCAAAGAAACTTAATGACATATGGACTGTGGTTCTTCAGAGTAGGTACTTACTACAACAACTAATGGAGAAATTTTGTAACAGTAAGGATGGAGCTACACGTTGCCTTTGTAGATTTAGTTAAAGCATGTGGCATAGTCCCCACAATTAAACTGTGGGAAGCTCTGAAAGATATAGTTATGTATGATCATTTTTTACAAATTATTATTGAAATGTACAGAGACAAAACTGTAGAGATTAAAACGGATCAAAGAAATCAGAAGCTATTAATATCATAAAAGGATTGAGGTAAAGTTGCAACATGTCACCCATCTTGTTCGATTTATACATAGAAGTAGCTCTCCAACATTTCTGTCACCCACTTTTCTGCATGTATTTTAGACCTTTATATTCCCTACATTGCACGTTAAGGATTTTTTTTACTCCTGAGTGTGTTGGCTATCCTTGGAATACAACAGTCGGTATTCTTTTGTTTTTGCTCCCAAGTGTGTTTGCTATCCTTGGAATGCAACGGTCGGTATTCTTTTGTTTTTGCATCTTGTAAACAACACGCTTTCAATGATTATGAATCCCTTTATGAGATCATTATTTGCCATAGATCGCTTATTGATTTTACATTGATGACTAGTTTCGAAACTAGTCATCAATGTAAAATCAATAAGCGATCTAGTTTCGAAACTAGTCATCAATGTAAAATCAATAAGCGATCTATGTCAAATAAAGATCTCATAAAGGGATTCATAACCTTTACATTAAATATTATCTGTAAAACAACCTGAATAAGATATCAGGTAATTATAACACGCTTTCAAACACGCGGCTAGTTTTGTTCAAGTGTGATTGCGATTAGTTGTTATACTTCCGTTTGCAATGCTTGTTTACTATGTATACTATGGGAAAGGAAATGGGAGAAATAAAGAAAATCTGGAGGCAATGAAGAGAGTTGTTTGGGTCACATTGTTCCCTAAGTCCTCTACCGATGATAAGCCATGTCATGCATTGTGTCCATCAGGAGAAAATTCGTGGTGCAAATACAATAGGACTCAGGCAACTGGAGAATCTTATTATCACCAGTATTCTCTTCCTGTTGCAGGTATTATAGCAATTAAACGAGACTTGGCTCATTCTGACCTTTTAAGGAGATATCTGCATGGGCAGATACAGTGTTTCAGCAGCATAATTTGAAACCGCCTTCCTAAAACTGTATTTGTAGGATTGCATAGAATGCAAAGAGGAATTCATGATTCTGTTTTTACATTCAATTGTAGTAATATCGAAAGTGTTAAATATTTAAAATTCCGGGAATTAATCCTGGTGAAAATATTATCACTGGGCTGCAACATTGCGATAAAATGAGAGTAGCCGATGCCGACAGGTCTGCATCTTAATATGGCCAAGAAAGCAAGACAAACCTCCAGGAAGGTGAAAAAGAAGCTGGAAGACCTGCTGGAGGCCGAAGACGAGCCATCATATGCAGCAGGACAGTTTTAAAAATGTTCAAATGTTTGTATAGCTTATGGGACTTAACTACGGGGTCATCAGTCCCTGAACTTACTAACTACTTATAAACTACCTTACACTAAGGAAGGCACAAATATCCATGGCGGAGGGGGGATTCGAACCCCCGACCGTAGTGGCCGTGCAGACCGTGACTGGAGCGCCTCAGTCCCCTCGGCCACCGAGGCCGGCCAGGACAGTTTTAATTAACTGTAAGTAACAAATTTAAAAAGGTTTTTCTTGAAAGTCAATATCCTGCAAACTAAAATTTTCAGTACATATGCCCCATTATATCATGAAATGACTGAAATTTTCGAAGACATAAAAGCCACCTCTGGTACTACATTCATTAATATTCCCCCATTAGGAAGTTCACAAGAAAATATTTTCTGCAGGAAAAATTTAACATTTTTTTGTTAATAAATTTAAAAAAGTATTTCTTAAAAACCATAAAATGGATAAAGTAGATTTTAGTGCAGTTGAGTCTATTGGCGCCATGTAAGATACAGTAATAATATTGTCGCGATGAAATGGAAGCAGGCTTGACTTCGAAGGCAGGGTTACCAACTGAACACAGCACTTATACTGAAAGCAGGTTTACTGTGAACTGAAACTTACACGCAGCACTGACAGCCTCTCGGACAGAGTGCTCTGCTATTTATACACAGACAGAATGTGCCAGAAATTAGAAGAATAGTTAATATAAGAAACATGTAGAAATGACAAATGAACATAAGAAACAAGTAGAAAATTCTGGAAATGATAATTACAAAGAAATAAATTTTTGGCGGTGGACGGGATTGAACCGACGACCTTCAGCCCCGCAACAGGTGATGCTATGCATTGCTATCAATTGGGGTCTCGCGGCAATATTAAGGACCTGCATCAAAAGATCTTTTTTTTTTTTTAGGAAATAGGTAAATACTGGCCTAAATTAACATGGGTTAGTAAGACAGAGTATGGCCCACATAAGAGAGCAGTTAAGGATAACTGAAGTGGACTGGAACAGTGACAGTGTGGCCACCAGTGACGCCGGCTGTGACTGTCGCAGTGACGCACGCTTGACGCATACCTGGCGTCCGCGGCCGGCTGCCAGGTGACGCGCTCCTTGCGTCACGGCTGCTGCTGTTTCGCAGAGCCAGCGACAAGCTGACAAGCCGCCAAGCTGCCGCACACTTACATACGCTGCTGCGGCTCCGAACACGCCGCGGGGGTTTACGCTGAGGAAGTACTCCACTGCTTCGTGGACCACCTGCCGTCACCGTGACGGTGACTACCTCTTGAGGGAAGAAATATATACAGGGTGCCCCAGCTATCTTGTCCACACAACATATCTCTGGAACAATAACAGATATTGGAAAACGACTTACACCGGTATCAATGTACGGTTGGGGCCCATGAATGTACATATTTGGAAACATTCTAAAACGAAAGCAAATGCGTCCTTTGTGACAGCGCAACCTAGATTACGTATTTTAAAGTAACTTCCGACTGAGGGCTGTATTATTAAAAAAAAAAAAAAAAAAAAAAAAAAAAAAAAAAAAAAAAAAAAAAAAAAAAACAACAACAACAACGTTTGAAAGTACACAAGTTACATTATGGACTGCTTGTAAAAGATCTTTGTAATACACCTATTTAAAAAGTTTTTTTTTTTCAATACATCGCTTTTTGCACCTCTCAAATATTCAAGAAAATACATTTTTACATATGCACCAAAGCTGCATTTTATTCAAATATTGACTGGTTTCGGGCTATGACCATTTTCTTAAGCCTCATTACAACAAAGTATTTGAAATAAGGAACGTGACCTACACAGTGTCCAAATATATACAAATGTAGTTTACGAAAATTGACAAAGCCCTGAACTAGACAGAATTTAAATAGGAAAGCATTTTTTGTGCAATACATGAAGATATCTCTTCTAGAGCCTCTGACAATAAAGTTCGGTGAATAGTTCTGTAACATTAACGTAACTTTGATGAATTATGGAAATAGTCACCTGAGCTGTGCGATACATGTTCTGGAAATTCTGCACGAATTCTTCCTTTGGAATGGTCTTCAAAAGCCTCAATCACGTGTCATTGGTTGTCAGGTTTATCGTCAAATCTGTTTCCTTTCAAAGCGAGTATGAGTCGAGGGAAAGGGAAGAAGTCTGGATGATCCGGCGAGTATGGTGGCTGTTCATGTTGTCAGAAACATTTCCCGGTCTCAACGGAAAAGGGAGAACCACTCGTACACACACCTCAGGGACAGTGCTTGATTCTCATACACGTACCAGCATCGCATGCGTTTCTTCAGGTGTCTTTCCAATCTTAAAACAAAACTTTAAATTCTACCTTTGTTCGTTCGTTGTCCAGTTCTCAGTTCAGAACCAAAGGACTAAAGAAGCACTTCGTCCAACAGGTCTAACAGGAATACACGCGATGGTCAGATAAACTATGAACCGGACATCACCAGTTGAGATTTTTTGTGATCTCTCGAAGGCTTTTGATTGTGTACATCATGAGATTCCTCTAGATAAGCTTAAGTATTGTGGTATGAGTAGGACAGACCACAAATGGTTTAAATCATACTTAACTGGAAGAGTGCAGAAAGTTGAAATAAGCAGTTCACATGATATAGATGAAACAATTAATTCTTCTAACTGGGGTCCCACAAGGTTCGGTCTTGGGTTCCTTGCTGTTCTTAATATATATTAATGACTTGCCATTAAACAGTCACGAAGATGCTAAGCTAGATCTTTTTGCTGATGATATAAGTATAGCTATCACACCTGACAAACAAGAATTAACTGATGAAATGGTAACTGATATCTTTCTTAAAGTTGTTTATTGGTTCACTACAATTGGACTTTCATTAAATTTTGATCAAACCCAGTATATACAGTTTCATACCGTAAATGGCATGACACCATTAATAAATTTAGACTTTGAACATAAATCTGTAGCTAAAGTAGAATATTAAAATTTTAGGTGTTTGTATTGACGACAGACTGAATTGGAAGAAACATATTGAAGATCTCCTGAAACGTTTGAGTTCAGCTACTTATGCTATCAAATTTAGTGATATGCAATTCAGTAAATTTGCTTACTATGCCTATTTTCATTCATTGCTTTCATATGGGATCATATTCTGGGGCAATTCATTGCACAAAACCGTGTAATCAGAATAATTGCTGGAGCCAACCCAAGAGAATCCTGTAGACATTTATTTAGGGATTACAGCACTCCGCTCCTCTTCATTTTTATCCGAGAAACCGGCTCCTCCAAGGATAGCTTGTGCTGTAACGTCACAATACATAATTATACTCAATCATGAAATTTGTTATTAACAATCCGACCCAATTCCAAAGTAATAGCAGTGTGCATAGCTACAACCTCTAGGAGAAAGGATGATATTCACTATTCATGGTAAAATCTAACTTTGGCTCACAAAATTCTTTGGTCACGTACCAAGTAGCATCAAAAGTCTGACAGATAGCCAACTAGTATTTCAAAAGAAATTAAAGGAATTTCTGAATGGCAACTCTTTCTACAATGTAGATGAATTTTTAGATAAAACTTTTTAAAAAATTAAAAAAAAGCAATAACAAATCCTTAAAATATTGATTGTCAAGTGTAGACAACATTTACTAGACTGACACGTTCCACATCATTAAGAAATGTCGTATATATGATCTATGGAACAAATATTAATCTAATCTAATGTAATCTACACCGGCCGCTACGCAGTGCAGCGTTGTGATTCGCCTGTGTTGACCGATCGACCAAAGGTTGTGTTTTATTACCCTAATAGTTATTCGTACGACTACCATTAATTCCAATCTCCGAGACAGATACACTAAAATACTTAATGGGAATACATCCTTTCAACCTTCATTGCGTGACACGCTAGAAAGAAAAAAAATTACCCCGAAGTTGGCCGAGGATATCATTTGCTAATTCTGACACAGTATTAAGGGAAGGAGCGTCGGACATTACGAAGCACTCAGCAGAGGATGATGACCCTCGCGTGTTACGAAGCCGAGGGTGACAGCAAGCCGGGAATTACCATAATGGCAGTGGACGATTACGGCGCTCAGCTCTTCTTCATTTTTATCCGAGAAACCGGCTCCGCCAAGGATAGCTTGTGCTGTAACTTAGGAATAGGTCCAGCCGGGCAGCGTGCTGTGCAAATAGAAGCAGAAACTGCGTAATGGACAAAGAAACCGGTCTACACATGTCAGTTGTGTCAGCTTACCTTGCTCGTCAGCAGCGATCTGAAAGCGAGTTCAGTATCAGAACATCGAAGGATGTGGCACCTTCAGCTGGGGAAGGTCTTGCAAATAATATTTTTGTGATAAGATTGTTGGGAGAGTCAGCAATCTATTATTACTTTTTGCATTTTATCAAAGGCCACCAAACTAATTATTTCACGTGATTGGATTTAGGAAACGTCACTACTCCAGGTGTTGTTCAAATGTTTGAAAACCATTTCAATCAAACTTCTTTGGTCATCAGTCCCTAGATTTACAACACACACATCCACACCCGAGGGAGGACTCGAGCTTCCGGCGGGTGCGCCGCCCGCTCTGTAGCATGATGCCTTAGAACTCGCGGCTACTCCCGCGCGGCTGTAGTTGTTGGATGTGTAGAAATTACCTGCTATCGGAAGGACATTCCCTCAGATCTACTAAAGTCTCTGGGAGAGCCAGCCATAACAAAACTATTTCACCTGGTGTGTAAGATGTATGAGACAGGCTCAAACCCTCAGACTTTAAGAAAAATGTGATAATCCCAATTTCAAAGAAATCAGGCGCAGACAGGTGTGAAAATTACAGAACCATCAGTTTGATAAGTCATGGTTGCAAAATTTTAACACGAATTATCTACAGGAGAATGGGAAAGCTAGTAGAAGCTGACCTCGGGGACGATCAGTTTGGATTCAGGAGGAACGTAGGAACCCGGGAGGCAATACTCACTTTACGACTTATCTTGGATTAAGGAAAGGCTTTTGTAGATGTAGAGAAAGCTTTTGACAATTTTGACTGGAATACATTCTTTCAAATTCTGAAGTCAGCAGGGGTAAAATATAGGGAAAGGAGAATTATTGGCGCCATGTAAGATACAGTAATAATATTGTCGCGATGAAATGGAAGCAGGCTTGACTTCGAAGGCAGGGTTACCAACTGAACACAGCACTTATACTGAAAGCAGGTTTACTGTGAACTGAAACTTACACGCAGCACTGACAGCCTCTCGGACAGAGTGCTCTGCTATTTATACACAGACAGAATGTGCCAGAAATTAGAAGAATAGTTAATATAAGAAACATGTAGAAATGACAAATGAACATAAGAAACAAGTAGAAAATTCTGGAAATGATAATTACAAAGAAATAAATTTTTGGCGGTGGACGGGATTGAACCGACGACCTTCAGCCCCGCAACAGGTGATGCTATGCATTGCTATCAATTGGGGTCTCGCGGCAATATTAAGGACCTGCATCAAAAGATCTTTTTTTTTTTTTAGGAAATAGGTAAATACTGGCCTAAATTAACATGGGTTAGTAAGACAGAGTATGGCCCACATAAGAGAGCAGTTAAGGATAACTGAAGTGGACTGGAACAGTGACAGTGTGGCCACCAGTGACGCCGGCTGTGACTGTCGCAGTGACGCACGCTTGACGCATACCTGGCGTCCGCGGCCGGCTGCCAGGTGACGCGCTCCTTGCGTCACGGCTGCTGCTGTTTCGCCGAGCCAGCGACAAGCTGACAAGCCGCCAAGCTGCCGCACACTTACATACGCTGCTGCGGCTCCGAACACGCCGCGGGGGTTTACGCTGAGGAAGTACTCCACTGCTTCGTGGACCACCTGCCGTCACCGTGACGGTGACTACCTCTTGAGGGAAGAAATATATACAGGGTGCCCCAGCTATCTTGTCCACACAACATATCTCTGGAACAATAACAGATATTGGAAAACGACTTACACCGGTATCAATGTACGGTTGGGGCCCATGAATGTACATATTTGGAAACATTCTAAAACGAAAGCAAATGCGTTTTTTAAAACAAACTTACTTTTTTTAAATGGACACCCTATATTTTTCTTCAGCAATCCATAGCATGACAAATCACATGAACAATGGCGTTGATTGCATCGCAATATTCCAATTACATCCCGAGATATTGCGACGCGAAGTTGACGATTGAAATACGCGAAACGCACGGCTAGCGCACGTCCTGAGTCTCAGGCGAGAAGCCCATGCTGCTCAGGACGTACGCTAGCCGCGCGTTTCGCGTATTTCAAGCGTCAACTTCGCGTCGCAATATCTCTGAATGTAATTGGAATATTGCGATGCAATCAACGCCATTGTTTATGTGATTTGTCATGCTATGGATTGCTGAAGAAAAAAAATATAGGGTGTCCATTAAAAAAAAAAAAAAAAAGAAAAAAACATAAGTTTGTGTTAAAAAACACATTTGCTTGCGTTTTAGACTGTTTCCAAATATGTACATTCATGGGCCCCAGCCGTACATTGATACCGGTGTAAGTCGTTTTCCAGTAGCTGTTATTGTTCCAGAGATATTTTGTGTGGACAAGACTCAACTGTTTCACCCCAGATATCTCTGAAACTACAAGAGATATTGAAAAACTACTTTTACGGTCATGAACGTACGGCAGGGACTTAAGAAAGTAGGTTCTATGAGACAGTCTAAAACGTAAACTAATATTATTTTCAACACAACGTTACGTTTTTTTTAATGGATACCCCATATTATTTCTTAAGCTTTCGATAGGATGAAAAATCACAAAAAGAATGGCGTCGGTTGCATTGCGATGCGTCAATTACATCCGTCGAAAATTCGAAGCGGAGTTGACGTTTGAAACACATAAGGCGCGCTGCCTGCGTGTATCTGAGACTCAAGCCTGATGTGGCTCAAACGTCAACTTCGCTTCGAAGTTTCTCCAGATGTAATTGACGCATCGCGTTGCAACCGACGCCATTCTTTTGTGATTTTTCATCCTATGGATTGTTTAAGAAATAATATGGGGTATCATTAAAAAAAACATAAGTTTGTGTTGAAAATAATATTTCTTTACGTTTTAGAGTGTCTCATAGTACTTACTTTCATAAGCCCCTGCCGTACGTTCCTGACCTAGACACAGGTGGTTTTTCAATATCTCTTGTAGTTTCAGGGATATTTGGGGGTGAAACAGTTGCGTGGGACACCCAAAAGTCGTGTTGGTTACTCCACTTATAAATCAAGAATGGCTGGGCCAATTGTAATGATCTCACATTTGTTGGATTCGTATCTGTCCCGAATAGCATAATAAATATTAAATTATCGACAAAATTAACAAAAAATATTCATATTAAGACGAATTCAAGATTGATTGAAAAACAAGGTCAATTATCCAACTATCACTAACAGATACAACAGTCAGAGTTAAATTCATGGGAGAAACGTCAGAAGTATTTCATGTGCATATTGGTATTCACCAAGGACATGGACTCTCTCCCCTTTTATTTAGCATGGTTCTGGACAAAACGGTAAAGACACGGGAAAAGGAAATGAAGCGAATTTAACTCGAGATTAAAAAAGAGCAAATGGTAGTTTTTGTTTAAATTCTGATTGGACTCCGTCATTATCTCTCGTCAAAAAGCAGAGGGACAGAATTAATGCTGCCTCACCTGTTGATTATTAGGCACTATCGATATTTATGATGTAAGTCTTCTTTGGTTGAGTTGACTCGCAGTTACTTGAACTGTGAGCGTTATCATCTTTGTTTACCCTTTGCAAAACGACATATTAAATTTCCTTTATACATTGGTTCCTGAGTGCAGTTGTGCTTTGAGAATGGCAGGCTGTGCTCTTGTCGAAATATTGGCGGTGGTCGACGTCGTCACCCGGCAGCATACCCATAAGTTGTTTGAGAAAGAAAAATATTTCCTTAGAAAACCCATAAAGATGATCATGTTTCACAACGGCAGTGGGATTTTTCAACAAAATAATGACCTATGTTCACAAGGCCAGGAATGTGATGGACGGGTTCGAAGAACACAGTGGCCGGATACATTTGCGTTGTCCCTCCATCTCGACATACATGATTCCGATCAAACGAATCTGAGTCGTGACAAAGTGGCGTCAGAGCTCATCGACTCCCTACCTGGAATTTACGGATGACTTTTGTGAGCTGATGCGGTGCCTCACGTGACGATTGCAGCCAGCATCGTTGCGTAACTGACGCAGCTCGTCCAACTTCTGTGGCAATTCTCCGAAATGACCATCCCGCCACTCTAAAGGACACAACCTGACCACTGCCAAAGTCGCTTAGTTGACTGTAGAAGCACGACTGCGTCTCCGTGCCATGCCGCATGTTTTCTTTACACGATAATGTTACATTGAGCCGTACGGCTGTAAACATTCCTTATTCAAGGCTCTCTGTGCAACTATTTCACTACACTACTTGTTGTTGAAACCATCAGCAGTGGCATCTGGGCATCTGTCGTCATCGCTTCAAAATCAATGTCTTTACAGTTGTAACTTTTTTTCGGCACTTTATAGCAAAGGGCCAGCTATAAATTTTGCATCTTATTTTCTTCCTTACGTCCAAAAGTAAAAACGCCAAGATCGTAGTACGATTAAATTTATTGACGACCGGTTTCGATGGGCTATGCCATCATCATCTGGTCGTATATAATCTACAATGGGATCATGTTAGGAAAAAAAGGACCATAGCAATTACTTAAAATATAAAATACACAGTATTTTATGCATGACTGTTGACCAGCGACTGTAAAATATCTAATAAGTATTTTTAAAAATACAGCCCTCAGTCGCAAGTTACACTTAAATACGTAATCTAGGTTACGATGTCGCAAAGGACACCTTCTTCAGACATTCCAGGATATAGGTTAAAAAATTACATGCCAGTTCTTAAAAGCAAAGAAAATTACGGTACGTATCTGACGTGGTCAGGTAGTCATACCTAAAACAGGAAGTGTTATCTGCAGCGCAGTCACTAAGGCCTGCCGTTAACACTTCCTATTTTGGGTATGACTACCTGACCACGTCAGATACGTACCGTAATTTTCTTTGCTTTTAAGAACTGGCATGTAATTTTTTAACCTATATCCCACAATGACTGAAAAAGGTGTCCTTTGTGACAGCGCAACCTAGATTACGTATTTTAAAGTAACTTCCGACTGAGGGCTGTATTATTAAAAAAAAAAAAAAAAAAAAAAAAAAAAAAAAAAAAAAAAAAAAAAAAAACAACAACAACGTTTGAAAGTACACAAGTTACATTATGGACTGCTTGTAAAAGATCTTTGTAATACACCTATTTAAAAAGTTTTTTTTTTTCAATACATCGCTTTTTGCACCTCTCAAATATTCAAGAAAATACATTTTTACATATGCACCAAAGCTGCATTTTATTCAAATATTGACTGGTTTCGGGCTATGACCATTTTCTTAAGCCTCATTACAACAAAGTATTTGAAATAAGGAACGTGACCTACACAGTGTCCAAATATATACAAATGTAGTTTACGAAAATTGACAAAGCCCTGAACTAGACAGAATTTAAATAAGAAAGCATTTTTTGTGCAATACATGAAGATATCTCTTCTAGAGCCTCTGACAATAAAGTTCGGTGAATAGTTCTGTAACATTAACGTAACTTTGATGAATTATGGAAATAGTCACCTGAGCTGTGCGATACATGTTCTGGAAATTCTGCACGAATTCTTCCTTTGGAATGGTCTTCAAAAGCCTCAATCACGTGTCATTGGTTGTCAGGTTTATCGTCAAATCTGTTTCCTTTCAAAGCGAGTATGAGTCGAGGGAAAGGGAAGAAGTCTGGATGATCCGGCGAGTATGGTGGCTGTTCATGTTGTCAGAAACATTTCCCGGTCTCAACGGAAAAGGGAGAACCACTCGTACACACACCTCAGGGACAGTGCTTGATTCTCATACACGTACCAGCATCGCATGCGTTTCTTCAGGTGTCTTTCCAATCTTAAAACAAAACTTTAAATTCTACCTTTGTTCGTTCGTTGTCCAGTTCTCAGTTCAGAACCAAAGGACTAAAGAAGCACTTCGTCCAACAGGTCTAACAGGAATACACGCGATGGTCAGATAAACTATGAACCGGACATCACCAGTTGAGATTTTTTGTGATCTCTCGAAGGCTTTTGATTGTGTACATCATGAGATTCCTCTAGATAAGCTTAAGTATTGTGGTATGAGTAGGACAGACCACAAATGGTTTAAATCATACTTAACTGGAAGAGTGCAGAAAGTTGAAATAAGCAGTTCACATGATATAGATGAAACAATTAATTCTTCTAACTGGGGTCCCACAAGGTTCGGTCTTGGGTTCCTTGCTGTTCTTAATATATATTAATGACTTGCCATTAAACAGTCACGAAGATGCTAAGCTAGATCTTTTTGCTGATGATATAAGTATAGCTATCACACCTGACAAACAAGAATTAACTGATGAAATGGTAACTGATATCTTTCTTAAAGTTGTTTATTGGTTCACTACAATTGGACTTTCATTAAATTTTGATCAAACCCAGTATATACAGTTTCATACCGTAAATGGCATGACACCATTAATAAATTTAGACTTTGAACATAAATCTGTAGCTAAAGTAGAATATTAAAATTTTAGGTGTTTGTATTGACGACAGACTGAATTGGAAGAAACATATTGAAGATCTCCTGAAACGTTTGAGTTCAGCTACTTATGCTATCAAATTTAGTGATATGCAATTCAGTAAATTTGCTTACTATGCCTATTTTCATTCATTGCTTTCATATGGGATCATATTCTGGGGCAATTCATTGCACAAAACCGTGTAATCAGAATAATTGCTGGAGCCAACCCAAGAGAATCCTGTAGACATTTATTTAGGGATTACAGCACTCCGCTCCTCTTCATTTTTATCCGAGAAACCGGCTCCTCCAAGGATAGCTTGTGCTGTAACGTCACAATACATAATTATACTCAATCATGAAATTTGTTATTAACAATCCGACCCAATTCCAAAGTAATAGCAGTGTGCATAGCTACAACCTCTAGGAGAAAGGATGATATTCACTATTCATGGTAAAATCTAACTTTGGCTCACAAAATTCTTTGGTCACGTACCAAGTAGCATCAAAAGTCTGACAGATAGCCAACTAGTATTTCAAAAGAAATTAAAGGAATTTCTGAATGGCAACTCTTTCTACAATGTAGATGAATTTTTAGATAAAACTTTTTAAAAAATTAAAAAAAAGCAATAAAAAATCCTTAAAATATTGATTGTCAAGTGTAGACAACATTTACTAGACTGACACGTTCCACATCATTAAGAAATGTCGTATATATGATCTATGGAACAAATATTAATCTAATCTAATGTAATCTACACCGGCCGCTACGCAGTGCAGCGTTGTGATTCGCCTGTGTTGACCGATCGACCAAAGGTTGTGTTTTATTACCCTAATAGTTATTCGTACGACTACCATTAATTCCAATCTCCGAGACAGATACACTAAAATACTTAATGGGAATACATCCTTTCAACCTTCATTGCGTGACACGCTAGAAAGAAAAAAAATTACCCCGAAGTTGGCCGAGGATATCATTTGCTAATTCTGACACAGTATTAAGGGAAGGAGCGTCGGACATTACGAAGCACTCAGCAGAGGATGATGACCCTCGCGTGTTACGAAGCCGAGGGTGACAGCAAGCCGGGAATTACCATAATGGCAGTGGACGATTACGGCGCTCAGCTCTTCTTCATTTTTATCCGAGAAACCGGCTCCGCCAAGGATAGCTTGTGCTGTAACTTAGGAATAGGTCCAGCCGGGCAGCGTGCTGTGCAAATAGAAGCAGAAACTGCGTAATGGACAAAGAAACCGGTCTACACATGTCAGTTGTGTCAGCTTACCTTGCTCGTCAGCAGCGATCTGAAAGCGAGTTCAGTATCAGAACATCGAAGGATGTGGCACCTTCAGCTGGGGAAGGTCTTGCAAATAATATTTTTGTGATAAGATTGTTGGGAGAGTCAGCAATCTATTATTACTTTTTGCATTTTATCAAAGGCCACCAAACTAATTATTTCACGTGATTGGATTTAGGAAACGTCACTACTCCAGGTGTTGTTCAAATGTTTGAAAACCATTTCAATCAAACTTCTTTGGTCATCAGTCCCTAGATTTACAACACACACATCCACACCCGAGGGAGGACTCGAGCTTCCGGCGGGTGCGCCGCCCGCTCTGTAGCATGATGCCTTAGAACTCGCGGCTACTCCCGCGCGGCTGTAGTTGTTGGATGTGTAGAAATTACCTGCTATCGGAAGGACATTCCCTCAGATCTACTAAAGTCTCTGGGAGAGCCAGCCATAACAAAACTATTTCACCTGGTGTGTAAGATGTATGAGACAGGCTCAAACCCTCAGACTTTAAGAAAAATGTGATAATCCCAATTTCAAAGAAATCAGGCGCAGACAGGTGTGAAAATTACAGAACCATCAGTTTGATAAGTCATGGTTGCAAAATTTTAACACGAATTATCTACAGGAGAATGGGAAAGCTAGTAGAAGCTGACCTCGGGGACGATCAGTTTGGATTCAGGAGGAACGTAGGAACCCGGGAGGCAATACTCACTTTACGACTTATCTTGGATTAAGGAAAGGCTTTTGTAGATGTAGAGAAAGCTTTTGACAATTTTGACTGGAATACATTCTTTCAAATTCTGAAGTCAGCAGGGGTAAAATATAGGGAAAGGAGAATTATTTATAACTTGTACAAAAGCCAGACCGCAGTTATTAGACTCGAAGGGCATGAAAGGGAAGCATTCGTTGGGAAGGTGGTAAGACAGGGTTGTAGCCTTTCTCCGATGTTATTCAATTTGTACTTCAAGCAGGCGGTGAAGAAGAGCAAGGAAAAATTTGGAATAGGGATTAAAGTTCAGGGTGAAGAAATAAAAACATTGAATTTTGCTGATGACATTGTAATTCTGTCAGAAACAGCCAAGGACCTGGAAGAGCAGTTGAATGGAATGGACAGTGTGTTAAAGAGAGCGTATAAAATGAACATTAACAAGAGCAAAATAAAGATAATGGAATGCAGTCTTAGAAAATCAGGTGATGCTGAAGGAATTAGATTTGGTAATGAAACAATGAAGGTGGTAGATGAGTTTTGTTACTTGGGTAGTAAAATAACATATGACGGTCGCAGTACAGAGGATATAAAATGCAGATTGGCAATGGGAAGAAAAACATTGTTGAGAAAGAGACATTTGCTAACATCGAATGTTAATGTAAGTGTACGGAAGTCTTTTCTGAAGGTATTTGTGTGGAGTGTTGCCTTGTACGGGTGTGAAACGGACGATAAACAGTGCGGACTGAAAGAGAATAGAGGCTTTTGAAATGTGGTGCTACAGAAGAATGCTGAAGATTACGTGGGTAGATTGCATAACTAATGAAGATGTACTGAACAGAATTGGTGAGAAAAGGAATTTTTGGCATATCTTGACTAAAAGGAGGGATCGCTTGGCAGGACACATTCTTAGACACCAGGGAATCGTAAATTTAGCATTGGAGGGAAGTGTGTGGGGTAGAAATTGCAGAGGGAGACCAAGGGACGCATATAGTAAGCACATTCAGTTGGATGCGGGTTGCCGTTCTTATGAGGAGTTGAAGAGGCTTGCTCAGGATAGAGTGGGGTGGAGAGCTTATGACACAACAACACAGTGACCAATGGTGCTTTCCAGTCATGTGTGCATACAGGGTGATATATAAAACGATGCTTTATGTATTTTTCCTCATTATTTGTATTTTTTATTTTTTATTTTTATTTTTATTTATTTATTTATTTTTTTTTGTAATTTATTATGTATTTGTATATTTTGTTTCTGTGATATATTTGCATTGTCCTGCTAATTTCCATATATGTCAAAATTATTGTAATTGTAGTAGACACGCTGGGTTAGGAAGGGCTTTGCTATTGTATAGAATCATCTTTGAGTAGGGAGCTTTTTATCGCTGGTAGCGCAGAAGCGCATAGCGAGAAGGAGTCGTTGTTGAGAAGTAGCGGCGGACAGACGCATTGTGTGCTCAATGGTGTACGGAAAAAGTAGGTGAAGGAGAATGCATGTTGGATTGGAACTAGTGGAGGAGACGGCGAAGAGGCAATATTATTTATTCATACGGCCACAGCTTAAATAATTAATAAATGCATCAAGAGGAATGCTGTGGGCCCTAAATTGTAATTAACATTCGTCGCCAAGAAGAGCCTGTGTTTGCCAATTGTTAAGTGTCAACAGTCTTCAATCAGCAGTACCACGTCGCACATCAAATTCAGTAAGATCTGTCCAGTTTGTCTTAGCATGTACAGCTAACCAGCGTATTAGTGATGATTGTTCAATAGTGAACACTGTTATTTTTGAACCTGTGTTTAAAATTCATTACCCATAGTCATTGTCCAGACAGGTTCCTTCCTCATCCATTGTTTTCCCGAGAACATTCTCAAAGTTATAGAAAACTAAAAATCAAAGTCATTAAAGACAATGTGACAGTCATTAATAAAAAATGTGTTCAGAAAAGTTTTACTAAACGTAGCTTATGCCAGTGTTGCTGATCAATAGGTTTGCTAAGTTGAACGAAACTGCTAGATTAACTTTCAATTTCAAAAGATATTTCAATAACAGTGTAAAAGATTAATTGTTTTCCACTGCATATTATTTTGAGGTAAAGTTTGTTTTAACTTGCAAGTACTGACTAGTGAGAATAGTAATTGTTTACAAGTGTTTGAATGCTAATAATTCCTGGTTAAAGATAGAGCAAAAGTTAATCAGAAGGTTAAATGGTTCTTTTCTAAATATTCAGTGTTAGCACGACAAGTCATTAATTAATTTTTTGAGCTTGTCATTAGTATAGCTAATAGTTCAGTTACAACTTGATTATTGCTAAAGCGCATGGCATACTCACTGTAGAATAAGTTCTGGTACTTGTATAAACAATTAATTATTTGAAGCTGTAAATAGTAAGTATTAAGGTGAGAGTTTTGCATGATTTGCTACATGTTGCATTTGCGCGGCTATGGCTTGCATTTCGCTGTCTTACATTGAATCCCTGTGTTAGTAAACTATTTCTCAGTAATTAGTATATTTTCAGTGTCTTTTGTACCGAATTTGACTCGCACCCTCTGATTTTCTGCCCACCCAAATTTTACGTAATATTTCATGTTGTTAATTAACTTTTCTATTATTGACATCCCACCAAATTATTTGCTCTTACAACGAGCTGGCGACTGTAAATCAATAATTTTTCACTTTTTCCAAATTAATCCCTGTGTTCCGTTTGTTCCGCATTTTATCATTTAAAATTTAATCTCTTTATTCCAAATTTTACTTCCCACTTTCTTTATTCTTATCGATCTTTGTTGTCTACCAAAGGTGCAGCCTCCACTACATCATCGGCCTCATTACCGATAGCTTTTCCAACAAATTTAGATAATTAGGCACACTGGTCATTTTTCTAATTATCATATACTAACCGGTGGTGTAGGACGGGTAGGGTTATACGTGGCGACCGTCGTGGACAGGACAGTACTTATCTCGTCCTGAGCCGCGTAATCTTAGGATTTAAATAAATTGTGAAATTTCAAAGAAAATGCCGGAACAAACAGTAGACCAAACAAGAATATCGAATTCGACAATGCAGGCGGGGCATCCACTACAAAGGCTGGAGCCGGCTCCCGCATTGTTTGGCGGTGAGCCAGACGCCAACCGTAACACAGATTATGACGTGAAAACAGAAAATGTAGGCGATGTGACAATAAAGCAGGAAATTCCAGAATGTGAGCAGGATACGGATGAAACATACACAGAGAGTTTTAAGTATACTGTGGGTCTGAAAATGAAACCAGAGCCAATGTCAAATCTACCATTTGATCCGAATATGTGGATGCAAAGGATTAGCGAAGTTATCAGTCAGTCACATCAATCGTTAGCTGAAAACATAACTAACAAAATAGATGCAATAGAGCTATCAAATATATCATTAGCTAGCAAAATTGATGACTTAGATAACAAAATAGACTCATCAGTTCAGTCTCTGAGTCAAGCTTTTGATAGTAAAATAAATTCTCTGGACACGAAAATTGGTGAACGAATGAAAACTCTGACTGAACAGATGGAGAGTAAAATAACGAGTTTAGATAAAAAGTTTAATAGCGAATTAGAATGTGTAAAGAAGTTAATGAGTAATGAAATTAAAAAGCAGAAAGAGTATCTTTGTGACAGCGTGAATAGTCAGTTAACTAAAAAGTTTAGGTCCATGGAAGGGATAATAAATGAAAGTATAGAAGACAAGGCAGAAAAGATTCGCGAAGAGGTAGAAACTAAAGTTGATCGTGAAGTAAGGCTTGTCAGTAACAAACAAGAGGAAATACGTACTGAACTGAATCATTCTGTAAATACATTAAAGGGACAAATTGTGAAGGTTCAGGACGAGACAGAAACGAAATTACAAGAAACGGTAATTAAAGTCAATGCTGATGTGCAAAATAAGGCTCAGACTTTGGAATCTAACGTTAATCAAAAGCTGGTAGAAATTAAAGAGCAAGTAAAGAGTTTAGAAACCGTAAAGAGTTTGGCTGCCACGTTCACATTAGGTGGCGTGTATCCCAACCATGTGAGCCTGGAAATCGAAAAATTCGACCCGAAAGGTAACGTGCACCCAGTGATTTTCATGGATGCGTGCAGAAAGATTATACCTTCTGCGTTACCTGAGGAAGAGCGAATCAGAATAGCGAGAACCCGATTGAGTGGTGACGCTAGTAGCTGGGTTGTGAATGCTACAGATAACTGTAAGTCTTTAGAGGAATTTCTGGCAAAATTCGAAGAGGAATACTGGTCCATTGAAAAACAGGACGAAGTACTTCAAGAATTTATGCAGGCTCCTCCGTACCGACCGGGTAAAGATACAAACATGAAAACGTACTGCGAGAATCTGTGCAGGAAAATTGAGCATGTAAAAGGTCAAATGTTCGAGCGAAGCACGATGACCGTGCTGCGCGAAAAGTTACCGTGGAGTGTTCGCGGTTACTTAATGAGCGAGAAAGACAAAGCTTCTTTCTTAAGGAAAGTGGGCGACATAAATGTGTGGTATCGGAGTAATGACAACCGGGACCACAGTAACAATAACTCCAATCAAAATAAAAATAATAACGGTAACCAATAGTATGACAACAACCAGGTTAACGAGTTTGAAGTACGGAGTGCACAAGTGGATAGAGGAAGAGGAAGGGGCAGAGGTAGAGGTAGAGGCGCCCATCGAGGGAGAAGTTGTCACCCATAGACCATAGATAGTATAGACTGCGCGTGACGTCATAACACTGAAACCAACATCTAAACCACGTGACTCGGGGCAAGAAGCGGAGTTTTTACTGTGTAAGAGTGCGAGGCTTTACTGTTGAAATACGTTTTCTTTTATTGTTTGTGTGGTATTTTCACTTGTAGTTACTCTGCTACAATGGTGAGATCCTGTTCTGCGTTCGGTTGCACCGAAAGATTCGTAAAAGGAAGCAATATATCTTTTCACAGGTAGAGTTTTAATGCTACAAGTCGCTTTGTGGATACATTTTGTAAGATGAATTCAGTATATTTACAATCAAAAGCAATGGGCTATATTGTTTCAAAGCAGATACGAATGCTTTTCTCAGTATATTTTACTTTTGTAAATGTCATGAAGTGAATTATGAGGGTCCCTGTACTGTAAGCCTAACTGGGATTGTTCAGTAAAAATAAGTGATGAATTTCAGTAAGAAATTCCATGGTCTTTGTCTTTTCTCGTATTTCCTGAATTGTTTCTACATAATCACAAAATCGATTACAGTTTTCCAAAAGATGAAGGGCGGAGAAAAGTTTGGACCCTTGCTTTGAAAAGGGAGAATTTCAAGCCCAACGAACACACAATGTTGTGCAGCAAACATTTTTCGCCTGAATGTTTTGATACCGAGGCTTTTGGTTTCGGAAAGAAACTAAAGCCAGATGCTGTACCAACAATTTTCGATTTTCCTCCGCACTTACTACCTAGAGGACGGAAGAGGAAACCACCAGCTCTGAGGGACATGCAAGAAGCGTCTTCATCTTCCGAAAATGTGTAAGATGCATTTTATTTGTACCTAATAGTTATCTGTATGACATTAAATTTGTTATGGACAATTCGAATCACTTAAACATAACATTTCAATTTAAGCTGGCATCGTAAAATTAGATTTGTTATTGTATATAAAACTCTTCTGGGTTTTGGACCGCATCGTCAAAATATCAAACACTTCACCGACGTTTCGGCCACTATTGCAAGTGGCCATCTTCTGGGTGTTAGTTTGAGAGGCCATAATGTAAGATTTTTTCCACCATCTAAACCCATTGTTTATTTTGAAATATGACAAGTGAATTTAAACCACTATTGTAAAATGTGCTCTATACAAGACACTTCAGAACATCAAATTAACAATGCTGATAGTGGCCTGTCTTTATACATTTTTCTATACATTAATATCTAGTTACTAAAGCTATTAACAAAACAGTTATGTGGTAGTTTAAAAGTACATGCAAAGGGTAATATCATCCTTTGCATATATAGCCTACTCTTCACTATAAAATTCATTCTCTCTAATAATACTTTAAAGGTTTTCTTGATGCTTTTTCACTTCACTCTTCTGTATAGGAATAAATCAAACACGCCTTTGCAGTTGTACAAGTATGTATTGAGGACCTTTGTCTTTGGCACTGAACTCAGCAGGCCTTAATTTTTTACGATGTTAATGAATATCTGCATTTTGTTTTCTAATATTGTAGGCCTATTGCCATTTATTTCTGAAACTGATTTCTCCATTCATGTACATACTTTAGAACACACTATTTTTGATTGTGGAAGTCAGTTTTGAATCACTGTTTGTTTTATTTAAGATAACACTGTCTTTTTCAATACATTAATTCTTTTAATATTATTACTCTTGGGATTTGCCCACTACAGTAGTTTCCTGCTGTAAATGTTTTTTAAAAAGTGTGTGGTATACTGCAGACCTAAGCCTACATACTAGTTTATCATAATGTGCAACATGTTTCATTATAAGTAGCTATATGACTGTAGCTCCAAGTATCAAAATATTGTTGAATTAGTGTACAAATCAGTCCAAAAATTGTCAACATATTGATTTTCTTAGTCCCATCACAGATGAACAGCAGCTGAAACGGCCAAAAACATTCAGAAATTCATATATAGGAGATTATAAAACAGAAGCAGTGGCATTGTCACCTAGTAAAGCAACAAATTTTATTGGCATTGTCACCTAGTAAAGCAACAAATTTTATTGAAGTTGCTCAAAATAGACTTGCAGATACAAGAAAGAAGTTACGTTTGGAAAGGCAGAAATGCCGTCGTTTATTGAAAAAAGTTACTACTGCTGAAGCACTGCTGTCAGAATTAAAAGAGAAGCAGTTGATTACTGAAAGTACATCTGACATATTACAGGTACGACAATGTTTCTATTTTTTCATATAATTACAGCTGTATAGTGCTTAGACGTGAAGAACTCTATAGAATAAAACAATAGTACAAATGTGATAACTTGTTTTGGTGTACTACATTTATTCTTTTAAACAGAAGAGTGTTGGAGTAAAAGAGCAATAATATACACTTTACGTAAATTAAAGTAGAAAATACTGGAACCAAGCTGAAGTTATATTTTGATTAGAATTGTGTGCGCGCAGATGTTATTAAAGTATTGATAAATGTTTTACTTTCTGTTTGTAGAATCTTCTCCCACCTGTTGTGGTCGAGTTGTTGAGGAGTTTTAAAGGAGAGCATGGGAAGGAGTACCCTGAAGAGCTTCGCAAGTTGAACTTTTTTTCTAGCCGGGCATATGATTATGTAAGAGAGGTTTTCAATAATTACTTACCACATCCCAGTACATTGCGTAAATGGTACCAAGGGGTAAGTGGAAAACCAGGATTCAGTGCTGAAGCAAAAGCTGCACTTATCCAAAAATCATGTCATATGGCAGCTGTGGGCAAAAAAGTTGTCGTATCTCTGATGGTGGACGAAATGGCCATTCGAAAACATATTGAATTTGATGGTAAAAGGTTTATTGGGTATGTTGATTGTGGCACTGAAATGTTGTGTGAAAATTTACCTGAGGCAAAAGATGCCTTGGTGTTCATGGTGGTGGCACTGAATGACAATTGGAAAATTCCAGTGGGTTACTTCTTGACTAATGGTTTATGTGGTAGTGAGAGGGCTAATTTAATTCTATCTTGTTTGGATTTTTTGCAACAAATAGACATTAATGTACTTTCTGTAACATTTGATGGTGCTGCTGCAAATATGTCAATGGCTCGTTACTTGGGAGCGGAACTTACTGCTGACAATATGAAGCCATGGTTTATAAATCCAGCAACAGGTCTGAAAGTACACATTCTGTTAGATGCCTGTCACATGCTAAAGCTTATCCGAAACTGTCTTGCCACAAAGGGGACTCTTTTCGGTAAAGATGGCCCAATAAAATGGAGTTACTTTGTGGAGCTCCAAAAATTACAGGCTCAGGAAGGACTGCATTTGGGGACAAAATTAACGAAACGCCATATTAATTGGCATAAAGAGCCCATGAAGGTAAAACTTGCCGCACAGACATTGAGTCAAAGTGTAGCCAGTGCCTTTACATACTGCGAAAATGTTTTGGGTTTACCTCAGTTTCAGGGTTGTGATGAAACGGTGAAATTTGTGAGGTTAGTAGATAATATATTTGATATATTAAACAGTAGGAATAGATTTTCAAAGGGGTTCAAAAGACCCTTGGCCCAGACTACATACAATAATGTATGCCAGTATGTAAAGGAGGCTACAGCTTGGCTCTTTGCACTAAAAGAATCAGCCAGTGGAACATTATTAGTGTATTCTTCAAGAAGAGTTGGATTTATAGGCATGATTGTAAGTCTGCATTCAAGCTTAGCCATCTATGAGGACATACAAAATAGATTTGCACCACAAATGTCTTTTTTGCTAACACACAAACTGAGTCAAGACCACTTGGAAGTTTTCTTCAGTGCAGTGAGAAGTCGTGGGGGGGGGGGGGGGGCCAATAATAATCCCACAGCCCGACAGTTTGAAGCTGCTTTTAAAAGACTTTTGGTACACATTCAAATTGGTGCACCAACTAGTGCAAATTGTTTAGCTATTGATTCGACAACAATTCTTAGTGTAATGTCAAGCGGTAATAAAGAAGACTTTGATCATGAATTGCCACCTGTTCCGCAGGTTGCATTTATTAATCATGACCATGATTATATACTAAATCCAGCTTCACTTACTTTGTATGTACATGATGTTGTGCAATATATAGCTGGATTTGTCACCAAGAAACTTCTGAAAAAAGTGAAGTGCCAGTTTTGCCAAATGGCACTGTGTTCAAATGTTTCAGGTTCTGGGATCTTGAAAGTCAAGAACAGAGGCGGCTTGACAATTCCATCGAATGATGTTGTTTATCTTTGCTAGATGGGTGGGAAAATATTACGACAAACACAACTTTTAAATGTGAAAAATTTATTGAACAGATTGGTTACCTTGTCCATGCAGGATATAAAGAGTGATATTTTTATGCAGCTCTATGAACATGTGGCAATTGATAACCATGTTCACCAGTTGAAGAAGGCAGTGTTGTATGAATATTTTAAAGTAAGGTTGCATCACGAAGCAAGACTCCACACTGAGAAGCTACATGATGCACGTGTAAGAAGTTTCCACACAAAAATAATATTGTTTAAGAACCAGTAATTGTACATTTTAAAAATTCATTTCATTTGCAGGCTGATTTCTTGTATTTATGTGAAATAAATTAATTTTTAAACTGACTTCATTATTTTTCTTCACCCCCCCTCCACATTTTTCTTTTCTTTTTTCCTGTCAAAAAGAAAACATTGGAATGAGGTTATTTTTAAAATGTGTGATGAGTGATTATGCATTATAAAATCTGCACATTACAAGGATATTAAGTTTGTGTGACTCTGTGTTTATCAATTCAATCATTTGTTTTTATGGCTGACTTAAGGAAATGATTTCTTTTTGGCATTAGTTCAGGAAGGAAGAAATGTTAGTCATCAGAAGTTTACTTACTTGTCCCTGATAATTAACCAGGAAAGGCAGCAGTCTTTAACATCTACAGATCCTAATGGTTATGCGCATGTGTACACACACACTCAGCATATATGGTGTATTCATGTGGCCCCACTCAGTTCATCTAAAGGAAGTGTACGAACAGTAAACATTGTAATGTGTAGAGTGTACAAAACTATATAGCTGTTTGTGTTAATTTTAAAGTGGGGGAAGGATAGTATTTCTGTTACAATTTTGTATTGACTTGTATACATTTTCCAAAATCCTTTTGTCAACCTATTCTCTGGAGCAGAGCACCTGGAGTAATTTAATTCACTACAATTAATCAGAGAATATGTTGTGTGGGGTAGATGTCCATACAGTTCAGAATGAGTTTTTAAAGAACTTTGAATTCTTACTCCCCAATACATGTTCTCCTAAATGGTTTTTCCACTGGCAAGAGAAACCTCTTTTAGCTAATGTAGACAACACTGAGGCAACCAGAGACAGTTGTATGCACAATTTATATTCTTGCCCAGTCTTAAGAGAGGAGTAATGAATTCTCATGCTAACACACAGTGTTCACTAAGTTCCTGCCTAAGATAAAGCAAGATATTGATTGGAATTCTTACCAATTCAAAATTAAAGTATACTTAATCACATGTTCCAGTAATTACTTCAATTAGATTGAGTTTTTATAGTTACTCGACAGATATTTTGTTATACAACTAAAGGTGGATGTACCAGTCTTTGACAATGTACCAGTAATTGGAATTGTTTTTGTGTTTTGGGATATATTAAGGAACCATCTCTTTGACCACATGTAAAAGGTAAATGAAATTCATGTGTTCATGAAATTGATTGCAATGTCAGAAATAATTTGTCTTTGTTGTTGGGATATGAAGGTGTACTACAGTAGGGCATAACTGAAGATTGGGATACCACAAGTTCGCTTTGAACCCATGACAGCAATATACTAAACAGAAAAATGTGGAAATCAACATTTCAAAACACACAAAGTAAAACTTTCCATTACACAAAAAGAAACTTTTTCTTTTCCATAGTGTTCTGGCAAGAATTTGGCAGTATGAATTATTGGCGTTTCAAGTAATTATCCTAGTGTTCTTTAACAGCAACATGGGACTCAGTTAGTGAAAGGATGAATGTAAATTTATAAGATCTTATTGATAAAGTAATGTCACATAACAGAAAGATTGTTTCAAGCCATACAACTTGCTGACGTCATGGGTCAAAAGGAGAAGGAAGGGAGCTAAAAGTTTAATGTCCTATCTATAGCATTATTATTAGAGACTGAGCTTACACTTGGATGTCTGGGTAAGTATGGGGTGTGGGCTAACAAAATATATTGGCGTTTGGAGAAAGTTGATGAATTAAATTTTGCAAATAAATCTCGCCACAACGAATAATGCCTTTCTTATGTTGATATTCACTCCAACTTGTGCATCATTTCTGTCTCTCCTCCATTAATTGTTATGATACAAAATGAGCTGCAGTTCTCTGAACACACTACATCATCAGTCAGTCACACTTAATGGGAATCCCACAATCCACAGCAATATACTAAACCAGGACATACAAATGTAATATAGGCTGTTTCTTTAATAGAACTGTTGCATCTCTTAAGTGTTCTGCCAATGAAATGTAAGCCTTCATTACAAGATTTTCTGTGAAACATTCCAATAACAAGCACTAGGCCTAATTGTACATATGTTATTCATCCTTCAATACATAGTGAAGACTGAACATACTGACTATTGGATGCGCCTATTGCAACATAATTAGGCCTATCGTTCCTTTAAAACATTTTCCTTGATATTGTTTTGGTATCTGCACTTGATTAAGCGGACGCTTATTTGGTGTAACAAACCTGACGTACTGATTATAAACAGATTTCGTTTCATACGAAAGCGTACTAAACATTTCACACGTATTATTGAATTGTTAAAAACCAATGCAGGATGCAATACAGAAGTCAAGTGACGTGACATTGAAACAAAAACACGTATTCACTAAAGAAATGTGGCCTTTACAAACAACTGTCAATACGCTTCACTTGGCTCCACATAAAATCGATAACCATGCATTATCAAGCGAAATTTCCGAGATTTTATGTGAATAGAACAATAACATGTGTAATAGGAATAGGACGTGTAGTTTCATTATTAAAGTCAATGCTTGATTTCATTTATAAATAAGAAATACTACAACTGTCAGCTGCACATCACACTGCTAGTAATGACGTAAACTCTGCTTCTTGCCCCGAGTCACGTGATTTAGATGTTGGTTTCAAACCTCAACATGGCAGAGATAGGA
Organism: Locusta migratoria; assembly: GCA_026315105.1. Classification (NCBI taxonomy): domain Eukaryota; kingdom Metazoa; phylum Arthropoda; class Insecta; order Orthoptera; family Acrididae; genus Locusta; species Locusta migratoria. The sequence continues at coordinate 340,749,541 of CM048745.1, forward strand.
GCGTGCGCAGTCTATGTTTATTTATGGTCTATGTTGTCACCACTCATATCCGTGTGACGATCAATTCCCAAAAAACGAGGAGCCGCAACAGTAGAGGGGCAAACTGCTGCGGGTAACGAGGTGCGGCCCCATCAACAAAGGAACGGTTGTTGCGAGAATAATGACAAAGTGTCCGGCAACCGCCTAAATGAAATAAACGACTGCGAGCGAGTTTACGCGGAAGGAAATAGGAGCGAACATCTGCGCAAAAGGAACGTACTTCGTACGCATACAGAATCAGATGTAGTAGCTAGCGAAGTCGGGATTGTTATCGAAGCGGCAAAGTATGATGCGCGGCAACATAAAGGGCCGGCGCAGATTCCGATGCAGCTTCCGGTCACGAAAGTGCCAAATGCCATGTCTAGCGTGTTCGATCTGGAAGTCGATAACCGGGATTAGCTGATACAAGCTGGTAAGATGTATGAAGGTATAGAAGCATGGAAAAGGGAAGGTAGGAAAGTATATTTTACAGTAAAGGAAGATGAAGTTAAGCATTGCAATACTGAAAAAAGTTGTTTGAAAGGAGCGGGCACGCTGAGAGAGGTGTCACGCAATATGGATAAAGTTAATGTATGTATAATTGGAGATAATGATGATGTTATTGAGTATAGGAAAGAAAAAGGGACACGGGAAGTGTCGACAAACAAAGCTTGTATCGATGCCATTCTCGATTGCGACGAAAGCGACCACGTTGGACGGGCAGCCGGAGGTGATGTGTCGGGAGTCCTTGCTCGTTTTGATGACCGAACGACATTAACGAGCGAAACAGATGATTACAATGTGTACGAGATTAAAGCAGACGTGATACGACCGGACGAAAGTGACAGTGAAGATGAACTCGCTGAATTATCAGAGGTGCGTGACATAAAATGTGTGTTATGTCAGTCTGAGGAAAAAGATAGTAGGAGGCAAAAGCAGGTTACAAAGTTCGAACAGGACGGTTTATTATGGGATAATTTAGACGTGGAACAGGATTTGTTGTGGGAAGACAAAGGTGATGAAAATAAAAGGTACGATCAAATCATGGTTCCGGTTAAAGTTCATGGAACGAACGTAAAAGTTTTAGTCGATACTGGAAGCCAAATTAGGGCAATGTCTCAGTCATATTATGAACAATTAAAGAAATTAACGGAAATAGTGGAGATGCCTGTAAGAGGCGTAAAAGTGATAGGTGCTACCGGAGCAAGTAGCAAACCAATTAAATCACAAGTGCTGTTACAGTTTTCTATTAAAAGTTGTGTATTTGAACAGGAGTTTTTAGTAGTACCTCAACTGAGTACTGATATGATAGTAGGAATTGATTGGATGCTGAGATATAAAGTGACAACTGATTGTGGCAGAAAGGTTATATCGTTTTCTGTGGAAGACAGTAAAATGGAAATAGGTTTTGATGAGATGAACAGGGTAATAAACAATGAAGATTTGCGGTTGCGTTTGGTTACGTAGCCGTTGTATGGAGGATTAAGTGACGGTTCAGAATGTTATCACATCAGAAATTTAAACGCACTGCAACCGACTGACGATGATTTCAAAACCAGAGTAGAAAATGTTTCGGATATTTCATGTGAACAGAAAGCAGAATTATACCAGATTTTGGTCAACAATAGGAAGGTGTTTTCAGAAAAACCTGGTTAAGTACGGGGATTTGAATATAAAATTGAAACTGTGCCACATGAGCCGTTTTTTGAACCAGTATATCAGGTGCCGTTAGCTCGGAGGGAAGCTGTACAAAACGAAATAAACAGAATGGAAGAATGGGGAATTATAGAAAGATCTAAAAGGCCGTACAACAACCCAATGGTTTTGGTTTTTAAGAAAGATGGCAGTGTTAGAATAGTAATAGACGCGAGAGAATTGAACAAGGTAGTCAAACGTGAAACTGATCGACCGGAATGTATAGACGATGTGTTGCAAAAGTTTCACAACGTGAGGTACATGAATAGCCTTGATCTGACGGCAGGGTATTGGCAAATTGCCATGGAAGAAGAGTCGAGGAAACTGACAGCCTTCCTATTTGCAGGAAAGTGTTATCAGTATAAAGTCATTCCGTTCGGTTTGAACACGTCAGTATCGGTGTTCATCCGTGCGTTAGACAGTGTATTGGGAAAGAACTTGGTTCTAGAATTACAATCTATGTTGATGACATGTTAATTGCAACTTCTTCGTGGGAGGAGCACTGCGAATTGTTGAATAAAGTATTAGACGCGCTGATACGCGGCGGGATGACTTTGAAAATAAAGAAGTGTGAATTTGTAAAGAAATAAGTAGAGTTTTTGGGGCATATTATAACAACTTCTGGAATAACTAAGGATCCGCGAAAATTAGAAGCCATTAGGAACAGCCCACCACCGAGAACGAAGAAACAATTGAAGTCGTTTCTCGGTCTCTGTAATTTCTAACGAAAATATGCGAAGGTGCAAGTTTTTAATGATCCGGACTTGTGTAATTTGTTGAAGAAAAACAGTGCATTTATTTGGACGGAAAAATGTCAAGTAGCTTTTGAAAGATTAAAGACAGAATTACTAGAAAATCAAATTTTGCACCATCCAGATTTGGCAATACCTTTTCATATGGGAACTGATTCATCTGATTATGGGATTGCAGTACATGTTTTCCCAGAAGTAGGAGAAGGCGAAAATAAAGAGCTTCGCTCGATAGCTTTCGCGAGTAGGATCTTGACAAAATATGAAAGAAATTATAGCGTGTCTGAAAAGGAAGCCGTAGCTATTGTCTGGGGCTTTAAAAAATTCAAAGGTTTCTTTTGGGGGCACAAGGTTATTGTGCACACTGACCACAAGGCGTTGACGTTTTAGAAAACATGTCGATTGTTGCACGACCGATTAAGGAGATGGGCGCTATTCATGCAACAATTTGATTATGAAATCTGCCATATCAGGGGCGTAGACAATTGCGTGGCCGACGCGCTGTCGAGAATGCCGTACGTCCCGGACGGTGTCGTTAATGAAGAACAATCAGAAGGCTTATTTAAAATGATGTATTTGAAGGAGGTTGAAGGCAGAAAGAAAATTGAGGACATTTGTAAGAACATGCGCCGACATCAAAATGATGACGAAATTTGGAAATTAATTAAAGTCGAATTCGACGCGAAAAATGAGAGAGGCGAAAAACTGCGCAAATATTACAAGATTTACGACGGCATACTGTACCGGCGTAAGAACTTAGATACGGAAGAGTGGCGCGTCTGTTGGCCGAATAAATACGTGACGGAGCTCATTGACTATTTTCATTTAGCTTACGGTCACTGCGGAGCGAAAAGTGCGCGGACACGATAACTGAGTCTGTGGTTTTCGACAATGTGATGAGAAGTGTAACGGGACGCGTGAGAACTTGTGACAGATACCAGAAAGTAAAAGTAGCTAATATGACAAACCGAGGACCGATGCAGAGTATTCAGCCCAAGGATAGCCTGGAGATATTAGCTACAGATTTATATGGTCCTCTTCCGAAAACAATTGGAAATTTCGCGTACATTTTGGTTGTATTAGATACGTTTTCTAAATTTGTTAAGCTGTACACATTACGTAAAGCTACTGCTAGAGCAGTTTACAGTAAGCTGATGGACTATTTTCAAAAAATAGGAAAGCCAAAATCAATATTATCCGACAACGGCCCTCAATTGATTTCTAAGATTTGGACGGAAGGTATGAAAGGTGAAGGGGTGGATGTCATCCACATATCAGTCTATCACCCTTCAAGTAACCCTGCAGAACGCTATATGCGTGAGCTGGGCAGATATTTCAGAACATACTGCCACAACAATCATAAAGCGTGGGGCAAATATGTGTCTGACATTGAGCTAATTATGAACTCGCTGTCCCACGAAAGTACTGGGTTCACTCCTTATGAGATTATGCTGGGAATGAGACCGAAAAGTGTAGTGGAGGAACTCATTAATTTTCCACCGCGGCAAGAATTAAATCTCACGCGGAAGAAAGCAATGTTGATAGATCAAATGAATAAGCGTGCTCAAGCACGGATCAAAAGGCACGACGAGAATTTGAAACCAATAAAATTCAAAATTCATGACAAGGTTCTCGTGAAAATGCACGAGAAATCTAGTGAAATAGATAATGAGATTGCAAAATTTAAATTTATTTATAATGGACCGTTTGAAATTCAAACTGTTCCTCACCCTAATGCTTATTATCTGGTGTATCCGCAATCAGGTAAAAAATTCGGTGTGCGGAACATCACTGATTTACAACCATACCAGAGTAGGGATAATTAACCAGTAAATAAAGAAATGTAATTTGTGAAGCATCATTAGCGAAAAGATGTTGCCTGATTATAGACTAAGCTTCAACTAGGTATACTGAAACTAAGTATGGACTGCTTAAAATGATTACAGCAAACTGTTCAGTGACCTCTCATTAACGTAATTAGCAAATTTAAGTGCTTAATTAGAGTATGTATAGTAAATGTTTCTGTGAATGATTGTTTTATTCTCTCAGTTCAACTGTATGAAGTGTTTGTGACTTCAGATGTACTTAGACTGGTTATTTAAGTTGCAGGTGACTGATACAAAATTACAAAAAATTTAATCAAAGTTATTCATCAATATAATGAGGCAAGTTAAGCTGAATTTGAAATTGTGTGCCTTTGGACATGGTGCAGAAATAAAATGAAAGTGGGGCACAACATAGTGCTGATGCCAATAATTTCAATGTTAATGAGGACGTACGAGAAATTTAGTACTGAGCAGCAAATCAGTGCCTGAAAGAAAAAATGATTGGTGTTATTATTTGATGACGCAGATAATTTTATGCTGTGTGAATAAGATTTTAATTGGGTGTTAATTGAATAATGTTTAGGACATAGTGATTTATCCTATGTGAGTTGGTTAATGAAGTATTTCCGTTAATTAATAATTAGTGAGAAAGGACACAGATAATTTTGCTGTGTGAGAACGTTTTTTGAGAAAGGTATTGGTTAGTTATTGTGTGAGGACATAGCGATTTCAACCTATGTGATTAATTAGACTAAGAGCTGTATTTAATGAGTAGATGATAATAATGGACACAGTTGAATATGATCCTGTGTGATAATCTCTTGATGTAGTGTTGACTAAATTGATTTGTTTTGTGTTTTTCTTGCATGTCGTTGATCACTGTTTGTTTGAGTCTGGACGTTTCCTTGGATCTATGAGACATTATAGACCAATGAAATGTGGGGTATATGTGACACAACAACACAGTGACCAACGGTGCTTTCCAGTCATGTGTGCATACAGGGTGATATATAAAACGATGCTTTATGTATTTTTCCTCATTATTTGTATTTTTCTTTTCTTTTTTTTTCTTTTGTAATTTATTGTGTATTTGTATATTTTGTTTCTGTGATATATTTGCATTGTCCTGCTAATTTCCATATATGTCAAAAGTATTGTAAATGTAGTAGACACGTTGGGTTAGCAAGGGCTTTGCTATTGTATAGAATCATCTTTGAGTAGGGAGCTTTATATCGCTGGTAGCGCAGAGGCGCATAGCGAGAAGGAGTCGTTGTTGAGAAGTAGCGGTGGACAGACGCATTGTGTGCTCAATGGTGTACGGAAAAAGTACGTGAAGGAGAATGCATGTTGGATTGGCACTAGAGGAGGAGACGGCGAAGAGGCAATATTATTTATTCATACGGCCACAGCTTAAATAATTAATAAATGCATCAAGAGGAATGCTGTGGGCCCTAAATTGTAATTAACATTCGTCGCCAAGAAGAGCCTGTGTTTGCCAATTGTTAAGTGCCAACAGTCTTCAATCAGCAGTACCACGTCGCACATCAAATTCAGTAAGATCTGTCCAGTTTGTCTTAGCATGTACAGCTAACCAGCGTATTAGTGATGATTGTTCAATAGTGAACACTGTTATTTGTGAACCTGTGTTTAAAATTCATTACCCATAGTCATTGTCCAGACAGGTTCCTTCCTCATCCATTGTTTTCCCGAGGACATTCTTAAAGTTATAGAAAACTAAAAATCAAAGTCATTAAAGACAATGTGACAGTCATTAATAAAAAATGTGTTCAGAAAAGTTTTACTAAACGTAGCTTATGCCAGTGTTGCTGATCAATAGGTTTGCTAAGTTGAACGAAACTGCTAGATTAACTTTCAATTTCAAAAGATATTTCAATAACAGTGTAAAAGATTAATTGTTTTCCACTGCATATTATTTTGAGGTAAAGTTTGTTTTAACTTGCAAGTACTGACTAGTGAGAATAGTAATTGTTTACAAGTGTTTGAATGCTAATAATTCCTGGTTAAAGATAGAGCAAAAGTTAATCAGAAGGTTAAATGGTTCTTTTCTAAATATTCAGTGTTAGCACGACAAGTCATTAATTAATTTTTTGAGCTTGTCATTAGTATAGCTAATAGTTCAGTTACAACTTGATTATTGCTAAAGCGCATGGCATACTCACTGTAGAATAAGTTCTGGTACTTGTATAAACAATTAATTATTTGAAGCTGTAAATAGTAAGTATTAAGGTGAGAGTTTTGCATGATTTGCTACATGTTGCATTTGCGCGGCTATGGCTTGCATTTCGCTGTCTTACATTGAATCCCTGTGTTAGTAAACTATTTCTCAGTAATTAGTATATTTTCAGTGTCTTTTGTACCGAATTTGACTCGCACCCTCTGATTTTCTGCCCACCCAAATTTTACGTAATATTTCATGTTGTTATTTTCTATGTTTTCTATGTTTTCTATTATTGACATCCCACCAAATTATTTGCTCTTACAACGAGCTGGCGACCGTAAATCAATAATTTTTCACTTTTTCCAAATTAATCCCTGTGTTCCGTTTGTTCCGCATTTTATCATTTAAACTTTAATCTCTTTATTCCAAATTTTACTTCCCACTTTCTTTATTCTTATCGATCTTTGTTGTCTACCAAAGGTGCAGCAACGTTCCGGTTATAGCCTCCACTACATCATCGGCCTCATTACCGATAGCTTTTCCAACAAATTTAGATAATTAGGCACACTGGTCATTTTTCTAATTATCATATACTAACCGGTGGTGTAGGACGGGTAGGGTTATAAGCTGCATCAAAGCAGTCTCCGGACTGAAGACCATAACAACAACATGGTTGTCGTTTACTTCTTCACAACCAAAACTTTTTTCAAGCTTTGCCTAGCCTTTTACAGATGTTCTGTCATTGATAAATGGCTGACACAGGCAGTAATTATGTCATTACTCAGACCTTTAGGATATAAGCCAAATTTTACGGAGATCTTTTTTCATGAGAATATAACTTCGTCCGTTATTTACAGAAATATCCGTGACCGGATGTTCGGGTCCTCTTCTAAGGTACATAAGGCAAATAAGTCAAATAAGGCCCGGTTCATAATAAGGCCCAGACTCATTTTCCAGCACAGAAAGTTTGAAAACAGTGCTAAATGTCTTTGGTAATGATAGCTTTTGATATCTAATGAACAAGGCAACACCTACTTCCGCACCTGCTCTCCTGCTGCCCATTTTACTTTCAGTTGTGCTACGGCGTTCAACGAAGGAGGGCTGCTTTTTATTTTCACGGTACGTTTCATCTAATACAACTGCTTCGATCTTGAAGCATTTGTACTGGTAAATACGTATATGTGTACAGAAAATTGTGCTGTATTAAGATAGTGGCATAATCTTCCCAATAAAACGTTTCTTTTTAAACAATAAACACACTCGCGTTTTAAACTGGTTGTTTCCAATAAGGCCCATCATAGAAAATGTAATGATTAGACTTATGTTACTATTAACTTACGATAAGGAAACTTACTTCTGTCAGAACAATGTTAATTGCTGATTAAATTCATTAATCGTAAGAGTTAATAACCAGTACTGTATGAAGCGTTTGTAAAAAATGTAAATATAAAATTCTATGTATCATCTTATTCCACTTATGTCTAAAATAAAATTACATTAAAACTCTTGCAGTCTATTCCAACAGTTTTCCTGCTATTTACGAGCCCCAAAATGTTAATATGAACTAGATGTGGCTACGGGCCATTTTAGAAACAGGATCTCCTAACAAGGCCCACTTGCAGGAGTTAAACATTTTCTTTAAAGTGATGATACTAAATACATATACTTTCCATTTTAATTTATTTTTTGAACTGAATATAATTGTAGGATGTTGCACGTACGATCTCGGTATGTTACCACTTACACACACTGCATACGAAGTTCCTAAACGTTTTAGGTGGGCCTTATTTGGTTCACGTACCTTATTCAAATTTCGGCACTTTTACGTTATACCACAAATCACGATTTTTCCCACATTTAGCAAGAGTCCCTCCCTGTAATAAGGCTTTTTGGGTGTGCGTCAGCCTAATCAGGAGTCCGCAGAAGATGACATACAAGGGGTACAAATTAACTGGCCCAAAGTTTCCTTCCAGCAGTTGCGAATATTAAACCAACCTCTCCTTAAGTAGGACGTGTGAGCCAGAGCAGACGCCTTACCTCGCACCTTTTATTACTGAAGTTACGCCATTGTTCCTCACAATCCTCGATGCTTAAAATAATAATAATAATTATGCTAAGTTGTTGCAGCAGATATTTTCAAAATGAAGTCCGGTATCCCAACTACGATACGTTTCTTGCTAACGACGCTGTCATACAGAAATAACATTTACACTTTACCTTAACACTGATACGCAAGAAAAATTATGAAACATGGTCACTGCATGACAGAGTCAGATTAGGTCCTGTCGCCGACAGATTGGACTCGCGCGCTGCCTACATTTCGAGTATACTTTTTAAAATTTCGTTGGATTTAAGCGGAGTAAATTTGTTGTACTGATGAGTAATACGCTTTGTTCCTATCAGTAAATCAACTTCAATCATTGATGCGTAAAGAATTTCGAAGAATAAGTAGTTACAGTTTCGATCAACGGAAGGATTGTCGTCAGTGTAAATTTACGTTATATCGTCAGAATAAGTTGTGTACATCATGATCAATGTATCCTAAACCCGTATTGGTCATTGCAAAAGTCCCCCCGTTTCAAGGCAACACATTAATAAAATTTTCAGCATACCAATATGATAAGCTGTTCCACTAAGTGTAATACTGAATAAGTTGTTACAAACACAGTATAAAAATACAACTATAAGATTGCGATATACAGGGTGTTACAAAAAGGCACGGCCAAATTTTCATGAAACATTCATCACAAAAAAAAAAAAAAAAAAAAAAAAAAAAAAAAATAAAAAAAAAAAAAAAAAAAAAAATAAATGTTATGTGCACATGTGTCCGGAAACGCTTTATTTCCATATTAGAGCTCATTTTATTACTTCTCTTCAAATCACATTAATCATGGAATGGAAACACACGGCAACAAAACGTACCAGCGTGACTACAAACACTTTGTTACAGGAATTGTTCAAAATATCCTCCGTTAGCGAGGATACATGCATCCACCCTCCGTCGCATAGAATCCCTGATGCGCTGATACAGCCCTGAAGAATGGCGTATTGTATCACAGCCGTCCACAATAAGAGCACGAAGAGTCTCTACAGTGGGTACCGGGGTTGCGTAGACAAGAGCTTTCAAATGACCCCATAAATGAAAGTCAAGAGGGTTGAGATCAGGAGAGCGTGGAGGCCATGGAATTGGACCGCCTCTACCAACCCATCGGTCACAGAATCTGTTGTTGAGAAGCGTAGGAACACTTCCACTGAAATGTGCAGGAGCTCCATCGTGCATGAACCACATGTTGTGTCGTACTTGTAAAGGCACATGTTCTAGAGTATTCCGTATGAAATCATGATAACGTGCTCCAGTGAGTGTAGGTGGAAGAACATGAGGCCCAATCAAGACATCACCAACAATTCCTGCCCAAACGTTCACAGAAAATCTGTGTTGATGACGTGATTGCACAACTGCGTGCGGATTCTCGTCAGCCCACACATGTTCATTGTGAAAATTTACAATTTGATCACGTTGGAATGAAGCCTCATCCGTCGCATGTCAACACAAGCACGGAAGTCAAAATTACCTTCCTTCAATTGGGCCAACTGGCGGTTAATCGAGGAAGTACAGTACATACTAACGAAAAAATTGGGTATTTTGACAATTGTCTGCACGAATTATTTCAATTTACATTTAAAGAGAAATACGAAAATGAGCTCTAACATGGAAATTAAGCGTTTCCGCTTTTCTTTCACTTTCTTTCTTTGTATGTGAGGAACGTTTCCTGAAAGTTTGGCCGTACCTTTTTGTAACACCCTGTATACTTTGTAAAATTTCGTTGGATTTAAGCGGATCAAAGTTATTGTTATATTGTATTGATGTGTAATACGCTTCGTTCTTGTCAGTAAATCAACTTCAATCAGTGCTGCGTAAAGAACTTCGAGGAATAAGTAATTACAATTTCGATTAACGGTATGATTGTCATCAGTGTAAATTTACGTTATTTCATCAGAAAAAATTTGTATACAACATGATCAATGTAACCTAAACCCGTATTGATCATTGCAAAAGCCCCTCCGTTTCAAGGCAACACATTAATAAAATTTTCAGCATACCAATATGATAAGCTGTTCCACTAAGTGCAATACTGAATAAGTTGTTACAAACACAGTATAAAAATACCACTATAAGACTGCGATATATTGTGCAATTGTGGTGAGAACAAAACTAAAATTTTTACGTGCACTGAATCCATCCCCGCCGGCCGCGGTGGCACAGCGTTCTGCGGCGCGCCAGTCACGGTCTGCACGGCCGCTACGGTCGGGGGTTCGAATCCCCCCTCGGGAATGGATATTTGTGCCGTCCTTAGTATTAGCTAATCCATAAGTAGTTTGTAAGTTTAGGGACTGATGACCCCGTAGTTAAGTCCCATAAGCTCTACAAACATTTGAACATTTGAACATTTGAATTTGAATCCATCCCGAACGCGACCCGACTTCAACCGTAAGTTCACGAAAGTTAGTTTCGGCCAAACCGAAGATTCGGCTGATTTCCGACCGAAACCAAAACTACGGCCGACACAGTATTTCGGCCGAAACTGGCCGAAAGCGTAACCGAATTTTGTGTACTCTAATATTTAGGTTTTCTACTCTAATATTTAGGTTTTCCGTGATTTCCCTAAATCACTCCAGGCAAATGCCGGGATTGTTCCTTTGAAAAGGGCACGGCCGATTTCCTTCCAAATTCATACCCAAACACTCCGAGCGTAAGCTGCGTCTCTAATGACGACGCTGTAGACGGGACATTAAACTCCAAGTTTCCTGCTTTCCTTTTATGTGAGTGCCATGAGAAAAGGTGAAAGAAAGGGCAAAAAGAAAACATATGAGAAAATGGAAGACACATATTCGGAAATTAATTGCTTTATTTCAAAATTTAGGATTACAAAACTTCAGTAAAAACAACATTTTTCGCTAAAATCCTTTCATCATTCAGTTTTGAAAAATGGCGACAGTGGGAATTGAATCTGTGATCCTGAGATGGAACGCCAAGTGCTGACTTTTTTTTCTCCTTCCTTTGCACTTTTGGTTATTCTTTCCTTGTGGTCGCTGATCGTGTTCGTTCGTTATTGTTCGATGTGTTTTTGGCTCAACTTTTTTATTATAGACGGCGTTCAGCCCTCTGACCAGGCGCGCTAAGTCACGGCGGCCAGCAAGACTGAGCTAATTTTAGCTGTAACAATATGCTACCTACAACGGATTATAATATAGTGGCAAAACTTATGGAGAATTTGGAGTCCATTCAAAACTTTCTTTTTCTTTTTACTACTCTTAACGGCTACGTGCATACATAATTTTTATATTCGCAATATTTATGACAAACCAGCTTTTGAATTATGTTTGTTTCTTTGGCCATCTTGTATGATTAATATTAATAACCTTTACCTTCAGTTTCGTGTTAGCGTATTTATATAATTATTTACGTTTTGTTTTATACAGTTTAATAATTGATTCCTTACTTACGGGTATACAACCAGGTATGAAATTCGACTCGGCAGATATTTCGACAGGAGACCACCCTGCCATTCTCATGGCGAAACTGCAGTGAGAAAGCAATGCGCAACGATCTTTAAAACCTCCGTTTTCAATCAGTAAACAGGAAAGACAACATACACTAAGCAAGCAAGCACACAGCGCCTACACGACCAAAGATGAAAACGCTCAGGATATCAATAATAAATATCATTTATCAACGGATGAGGTCGGATTAGTTTTGTCCCTCTATTTTTTGACAATTGGGAGAGCAGGATCCCATGCGGAATTTAAGCCAAATCCACCATCCCTATTCATAAGGTTGTTAGCTAGTTTTATTTCAATCGCTTCGAAAACATAGTTCCAGTAACTGGAAGTGCATGCCAAAATTTCCGTTTGTTGTATTTCATAGAATGACCTGTGTCTAGACAGTGTTCGGCCAAGCAGTGAAGGGCAGATTAAAACGCGTTGCGCTATCGACCACATGTGCGACGGACTAGGGATGATAGCATGGAGTTGGTACCCCACGTCAGTGGCCTTTCTGTCATACGTTGGCAGCACTTCCAACAAGATTGGCTCGCATTTTGCGTAAAAACAATGTGAAATGTGTGTTTCGTCCACCATATAAAATTAAGGTACTGTTGGGATCCGTTAAGGGTGATCTCGGTTTGCGCAAGGCGGATTGAGCAGTAACGTCACAGACGTTTATACCATCCGAACAAATCTGCTGCGACCGAACACTGTATTCATACAGGTCACCCTATGGAATAGAAGAAAACGGAAATTCTGGCATGCACTTCGAGCTCTGGTACTGTATTATCAAGGAAGCGATAGAAATAAAACTAGCTAACAATCTTATGAATAGGGATGGAGTGATCCGCTTAAATTCCGCTTGGAATCCTGCTCTCTCACTTGTCAAGAAACAGAGGGACAAAACTAATACGACCTCATCCGTCGAGGACTGATGTTTTCATTATCGATATCCTGACCGGTTTCATCTTTGTTCGCGTCGGCGCTGTGTGCTTCCTTTCTCGGTGTGTGTTGTCTTTCCTCTTTACTTATTGAAAACCGAGGTTTTAAAGATCAATGCACATTGTTGTCTGACTGCAGTTTTGCCTTGAAAATGGCAGGGTGGTCTCCTGCCAAAATATCCGGTAACGTCGTATTTCATACCTGGCTGCATACCCGTAAATTTTTCGAAGTTCAATAATTGTCACCCTGAATGAAACCTTCAGTCTGCAACGGAGTGTGCGTTCATACGAAACTTCCTGGCAGATTAAAATTGTGTGCCGGAACCGGGACTCGAACCGGGACCTTTGCCTTTCGCGGATAAGCTCACTACCGACTGTGCTATCCCGACACGACTCACGATGCCGCCTCACAACTTTACTTCCGCTAGCACCTCGCCTCCTACTTTCCAAACTTCACAGAAGCTCTCCTGCGAACCATGCAAGACTAGTACTCCAGGAAGAAAGTATATGGTGGAGACATGGCATAGCCACAGCCTAAGGGATGTTTCCAGAATGAAACTTTCACTCTGCAGCGGAGTGAAGTTTGGAAAGTAAGAGGCGAGGTATTGGCGGAAGTAAAGTTGTGAGGCGACATCGTGAGTCGTGTCGGGATAGCTCAGTCCGTGGAGCGCTTGCCCGCGAAAGGCAAAGGTCCCAGGTTAGAGTCCCGGTTCCGGCACAGAATTTTAATCTGCCAGGAAGTTTCAATTGTCACCCTGTACGTCAATACTTCGACACCACTAATGAGGGAGTGAAAGCCCCCTGGCCGGCCGCGGTGGCCGAGGTGACTGAGGCGCTCCAGTCACGGTCAGCACGGCCACTACGGTCGGGGGTTCGAATCCCTCCTCGGGCATGGATATCTACATCTACATAGATACTCTGCAAATCACATTAAAGTGCCTGGCAGAGGGTTCATTAACAACTTTCATAACTTTTTTCTACCGTTCCATTCTCTAATAGCGCGCGGGAAGAAAGAACACCTAAATCGTTCCGTTTTCGATCTGATTTCTCTTATTTTATTGGGATGGTCATGTCTCCCTAAGTAGGTGGGTGCTAGCAAAATATTTTCACATTCATAAGTAAAAGTCGGTGATTGAAACTTCGCAAACAGATCACGCCGCAATGAATAACGTCTTTCTTTTAATGATTTCCACCCCAATTCGTGCAACATTTCCGTGACGCTTCCCCCCCCCCCGTAACGTGATAAAACAAAACGAGCTGCCCTTCTCTGAACCTTCTCAATATCTTCCGTCAGTCCCACCTGGTGAGGGTCCCACAAGGGGCAACAGTACTCCAGGAGAGGACGCACAAGTGTGATGTAGGCAGTCTCTTTGGTGGAGCTGGTGCATCTTCGAAGTGTTCTGCCAATGAAATGTAACCTTTGATTCGCCTTCCCCACAATATTTTCTGTGTGTTCTCTCCAGTCAAAGTTGTTCGTAATTGTAACTCCTAGGTATTTGGTAGAATTTACGACCTTAAGTTTGACTGGTTTACCGCGTAATTGAAGTTCAGTGGATTTCTTTTAGTGGTCATGTGTATTACTTCAAACTTTTCTTTATTTAGTGTCAATTGCCAATTTTCGCACCAAGTAGAAATTTTGTCTAAATCGCTTTGCAGTTGCTTTTGATCCTTTGACTTCACTAACCGATAAACGACAGCATCATCCGCGAACAGTCTAAGGGAGCTATTCAGATTATCTCCTAAATCGTTTATAAACAGGAGGAAGAGTAGGGGACCTATAACGCTTCTCTGTGGAACGCCAGATATCACTTCTGTTTTACCCGATGACTTACCGTCAATTACAACGAACTGTGTCCTCATTAGCTAGTTCAAGTTTAGGGACTGAAGATCTCGTAGTTAAGACCCGTTAGCTCTACAGACATTTGAACATTTGGCCCCTGTAGAGAGAAACCTCAGCGAGGTGTGTGGGCCTGGCTACCTTACCTGCCTCCCCCCTGCCGCAGACCGGCGGCCCTATCAGCGCTGATAGCAGCCGCCGCTGATAGCTGTGGCGCCGACTCAGAGGAGGCGAGTCACCTCCGGCTGCGGCGGTTTCCCTTTCTGCGTAACCGCTGGCCAGTCAGCCGCTGCGAGGAAACCGGTGTTGCAGTTGGGCCGCAGCCGCCGCGATAGCGAGTAATCAACAGGTGACTCTGCCGCCTCTTCCGCAGCCGCTTCCCAGTGGCGCACAGCAGTTTCACCTTGTCGGTGACGCGCTTTCCGAGTAACCGGAACGTCTGCTTTCTCCAGCACGTACTGCGCCGCTGCTACTCGTATCACGTAGTTGTTGGTCTAGTCTCTACCGCCTGTGAGAGATGACTAACCTGTAGCATGATGGGCGCTGATAACGAAAGGAAATCTGGCAGATTCCAGCATCTTTTCCTCGAAGTCCTCCATAAACATATTAGTCACCAGGGGGGGGGGGGACAATGGACTACAAGATCCCATGTGAATGTGGCCTTTCGTACATAGGACAGACGACACGTACAGTGCAGAAAAGATGCACGGAACACAAGAGATATACCCGTCTTTTACAACCAAATAAATCGGCAGTGGCAGAGCACTGTCTTGATACTGGGCTCTCCATGACGTACGAAAACGTCAAAATTTTAGCTTCCACTTCATCTTTCTGGGATCAGTAGTGAAAGAAGCAATAGAAATTCGCTTGGGGACGAATTTAATTAACAGGGACAGTGGCTTCAGTTTAGATAAATCATGGAATCCGGCACTTTCTTTAATAAATTTACAAAGACGCCGCCACAGCACAGATCATAATAAATCGATTTCTCCGCAGTAATCGACCATGCAGCCACAGACATAATTTACATATACGTGTACTTCCTTGCCGCCGAGTAACGTCTTTGGCGCCTTGTTGTATCTTGTGGCCGCATGCGCAGTAGCGCGGCCCGCGCGTTTATAAGCACGAAGCGTGTGCTGGAGCGTCAGTCTTCGACTCGTCTCTGAAGATGGCTGAACGTTTCTCAGACGAAATATAAGAAGAAGAAAACTTTATGCGGCTGCACGTCCGAAACCTCTTTGAACATTCAAACTTTGTTTACAAGATAATCAGTCAAACGTAAAGGCCGCAAACGCCACAAAATATCTAGGAATTACTATTACTTCAGACTTAAACTGGAAATAACACGTCGATAATGTCGTGGTAAAGGCGAACCAGAGACTGCGTTTTATTGACAGAACCCTTAAAGGATACAACAGAACTACTAAAGAGACAGCATACACTACGCTTGTCCGCCATTTTTTGGAGTGTTGCTGCCCAGTGTGGGATCCTTATCAGGTGTGTTTGACGGACGACATCGAAAGAGTCCAAACAAGGTCAGCTCGCTTTGTATTGTTCAATTCAAATGTTTGTACAGCTTATGGGACTTAACTACAGGGTCATCAGTCCCTAAACTTACAAACTACTTATGAACTACTTACGAACTAGAACGGCACAAATATCCATGCCCAAGGGGGGATTCGAACCCCCGACCGTAGTGGCCGTGCAGACCGTGACTGAAGCGCCTCAGTCCCCTCGGCCACCGCTGCCGGCGTTTTGTATTGTCACGATACAGAGGAGACAGCGTCACGGAAGTGATACAGGACCTGGGATGGGAATCATTACAACACAACGGCGCTTATCGCTGCGGCGTGGGCTACTTAAGAAACTCCATTCGTCAACATTCCCCTCCGAATGCGAAAATATATTGTTGACTCACACCTACATAGGTAGAAATGATCATGAGAATAAAATACGAGAAATCAGAGAGAGATTGAGATGTTCTTTCTTCCCGCGCGCTATTCGAGAGTGTAATGGGAGATGAATAGTATAAAGGTGGTTCGATGAACCTTCTACTAGGCACTTAAGTGTGATTTTCAGAGTATCCCATGTAGATGTAGATGTACACGTCGATGTTGAGCGCCCTTCAAACCCACAAACAATAGCAACACTGGCATGAATATGACACATGCTGCTGGAGAAGAAATGGAAAGGTTTTGTAACAAGAAATATATATATATATATATATATATATATATATATATATATATATATATATATATATATCCAAGATGGTTCGGATAGACAGGGAGCTATTACTACTTTTTATTGTATCAAAGATCACGATGGCTCTCATAGACATTATTCTCATCATCATATTGAGTATATGCACACACTGAATAGTCAAATGCATAAAGCATATGAAATAAAATAAGTGGTCTCGAATAGATGAGGACGGAACACAGAACACCTAGAGCACAAGTATATGCTACAGCAAAAGTCATCCCCCTACAATTAAGGCTGACGACACTTAGAGCAAAATACGGAAAAAGAACCTTAGAACATAGGCCAGACCTCGAAGAAATCCTAACAAACAGAGTACCCAAAACTCGCAAACCAAAATACAAATACATACACCCAAACAGTTGCCCAGAACACAACAAAAAGATACCCTGAGTGACACTCACAACGCTGCCACTAACACAAAATGAAGCCACACCAGCACATCTCGACGACATCACATAATTCAAACAGACAACAACAAGACACAAGCCAAAGGAACGAAGAAAGAAGAAGAAGCCAATACAAAATGTAGGAACCAACCACTGCACACAGCAGTGGAATTTGTAACAAGAAGAATTAAGATCAAAACCAACAATATACCTTGTAAATAGTATTTTTTTCCTTTTAATAACAATATACATTGTAAATAGTATCTTTTCTTTTTAATTTTTTCTTTTTTGTGGCAAAAAAATGGTTAAAAACCTAAAACCTAATGTACATAAAAATGTTTATATATATATATATATATATATATATATATATATATATATATATATATATATTATCCCTCTGGCTGAATAGAGCATAAAGACGCTGTCGAACAACCCGCCACTTCTCCTTAAGGGAGTGGAATGAAAAGATAAAAAAATTAAAATTAAAATTAAAAAAGATTAAATAAAAAAGTCTCGAATACGTGGTGTATGAAAGTTAATACCACATCTGACAGTAACGTTCGGTGAACAGTCGTGTAACAATTGCGTAGATGAACTACAGTTACCTTACTGCCCTTCGACATACTCACCTCCAATAACTATACTCCGATGAGCATTGAGATAAATGTCTTGGAAACTTTGCATGAAGTCTTCGTTTGGAATGGTATTCAAACCCTTGTCACGTTTCGTTGCATGTCAGGAATATCGTCAAAGCTCTTTCCTTTCAATGCGAGTTTGATTCAATGGAATAAGGAGAAGAATGGAGGATTGAGAGTGTATGGTGGATTTTCAAGTTGCTCCACGCCCTTTTTAGCCAGAAACTGTTTGACGATATTGGCTGTGTGTGAGTGAGCGTTCTCGTTCAACTTGAACAACCATCATATTCGCTGGATCTCAGTCCTGATTTCTTCCGCCGGCCGCGGTGGCCGAGGAGAGTAAGGCGCTCCAGTCATAGTCTTCACGGCCACTACAGTCGGGGGTTCGAATCCCCCCCTCGGGCATGGATATTTGTGCCGTCCTAGTTCGTAAGTAGTTCATAAGTAGTTTGTAAGTTTAGGGACTGATGACGCCGTAGTTAAGTCCCATAAGCTTAAAAAACATTTGATTTTGATTTCTTCCTATTCCCTCAACTCAAACTCGCTTTGAAAGAAAAGAGATCTGACGATATTCCTGATATCCAACATGGGCCCAAGTTGTCATAAAGTCGCCCGTACGAGTGTTAACGTAAAGGTATGGGCTCTTTTTACATGTAATTTAACGGTATTCGTAGGTTATCTTAACTGCTCATTGACAGTAAATGGCTTTATTCGCCCACCTGGAGACTATTTGATCCCCCGCCGCAGTGGCCTTGCGGTCTGCGGCGCGCCAGTCACAGTCGGCATGGCCGCTTCCGGTGGGGGTTCGAATCCCCCCTCGGGCATTAATGTTCGTGTCGTCTTTACTATAAGGTAGTTCATAAGTAGTTTGTAAGTTTAGGCACTGATGACCCCGCAGTTAAGTCCTTTAAACTTAACAAACATTTGAACATTTTTATTTGCAGCCTTTCATGAACTTATGTTTCCAAACATTGATCGAATTTTTATGGATGACATTGAGCCTCATCACTGGGCTTTGAAAAATATTCTCTCAGTTCCAGTGAATGATTCGACCTCCCAGATCGAATGTAATGAATGTATTGGTATGATTTGACGCTCTGGTTACAAATTGTGTGCAAATGGGTTCCGTGAGTTACACGAAATATAATAGACTAACTTAACTTCAAAAACTTAAATAAACATTTTGTCAGTGACGGACAGAACGGCAATAACTTAGGGCTTGAAATCAATAAAACTAGTTGGAGATCTCGCAAGTAACCATCTAGCAGCCAAGTGTGTCTTCGTTTCGTTGGAATAAGTTATCATTACACCTGCAGTACGCTCCAAGCTTGCTTTCAGATTAATTAAATGTGTATACGGAGCTGTAAGTCGTGGTGAAGCCATGGGAATTATTTTTCTCTATTTTTGAACCTTCTTGAAAAGATAAGCAGAAGAGACAGTTAGTCACTACAAAGCTAAGATCTGTATGTGGTACATACAAAAGATTTCAATAAAACAAAAATAAGCCTGGAGGCGTAATAAAAATAAAAGGAATTTGGTTGATTTCTTTATTATCTGGTTTAAAAGAGTTTTAAAAACTAAAAAATAAGGAAAAGAAAAAGAAAGAAGTTATAACTACCATCGTATCTGAAACTTTGTTCTATTAATAAGATATAAATATTCTATCAGAGTAAGGGAGCAATAAAAAATAAAAATACATTTGTTTTTTGGGGATAAATGTAGTACGAAGTCAACCATATCTCCAAGAATGTTTAAACTGAAAAGATGTTAATTTGACATAAAGGAAATCTTGAATTTTAGTAAAGGAGTTGATTAGCACTGGTACGAATATTATCGTTGACGGATAGAAATTTTATTTCGGAGTGTCCTTGTTAATATTCTGAACTGTCGGCAAAAAGTGCGAAAGGGAATAAAGGAATGTTATTAGCCTACTTCAGATTGGATTATTATTATTACTTTTTTTTAGGCTTGTTGAGAATTCTCCTATAACGATATATTTAATTAACAAGGATACATTAGAAAAAAATGTTTGTAATAAATGCCGAATAAAGGTAAAACGGAAGTATCGTTCCATTTATTGATATCTATATATTCAGTGAATATGAAGAGTACTTTTAATTTTCTTTTTTAGTATTGTGGAGTTAAGTACTTTGATTTTGTACATATAATAGGAATATACAATTTACAGATGGTTGTTTTATAATCGTTGGCTACAAACAGCGTTTACGTACAAACGTAGGCTTCCGCGGCCGTTGTCACTTTCAATGAAATTCTTCCGGGCACGAGACCGCGTCGTCGTTATATAAAATCTACCGACGTTTCGGCCACTGTTGCAGGCGGCCTTCTTCAGGGTCTGTGCCTGACTGATGAATGTACGATCACTGGGGTTTATATATCAGCGGATGAGGGACAGGATGGGGGACATTGGTTTTCCTTTATTGGTAGTTACATTATTGCACGCCATTGGTGGAAAGGGGCATTCATGATTGGTGGTTGCATTCTTCCCCCTTATTGGTCGAAATGGACGTTTTCGCTTGGCTTTTGCATTAGAAGTCGCTATTGGCGGAACAGTGGCCGAAACGTCGGTAGATTTTCTATAATGACGACGCGGTCTCATGCCCGGAAGAATTTCATTGAAAGCGTTTACCTAGGTGACTAAATTTTACTTACGGCGTCGCCCGCGTATGCGTTGTATGTTCATCCTGAGCGGTATTTAACTTACTCTAGAATCTTTTTAGGGATTTTCTGGAGCGATTCATAGTCACATGCGTTAAATATATTACGTTAATAACGTATACTGTAACTCTTACGATCTTTTCTAAAGCGATAGGGGACCAAAGGCCTAAAAATAGCATCATTTCAGAATCTTTAACTGCGTTAGACTATACGGGGCGTCATGCCCCCCGCGTGAGTGCACACGCGGACTGTGGCCTCTGCAGCCATTCTGGCAGCAGGCAGGAGCAGTGAATCACTGGCAGGCGCCGCGTGCGGTCGGCCTTGGGACGCGCTGAGCTGCTGACGTCGCTTCCGCGTCCGCGGGCCGCCACACGCGCCAGAACGTTCTGGATGACTGGCTCTGCGTCTGCTCCACAAAGGACGACCCTCCGTCTACCTTGAAATGTGACGTGGCGAGGCGGACGCTGCCACAGGTGCTGGCGAGGACGACCGCTCGTTTCATACGTGTACAGTGACGGACTTCGGCGCACACACACACACACACACACACACACACACACATACTCCTTCTTTCTTTAGGAAATCTACCGAGCAAGGGAGCGCCGTGTTAACACACTGGACTTGCATTCGGAAGGATGGTGGTTCAAAATCCACCTCCGGCCATCCAGATTTAGGTTTTCCATGATTTCCCTAAATCACTCCCGGCAAATGTCGGGATGGTTCCTTGAAAGGGCACGGCCGAGAACAATGGTTATAACACCACATTGCGTTCGTAGCATTAGGATCGCCACATTTCAGTCATTCGGAAATAATTTTATTATTTTTACGATGTAGAATTTGTATATTTTTGAAATTTAAAAGGAGAATTAATCACCATCTTTGCTAATCACAGTAGCTTTAGGAGGTTAGAATCTCTGGAGGTGCTGAGAATCTATGCTGAGAACAAGCATTGGTTGAAGCCACGGGGTCCATGCTATTCTGCCCAAAATAAGGATTCTCCCTTAACATCCTATGTGAATATTGCCCTCTTACCTTAAAGCCACTAAACTGGTAGTCATGTCGGAGTATTTACTTAGATATGACATACATTTCAACAACTAATAACTCCTTTACCACACAGTACAACCAATGTTTTGGGCATAAACAAATTCCGGATTGCATGTTTTGTTGGCTTCACTTTTTCAGTGTCAGGGCATCTCCAGACATTCTAACCTCCTTGTAGGAGCCAAAAACCCTAAATAAAAGCAATTTTTTGCCGGATATTAGTATAAATAATACCCGCAGTTGCGTTGCTCTCTCTCTGTAAGTTTAGCACTCTCTGAGTCTAGTTCTCTGTGTGTTTTTCTCTCTGAGTAAATATCGCTTTAAGTTTACATCCCTCACTCAAATTTTAGTTATCGTAATGTATGGAACTTTCGGTAAAACCAGATCTGATATCGAAGTATAACGCACTTCATGGTAACAAAAACTATGAATTTTAGATCGGGGTTAGGCGACAGGAGATAGTGTTAAAATTCTGCCTCGCTATGTTAGTACGGACTATGTTAGATTTGAACAGTAATTTTGTCAAGAATAATTGATATTGAGATTATGGACATTATTTTAGGGGATCTAATTTGTATAGTTTAGTTAACCGCCTTATGCAACTAACCATTACAAACTGTATAACTGCAACTGCGGAGAAAGGAGGCCAAAAACAAAGAAGAATTATGTATTTTAGGAGAAATCGGTATTGCTGTAAGCTGAAGCAAAGATATCGTCCATGAAATCTATAATTATTAGGAACTGAATTCCCGAACTATTAATCATTCTACGTGTGTCTTATCTGTGAATTGAGCTTTACTAAAACGTATACACAAGTAATCTATAAAAAGTGTCTCTTACAAGTTCATTTCGTAATTAGAAACCTTTACAGCATATGTGGAATAGTTTTGAAAGTGACTATAAATAATATATTTCTTAAATAAATTGTATATGTGGAATGAATAAATTATTAGCTACGAGGCGAAAGAGCCCCAAGGTAAACTTTTTACTGCAAGGACGATATCATCATAAACTGTGACATAGTGTCTTTTTTGTAACTGGCTCCAATTTAACTAACCGGGAAAAGATAAAAGTCTCAAGTATTGTTACAATAAATATCAAACCCCTAATAAAAAATTTCATGCTCGATCTTTACTAAAGTTTAAGTCACAAAAACAGGCTAGATAAAACTAAAGATTGTGCATTTTATCATGCTAAATAGAAGACAGCAATTTATAACGAAAAAAAAAGTAGAAGTACCAACCTACCATTCCAACAGACAATCCAACTAAACTTCAGAGCCTGTCTATTATATATGGATTAAAAAACTAAATGCAGAAAAAACCTGTTACATTGTTCAACTCCGGCCATTCAAATTTATGTGATTCCGTGATTTCCCACCAAGCAAAATGTAATGGATGCCTACAAATAGCACGGTCTATTTCCTTCCCCTAACGAAAACGTTATGTCCTACCCATCCTGAAGTTACGATTCTGTCTAATGAACATTCGCCGTCAAGTACAACATACTTTGTTGATATTATATACATATACATTCATACTCCAGAACATCTACTTCTACAATATTTATTCTGCAAAATGCATGGCATAGCATTCATCGAACCGATTTCGTAATATTTCTCTAGAGCTCCATTCTCTAACAGCGTGCGGTTTTAGGGGACCGTTAAATCTTTCTGATTTAGACCTGATTTCTCTTATTTTATTATGATTATCATTTCTGCCGATGTGAGTGGACGCTAAAGAAGTACGTCCGTATTCAGAAGAGAAAGTTAGTATAAGAAATTTCGGAAATACACCTCGCCACAAAGAATTACGCCATTCTTTTAATGATTTCCTCCTCAACTCGTGTATCATTTCCGTGGCACTCTCTCCCCTGTATCGCGATAATACAAAACGAGCTGCCCTTCTCTGAACTCTCTTATATGCGCAGTCAGTTCCTAGTGTTGATGATGCCACACTGTGCAGCAACGCTCCAAAATAGCACATTCAGTCAATTAAATGTAGCATTTTATTTGCAGCTTCTAGGTGTTAATTAAACGTAGCCTTACGTCCGAATTTCTCACGATATTTCGTAAGTGTTCTTTCCATTTAAATGGTTCGGAAACGTTAAACTTTAGGTCCCTCCTATAACTGGCTGGATAAGTCAGGTCGGAGGAAGGCAACGGCATACCACCTCCAAACAGGACCTTGCCTAGTAAAGCACTGTGGTGTTCAAACCAATCTCCGGATTGTTGACTGCTTTTTTAAATTATAACTACAGTACTAGGTATTTAAATAAATTTGCAGTCTTCAGATTTGATTGATTACCGTGAAAATGACATCTAACGGATTTCTCTATGAATATGAATGACTGCACACATTTCATTATTTAGTGTCAGTTGCCAGTTTATGCGTCATGCGTCTAAACTAAATCATTTTGCAGTTGCTTTTGACCAACTGGTGACTCTGCTAACCGAGCAGTCTGAGAGAGCTGCTAGAGTTGCTCAGATTCTCTCGTAAATCATTTATGAAGACTTACCGTATGGGCCTTACGACACATCCCTCTGGAACGCCACTTTGTCGTCATACGAGCTCTGATATCTCTTACTTTTGTGTCCCTTATGCGAACTGTTAATTGGCTGTGGTACAATAATTCTACAGTCACCTTCAGATACCGACCATATATATTTCTACAATACTTTTACATGAAAAAAAAAGTCACCTACTCTCCAGTGCTTGTCATTTCAGCTCTCGAATCATCTCCGACTCACTCGAGTGTTAACCAAACCTGCCAGTTACAAACCTAGGAGACCGCCCCTTTGTCTTCCTTTTATCCGACCTGACGTGCATCCCAGACACTCCAGCAATACTCAAGAATGTGTTGCGTAAGTGTTGTCTCCTTTGAAGGCAAACATATTTCCAAAATGCTCCCAAAAAACTGGATCATCAGCTATTTCCACAGCTGTTGAACAGTGTAGGGTTTGGCTACCTCTGTGATGGGTCACCGCTGTTGGCAAGCGGGGTGCACTCAGCCCTTGTCAGGTAAATAGAGGAACTACGTGATTGAGAAGTAGCGGCTCCGGTGACGAAAACTCACAACGGCTGGAGTGTGGGGTACAGAACACATCCGTTGATGCCTTCGGGTGGAGGATGACACGGAGGCTGGTCGGTAGCTGCTGTGCCACTCGGGGCGTGTAGGTCATGCCCTTTAGAAGGAACTATCCCGGCACTTGCTTGGGAAATCAAGGAAAACCTAACCTGGATAACGAAAGGTGGATATGAGCCATCGTCCTCCCAGCGTGTTAGCCCTGAGACACCTTCCTCGATATATAATTTTAGAACAATATAGTTTCATTTTCTTAAAACACCTGTATCTAGCGTACGAGCAGCTGAGATTCTGGAAATCTTTTGGAATGCAGTTCGAGGTTAGTGGGAATATCGAGTGATATGAGGGGTGTGACGCTAGGGTAAGCTTGCGCAGTTGTGCGAAATCATTTTTCCAGGGTGTCGTAGAAGTTAAAACATCTGCCTTGTGAGCAGGACAGCAGCTTTCAAATACCGACCTGGGCAGTCTACATAGATACATCACAGTTTTGTTAGTTACACTATTGTCACTTGTAAATGATGTCGGATCTCTCTCTCTCTCTCTCTCTCTCTCTCTCTCTCTCTGTGTGTGTGTGTGTGTGTGTGTGTGTGTGTGCATGTGCGTATGTGTGCGTTTGTGTGTGTATGTGTGTGGTTTAATGACAGGGCCATAAGAAACGAATTACAGTCTCGGATTGGGCAAGTACCTCACAAAGCCACAAGAGATAATCCATCAAGATATTCGACTTGTATGACTCAAGGAGGATGCACAAACAACTATGACTCACGTGGGGATTCTGACACATTCATTGCGGAAGCAAGTCTAGCCTTTTAACCTTTCTTCCACGTCTTTGTTTTATTTAGTTACTTCCCTTGGTACCCGGCGTTGCTAGGGTATTTATTTATTCCAAAGTTCTATTAGTCCATTTCCTCTTCGCTCCTGTATCTGTCCAAGTGTTCCTCCCTTCTCTGTCCGTCCCCTCCTCCTCGTTCCCTCTGACCATTTTCTCCTCCATCTACGTTTGATTCTTCCTCGTCTTTCTT
Source organism: Locusta migratoria (assembly GCA_026315105.1). Lineage (NCBI taxonomy): Eukaryota > Metazoa > Arthropoda > Insecta > Orthoptera > Acrididae > Locusta > Locusta migratoria. The sequence continues at coordinate 340,775,445 of CM048745.1, forward strand.
CCTCCCATCTATCTCCCTGTAATTTCCTCCACCTGCTCTACGACCCTTCTTTCCTTCTGTCCGCTCTCTCCGTTTATCTCTTGCTTCTCCAGTCTCGATCCTTAACCCCCCCTCCCCACCACTTTTCCCAGTCCATCTCCTTTTACTCTCTCAGTCCATGTCCTCCGTCTCGTCTTCCGCCATTTCCGCTGCATCTCCTCCTTTTCCTGAATATGAAGACTTATATACAGGGTGTTACAAAAAAATGCGGCCAAACTTTCAGGAAACATTCCTCACACACAAAGAAAGAAAATATGTATCCGGAAACGCTTAATTTCCATGTTAGAGCTCATTTTATTATTTCTCTTTAAATTTAAATCGAAATAATTCGTGCAGACAATTGTCGAAATACCCAATTGTTTCGTTAGTATGTACTGTACTTCCTCGATTCACTGCCAGTTGGCCCAATTGAAGGAAGGTAATGTTGACCTCAGTGCTTGTATTGATATCGACTCATTGATCTACAGAACTATCATCAAGCACATCAGTACGTAGCATCAACTGGTCAGTGTTCATCACGAACGTGGTTTTGCAGTCAGTGCAATGTTTGCAAATGCGGAGTTGGCAGATGCTCATTTGATGTATGGATTAGCTTGGGGCAATAGCCGTGGCGTGGTACGTTTGTATCGAGACAGATTTGGGCCTCATGTTCTTCCACCTACGCTCACTGGAGCACGTTATCATGATTTCGTACGGGATACTCTACCTGTGCCTTTACAAGTACGACACAACATGTGGTTCATGCACGATGGATCTCCTGAACGTTTCAGTCAACGTGTTCGTGCGCTTCTCAACAACAGATTCGGTGACCGATGCATTGGTACAGGCGGACCAATTCCATGGCCTCCATGCTCTCCTGACCTCAACCCTCTTGACTTTCATTTATGGGCTCATTTGAAAGCTCTTGTCTACGCAACCCGGTACCAAATGTAGAGACTCTTCGTGCTCGTATTGTGGACGGTTGAGATACGATACGCCATTCTCCAGGGCGGCATCAGCGCATCAGGAATTCCATGCGACGGAAAGTAGATGCATGTAACCTCGCTAACGGAGGACATTTTGAACAAAGTGTTTGAAGTCACGCTGGTACGTTCTGTTGCTCTGTGTTTCGATTCCATGATTAATGTGATTTGAAGAGAAGTAATAAAATGAGCTCTAACATGGAAATTAAGCGTTTCCGGACACATATCCACATAACATATTTTCTTTCTTTGTGTGTGAGAATTTTTTCCTGAAAGTTTGGCCGTACCTTTTTGTAACACCCTGTATATATACCAAGTTTCATGGTGATCGATGAAACGGTATTGAAGTCTGTTTAAACAACTCTCCGCTATGCACTATATGAAATCTTGTGTACACCTTGATATTCATGTGTTTCTGACCGGAATTATTGCAAAATTTGAGCAAAATCTAATTAAAACTGTATAAGTTTGAATGTTCAAATGTGTGTTGAGCTTAAGGGACTTAACTGCGGTCATCAGTCCATAAACTAACAAACTACTTATAAACTACCTTATACTGAAGACAACACAAACATCCATGCCCTTGGGAGGACTCGAACCCCCAACGGGGAACGGCATCGCGCATCGGAGCATAGCGTTTCAATGCGACCGGCCACTACGCCGCGGCAAAACTGTACGTTTGTATAAAGTACTGATCTAAAGATATACTACAATATTTATCTCTGAGTCTGTCTGGATTCTTACCTTTGGCTTCCGATGTCGGTAAAGTGTGTATGATTCAAATGCACAGAGAGATTAAAAATGTATCTACTGTATTTGTTACAAAACCGCTCAAGCATCGTACATTGTTGGACGAACACATCAGAAAACTCGTTTTCACATGTACGGTAAATGTCATAAGTCACCGCGTATATAGCTCTTCCTAATAGTATTCATTGCTCTATATTTCGTGAATTCATTGCTCCCAACACTCACCCACTGGCATGCACAGTGACAAAACAGTACTGAAAGTATGAGACAAAGGGATATCTACCATCAGAAACACGAGTAGTCGGCTTTCGAAAAATGTCTGTGTTTACATACGCACGAAAGACTTTTATATAATGTGAATGCATCGAAAATATTGTGGACATCGATAGTGTTGCTGATGTGGATGAATTGGTAGACAGGGGCTCGTATTGTTTGCAAATAAACAGGTTAGAATAATACATAGAAAGTGTATTTTTTGTGCAAATATACACATTTTTTTTAAGTGGAACGATGACTAATGATACTAAGAATCTAAAAGTAGAGTAAGTTGAATGTCAGTCGTGTTTCTTGCAGGACTCTGGTCCCATCCGTTTAAGACATGTCGTATTCTGGAAAGTGTCCAATCTGACACTGGTTTTCCCCGAGCAATCTGTGTAGTTGCTAGGTACGATATTGTTAAGTTTTCTTACATCGTGCATGTGTGTTGCTTGATTGCAGTCCGACATACTAGACGGTTTGTGTGAGACAGTCCAAGCAGCAGATTTTTTTGTGGACGATGAGATGCAGATGAGACGCAGAAAAGGCCGACATGCTCATCGTGTATGGAGAGTGTAGGAAGAATGTGGTTCGTGCTTGTATGGTGTCAGCGGTAACATGTCCTAATAGAAATCACCCATCTTAGAAATTATTAATCTACCTTTCCAACCAGTGAACATGGTAACGAAAGACATGGTGGAACTTCGGGTTTGGCCCGTGTTTTAGTTGATCCGCACGCTAGTTCTCGTGGAACCGCACGAGGAAGTGACAAAAACCACGCAAGTGTCCTTCGCAATCTCCATGGACATCGGTTCACATCTCTCCTCACTGAGAGCTGCAGAGAAACGATTATGAGAATCGTGTTTCCTTCGGTGCATGGGCATTACGGCAGGATACTCCAGAAGCATCGTGTATTTTATTTTTATTAAATAACTGTATACACTAAATATTTGTTCCACAATAATATTTATTTTTGTTGTGTACTATCTTTCGGCTTCTTAGGCCATCTTCAGACAACTTAATACTGCAGATTATCTATATCACACCAGCTGCTGTGATTGGAGTACAAATATTTTACAAAAATAACTGTCAGTCATACACTATGCAGCCTTTAAGTATTTTTTTAAACAGAGACACCCCAACCAATTAAAACAAAACTGTAACTAAGACATAACTATACATTAATTTTCAACAAACAGGTTGAAAGAAAAAATGGTTCAGTGAATACTGTTAAATACAATTGTACTTTATATTAAATTAACGTATATCAAAATGTTCAAATGTTTGTAGATATATCGGACCAAACTGCGTGGTAATCAGTCCGTAGCTTACAAACTACTTAAACTTAGGTAAACTAACCTAAGGACAACACACACACCCATGCCCCAGGAAAGGACTCGAACCTCCACGGCGAGCAACCGCGCGCTCCGCAGAGAGACGCTTTAGACCGCTCGGCTACTCCACCGCGGCAATTAACTTATATATACGAACAAAAGTAGGAGGGGAACAGGTGAGTGAGGAAGACATAAAAATGAAAAGTTGGTGGGGAACAATTACATAAGTTTGGAGTATGTGAATAAAGAAGCATATTGAAGTATATAGCCAATATTAAAATTCAATAGTTTTCAAGAGAATGGTGTGAGTAACTCATGAAACGACAAACATTGGAAAGTGGGTGAAAGACATTACACAATTTCGACAAGTCATGGTGGCAGAATTGTACATACTAGTTTACTTTAATAATGGTGAATACTGGAATTGGGTCTGATCATTGAGAATTAGGTTCGGTTTCTGAGCTCGGTGTTTGTAGATAGAGAGAATTTCAAGCAGTGTTAGCTTTCTGCTTTTATTTGCTCGGTGGAGAACATCACATTTAATGTCAAAGGCACGGCATTCATTTAAGGCATGTTCTGCAAAGGTAGACTCTCTTTTTTAGTCTCCAACTCATCTCTGTTCAGCCAGTCTAGTAGCTATAGCCCTACCTGACTGACCTACATATACTTTGCCACAAAGATTGCAAGAGATCCTATTATGTCACTTCTTTCCAAAGGTGTAATCTTGTCATTGCTATTGAAGAGCAAGTTGGCAATAGTATTATAAATAATATTATAAAAGGCTGGGGTGTATTTTCTGAACTTAAGTTTGCTGGCAAGCCTTTCTGATATTTTACCAACATATGGCCGTTTTTAGTTTGTGTTACTAGGTATCTTCTGAGAAGACAGTGAGATATACTATAAGTAGATCTAGAATATTCTCTGTCATGTCTACAAAACATTAAGTAGCACATGAACTAAAAACGATAAATACAGATATATCCAGTGCTAGTTACAGTGAACAAAGAGTGCTGACTGTTGTAAATGACATAATGATATTAGTACCTTTGTATACAGACTAAGTACTAGAGGCCGGCCGCGGTGGCCGAGGAGATTGAGGCGCTCCAGTCACGGTCTGCACGGCCACTACGGTCGGGGGTTCGAATCCCCCCTCGGGCATGGATATTTGTGCCGTCCTTAGTCATAGCTAGTTCATAAGTAGTTTGTAAGCTTAGGGACTGATGACCCCGTAGTTAAGTCCCATAATTTCTTTGAATATTTGAACTAAGTACTAGAGCTTTGTGGAATTCGGTACCACCATAGTTATTCTCGGGAGATTTTCATTTTGGCTGATTGTGATTCTTTTTTCTCTTCTGATAATTTGCTGGCAGGACATGGAACTGGCGTAGTAAGTGGAAAAAGGTTTTTTTTTGTAATTTTGATCTTTTCTCTGAAAACTTGTCGATCCTGAATATCCTCAAATGAAATTTTAGCCTTCTGTAAATCCTTTTTAACTTGGTTTGCCCAGTTGCTATACGATTTTGTTTTTGAAATTGATGAGTGTTTGCGATGGTTAAGTCTTTGGGGGTAAATTTTACTGTAATAATAATAGTAACAACCAATAAGTTATTTACACGAGTAAAAAGGACGCCCCATCGACAAAAAAACCACAATTCTTCAGCATAAGTATCATTATCATCATCATCATTAGATACTAATTATGCCTTTCAGCGTTCAGTCTGGAACATAGTACTCCTAATAAAATTCCTCCTTTATCCCTATTCAATGCCCAGTTGCTATACGATTTTGTTTTTGAAATTGATGAGTGTTTGCGATGGTTATGTCTTTGGGGGTAAATTTTACTGTAATAATAATAGTAACAACCAATAAGTTATTTACACGAGTAAAAAGGACGCCCCATCGACAAAAAAACCACAATTCTTCAGCATAAGTATCATTATCATCATCATCATTAGATACTAATTATGCCTTTCAGCGTTCAGTCTGGAACATAGTACTCCTAATAAAATTCCTCCTTTATCCCTATTCAATGCTAACATTGATGCCTCGTCTTATGTTAAGCCTTTTAATTCAAAATCATTCTTCACCGAATCTGTACTTCCTCCTTGGTCTACCTCGACTCCTCTTAGCCTCTGCTGTCGAGCCCATGGCTTTCTTGGGTAACCTTGCTTCTCCCATGCGTTTAACATGACCCCACCATCTCAGTCTGTTCGCTCTAACTGCTTCATCTATGGTGTTGATTCAGAGTTTTCTTTGATTTCTTCATTGTGGACATTCTCCTGCCATTGTTCTCATCTATTAGTACCTGCAGTCATTCTTGCTACTTTCATATCTGTAACCTAAACCTTATGAAAAATGCAAATTGTATCCACCCAGATTTCACTCCCATGGAACAAAGTTGGTCGAAAGATAGAGCGGTGCACCGCTAACTTAAGTCTCGGTACTGACTTCCTTCTTGCAGAAGAGAGTAGAATTTAGCTGAGCACTCACTGCATTAGCTTTGCTACACCTTGATTCAAGTTCTTTCACTATGTTGCCATCCTGTGTGAAAATTTTCAGCATAATAATGAAGAAATTGCAGTTCCGTAAAATACTGTTTTTTGAAAAATATATCTCCAAATCTTTGAAAACTACATTTGTCATGCAGTTATTTTAAGAACTGTTATAGGATCCTTGACAACGTCATGATTTTTATGATTATATAGTGTATAATCGAAGTGTGTATTCAGTTTTTTATTTGCACAACGACTGCGGCTATAATGGTGTGTTAAGGATAGAAACGCTGATTATTTGAGTCGTATATCTGCAGGGGGGGGGGGTATTAAAAAAGTCTTGGATAGAAGTGAACAATATACAGTGAGGATATCTGAAGGGGGTAATGTGCCAAAATAAATAGAACTATTTCAAAAAATAAATATCCCCGAAATTTTCCATACACGCTTAATATGGAAAAACAAAACAAAAAAGTCTACAACAGAAAAACCGTTTTTTCTTTATTTGGGAAAGGGGTTCCCCCTTGATCCGTCACTGAGAAAAGGTGATACAATCTACGTTAAAAGTGTCCATAGCAACCAGGTCAAAGTCAAACATTTTAGTAGACGCACTTTGAAAATATTATATTAATATTTAATGACTTTTAGGAAAACAAAAAACAGGTAATTTTTTCCAATGTATACACTTTCCCTCCGTTTCATCAAGGAACGACAGCTGCCACAGAAACCTAGAACTCCATTTATCCATTTATATATGAAACTACCAGTATCTGTACGTTGTTTACAATATTCATTGTTATAGTATCCTCCCCGTTGTTGTGCAAATGCTTCAGAAGACCAGTGTTCATTACGTCGTTACGTATTTCACTGCATGTTCACGAAATAGAACATACACACATTTTAGTGCACGCACTCTTACATCTGCACAACTCTAAACAGTGCAGAATTAATTAATAATAGTGCTGGAAACCCTTTTAGGAGCCAAGATGAAAAAAATGGTATCAGCGGTTTTCGAAATACGGACCACATCAATCACAACCTAATGCGCTACCCATTACACCACAGAGAACAGCAACAGCATTTTTTTTTTTTTTTTTTTTTTTTTTTTTTACAATTCTCGTACTAATGCTGGCAGTTAGTAACAGCTAAAATGGCATTTTTAGACACTAGATTATAATTTATCGTACTATGAAAGACGCGCTTTTGTTAATTAAGTGCGCCACTGCTTTGAAATGGCAAAGCGTAAGAGATAATAAGATAATCATAAAATACAGGAGGCAAGATGGCGTATGTCAAGAAGAATTCTGGGCCAGGAATGTCACGTGACATTTCACAACGCCTTGTATACGTAAAATCAAGGGGCGGTGTCAAATCGCCATTATTTTTAAAAATATCTCTGTAATGGAGCGACTTACGAGAAACACATAAGAGATGGAAGTTGCAGGGAATTTTCTCCCCTATAAATTCGGTTATCCAGTTTTCGTGTCAGATTAACTGTTTGTTTGCAATTAAAATTATATTACAAACGGCTTTTTTAGTGTTACTAACGTATTTATTGTCCGAAAAATTTGAAAAGGGAAGGTTCTGGTCTCTGGCGGCCAACTATTATGTCTGTAAAATTTGGTGCCGATCGCTTGAACGGTTCAACCTAAAAAGTGGGAACACGTTACGGACAGACAGACAGACAGATATCGTAAAATTGCCGTTATTTTTGCAAATATCTCTGAAACGATACGAGAACAGAGAAAAGTTGTAGAGAATTTTCTGCTCTACAAATCTATTTATCTAATTTTCGTGTCAGCTGTATAGTTAAACCGTAATTTTCATTTAAATTTCGAGCTGTCAAAAGGCGATCGCAAAGGCCCATTACTACTACTGTACTGTACTACTGCAACTTAAAGTGGGCCAAACTATGCCCTCTGTCCTTTTAGTCTTTTGCCATCAGTTCTCCTCTGGTATCTGTAACGGTCGACCAATTTTCTCGGAAAGTTGTTCCGTAAGGTATTAATGTAGGTAGACCATCATTCAACCGTTGTTTAACAATGCTGAATATTTCTCGGCGAGTGGATTTCACGTATTGAACCATCCAAACTTGTGTGAACAATATTACAGTAGCATTAGTAACACATTAAATGTAGACAAATGGTCAGATACCGTAAGCGTGTGGCACGGGAAACATATCGTTCCGTAGCCTACCTCAACGCGCGCTGCATCGACCATGTTGTGCTACGAAATGTCGGCCGCACGGGCACTTGCAAATATTCATTATACATTTGTTAATAAAGAACAGTCTAGAATGCACTAATTTATTTCATTCAACTAGTTTCAGTCTTATGTAGACCATCTTCAGGAATTTGTCTCTGAAATATATCACAGTTACATTTAGAGGAGTTTGGAGCAATATACAATGCACAGTATCTACAGTGTTTTATGTAAGTTTACTGGTATAAAAAATTTTAACTGTATTTTTATACATTTTTTTTAATATACAAAGAAACAATTCAAGATATAAAACCTTACAAAAAATGTATGGTTCGTTTGTCATTGTAATTTATGTAAAGCTAATGTTTTCGTTGTAATATACCAAAATGGGTTGATCTTAGTTAATTAAAATGTTGTTATAATAGAATGAAGGCATAGGGTATATATATTGTATATACATGAAAAGTCCTTGATTTATTGTGTGATGCTTTAGGTTGTCATTAAAAATTAAAAAATAATATAGTGTGCTGTAACATTGTAAAATATTAGGAATGAAATGTAAAAAACATAACGGATACAATTCAAATGGCGTCATGGAGTAAACTACATAACTGTATCTTAATAGTAAAAATAAAATACAATAATACAATATGTTTTTTACATTTCATTCCTAATATTTTACAATGTTACAGCACACTATATTATTTTTTAATTTTTAATGACAACCTAAAGCATCACACAATAAATCAAGGACTTTTCATGTATATACAATATATATACCCTGTGCCTTAATTCTATTATAACAACATTTTAATTAACTAAGATCAACCCATTTTTGTATATTACAACGAAAACATTAGCTGTACATAAATTACAATGACAAACGAACCATACATTTTTTGTAAGGTTTTATATCTTGAATTGTTTCTTTGTATATTAAAAAAAATATGTATAAAAATACAGTTAAAATTTTTCATACCAGTAAACTTACATAAAACACTGTAGATACTGTAGAACCACTTATAGAATATCTTTGGAAATACTGAAAAGAATGGGATGCAATTCATGTCAGTATTTTAATGTTTCAATCTTTATTTTAAATACCACTAAGATGACTATAATGATTTTATTTTAGAAATTAACCAAGAAATGTGTTATTAATTATAATTTTATATATTTTGGCTACATTCATGTATTTAATCTTTTCATTGGCTATCAAAGATGGGTGGAGCTGGCAAAGGGGCGGAGCCTCAGCTATTTAAGAGCAGCAAACCTTGCTCCATCCAGCAATGACGCACTGGAAGGCTCCCAGCTACCTGCCAGCTCCACAACATCGAAGGGTATAACATCGCTTATTTTATTTTGTTCTATTTCTATTTATTAACTTAGTTTAGCTTTTACAGTAATGTATATTGCTCCAAACTCCTCTAAATGTAACTGTGATATATTTCAGAGACAAATTCCTGAAGATGGTCTACATAAGACTGAAACTAGTTGAATGAAATAAATTAGTGCATTCTAGACTGTTCTTTATTAACAAATTTAAATAGAGTGCTGTTGACCCAATAATTGAGAAACAAAAATGTTTCCAAAAATATGTGATTCATTATACAAGAGAAATGGCAGATTTTGGCAGCTGATTCTTGTCAATTCCATCATATAATTAATCTATCCATAGTCTAGAAGTTGAAATTCCGCGGTATATGCTTCTTTTGCTCTAGTTGAAAATGCAAGTTCGGCAAAGCATGATCGTTTTGCACAGGCATGGGAAAGAAATAGGATAACCATGAAATTTATACCGATTTAGTGTACGAAGATTTTGTACATACCTGCAGCAAACGTTTCCATCTTGTAGAACTGAAATTCTTCACTTCACAACAAAATATACACTCACAAGCCGAGAGCAAATTTGCCTTGCTTTCACGGCTCCGTGTTTGCTCTCGACGAAGGTCACTTCTGAACTTTTAATTTTCGCAATTAATTAAGTTATTTTTCTGACGACCGGTTTCGATACATTTAGGTTATCATCATTTGGTCACTTGTGTCCTACGTTTTCGTTTCGTGAAGGCGCATGACATTAAAAAGTCACGTCAATCATAAAACATTTAACTTTGTCCAATGGTGCGTCAGACATAAAACAGTTAAATATTTAAAACACCGTCTCCATTGTGTGTCATGTTGACAGAACACCTTATTACAACCAACCAGCGATGTCAGGCTTGCAGCAATAGTATCATCAATCGATGAGTTTGATACATCGCTGATACGTAACATAACCTTAAAATTTTTGTTGTGACATCAAAATACAAACTTACGGGTAACGACTAGTTAAGTGAGAATCGGTATAATGAAAGTGGCTGCAATAAGAGATTTAGTTGACAATTAAAAGGATGTCAATATTATGACAATTTAGAGGTCATTGCCCCAATAAGGCGTCCTAGAAGCATTGATGTTCGTTCAAAACATTTTGTATGTTGGCATGATGCAGAGTTTTTACGCGATTTCATTTTCGAAAGGCCACTGAGGAAAAGCTACATGAAAAACTCCACGAACATTTAAAGAGTGCAATAGACATATGTATTCTGTAAGAGTTCTGTCGTAATAGAAAACAGAATACAATACTTATGAATGCCAGTTTATTAGATCAGTATTTAGGCCTACTTATACTCTTTGCACCTAGTGTAAGGCCTAAAATGTGATTTCTTCGTTCCGATGTACAGGAACAGTGTACTTGGCCTGTCTGCAAGCTATCGCTTGCACTAAGGTACAATGCACTTGGCAGTATGTTAATTACCATGGGGAACTTCGCTGGTGTCTGCAAAACGTCTGTTTGGAAAGCTGTTCGTGACGTGACACTAGCACTGGCCTCTCTCAGTCCAATGTGTCCTCCAGTTACTCTACTCAAGACAGAAGGCTCTCGCCCTCACTTCTTTAAAATTCTAAATTCTTTCACTTTTTTTCCATTGCGTCAACTAACTGTCCGCTAACCTCTTCCCTGCTAATGAAATATGGCGAACAGCTGTTTATTCAGGCGGCACTTTCATTTGCTTCTATTGCCAACATAGTCGAAATACATCGTACCATCTCGTTTTCTCCAGGTTAGCAAATGAGAGGTGTATCTGTAAATGACAAACGCAATGTACTTAACGAACACATTTAACTAGACTTTAAAGGCACCGTCTCGTTTACTAACGAGAAGATTAACGAGAAATGGACGAACCGATCCTAAGTGTATCGAAACCGGTCGTCAGAAAAACAAATTAATTCAAATCAAATGTTCAAATGTTCGTATAGTCTATGGGACTTAACTACGGGGTCATCAGTCCCTAAACTTACAAACTACTTATGAACTACTTACGAACTAGGACGGCACAAATATCCATGCCCGAGGCGGGATTCGAAACCCGACCGTAGGGGCCGTGCAGACCGGGACTGGAGCGCCTCAGTCTCCTCGGCCACCGCGGCCCGCAACAAATTAATTAATTGCGATTTTTGCATTTAGTACTTCACTTTTGAATTGATGTAACTCGACAGGTGTCGAAGGTGACGACCTCTGCTTCTTGAATGAGATGCACCAATCCTTCCCCTATCCGACCCAACCATCAAAATTCATTTTTCGGGAAGAACTTTGTATGACGGGCAACCACAGCTAAAATATTTATACATATTTAAGCAACTTTCACACAGTTAAAAATTAGGTGTTAAAATTGTAAGAGTCTGAATGACAGTCCTTGGTCCACTTGAGCTGTTATTTTTATTGGAGTCGTGAAGACCCGCACAACCGGTTCCGCAACCTACAGTTGCATCTTCAGGCGCTTTTTGAAAGTTTTCCATATAAGTGATTTATGATGGATAACGGGGTTAATGGTTAGGTGGTACCGAAAGCACTTTGGCCCTTTTCGCCAAAAAGATTAAAAAGAAGTCTACCGTGCGGTTCTTGTTAAAAAAAGAAAAGTCGGCAATCGTTAAAATTTGTTTCATTCAGACTCTTACAATTTTAACACCTAATTTTTAACTGTGTGAAAGTTGCTTAAATATGTATATATATCATTTTTCGGGGTTTTGGGCACGTTCTGGGGGTTCCGTCTCACTGTGTGACGAGTTCGGTGGGTGGTGGTTAATGATTTGCAGTTCAGCCCTGCAGCGATTACATACTCTGCAGACAGCTTTCGGCGAACATAGACGAGCAGCGCACTGGCCGGCTTGGCTCGGCCGTCATCCACGCTTCGGCGAACACGTCACCAGCAGCTGACTATTCCACGCCAGCAGCTGACTATTCCGGCCCCTTAACAGACAGAGCGATGGCGTCAGCAGCGCGAGAGATGCAGCACTTTATTGCCACTCACGAGTGAACCGCCCAACTGTCTAATTCACTCGCAAGGCTGCAATCAGTCCAGCTCTTTGCGTAACATCCTTGCGCTGTGAGCATTATTAGCCCGTGACTAATGCAATGCTAAACGAACACCGATCAACGTGAATCAGCGCAAGCTCTGAGTCAATATATGACTGAAGTAATTTCCTACTGACACGAAAAATGTTGCAAAATGTATCTCTGGCACCGCTCGATATGTCCTTCGCCACTAGTAGCGGCGCCTCCTATGTGTTCACTGGTTTAAAGAACCCCCGGAAAAAAAAAAAAAAAAACTCGTCGTGAAATAAAAGTGCCGGCCGCGGTGACAGAGGGGTCTGAGGCGCTTCAGTCACGGTCTGCACGGCCACTACGGTCGGGGGTTCGAATCCCCCCTCGGGCATGGATATTTGTGCCGTCCTTAGTCTTAGTTAGTTCATAAGTAGTTTGTCAGTTTAGGGACTGATGACCCCGTAGTTAAGTCCCATAGACTATACAAACATTTGAACATTTGAATTTGAAATAAAAGTAAATAAAAAAATGTTCAAATGTTTGTATACCTTATGGGACTTAACTACGGGGTCATCAGTCCCTAAACTTACAAACTGCTTATGAACTAGCTTAACTAAGGACGGCACAAATATCCATGCCCGATGGAGGATTCGATACCCCCGGCCGTAGTGGCCGTGCAGACCGTGACTGGCGCGCCGCAATCCCCTCGGCCACCGCAGCCGGCAAATAAATAAAGATTAAAAAGTATTACTAAAATATCATTCTTCGTTTCGTTCATCTATCAGATCATTTTATATGAACATTCAAAGTATTTTTATAGCATGAGAAATGTTTTACGTCGCGGAGACAGCACGTATACGAGTCGTAACGCGACCGCTTAATACTGGAGGCAGTGGTCGCAGCGTTGCAATGCGCATGCGCTGCAGAGGTTCAAATTCTCTTCTGAACACCCTGCAGATAGCATCTGGGCGCTCTTGCGGCAGGGAGGGGCGAGCGGAAACGCCGCTTTTAAACATTGGCGTTGGAGCTGGTAGAGACGCCAGCTCGAGCTCTCGTGGTTACGCACGGATGTTCCGAAGCAAAGACACTGGAGCTACTGCGCATCGGCAAATCCTCCATTAAGGCAACATCCAGCCTTCATATTTGCTATTGAAGATTCATCAAAACACGTCATATTTGGTAATTATAGAGGCATCTACTGTAAAAGCCTTCAGAAGATTCTATCGTGAATAATAATGAAGTCACCACCGTGAATAATAATGAAGTCACCACTCTCCACCTAGCAAGAATAGCTTTAGCGGCACCGCGTTGCGCCGTCGAAGGTAGTGGTTCCGAGACCGACTGCAAGTAGTTTTTAAAAACCCAATCGTCTGTTTAACAGACACGGGAACAATAATGAATTTTGTCTAGTTACGTGCCACATTTGGATGTTTCAGCAAATATGCCGCGATTTCGAGTGTAAATTACATTTATACTCTTCGTTGTAACAAATATTTAACTGTTTGAAAAGATTTACGGAGAGCAGCCTTTGCGCATGCGTAATGTTAGAAAGGGGTACTTCTTGCAGTGTCATGTGACCCATAGGTAACATGTCTAATAATCGTAACAGATTGTTACAGTCACTTAATACTGTAATCAATTACTTACTGTGTTTTAGTGTTTATGTGCACATTCATATGTTCTTGGTGTTTATTATCAAAGAAAAATTAACAACATCCAGTATTTTTTCGAAACAAATTTCTCAACTTTAAGCTCGGTACAAAATGGTGAAATAAAGAAGCTTGGTAGGTCGACGCCTGAACTCGAGTTGAAGCATGCGCAAACAAGCCGAGGTAACAAAAAAATGTTCAAATGTTTGTTAAGCTTATGGGACTTAACTACGGGGTCATCAGTCCCGAAACTTACAAACTACTTATGAACTACTTACGAACTAGGACGGCACAAATATCCATGCCCGAGGGGGTATTCGAACCCCCGACCGTAGTGGCCGTGCTGACCGTGACTGGAGCGCCTCAGTCACCTCGGCCACCGCTGCCGGCCGAGGTAACACATTCTGCAGATGTTTTAACGAAAATATATCTAAAGGAGTGTGTGGACAAACCGGGGCGCATTCCCCACTCGCAGATGTGCTCCAAATTGTCTCTTTGGACACCGAGAGCTACTAGTTATCATCGACACCACTAGCGGTTTATAATCATCAACATACTGCCCATATAGCGTAAACCACACAATGAAACAAAGTACCATATGTAATAGTAAAGATACGCATTTAAGATTCGATATGATAACCAGCAATGCTTTGCAATTGGTGAATATGCATGGGAATGGAACATCCCACATTATTTCGCCTGATCTCTCTGCCCTTCACGTGCCCCCAATCTTGTGTTAAATTCTCTACTTCTTCTGTCTTCTCTTACTCTTCTCTCTGTGTCAGCTAGCTGATTACCTACCGTTCATCGGGTATTTGTTTATTCCATTTACTTCCTTTACTTACTTTACTTCTCCTTTCTTCCAGAGCTACCTCCCCTCCTCTGCCACCGCCTCTTCCCCCTCCTCCTCCTATCCCTCCGTTGCATCTTCCTCCTACAACACCACCGTCTCATGTTTTCAACTGTTCAAATGTTTGTTAAGCTTATGGGACTTAACTTCGGTGTCATCAGTCCCTAAACTTACAAACTACCTATGAACTATCGTATAATAAAGACGCCACAAACATCCATGCCCGAGGGCGGATTCGAACCCTCGATGGGGAATTCTCATGTGTCCATCCTATCCTTCCTCCAGCCTCGGTTATTACAACGCACACAGTGTGCCCACCCCTTTCGTCCCCTCTGTTCACCCTCTCCCTCCACCTTATATAAAAACTTATATTTATTTGCTAAGTTTCACACTAATCGGTCAAACGGCCTCGAAGGAATTGTAGAACTTAGTAGCCTACGTAAAGTTTCGATAAGGAACTCCTGTACGGAAATATATCGTTCGGTTATAAAATAACTTTCAGGTTCGCTTGATTTTCAATTTTTCCACTTCACACTTTGCTCAAAAATGTTCAGATGTGTGTGATGAGGTCTTATGCTACCGAACTACGTGGTTATCAGTCGCTAGACTTACACACTGATAAATTGACTAACTTAAACTAACTTACGCTAAGGGCAACACAAATACCCATGTCCAAGGGAGGATTTGAATCTCCGACCGCAGCGGCCGTGCAGACCGTGACTGCCGCGCCGCAGACCGCTCGGACACTGTGGCTGGAACACTTTGCTCACAAATGTAAAAGAGGCTGCTGTCGAAAGTCCCTGTCGCAAGTAAGGCGTCACTTAACCTTTTCGTTCGACTGTAAAGACTAACTGGAACGTTTGCATTAGAGTTTACAGTGGTTCTTTACAGATTCATCGTACTCTCAACCTTAAAGACGGTATCGCTTTGTCACGTAAAAGGGAGACGGAAGACGAATACTCTGAAATTCAGTCATACCATGGGCTCCTATAAAGCGCAATGGACAGAGATCATTGTCTCCGATGTGTCTATGTGTGCCTTGAAGTGGGATATTTGCAATTGATTCGGATTAGAAACCAACTTGATATCCGACAAAGTATAGACATATAGAATTGTGGGTTGAGCTTCACATATATTGTTTATCAACTTCCGTATTATCTTTTTCCGGGCACTTACTCTCACATTTGTATTCAGAAAGTGTTCCTTAAACGGTAAGGGCGCGATCAGCCAGTGATACGCAACTATCACGTGCCATAATTATAATTTAACTCCAGAAAACAAAATTGCGAGAGTGTTAGTTGGTTTCCCAACAGAATAACGTGAACATTTAAGTTCTTCTCATCGGCGTATCTCGAGCTGCTTCTTCGAAAATCATCACAGACGTATCTCGTAATCAAATGGGCCATTTCAGATTGACGTAGCTAGCGACGTGTCCAGCTGCGATACGCAATTAGGCTTATCTCTAGCTACGTCTGCACACGTAGCGTCGCTACTCATCTCAGCTCGCTCGTATGCACTAAGGTGCACCACAAACCACGTGCAACAAATACGAAGATGGTATTATAAACGCAGACTAAAGTACGTAGCTTTCGGTGTGGCGGGTATGTTTCTTGCATGAGGATTCGTGCTACGTATCACGACATTTTTCCAAACGTAACTCGACATACTTTATTCCAATGCGAAAGAACCTTAAGTACAGTGTACTAAAATCTACCACATATGTAATGCTCTGACGTCAACTCTGTCCCAATTTTAGCATCTAGCCTATCAAGGACCAGGTACAATAAGAACCATCTTGCGTCATTAGAGGTTGCAACGGTCTTATGAGATTCTATTAATCGATTCAGTACAAGTATCCGCGCGAGACGGTGTAAATCGTAATACCGATAAGTGGGGTTTTATTGCCAAGACTGAATTAACATCAACTTTCAGCTTTCCCGCTTTTGTTTAGTGCCGTTATCCCATGTGAACCTACATTTTCGTAATGCTGCTTTTTTCCCCCCCTCGGATAGTAATTTTTTTTAGATGGAATCTGTTTTTCTACTTATTTTCTGCCATTGTGCTGAAATGTAATCTTCATACCAATGCATAGAGTTCCCATGGCAAACGGTTGTTTGATGTTCCATGGTTTAATGCCCTGTTGCGTCTCAAAGTCTGACACAACTTAATAAGGATAGTACTCCTCGTCTTCAGCCCCCAACTAGTGGCAGGGAAAGGCGAGTTTAACTGAAACAAACAAATGTTCAAATGTTTGTATAGTTTATGGGACTTAACTACGGGGTCATCAGTCCCTAAACTTACAAACTACTTATCAACTATCTTATCCTAAGGACGGCACAAATATCCATGCCCGAGGGGGGATTAGAACCCCCGACCGTAGTGGCCGTGCAGACCGTGAGTGGAGCGCCTCAGTCCCCTCGGTCACCGCGGCCGGCTTAACTGAAACACTGAGACGTATTAAAAAACACGATATATACAAGTCTTTATTGCGAATACTAGTGTGAGAATCAGGCAGCAGGTTACTGTCAAATGTTCAAATGTTTGTAATCCTATGAGACCAAACCACGTTGGTCATCAGTCCCTAGTCTTACAAACTACGTACTTTGCTGTTCTTAATATATATTAATGACTTGCATTCTACATTCACGAAGATGCTAAGCTAGTACTTTTTGCTGATGATACAAGTATAGCTATCACACCTGACAAACAGGAATTAACTGATGAAATTGTAAATGTTATCTTTCAGAAAGTTAATAAGTGGTTCTCTACAAATGGACTCTCCTTAAACTATGATAAAACCCAGTATATACAGTTTCATACAGTAAATGGCATGAGACCATTGATAAATTTAGAATTTGAACATAAATCTGTAGCTAAGGTACAATATTCAAAATTTTTAGGTGTTTTTATTGACGAGGGACTGAATTGGAAGAAACATATTGAAGATCTCCTGAAACGTCTGAGTTCAGCTACTTATGCTATCAGAGTCATTGCAAAATTTGGTGATATACATCTCAGTAAATTAGCTTACTACGCCTATTTTCATTCACTGCTTTCATATGGGATCATATTCTGGGGCAATTCAACACTGAGTAAAAAAGTATTCATTGCAGAAAAGCGTGTAATCAGAATAATTGCTGGAGCCCACCCAAGCGCATCCTGCAGACATTTATTAAGGGATCTAGGGTTGCTCACTGTAGCTTCACAATATATATATATTCACTCATGAAATTTGTTATTAACAATCCGACCCAATTCAAAAGTAATAGCAGTGTGCACAGCTACAACACTAGGAGAAAGGATGATATTCACTATTCAAGGTTAAATCTAACTTTGGCTCAGAAAGTGGTGAATTATGCTGCTACAAAAGTCTTTGGTCACTTACCAAGTAGATCAAAAGTCTGACAGATAGCCACCTAGTATTTAAAAAGAAGTTAAAAGAATTTCTGAATGGCAACTCCTTCTACAATGTAGATTAATTTTTCGATAAAACATAAAAAATCCTTAAAATATTGATTGTCAAGTATATACAACATTTACTAAACTGACACGTTCCACAACATTACGAAATGTCGTATATATGATTTATGGAACAAGTATTAATGTAATCTAATCTACTAAATTAAACCAACGTAAGGACACCACACACATTCATGCCCGAAGGAGGATTCGAACCTCCGACGCGGGAGGCCGCGAGATCCGTAACGTGGCGCTCCAGACCGCTCGGGTACTCTCGCACTGCAGGTCACTATCCTACACAGTTTCTGACTAAGTCCCACGTCAACACAGAGCTAAACTCTTCAATAGACCAGGTGGTGTGTCAAACTGAAGTACGGCTCCGGAGTTCTCGCGGACGTCTCTGTATACGGGCCCACGAGCCGCCCTCTCTGCATGCCTCCGGCACTGTTCTACCCTCGGGTGACACTACCACTGCCATCATGCGCTACGAGGACCCCCGTCGCTGGGGTTGGTCTAGATTTATAGGCGGCGGTAGTGTGTATTACGCTGGCGACTCCACACGACGAACAGTGAATACTACCAAGAAGACAGCAAGCCCGTGATTGCAAATAGGCAGCGGAGTAGAAGAATAAATTTACTGGGAGGGGCGGCTCAGTTGCCTTGGAGTGGGAGGGCGGGGTGAGGAAAAGGGTGTGTGTTGTCTCCTGAAGGGGGAGGGAGATAGTTCTTCTACATTAAGGCGGCCAACTTTTTCAAAACCCAATGCGGGACGTTTCAAGGATGTGGCTGGGAAGCAGTGTTGCCAGACGTAGGGAATTTTCCCTACACGTAGGTACTTTCAAGCATTAAAATCATGTAGGGAATTTTCATCCCAAAGTCCCCAATGCGTAGATACTATGGTAAAATTTTACAATCGCCGACACAGGCGTAGTGGGTAATGTTGGCAACAGAACAGTTGTTAGCACGCGGGAATGAAGCCGACCAATTGTGGCAAAGTTTGAAGTAGCGAATGATATTTTAAACGGCATAGTTGTTTTCTGTTCATAGTAAACATTCTTAATTTGAAAATCTAGTTTCAGACACACTAAAATTGATGCGAATTACGATGATTTCAATGTATATCAGTGGAATGGAGAGTCGGTTTGGAATAGTGTTAGAAAATGTCAGCACAATTCATTGTTTCCATAAACGAAACACGTTTTATTACCTTGACTAGACTTATTTATTTACGACAGGACAATATACTAGTAAGATGCTGACAAGAAAACGCTAAAACATTTGCTACAGCCAATGTTATAATGAACAAAGCGTTAGATATTCGTTGTCAACGTAGCATTACTCTTTGAAAATCAAATTATGTAGAGTGACGGACTTCCTTTTTTGTGCTGACTGTGAACTAAATAATTACTGCTGTTCCTACTCTATCGTTGATAGTGCCTCGATGTATCCTTGTGCGGTCAATAAATCAGTTATCCTCGTGTAACATTGCACTTGGAATTAGCGGCATATTTGGGGAAACTAATTAATGCCGTTACTCTCTATGATTGCCAGGTTCTTGATGTATCCTTGTCCGATCGATAGATCAGTAATTTTCTTGTTACAGAGCACTTTGAATTCACGGCATAATCTACACTTGAATCCCTCAGTAACGATCAGTAACTGGAACATATGTAGCACGTGAAGCATGATGCCAAATATTTTAAGGTTTTTCAAAATTGTGACATGTCACATTAATCAACTGGTTAACATCTGCTGGCTGGACCCCCGGATTCAGCCCCTCCCAGACCCAAATCCTGGCTACGACCCTGATGTAGGGACATTAATGAGGTGGTAGGGAGAAAGTAGGGAAAACGTAGGTACATTTTTGTGTGACTGCAGGTATTTTCTCTCTCTGCCATCTGGCAACACTGCTGGGAAGTATGATCACGTGACTTAGTGCGTCGGTTATTTTGAAACGCAGGCGACAAAAGAACTCATTTACTTATATATATATATATATATATATATATATATATATATATATATATATATATATATATATATATATATAATGTTCTATTTGTAACTCTAGGTCGTTATTACAGTTTCATAATTATTTTCGCAAGCGCCTATATTAAATGTATGAGTTTGGTAATTTTTTAATGGTTTTTGCTAACGACGGCCAAGGTCAATGCAGGACGTTTTGTGCATGTGGATGGGAATTGAGGGTAAGTGATAATGTGTCCTAACTATGCTAAAATTAGAAATGAAACATGGGTAATTTACTAGGAGCTGTGTACATCGAAGCAACGGCAGTGCGATCGATATGTACCGCACGTTAGACTCTCGCTTGACGCTTCGCGAGCGATGACACGAAACAAATATGCCAGAACAGTTGATTTATGTAGCTACTACTGATGTTGAGTTCAAATATTAGATTTTAAGATAACATATTTTACCACGACCAGATTTACTGCTATCACATTCGCTAGCTCCGCCATCTCACAATGCAACTGTAGTCGACTGAAATGTAGTTTACGTGCTTTACCACGGCCGTAGCTTTACAGCTACGTCTGACGAGATCGCGAATGGGAAAAGTAGATCGAGAACCAGTCACTATATGGGTGTAACGGTTTGTATTAATTACGTAGCTTTAGCTCAAAAGCGGTGCAATCTGTATCTATAAATGTGAATGTCTGTTCGGTGTAAGTTTATCACGTCTGAACCACAAGACATAAAGAGCTAAACATTTGTACAGTAACTAATGTCTACCCGGGGAAGGATTTAGGCACGGTTTTATGGCGATCAGATAGCTATTTATCTATATATATTAACGGGAATATCTACTCGGTGTACGCTTATCACGTCCGAACGACTTTGACGCAGAGACTTAAATATTTGTACAGTTATAAATTTATACCTGAGGAAGGTTTTATGCACGGTTTTATAGCGATCTGATAGATATTTAGTAATTTAAAGAATATAACGCGAAATACGGAACAATAATTACTCTTTGAAAATTGTATTTCTTAAGGATAAAAGGGTGGAGCATACTGGGATGGAAAGTTATCGGTGTATATAAAATTCTACGTGTGTGTGTGTGTGTGTGTGTGTGTGTGTGTGTGTGTGTGTGTGTGTGTATGTGTGTGTGTGTGTGTGTTAATATTTCGCTCTGCAGCGAAAACTACAGAACGTAAACGAATGGTCTGGGTGTAATTATTGTCCGAAGCCTCCCGTTGTACACCATAGCAGTTGCATACCGATACCTATAAGTGGGTGGAAGATATGGTGGTTGAAAGTCGTCAAATTATTAAAAAAATGGGACTGAAGGCCAGCGATGACGTTTGCGACTCTATAGCAAGGAGGTTACATACAGCGAAACGTGGTATCTTTGGTCTATGCGTGCTACAATGTCTTCAACTCTTTCTGTGTAAGGATAAGCTTGCGAATAAGGAAATATAAGAATAAATAAAGCAGTAAAAACGAAATTTCTTTTAATACATCTCTTTAAAAATCGATTTGACATTTGTTTCTAAAGAAGGTATTGTATTTCATTTTCATCCTTCAAAACCAGTCTCGTAGCACACTACTGAAAGATATCTATCATAATCAACCAACACGCGAGCGGAACCGCGGATTTAAGCTAGTGGTCGACATATCGATCGCACTCCCGTTACTTCGATGTACAGCTCCTAAGTACGTATCCTGATTCGTAGTGCTTACGATATGTGGGAATAATCTGCAGTTGGTGGAATGTGAAAATTACCGGAATGCGGGACAAAATCGGAATTTTTGCGGGACACTTTTGTTAAGTTCTCCAATGCGGGACGGTGCGGCAGAATACGGGACGGTTGGCTGCCGTATCCTATACGAGAAGTTCACTCAGATCAGTATTAAATGTGTCTGAAGCTGCACTGCCAGGACCTTTTAACGTTTCAAATTGGATTACTTATTGTGGGATTCAGTAAAACTAAATACATAACTTAGTTCTCTATGGGTCTGGCCCTCTCATCTCAATGTTATCGTACGATACCGTCTGCCTGGTCCTCTCATCTGAGTGTTACCGTACGATACCGTCTGCGTCGGACCCGGAATCGTGTGGTTCAATAGTGATACATGTCGCATGTGAAGTTAGTTAAAAACGTAATAGCCAGCCTAGGAATGAGTATAGGACAGTGTCCCGGTGATACTGTGATTAAAAC
Source organism: Locusta migratoria (assembly GCA_026315105.1). Taxonomy (NCBI): domain Eukaryota; kingdom Metazoa; phylum Arthropoda; class Insecta; order Orthoptera; family Acrididae; genus Locusta; species Locusta migratoria. Next base: position 340,797,978 of record CM048745.1, read on the forward strand.
AAGTGATAGATTTCATTAATTAAGAGATTTGTTTAGATGTTTTCAAGACATTTCTATAAATAATAGTTTTGTCATTGTACATTATTTCAAGAATTAAAAAGAAAAGACATCAAAAACTTTATTTAAATGAAAATAAATAGCATTGTATATATGTTAGGCTCATAAACAAGTTGCGTAGATTAGCTAATTGTGTTAATTAATGTAATAGTCGAAATTTGAATATTTCAATTCCTTGTATATATTGAGTGACGTGAGATTTTGAGTATATTTTGAGAATTGCAAAGATCTTTGATAGTTCAATATATGTTAGGAACATGTATGATGTACTCATTAACAAATTAATTGACATTTAACATCGGACTTTGTTGTCAACAGAAAGATCGGAGATTTCGTCTTAAAAATACATGCGCCATTTAAAATTATTGTATGTATAGTTTTCATTCTATATTGTGATTATTTTTGTGTACATGAAATGTTTTATTGTTGTGTTTGTTAATTGTAAATTACTATATTCAATTGTTATGAACAATAGATAATGTAATGTCATTATTGTCGATGTTATATATTTGCCTCGCCGCCCTGCGTGGGGGAGTTCGAGTTTTGGCTTTTCTAAAGTGCACTGGAAGCTTTGTCAGTCTGTGTTTTAAAATGGAAGTATTACCAGCTAAGTTCTGATGCTTTGTATATGTTTTGAAGTTGTAATGCTTTGGTGGAGAAGAAGTTTGATTGCAAATTAAAGAAGAAGTGAAAAATTGTACCTACGAGTATTTATTTCTACCACGACGCCCCAGGTGATTAATTTGGCAGCGAGCAGAACCCCCAGACATCGTAATGTTGAAAAGCTAAATATCTTGTTTGGAAGTGGTAGAAAGGAACTGTAATTACTTAAATATCATTAAAACATTTCAACGGGAATGTAAATAATGTAAGGCAGAGCTATTCAAATGTTTGTATAGTCTATGGGACTTAACTACGGGGTCATCAGTCCCTAAACTTACAAACTACTTATGAACTACTTACGAACTAGGACGGCACAAATATACATGCTCGAGGGGGGATTCGAATCCCCGACCGTAGTGACCTTGCAGACCGTGACTGAAGCGCCTCAGTTCCCTCGGCCACCGCGGCCGGCTAGGCGGAGATTAATTCGCCGCGGTGGAGTAGCCGAGCGGTCTAAAGCGTCTCGCTGCGGAGCGCGCGGTTGCTCGCCGTGGAGGTTCGAGTCTTCCCTGGGACATGGATGTGTGTGTTGTCCTTAGGTTAGGTTACCTAAGTTTGTAAGCTACGTTCTGATGACCACGCAGTTTGGTCCGATAGATTTACAAACATTTGAATTTGCAGAGCTGTATTCACTGTCGTTAGCAGGTAATAGCAGGTGTCTGCGAGTACCCTCTTCTACAGACTGTGAGGCCGCAGCTCCGCCTAGGGCAGCGGCGACCATCGGCAAGCAGCGCACAGCTGCTGATGCCCCGAGGATAGTGCGCAGCTGCCGCAGGTGCGGTCGCCACGCGCCTTTGAGGATCCCCGACCCGCCACACGCGTACCAATAGACCCATAGAAATGCGCCACACCGGCTTTCCGCCCAGCCATTGTGCAGGGAGCGGGTCAAAGTGCGGCGAGAAAGAGACGGCTGTGGGTGTGGGCGAACAGCTGACGGCTGCCGAGGAACTCGAGGTGACACTGGCGGGCATTGTCAGCAGCAACAGCTGGCCGTAGGGCGCAAGGGCAGTCCGCACTCTGCCGTATATTTCAGGGGCCTGTCTGCTTCGACAGGTAACGGTCTGTCATTTTATGTCCCAGTGGGTTATCGAAACATTCCACTGCTAACAAACGCCGGGACGGTTGCTTTGAAAATGGCACGGTCAATTTCCTTCGTCGTTCTTGACCAAAACTCCCAGTGTGAGCTCTGTCTCTAATGAGCAAGCCGTCGACGGCTCATTTCAACTTCCTTCCTTCTTTCTTCGAAAAATTAATAATTTTCTACTGCCAAGAAGAGTAGGAGGAAATGGTGGTTTGATGAGGAATGCAAGAAATTGGCAGAGGAAAGGAGAGAAGTACGATTAATTTGGGATATAATGGGAGACATTAAACGAGAAGAGTTCTTGAACATGACGAGGAAAATTAGTCGTAGATTACGGCAAAGAAAAGGGATTATTTGAACAATCAAATTAAAGAAATGTAAAATTAACCGTCAAACAAATAAAAATATTGAGGAATTCTTGTTGTTGTTGTGGTCTTCAGTCCGCAGACTGGTTTGATGCAGCTCTCCACAATACCCTATCCTGAGCAAGCCTCTTCATCTCAACATAAGAACGGCAACCTACATCTGTCTGAATCTGCTTACTGTATCCATCTCTTGGTCTTCCCCTGCGATTTTTACCCCACACACTTCCCTCCAACACTAAATTAACAATTCCTTGATGTCTAAGAATGTGCCCTACCAATCTATCCCTTCTTTTAGTCAAGGTATGCCAGAAATTTCTTTTCTCCCCAATTCTGTTCAGTACGTCCTCATTAGTTACGCGATCCACGCACCTATACAAAATTGGGTTTAGCAAAGAATTCCATGCTAGGACAAATGCTCTTCGAGGAGTTGTCGGGGGCATACTGATAGACTCAAGTGCTATATTAAGTAAATGGAAGGGTGTAAGGTCCCTATGGTACCGACATAAGACGGTTTTCTGTAATATTTTGAATATACAGGGTGTTTCATTAAGTGTGTGTGCCTCTGTAACTTATAAAATAACAGGTGACGTGAAATTTTAATGCGGTAGGTCAACACAAGAAATGTTACACTTTCTGCGGAGCTATGGACATAGTTTATTGTATCATTTTCCAAAAAGTTATAGCACAAAGAGATAATTTTTTAAATGGAACAATAGTTTCTTCTATTGGAATCGATGAAACCAGCTGCATCCAAATCAATTTAAACTACATTCCTATCCCTGTTAGTTTGGGAGCTACAACCCTTAAAAGTTTCAGGGGCAGATACCACACGCTGTACATAATACATGGCTGTGTGGTGGGTGATGGATGTTATGGCGGTGGGAAGTTCATAAGTTCATTTACATGAGATGTTCAAATGTGTGTCCATGTTCCTCAATGCATAATGCAATGCGCCGTCGAAAGGATCTGCGGACGAGATGTAACATCGCCGGTGTGACGGAGCGACATGCGACATGCGCCGTTTTAGATCGTCTGGGGATGTGGGCTCAGTGACAAACACGACCCGCAAGGTCGCCCGATTTAACACCAGTAGATTTCTTTTTGTGGGGATATCTAAAGGATCGTAAGGACGCAGAACGCAAATTGAATATTAGAAATTATGTATTATACAAAAATTACGAAGTAGAAAAATATTACAGAAAATTAAATTAACATCATGCATTACAATAACGGCGTGCTGCAACAGATACTTAGCAAATGCCTTCTCCAACAGCTTCTCGCGCTACCTCACCCAACAGCTAACTCTCCGCAACTGACTCCCAATACAGCTCGCAACAGACTTGCTGCTAACTGCTCTCTCTCACAGCCAGAGCGCTTACTCTACAATCCAAGGAGGTTAGAATAAATGGAGGTGGCATATCTATGCCTAGCACATATGTCAATTGAAGCCTGTCCACCATCTTGGTCAGTTCAGGAAAGCTATTTCTGCATTACAACTTTGCGTTAAGTCGACCCTCTTGCTGTTAATGCATTGAACTGGCAGTCACAGCAAAGTATGTACTTTCAAACATTATACCTTATTGATTAAATAGTAATAAATATTATAATATATTTGAAAACGTAATTTGCACTCTTTTAACAAGTTGTACATGACGGCAAAACCGTTGGACGTTTTATTCCGGTTTTAAGTGATATAAAACATTAGCTATATAATACGAACACTTCTCCAAAACTGACCAATATGGCGGAGACAGGCTTCACTTTTTCAGCATAAGGGCGTCTCCCTGTATTCTAACCTCCTTGATACAATCGAACTTCCAAAGATTACTGAGCCACTTACAATATACATCTATGGCCAGTTTACATATGTACAAAATATTACAGAAAACCGACTTATGTAGGGACCATAGCGACCTTACAAGGCGTATTTTGATGGACTATTAAATATTCACCAGGAAGCAGGAATTGAGCAGGTGTACGAAATACATACAACAGAACCGCAGATACTTGAGCCAACGGCCACCACTAAAGGTAATAAGAGATGCAATCAACTGCAGAATTAGTTAAAAATGGGGGACAGAATTTGGCGGGAGTAGTTCACAAAGTAATAACTAAAGTATGGAATTCAATTCTAATTTTTAAGGATATCGTTATTACCAGTGTGTTTCAGAATTTTCTCGAATATTTTGCTAAGCAGACTTACATCATATGAAGATGAATTTGTGGCGCATTGCCAAACTGTCGTTCACGGGAACATATCTACCACAGACCAAATATTCACCCTGCGTCCAATTTAGGAGAAAACGTGGGAATATAATAATCCAGTCCATAATCTTTTCAAAATCGCAAGTACTTGGACCGAACCAACAGGCCCACAAAACAACAAACCCTGTGTACAAAAATATGTACCTAAGTGAAAATCCTTCTTTAATTGCTAAACGAATAGAACGTAGATTTTTTTATAATAACAGAGTGTGTGCACGATGAATAAGCGCAACGCCTGAAAACTATTTTCAGAAACAAATCTGTAGGTAAATAAACAAGATGCAATAAGAGATTCTCAGAAATTTAAAAAAAAAATGTTGTACGGTACTTCTTTCTAAATTGTCCTTAGAGTGGGATCTTTCTTAATAAGCATAATTATTCCCTTCTGAGTCTAGCCTCATATACGTAACACCGGTTATGGAAAATATATTTTTCTATCGGAAATCATGTAAAATTAGGATAATAAAATACGAGAAAAACTTCGACCAAGAATTTACACGGAAGCTGTATCATCTACATCTACATAGATACTCTGCAAATCACATTTAAGTGGCTGGCAGAGAATTCATTAACCACTTTTATAACTTTTCTCTCAAATGTTCAAATGTTTGTAGAGTCTATGGGACTTAACTACGGGGTCATCAGTCCCTAAACTTACAAACTACTTATGAACTACTTACAACTAAGGACGGCACAAATATCCATGCCCGAGGGGGGATTCGAACCCCCGACCGTAGTGGCCGTGCAGACAAAAAAAATGTTTGTTAAGCTTATGGGACTCAACTACGGGGTCATCACTCCCTAAACTTACAAATTACTTATGAACTACTTACGAACTAGGACGGCACAAATATCCATGCCCGAGGGGGGATTCGAACCCCCGACCGTAGTGGCCGTGCTGACCGTGACTGGAGCGCCTCAGTCACCTCGGCCACCGCGGCCGGCCCGTGCAGACCGTGACTGGAACGCCTAGTCCCCTCGGCCACCGCGGCCGGCAACTTTTCTCTACCGTTCCATTCTCTAATAGCTCGCGGGAAGGAAGAACACCTAAATCGTTCGTTTTCGATCTGATTTCTCTTATTTTATTGGGATGGTCAGGTCTCCCTAAATAGGTGGGTGCTAGCAAAATATTTTCACATTCAGAAGTAAAAGTCGGTGATTGAAACTTCGCAAACAGATCAGCCCGCAATGAATAACGTCTGTCTTGTAATTATTTCCACCCCAATTCGTGCAACATTTCCGTGACGCCCCCCCCCCCTAACGTGATAAAACAAAAAGAGCTGCCGTTCTCTGAGCCTCCTCAGTCTTCCGTCAGTCCCGCCAGATGGTCTACTTCCACCTGTCGCGGAGTCCGGACGCCTTTACTGCTGCGCTGTGTGCGGTCGCGCGTTGTTTACGTTTCGTGGCAACAACACAGTGGGCCGGTCCCCGCCGCGGAGCGCGCCGCTGCTTACAACTCACTTGCCCGCTAACTAGGGATGGCGGGATGGCGGTTATCGGTTATACCGGTTCTTTTCATCTCCAGTTTAGCCGCAACGTAAAAATTGCTCCAGATAACCGGTTTTTTAAATAACCGGTTTTCGGTTTTTATTGCTATTATTTCCAGTAGAGTTCGAACGAAACATATTTTGCGGCCGAAACAGAAACCGTAATCGTCGGTTCTTCTAGTTTCGGCCGATACCGTAACTTACGAAATTAAGTTAATATTTAGGTTAATTTATGTCATACGATAAATCACTAGTCTTTCCATATTTTGCAAGATCCCTTCTTGAGTGTGTGTAAGCCTAACCAGGAGTCCGTAGAAGACGATATACAAAAGCATACAAATTTACTGGCCTAGTATTTCCATTCTCCGTAAGTTGGACTTACGAGTCAGCGCATACGAATATCTCGTTATACACACAACATATATAAGTTACAATCAGTAAATGAACTTCAATCAGTGCTGCAGAAGTATTTCGAAAAATAAAGTCACAGTTCCGACTAACAGTATGAGTGTTGTCAGTGTAAATTTGCGCAAATTGAAGTAGGAAAGCTCTGTACCACATGATCAAAGAATGTTCAAATGGGTGTAAGTTCTTATCAGACCTAAATGATTAGGCCATCGGTCCCTAGACTTACAAACTATTTAATCTAACTTAAACTAACTTACGCTAAGGACAACATATACATCCATGGCCGAGGGAGGAGGGAGGACTCTAACCTCCGGCTGGAGCAGCCGCACAGTCCGTGACATGGAGCCTCAGACCGCACGGCTACCGCGCGACGCACCACATTATCAATGTTACCTAAACCCACATTGGTTATTAAAAAAGCCCCCGCTTTCAAGGAATCACGTTAATAAAACTTGTTAGCATAACAATATGGTAATACATTAAAAGTTAGTATTCTGGGGTTGAGTACATCACTTACATAATAGGTATATGAATCGAATTTACCTTCTCTTCCAAGGAAAATTTTTGATGCTTTCTCCTTAAGTGACATAGCATGTTTGTAGTACCTCCACCCGTTTTCAGCTTTTTAAAGCAGATGGAGCATTGTATCTCACTGCTCCCGTATTTCGTGAAGTACTTCCACACTCGGGATGGTGCCATTTAAGACACAACCGATGTCTGGCGACGACAGCAAGGAACTGCCGCATGACCAGACGGAGGCAAGTCTCGTACACTGCCGGTGCACGCGCGTCGTCTAATAGGCCACGTCACATGGCAACAGGTGCATCGTTGCATCAATAGCTGCACCAGTTCTTAAGTTCTTATGCCACGCGTTTGTTGCGCGTTTCTGACTGCCGGGATTGTTCTTAAATTAAGACTGATCACTTTTCTTAGTTTCTGCGAAGACCTAATATTTCACAGCAGTGGAAATTTTAGGAATATCCCTAAATATTAGTGTCTACTAGTTTTAATTTTTTATATCATTTACAAAAAACACATTTTGAACCACTACTACAGGAAGTAGTCGCATCGGTTTTTTTACCCGGTTCTTGGCAATAACTAAAATAAACCGGTTATAACCGACCCCAAATAAATACCGAAAAAAATCGTTTATTAAAAGCTAAAATACCGGTATCGGTTTTAACCGGTCGGTTTTTCCCATCCCTAGCGCTAACCGCCTCGAGGTGCGGCGCGCGGTTCTCAGATTTCGGCGGCCTTCAACGCACTAGCCCACTGATCTGCGGCTCCCGTTGCAGTAGTTCTTCTCTCAGGCTTTCTATAGGTCTTCTAATTTTGTTGTTGGTGTTGTTGGAAGTTAAAAAATAATGAAATTGTCTGCGGAGGGTGCTGAAGCCATTTGAGTATATGTACGACGTTGGAGACACGAAAGACGTCACAAAAGCAGAAAATATATGCGCTGAGTGCATACTTTCCTGCAAGAAAAAGTTGCATTTTTACAGGTAGTTAAGAAACTGTGAGAATACATTTTTAACTGGAGTAGGATGTCAACGTCTTCCTTCGACGAACTATTTTCCTACATCAGACGAATAAAAACTGGAGTGACGATAATTTTGCAGTCATTTATAGCCCATGATGAAAACATGCTGCTAACAACTGGGTGTAAGTGTTATTGTTCTGTTTAAATATTTGAATACCAGAATGTTTCACAGGATGAAATACACAGCTCAACATAACAAAAATTTTGTTTGTAACTCAATACTTTAAATTATTACGCATTATAGTCACTTGTTTGAGAATGATCCTATATATATCAACTTCCTGCAGATCTTATGTCTGGAACATTTTCATACATATTTCAGTGTGCGAGCGTGAAGGTCGGGGTGAGAGTTTAAAATAGGGAAAGTTTAATTTTTAAAACTCACAACCACCAGCTGCGAACCAAATTCCTAAACATGCAAAAACACTGGAACTGTGATTACGACTGTTTGACTCGTTTTCTAGGGGATGATATCACACGTTCGCAGCTTTCCTTCCCTGCATATGATTAACAAAACTAATTCATAATAAAATCAAGTTCATGAGAGAAAAGGGTGTACTAACTACTATTTTTGACAACACGTGAAAGTTCACTTTATGTTGTTTATTTCACAATATTTGAACCCTGTGGCTGATACGTCTGTACGTCGACACATTTACCAAATAAAGTTATAGCTCGTGAGCCCCCAGACAAAATGAATATTCGTCGCGAATTTTTTTCACACCACGTGGCTGTCTCAAACACCGTTTATGTTCATGCCTATGCGACGACACGTGTTACATTAACAAATCACAGTCACTTTAATACAATGCGATGCACACCTTGTTCCACCGGCTAAATATTCACAAACACACAGTAGCACTCGATTTAACTTGGTACAGTCTACGACGAGCAACCACACGTGGCGATTGCCACAGACAAATCTAAAGTCACCACCTCGAGATCCACATGCCGACTGATGCAGAGCGACGCCGCCCCGCCAGCCACCCCACGTGCTCTCCCGTCTCGTCACTTCCTGCCCTCGCACGCACGCGCCAAAAGCTCAACTGCCGGGGTTTTTTCCCCTACGTCATCAACTTCCCCATGTGAGCTGTTCTAACAGATTTGCCAACGTACAGCGCTCAGCCAATACATTTCTAAAACTTTCCTTAAAATCAAAATAATTACACTACACATTAAACAAATTTCTTCTTAGGTTTTTATATTGGTATAAACATCCTTTGTACTGTTTATCATAATCGTGCAATTTCTTATATCACAGATAAGTGATTTAACTGAATACTTCAAGATAAAATACAAAAGATTGATTGAAAATAAAATGAAAAATAGTTAATATATTATTTTTATAAACAAACATTGCCATGCTAGTTGTGTAACTGTCTTGCATTTATTGGTAATTTATTACTTTTCATTGTCAATTAAACATATTACGTCAGATGTGACTATATCAGCTAATGTATTGTTTATTTGTCAACAGGCTATTTTGTAATGAGGGCCTTAAAGGTTCCTAACTGCATCGTATTACTTCAAATGCCAGTAGTATTAGAATATTTGTGCATTGCACTGTGCCTGGCACTCGCCATTGTCCCTCACTCCCCTCACCGGAAACGAACTGGAAAATCCTAAGCTGGAACAAGCCACCAACGTCGGCCTGCTTGCTGGCCTCCCGTCAGCTACAAGCACACAGCAAATCTCAACGTGGAGAATTTCTACCTATGGCCTAACTATAAATGTTGTCACCCAACTGTGTACATACATTGCTACCATAATTAATAAGATTAAAATTGTGTAACATTTAGTGCATTGGCATGGTCAATGTTTGCAGTGAACTTCATACTGTTTAATTATCAAATGCTAATAATTACCAGTATTTCTATTGGGCGGTAATCTTACAAGTGGCATCCCTGATTACTTTCACGACATTAATTTTCGTTATTACGTTGAAATGTTCAGGTGCTCTTTTAAAATCATTCAACAATGACAACACAAAGTGACACTCAGGGTCATCGTCTTTCCTTGGCAGATATTATTTCAGTACCCCAAGAAGCTGTACTTCTAGGTTAGTTTGTGTGTCATTAGCCTTATCTTTTTTACTCTTGATGATCTTAGCCCTAAAGTGTCTCTCTCTCTCTCTCTCTCTCTCTCTTTTTTTTTGTGTATAGCTTATGGGACTTAACCTCGCGGTCATCTGTCCCTAAACTTACAAACTACTTATCAACTAGCTACTCTAAGGACGGCACAAATATCCATGCCCGAGGGGGGATTCGAACTCCCGACCGTAGTGGCCGTGCAGACCGTGACTGGAACGCCTCAGTCCCCGCGGCCACCGCGGCTGGCGTGTGTGTATGTGTGTGTCTAAGGTCTTATGCGAGCAAACTTTGTCGTTATCATTCGCTAGACTTACACACTAATTTCTTAACTAACTTAAACTTACTCTAAGTACAACACAAACACCCATGCCCGAGGGAGGATTTGAACCCCTGACCGTAGCGGCTGTGCAGTCACAGGGGCCCCGACTTTTGAAAATCAGTGTGGGTGCTCTGTATCACAGTTCACAAATGTTAAAAACTACAGTATGCCCCCTATTATCCTTTATTCCAGGAGTTGACATATCATGGTCTTTCAGTCTTCTTATTTAAAGGTGTCTAAATAAGTCAAAGACACACTTTTATAATCAAAAATAAATTTTCATTATTACGTTTGCTATTTAGGATTCTCTTAACTTTTAGAAAAAGAGAATCCTTTAATATTAGGTATAATTTATTATGTGCTGGCTGAAAACGTGGTGTTAGTCAGGCATTTATTTACTCCAGTATTCAGTTACCCCATATACTCACTGCTCCCTCTGTCCATCACCTCCTCCCTCTCTGTCTAATTACCACCACCTCCCCATTCTCACTACCATTTGGTTTCTCAGTGATAGTTCTTTTGAGTAATTGTTACGCTATGAGAGGGGAAGTGTTTCTTAATTTACAGAACTCGAGTAAATTCAGTGATGATTGTGTGTCCAGTTTTGCTCAAGTTAGTATACTCTGTGTGGCCTCCAGCCTTTGTGTAAACCTAGTACATATGAATTTCCCTTGTTTTTTTTAACTAACATTTTTGTGTCATTTCTGTATCTGTGAGTATGCTAAATATTTCTCAGATTTTCTTATTTGATTCCATCTTTCCTGTCTTGTATGACCGATTGCACCACGTGCTTTCATAACGGTCGTTACTTCGGCCTTCAGCCATGGTTTTATTAATACTAACTTTCTTCTATACAAATTCTCATGTGTGCTCTGTTCATTTATTCTGAATTAATTTCCTTTGTAAATTCTATGTAATCCATTGTAGTCACACACCACATGGTACTTAAGAATAGTATGCCACTGCCTTCCCACACATGAGTTCATTAGTGCACAGTATAATTTAAAATTATGTGATCAAGACACGCAGCATCTCATCAAGATGCTGCCGACACTTCGTTACACCACTGCTTTCATATTTTCTAGCAGAGTAATGTACCACATAGCTTTATGTGCTTTGTTTTATGTGTGTAAATGAATGAATGTGCCTTCAGCTACCCTTTGTGTGCTTGAAAATTTCCTCCCTCATTACTTCCATATTCATAAAGGGCAGAAACAATTTTAATATGAGCAGTAATTATATGTTTTAATTCACTTTTGTACCAGCTGTGTGCTTAATATGGTCTCCCCACATTTATTTGCTTGTTATTTTACTGACTAGATTATGATTTAAGTATCAAACCTCTGCTTTATGATTTCATGCTCCCCATTCCATGTTCAATTATTTATTCATTTATTTTTTTAACACAGATTTTGTATTTGTTAAAACGTTGGCTGCTCGCTCAAGGAGTGTTGTGCATGTACTATGGCGACTCATAAAGTAATTCTGAGCAGCAGTGAGCGTTTTATCTTACATTCGCAGATCTCAACTGCTCGAGATTTTGCCAATTTTAATAACAGGCTACTTTCAAGCTGAGTAGCAGAAAGTGTATTTATGAATATGGAGTCTCAAGATGCTGATACAGGCAATGAGTACACCCACTGCTGACGCAAATGTAAATGATGCGAGAAGTAACATGGGAATAATACATGGCTTAGAGTGATGACATCACTGATGAGAGTGATGACTTTATGACCTCATTGTCGCTTCTCCTGAATGTGGACAATCCAACGTGAATGGTCAAATTTTATCCAGAATGCTCACCATATTTCTTCAACATCGAAAAAGCGATCGTGTGAAACCCAGCTCGCGTCCACGAGACTCAGAAGGCCATAGACATGGGTTGTAATGTAGATGCTTTGTTTCTTGACTTCCGCCAGGCGTTTAAGTCAGTTCCCCACAGTCTTTTAATGAACAGAGAGCATATGGTCTATCAGACAAATTGTGAGTTCCTAGACAACAGAATGCATCATGTCATTCTCAGTGGACAGAAATCTCCCGAAGTAAGAGTGATGTCTGGTGTGCCACAGGGGAGTGTCGTGGGATCGTTGCTATGAACAATATACACAAATGACCTTGTGGATCACATCGGAATTGGGGATTTTTTGCGGATGATGCTGTAGAATATAGAGAGGTTGTAAGAATAGAAAATTGTATTGAAATGCAGGAGGATCTGCATCGAATTGACGCATGGTGCAGGGAATGGTAATTGAATCTCAATGTAGACAAGTGTAATGTGCTACGAATACATGGAAAGAAAGATCCTTTATCACTTAGCTACACTATAGCAGGTCAGCATCTGGAAGCAGTTAATTCCATAAATTTCTGGGTGTAGGCATTAGGAGTGATTTAAAATGGAACGACCATATAAAATTTACCGCCGGTAAAGCAGATGCCAGACTTAGATTCGTTGGAAGAATCCTAAGGAAATGCAGTCCGTAAACAAAGGAAGTAGGTTACAGTACACTTGTTCGCCCACTGCTTGAATACTGCGCACTGGTGTCGGATCCGTACCAGGTGGGATTGATAGAGAGGGTAGAAAAGATCCAACGGAGAGCAGCGCGCTTCGTTACAGGATTATTTGGTAATCGTGATAGCGTTACAGATATGATCGATAAACTCCAGTGGAAGACTCTGCAGGAGAGACCCTCTGTCGCTCGGTACGGGCTTTTGTCGAAGTTTCGAGAACTTTACAGCGGAGTCTAGCAGTATACTGCTCCCTCCTACGTATACCTCGCGAAAGATCATGAGGATAAAATCAGAGAGATTAGAGCCCATACAGAGGCATACCGCCAATCTTTCATTCCGCGAACAATACTTGACTGGAATAAGAGGGAGAACCGATAGTGGTATTCAAGGTACCCTTCGCCACACACCGTCAGGTAGCTTGCGGAGTACGGATGTAGATGTAGAACATCGGTGATACTATACATGATGTAAAACTGTCCATTTCCATCAGAAGTGCCGGCCGCGGTGGCCGCGGGGACTGAGGCGCTCCAGTCACGGTCTGCATGGCCACTACGGTCGGGGACTCGAATCCCCCCCTCGGGCATGGATATTTGTGCCGTCCTTAGTATAAGGTAGTTCGTAAGTAGTTTGTAAGTTTAGGGACTGATTAACCCGTAGTTAAGTTCCATAAGCTTAACAAACATTTTCCATCAGAAGTAATTCTGCGCGGGCCACCTCTCTGGCGAGAAGTGTCGTGTGTGTCCGGCACCGTCCTGTGGCGTGCGCCGCGGCCGGCGTTTCCACGTCGCGTGAGTCAGCTGGCAGCGCGACCTTTGTAGCGCGGCTGCCATTACTGTGCCCAGCTGCCGCTAACCACCGCCTCCTTACAGTCAGTGCCGCCGATATTAACAGAATGCGATAATGACGGGGCCGGCAACTGTCTCCAGACCAGAATAAATTGCCCGCCACGCTCTGAGGTCTGCCGTCATTTTCACTGCGGGCGCTAGCATCCGAGATCGTGTCGTGCGTGACATTCGTGGCACGAATCTCAGATTAAGATTTCTTAAGTAATTACTCTCAACGAAACGGAAAGTTTCTCAAAAAGCTTTTTGCTATCAGTACTTCTGAACTTAAAACCCTCTAATTTCGTATGACTCGCGACTGGGAATGGACGGCATTTTTGTAGACCTCGAAACGCTCAAGAGAATGCTTAGTGTTTTTAATGCGTGCATAGCTTTGCACGTAAGGTAAATTAAACTTATTTTCGGGAAGAACGTTAGTCGTTCGTCAGATTGCCTGGAAAACTTTTCAAAAATCAAAAGTATTATGAATAGGATGGGCATTTGTGTGTTTCTCTATTTATAATTCATAGATATCTGCACTTCTATTAGGATTTTGATGCAATTTTGACGTCAAAACAAGAGGAATGTCACTGTCCAACTATGAAGTCCTACATCGTACTCTTGCACGAATTTAGAGATTTCTTTCTTGATGTTAAGGAATTCTGGTACTTTACAACTGACGTCGACGCCATTCTACAGTAGTATTCCCATATTAATTGAATATTGCGCAATTGACTGTCGAAACTAGAGGACGTTCACAAACTAGTAAAATTGCTTACTGTACATGGCGGACGGTACTGTACAGACGTTGACAATGAAAGACGACCGTCTGTCGTCTTCCATACATTTTTGTATATTTCTGTAAAGTTATAATTTATTTAATTTTGCTAGATTATCATTTTGTTAAAACTTGTACCCCACTCTTTTCAAGGCTTGAGGAATAGCATTTTTTATTTCATGTGTTAAAATATTAGTTAATATTCTTAGGTTTTTCTTATTTTGTTATGTTAATAATTTATTATTATATTATTTAATGTGACATAAGTACGGCTTCTCCACTACGCCTCTGTCCCTGTGAGAATGTGCAATTGTTGTACTTTTAACTGTGTGCGAGAATCTATCGCTGTTTGAATGTGGGCAGTGATAGCTCGCTTTGCATCGTTCTCTCTGGCCCTTTGACCCTTTGGTTACAGTCCAGTCAGGGAGCCTTCTTCGGCGCGAGTCTCACTGTCCGTCCCTACCACCGCTGTTTCATGGATTTTCCGGCTTCTGGTCGTTTCCCTTTCAGGGCCGCTCGGTCGGATAATTCTGGGCTTGTCTGGTGAGGTAAGGTTGATTCTGCTCTTGTTTCTGGAGATGTAACCGTTTCCTTGCACTAGTACTTTTAACTTAGATTCGTGAACTTAGAACCTTTTCTTATTTTTTTTTTGGGGGGGGGGGGGAGGGAGGGGGGGAATGTTTCCTCTGATCGTGTGCGGAAATATGTTCTCGTTTTTAAATTCAGTGGTTTCCAATAGATAAACATGGTGTGTGTGATTCTAGTTGCAGTTCGATAACGGCTTGGTATGTTAAAACCTTTTGTGATCATGTGGCGGTGCATGAACTCAGTGTAAATAATTTGTAGCTTTGTGGAGCCCGATTTCTTATAGGTAATACGTTCATTTTTTGTACAGAGCATGTAAAAATCTTCTCATTGTTTCCTTCCATGAGTGATATATGTGCCACATGGTTGGGTTATAGAACAAAGCCTTCAGCTTCCACTTTTGTTTGTTCCATGCCCATCAGGCAAGTAACTATGCGGGTATCCTTCTGATTTCCAGTAATATTTCGCGATATTCTCTCCCCGTCTATTTTAATTTCGCCGTTTCTTCTCCGACTTATAGTACGCTCTCTTTCTTTGACAGTAATTCTCTCTGAGCCTTGTACAACCTCCTTCAATAGCTTCTTCATGTAATTCTAAATATTTCTAAGGGTTACATGTCGTAATTCTTATTTTTATTTTTCCGACTTTGTAATTATTTCATTTTTGTGGTTTTCCTGAGACAGGGCCTCATCCGTCTCTGTAATCACCCCCTATTGTTTGCAGCTGTATTTCATTCGCTTCCTTATATAATTCTAATCATTTCTATGGGTTGCATGCTGTAGTTAATTTTCTTTATTCTTCGGAATCTGAATTTATTCAATTTTATCGGTTTTAGGAACCGCATGGGTCCGACTTCCGGGTCACAACAGTGATGAGTTTCTCTTCTACCTGTGGATGTCAATCAAAACGATAGAAATGCTAAGTTTTTTGAACTTCAAAATTACTGTAAATATTTCTCTTGTATTGCTATGCATCTGTTTCATAATTATGTCACCTCAGTAGATATAATTTAATTACTTTTGTTCAGCGGAATAGTATTGCAGTTATTCATAATAGCGTTGTTTAGGGTAGAATACAATTCATGCCGAAAGGTTTATAGTATTTATTATTTCTCAGTGAAACAGATTCACGCTGCTCAGTGATAAGTAGGGTCCATGTTTCTGTAGAGCGCACATAGTTTTCTGAATTTGTCTTTTCAAAGGAACTGGAATTTCGTTTCTGACGTTTACATATTCCGATGAATCCAAGTGTTGTAGCTTCATTGAGTAGTTTTATGCAACTGATATATTTGCGAAAATAAATTACAACGTAAATCCAAGGGACTAGGGCGTAAGACCCGTTTCTCCTTCTTTGACTTGAGCCGTCGTTTACAGCTGCAGTTTATAATGGCGCACCACGCAGCAGCTATGCCGTGCTGCAGGGGTTGTAGGGCAGTTCTGTAATCCGCAGCTAACAGCAAAAGCTGGCTGCTGCAGCGCGTATCACATTGGGTAGCCAATAAACTTAATCCCTTGCTGGGTCACGCTGTAGCGAGCGTATTACCCGACTTAAAAGCGTAGTTCGATAAGATGTAGAGGCGTTAGATATAGAGGAGTTCGCGTTGGCCAGAAGCATTTTTTACACGTGTTGCGTGTGGAAACGTTCGTTGAACTGCATTGTTCAAAGATGTCGTCTTGCAAATTTTATTTCAACTTTAATTGTAGTTGCAGACTGCCCTATTTCACTTGCCAGTATCAACAGGGGCAAACAATCAACAAATACTTCGTTGCCCTCATTCCGTTGTTGCATCTCGCAGTTACAGCTTTTGAGGCTGCAAGTTGCTCACATGCGTAAAGTTGGACACATTACTAATCTGTCCACAACACTTGCTCTGCCTCTACATAAATACTACGCAAGTTACATTGAAGTGCATGGCAGAGGTTCATCGAACCGCTTTTATGACATTTCTCAACAGTTAGATTCTGTTATAGCGCGCCGGCCGCGGTGGCCGATGGGACTGAGGTGCTCCAGTCACGGTCTGCACGGCCACTGTGGTCGGGGGTTCGAATCCCCCCTCGGGCATGGATATTTGTGTCGTCCTTAGGTTAAGCTAGTTCATAAGTAGTTTGTAAGTTTAGGGACTGATGACCCTGTAGTTAAGTTCCATAAGCTATACAAACATTTGAACATTTTTCTTATAGCGCGCCGTAAAAAGAACGGGTAAACCTTTCTGTTTTCGATCTGATTTCTCTTATTTTATTATGTTGATCATGTCTCCCTGTGTAGGTAGGTGCTAACAAGAATTGTTCCCATTCGGTCAAAAATATTTCGCAAATAGATCTTGCAGTAAAGAATAAGGCCTTTCTTTTAATGATTTCCAACCCACCTCGTGTTTCATTTCCATGATTCTCTCACCCCTATACCGCCGTAGTATAAAATGAGCTGCTCTTCTCTAAACTTTCTCTAAATCGACCGTCAGTCCCACCTGATGTGGCTCCCGCAATGCGCAGCAAAACTCCAAAATAGAACGCACAAGTTCAAATGTCTGTAAAACTATCGGACCAAAGTGCGTGGTCATCAAAAAATGTTCAAATGTTTGTAAAGTCTATGGGACTTAACTACGGGGCTATCAGTCCCTAAACTTACAAACTACTTATCAACTAACTTATCCTAAGGACAGCACAAATATCCATTACCGAGGGGGGATTCGAACCCCCGACCGTAGTGGCCGTGCAGACCGTGACTCGTGGTCATCAGTCCGTAGCTTACAAACAACATAAACCTAGGTAAACTAATCTGCCGAGATGGCCGTTGCTGCACAAAAGATCAGTTGATCCACAGTTTATATGATTTTTTTTTTTCCTTTTAACGTATATTACAGTAGAACTAAAGGAACTCTTTCATGGCAATTACGTAAGGAATATAAAATAGGTAATAAGTAAACACAAAAGAGTGAAACTGAAGGTACCCTTCTGGTATTAAAATGATGACTATTCAAAGTAACTGAAAGCAAAGTTTTTCTTGTCCTAACTTTTCATAGCGAGGATCGGAATACGTCTTCTCGTATTATCATCAAGTTCTGTGTTCTGTTCTAATTGTGAATCAGTCATCATTGCCTCATCTTCTCTTACCCGGGACCCTCCAGCTATGAGGGGGATCATTGAATATACTACCTAAATAATTAGCAAAATTCTGTCGATATCTAGAAAAGTACTGCAATTTATCGTGTCTTTCCTGTAAGAAGATCCAAAAATCAAGGACATCTTTCAGATCGTCACGAAAGAGATAATACACGGGCAGGCCTTTTATTCAGTTTATTGTCTGTGTATCTGATTGGGGAAAGTACGTTTGGTCCGGTTGTAGGAGCATTTTAGGCTCGATCACGTGTGGTGGCACTCGGAGATAAAAGGCAAGTATCTTCCGGATTAGAAGCCACACGTCCGCTGAAGATCCGCATTCCAGGCGATGGTTATCTGTGTCAGGCACACGACATCGCACGCACATAGGAGACTCGGCCAGTGCAATGTCGTGCAATCTGCTCCTTGACGGATATTTTTCGTTGACGACGAGGTACCAGGTGGCACGTATCTCCGTCGTTAAGTGTTTTTGGTGAATCGCTCTCCACACCTTTGGGCACGCCACTTCTGGGTGTCATCTCTCTATGCTATCATCCGCGTAAGCTCGGCATTGAAGGGTAGTTCCTCGTAACGTGATCCCTGTCAGTCGTTGTTTCAGCCCACAGATGAGTGGCTCCGTCGCTATTGCATAGATGATCATTGAGAGGGGGCAGCCTTGTCGTACCGAACGTAAGATAGGAATCTGCCCTTCAACTCGTCCGTTCACAATCACATTAGAAGTGGCATCATGGAGAAGATGCAAGATTACTTCGGTGAATGCAGCTGGGAAAGCCATTCGATCCATTACAGCTTTCAAGAAAGAATGGCTCACATTGTCAACAGCACAGTTGAAGTCTATGGAGACTAGTGCACAACACAGCCGACACGCCGAAGCAATGGCAATCACATCGCGATAGTCACTAAGGGTCGTCAGGATATTGCTATCTCCTCCCAAAGACGTTTGTTCTTGTGAAATAACCTGGCGTAGTATGCGCTTAATCCGTAGCGCCAAGATTCTGGTGAAGATCTTGAAGTCACTGTTCAGTTCGGGTACGTCCAGATGGTTTGGGTACAGGAATGATGATGCCCTCCATGAAAGTCGGTGGTATGGGAACTGCTGATGATAGTATTTCGTTGTACATGTCTTCCCATCGTGAGGCCATCACATCCCTGAATGTCCTGTAGAATTCTAGTGGAAAACCATCAGGTCCTGGTGATTTATTAATTTTCCCTTTGGCAAGGGCGTCTGTAACATCATCATTCCTGATATCTTCTAAAAGTGATTCTGACTCCGCAGCATCAAGTGTGTTGGTGATGGTGTGGGTGACGTCAGCGAAATCCTCTTCATCATGTTGCACGTCCCGATATAGTTGATGATAGTGGTCGACAAAGGCACGTGCTATGGCCGCCTGTGTAGTCACTCTAGAACCATCTGGTAGGTCTAGTGCATGTATCAGTGTTCGTTGTTTTTGACGTCATTCAGAAATGACGTGATGCATAGAGGGTGGTTCGCCGACAATCCTATCTTGGCATCTCGTTCACATCACGACACCTTCAAATTTGTGGCGGACGAGGGTGAGAATCTGCGCTTTGGCGCGACAAATCTCTGCTTGCCGATCTGGGGATGGTGGGAGTGCAGTAAGTTCTCGAAGGAGTGTGTAGTAGAAGTCCGTTGTTTGTCGATGCCAGAGCGATCTTTTCCTACCATAACGTAGTAGCGCACGTCTCAAGGCCGGTTTGACGCAGTCAAGCCACCATTGAATCGTTGACGGATACCTCCGTAACCGACGCTCACATTCTGTCCAGGTACTCTCTATTAATTGTCGACACTCTTGATCTTGTAGGAGTGCCACATTTACTTTGCATGTTCCCCGACTTCTCCAAACGGTTTGTCTCCGTAAATGAACCGCACAAATGTATGCGCTGTAGTCCGAGAAGGCCGTGGGCCAGGTCTCCGCTTGTACATTCGCTGTCACGAGGTCGGAGGAGACGTAGATGCGGTCGAGTCTGCTGGCTGAGTGGCTGGTCACGTAAGTGAAACCAGGGCGGTCATCATGTATCACCTCTCAAGTATCCGCAAGACGTAGGTGTTGTACCAAAAGGCACAATTCGGGGCACGGAGTGTAGTTGGGTTGTTGGTCTTTCGGAGAGAGTACGCTGTTGAAGTCTCCGCCTAGGATGAGGTTATTGTAACGTCCCAAAAAGAGAGGCGTAATTTCTTCTGCATAAAACTGTGACCGTTCCCGTCTTTTATCTGTCCCAGAAGGGGCGTAGACGTTAATAACTCGTGTTCCCTGCATGTCGAATGCAAGTCCTCGCGCCGACGGTAAGTACATTACTTTGGTGACCTCTATACCATCTCCAACGAGCGCAGCCGTTCCGCTGCCTCTCGCATCAGCAGGGGTAACATAAGCAGTGTATCCGTAAAAGACTGGTAGAGCGTCCACTCGAACTTTTTGCATTAACGCAACATCCACGTCAGCCGCCCGGAGCATATCACGTAGTAGTTGAATTTTGACACGTGAACTGATCATGTTAAGATTGATGGAAGCCATTCTGTAAGTTTGCGGTTGGTCTGCAATTAGTGGGACACTCATTACTACTCGGGGAAGCGGCGTACTCGCAGCAGAAGAACGACCACGTCAAGTCGCCCCCTCACTGCGCTAAACGTTTTGGATGTCGTGTGTGGCCGAGGCGGCAGTTGACGCTGCATCCTCAGCAGAAGACCCAGGGTCAAGATCGTCTGCCCATGCCATCGGATGAGTGCTTGCGTCTTCCGAGGCTTTTCCTGGCCCTTCGCTGTACTCGAGGCGCCGTTCGTCGTGTTGATCGTCAGGCGTCTCCTGCACACTGTGTGTGCGGAACTGTGTCGGGACCTATCGTAGAGGACATGGCACAATTCGTCGTTGAATCATTGGTCACCAGGTCAGTGTGGTTGGGAGAGGCTTCGTTGTCTTGTGATTGTGTCGATGCCTAACCGGATGAAGACTTCTTTCGCTTCTAATGCCTCTTTGGGACCTATCGTAGAGGACATGGCACAATTCGTCGTTGAATCATTGGTCACCAGGTCAGTGTGGTTGGGAGAGGCTTCGTTGTCTTGTGATTGTGTCGATGCCTAATCGGATGAAGACTTCTTTCGCTTCTTATGCCTCTTTGGAGACCGCTGTTTCCGAGAATGAGTTTCCGTGTCAGTCGACGGAATTGAGTTTCGCCGATCAGGTACAAAGGCGCCCGTGGACACTACCAACTGATCCACTTCCATTTTGTCATAGTTCTTCTCTTTGACTGTTTCCTGCACCGGTGGAGTGGGAGGGGGGGGGAACCAGGTTGGTTGTCAGTCGTTCCTCCTCTTCTCGTCCTGACACCGTCATTTGTGAAAGATCCTGCGGTAGTTCAGGCTCGTGGCTCTGTCCGGTGTCTCCTCGTACTGCCGCTACATATGTAAGAGGCAGGATTGTCGATGTGGTAGCAGGCAGTGGATCCGTAGACGGAAGCTGGGCAATCCTTCGTTGTAGACACTCTGATCGGATGTGGCCTTCTTTGCCACAACCCGAACAGGTCTTCCGTTGTCCGTCATATATTAGATGGCTCGGCATCCTGCAATGTTAAGGTAGGATGGCACATGTTTAGTGAGTTCTATGTGTACCTGTCGGACTCCATTTAGCACCGGGTAGGTGGTAAATTGTGTCCACTTCTCTGCAACGTGGCTGAGGACTTTTCCATAAGCCCTGAGATCAATCTCTACTTCTTCTGTCGGCAGTTCGAAAGGGAGTTCGGATATGCGAATCGTTCGGAGACCGAGACCCGCATGATCCACATTCACTGGGCCAATATTACCGTCACTATGTCGAAATTAAAGTCTGTCTTTGGCTCGCTCTAATATCGCGTTACACGCAGCTTCATTTACTAGTTTAACGTAAACGACGCTGCTCACAATGGAGAGGTGGATTCCAATAAGGTCTGTACAAGGGATCTTTACATCTTCTCTAAGAAATCTTTCAACTTCTAGCGCTTTCGGTCGTGCATATTCGGTCAAGAAGGTGAATTTCCTGTATGAGTTGGCCATGATAATCGAAAATCACTTACTCGCGCGAAAGCTGCGTAATCACGTAAACACCGCGAAGCGCACGCTGCGGCGGGACGTAATCAGGGCCCTCCTCACCTCGTCGCTGCCCGATGCAGACTACCGCTCGGCTACTCCACCGCGGTGACGCACAATTGTATTGTACGCAGTTTCTTTAGTAGAACTGTTGCACCCTATAAGTGTTCTGTGAATTAAACGTAGCTTTGGTTCGCCATCCCTACAATATTTTCTGTGTGTTCTTTGCAATTTAAGTTGTTCGTAATTGTTATTACTAGGTAATCAGTTAAATTTGCGTCCTGAAGATTTCACTAATTTATAGTGTAAATTAACACGTCTCATTGACGGTAAATTGACAATTTTTTTAGACCGTGCATATACTTATCTAAATCATTATGCATTTACCTAGGAGCAGCGTCAACTGAATCTTTTACTTGTTGCTTCAATGCATGCAACTGGACCGAAATAAGAACCCGGGTCTTCTGCTTGAAACTGCTAACCACTTCACCAAACGGACACAGTGGTCAACACAACTTCAAGGACTATCCTACAATGCCTTTCGTCAGACGTGAATTTCAAACATGTCCTAAAGAACAGAGGTCTTAGTAATCGTAGAAAAGAGAAAAATAAGTCCAATATAGATGGGTCTAGACACGCATACAGAGATAAATACATGTTTGTAGGATGAGTTGCGCAATCCTTGGTTGTGGATGCTAGAAAACCAAAGAATTTTAGGCCCATACGTGTTACAACAAGTGATAACTGGGACAAGTTACCTGGACTTTCTCATTATTGGTTACACTTCCAGAGTACGAACCTTGTTAGCAAAGATTACAGATGTAGTTCACGCACGATGGCGCACCAACACACCTCCGTCACACTGCTTGCGATCGCTGACGCTGACACATCAGGACCGCTAGACCTGTCTGGGTGACCCCACTGCTCGGTCTGCTCGATACCCAGACCTTAGCTCCCTAGACGCTAAGAGGTCGTCTGCGAAACAACAATCAGCGATTTGCAGACAGTAGAGGGTCGCGATTTCATTGTGTGCCAGCAAGTATTAAAACAAGAACAGGGTGTACTTCAAATTTTTCGCCATTCTTTACTCCAAAGGGCAGAGGGATGCATTGTCATGAATGGATGCCACCATGTGGAACACTTCATAGAAACACGTGTTTAGCTCATAAAGTGTATCTTTCCGTTTTTTAGACTTATTTTTGTTCTTTCGGTGAATACTACCAAGGAGGCCAAAAACACAAAGAAGAATTATGTATAATATTACCATCTTTCAGAGTATTTCACACATTTTATATTTTTAAGCACCCTGTATATAGTTCATGATGGCCGATTACCTTATCTTCAGTGTGGATGCACACCACTAACTCTTACAGGAACGGGCGAAATGCCGCGAGTGAAGAGTATAATGGACAGAGGCACTCCTAACTAGTCTGTGCATAATTTGACAATTGCGTGGTGGTCAGCGCAACTGCCTATTTAGCAGGAAATCCGCAATTGAATCCCGATCTGGCAACAGATTTGCAACTTTTACCATTGATGTAATTCAGTGTCCCCAAGCAGTAATGACTATTTTTTCTCTTGATTTATAATAGCTACAGAATAAAACATGATATCTTTTCTGCATTGTATGGTGCTCATGGCGCTTACTGGAAGACATTGAGGTTTGAGAAACATCAGCTAGTGTGTCTGGCATCTCGGTCTCTAAAGAAGAGGGAAGATTAAGGCAAAACGCCCTGTCGAAATAGTGGTCATCAGAGATAGAGCTCACGATCGAATATACACTCCTAGCTATTAACGTTGCTACACCACGAAGATGAAGTGCTACAGACGCGAAATTTAACCGACAGGAAGAAGATGCTGTGATATGCAAATGATTAGCTTTTGCAGTTGTTTTTGATTCCTCTATTGATTTTACTAACCGATAAACGACAGCATCATCCCCGAACAGTCTAAGAGAGCTATTCAGATTAACTCTTAAATCGTTTATAAACACGAGGAAGAGTAGGGGACGCTTGATGACGTCATGAATGAGACTTTCTTTTCATCGATTGTGACAAAGAATGAAGCATGGACATCCGTTTTCAATTCTGAAACAAACCGCCAGTCATCTCAAAGGATCTGAAACTTTCCAGTGTTGACCGAAGATTCCTAAAGAAATGTTCCCAGCGACCGAGGAATCATGACGACGTAGTTGTGGAAAGTTGTCAATAAAATAAAGATTTTTTTTTATAAAAATTGCTTCCACTGAACCTGGGTGGCTTCTTAAGGAATCGAGTTGCATGTTGCGTGTGATATAGGTGATTGTTAATTAATCATCAGTTTATCTAAAACTTCGCTAATCTCACTGAAAATGATTTAACCTGACTTTGAAGAAAAATCAAATATATCATAAAAACAAATTCTAAGCCTGTACCTTTATTGATTGAGTGTAAGCAATTTAAACTTTGGTAGAAAACAGGCTGATTCATTAAGGATTGAAACTGTCTGAACAATAAGAATTAAATTTTCTGTATAAGTTGCTGATTGCAATTTATGTCTCAATTCAATAATTATTCTTGTCGCAGCTCACTTGTCAGTTAACGATAATTTATGGCCTACCTGTGTGCAAGGAAACAGGGTATGCGACACTGCTCTCAAAATTACTACCATAGCTGCGAGTGCTGCAAAGTCAAAGCAAACTACAGAATTCACTGGTGTGCAATGCGAATCCACTAACTACTCACATACAAAATTTCTCCAACTCAATTAGGGTTAGGAATAAATGATCAACACGAAACAGCCTGAAGGTTTAATTTTAAAATAATAACTTTATTGTTTCTTCATAAGAATGATGGACATGAAGCATTAACAATACTGATTCTTTTACATTTCTTTAGAGAAAGTAATTGTTTTTTGCTATCTTTTTCTTAAATCAGTCTCTCTCTTTAGTACGATCAAAAACTAAGTAACACATTAAACAATGTAATCAAAAATTAAAAATTATCGTCGTCATATTTTCTCCCTTCTTTCATAAAGAAAAAATCATACTCAACACCTGCACTACAAATTGGATTACTTGGAACATGAATATAAAAAGCCGAACTTTAACCCTTCATGCTGAATGTCTGTCAGAGATGGACAAGTACGCGGAGCGCGTAATAATGAAAATGATGATTCCCCTTACTTTGATTTTTTTTACAGTATCAGTTCACTTTCAGTTAACTTTAAATTCTCCACACTTGCTTTACCTCATCATACGTAGAAAAGAATTTATCATTATTAATATAAAAAGGAATAACTTCCTGATGTTCTGCAAATCTTATTTATTCGTCACAAACCGGATTTCGGCTTCTCCGGCCATCATCAGGTGTCAAACAAGTTTTGAAGAACATCAGGAAGTTGTTCCCTTTTGATATTGTTGTCATGTTCTGTCAAGCACCGACAAAAAATCCAATTAATTTTATTATTATTATTTCACATAAGAAGATATGTCTGTTCAAAGCTCACACGGCAATTCTGAAACTTAACTCCATGACTGCCTACACAACACTTTGCCACTGCTCAATCGTCGATGGTGGGGCAACGAATCTTACTGGCTCAAACGTGGAGTCAAAGATACTAGTTGCAGGTTTTCAACATCGCAGACCTCAGATGTTACTAACTTCACCTACGTTTCATTGTGAAAAAATGTTTACAGCTGCAAAGAGATCATGTCGAAGACTGACAGAAGTTACACGGTTTGTGTGTGATTGGTTTGTGCGGAAAAAAAAAAATCGGAGAAAGCCACGGCTTGCCAACCCCTGGAGTAGAGAGTTTCTGATGACACTTTTCCTTTCGCTACAGCTGTAATATTCGATCTTGTATTTCCTCGTGCCAAACGATTTCGTCATTCCTACACTTATCATGGGGTTGGAGGGATATTCGAATTCTTCCGTGTAATGGAGCGAACAGCTACGTGGTGGAGTGTGAAACGGCAGTGGAATTTAATATTCACCGGCGCCGCTCGAACCATTCGGCTGGGTTGAGGTGGTATTAAACTGTTACCGTGTAGCCAGCGCGGATAACTTCGCATTCCACTCGGCTTCTGACAAGGAATGCCCCAAGGAATGCGTACTCGCACACATTCCGCAACCTCAGATTCTGCTTTAGGGAGCAACTAAAATAGTACGGCGAAGGTGTTGAGGATCGATTGCCTGCATAGGACGAAGTTTTACCGATGCAAACGTTGCTACTAAACGTGCGGAGGTTTCCGACATGATTTGAGATGGGGAATGAGCTCCCTCACTAGGTTGATAAATTCGTCAGAGACGTAAAATAGTACAATAAGTTGATATTCAGACTTGTAGATGCTTTGAAGTACTCGTGAAATTTCTTGTTAGAGTATCTGTTTGAAACTATGATTCATGCGGAGGTCTCATAGATTAAGTTATTTAGAATTTTATCATCGTTGAACAAAATAAACATTTCTAAGAATGAATTAAACAGAGTGCGATATCTCGTTAGTCATCACTATTGTCAGATCATTAGTTATCACTATTGTCAGTTACTTATTAATTCCCCGCGATTATTCTCTACATCTGTAGGATAATGTTGTTACTGGTAATTTTGTAAACTGCTGGTGTGGCGCTTTGAGTCTATGCGTATAAAAAGCTTAATAGACACAGAGGTAGGTACATGTTATCTATTAAAAAACAACACTACTTCAGTTAATTCAACGTACGTGATACTCGAAGTAATCAAATGTTCTACCTCCATTTTCCTCTTTTTATAAATTATTGGTGGTGGAATTGGTGCTAGTGGTGGTGGTGGTAGTTTGTTTTCAGTCCACAGACTGGTATGATGCAGATCTTCACACAACTGTATCCTGTGAACGCCGTCTCTGCATAACTATCCATTTCACTCATTTATTGCTACTCTTCCGTAATTTTTATCCCTATACTTCGCCCCGTTACCAAGCTGACAATCTGTTTGATGCCTCAGGATGTGTTCCATGAACGAGTCCCTTCTTTATGGCAACAGCAGCAAGTTACAGTGAGCAATAGCATGATGAATCGATGTTATGCTGCAAGCAATAAGCCATTTGTATAGTAACCCCCTTAGCACCATCTGACATTATTACTATAGGGTAAGGAGATACAATTGCGATCATTTCGGACAGTTGTTATTGTAACTGGAAATATATTCAGAAAAGAAATAGTGTTAACTATGGAACTTGTTCTTGGGTGTTAAATGAATATGTTACACAAATATTAGGCAATTGCAGTGTGATCACTTCCCGGTACAATATTGATCAGTGGCAGCTTTCACATAAAAATCACTTTTTCCCTCGGGCACTAACACATACTTCGTACTACTATACACTGCGTTTTGGCAGCAAATACAGACACCCTTAGCTACTGATTTTATAATAGAGCGTTAGACTAAGTAGCTCCACTTAGCTCTCAACAGGAAAAAAAATATATCGCCGTAGCACAAAATGGTGTATTCTTGAAAAGGACAGGAAGAGCTGTAGAAACAACGCCACACAAGGCCAAGTGCTGCCAACACTACAAGACTGACAATTAGCGCGAAATCCTATGCTGATCGGAATTGCACCTATAGCGAATTTGTACCATCTTATCCAACAGAGTATTCGGAAATTTCTGTCGCAAACTTCGAATACTTGTAGAAGGGAATGAGTACATAATATTTTGATCAGGACGAAAATGTCATCCAGTGAATCTGTCAACACCTCTTTTTTTTATCTTTGACGATGTGAAACAAACCACTTCTAGCACAAGCTCTTTGCATTCCACGTTTCAGAATGAGATGGTATGCTTAAAACACCAACAAAATGTCTGATAAACATGGGCTCTAAAATGTATACCTTGAAACCTATGAGCACGTCTTCATCTTCGATACTGGGAAACACGACTTTTGCATTGATCAAGTACTAGTTCCTCTTACGGTATCCACTTCAGAGTCCATGTTTACTGCACTTTTTTTTTCTTGTTGTGGTACGTACTACAGCCTCCCAGCTATATGGGAAGCAAAAGGCTTGAAGTCAGAGACGTTTGTATCAGTTTTAAGGTTAAAGAAGTCTTAATAGCGGGTACTGATAATCAGAGCAGTTAAGTCCCGTAGATTTTCTAACATTTGAACATTTGTTATTAATAGAGTCTGTGAATGACATTTTCGAACATGGGTTCCTTTTTTATTTTATTTATTTTTTTGTATTTTTAAATCTATCGGATCAAACTTCGTAAGGTAAACTTACTAAGGTAAACTAACCTAAGGACAACACACACACACACACCCATGCTCTCGGGAGTACTCGAACCTCCAACGGCGAGCAACTCCCCATTACAAGTGTTCCAAGTTTTTAGCGGAAATTTCGGAATAGCCTGTGTATATAGGAAACAAAAATTGTTCAAATGTTTGTAAACCATATGGGATTTAACTGCGGGGTCATCAGTCCCTAAACTTACGAACTAATTTGTACTAAAGACAACACAAACGTCCAAGCCAGAGGGAGGATTCGAACCTCCGACGCGGTAGTAGGAAACAAAAACTGTAATAAATGCTATTTGAAACCTAGCGAACACTCCTCTTTAATCTTAATGGGTCATTGGTGTAAAGATACGACCTCTGTCAGGCTGAAGCGTACGTTTTATATAAATTTAAAACAATTTTTGTCAACGTTTTGTCGTCCGTATTCTATTGCTGCACACCTAAAACATAAGGCAGTCCACAAAACCCGAAGAAATTTTTTTATTTATTTTATGTAGTTTCGTAGTTTACCGTAAGCATGTGAGCAGAGAGCGAAGAAGCGTGGCGTTGGATAGGCGAAACAAGTTTGTTATTATTACTATTTTAATGTTGTAGCACATCACTCAATCGTCATTCCCCTTTTTGCTTACCAGTACAATGTTGATAAATCTGATTACATTCAAATAATTCTGAACATTCTTTTGAATGACCACTGTTCATTGGGTACCAATCTGGAACCACAGCACACCCTCTGGAGACGGCAGGCTGCAGATCTTGTGCAGGTAGGCGTCCAGACAGTCATGTCCAGTAATCAAGAGGAATATGGCTGTCACTTCTCTTCTGGGTCCATCAGTTCCTACATAGTTGTCAATGTGGTTCTCCCAGATCTTTCCCTCAAACGGAATTTTATTAGTTCATTAAGGCTCTTTAGAAATACGTTTCTAATCATGCAAATGGTAACACACTAAACTTGTATTCGGAAGGATGGTGGTTCAAATCCACCTCCGGCTACCCAGATTTCTGTTCCGTGATTTCCCTAAATCACTCCATGCAAATGATGGGATGGTTCCTTTGAAAGGGCACGTACAATTTCCTTTCCTATCCTTATTCAAAAATCCGAGCATGAGCTCCATCTCTAATGACCCCGCTGTTGACGGGACGTTAAACCCCAAACTTAATTACTTTAATCATGCAAAATACGACATGCTCGTTGTTCCAATTGATTTAATTTTATGCTATTTCTGGCTACAAAAACAAGTTTTTCTTTACCATGTATACCACATTAAGGTGATATTCATTGAACTGAAATTTTATTGTCTTCAGATGAAGCGTTTCAATTATTCCTTGGACTTCTCTAACTTGATCAATTTTGAATCCACATGACTGATAATTTTTTTAACGAGTCTGTTACTGAAAAAAATGCCGCTTTTCAAATGCGGGAATTTTACGTGTATAAAACATCCCGACGAACCTCCATGACCAAAGACATTGCCGAAATGGAGTGGTTTGCGTGCCTCAACGATACATATAGCCGTAGCGGAGGGGTATCTCTGTGGAGACCCGATAAACATGTGGTTCCTGAAGAGGGGCAGCAGCCTTTTCAGTAGTTACAGGGGCGAGTGTGTGGATCGTTAACTGAGCAGGGCCACGCGAAAGTTTCCGAGCGGTCTCGAGCGCCCCGTTACGGATCGCCCGTCCTCCCGTGTCTGAGGTTCGAATCCTCCCTCAGACTAGGACGTATGTGTTGTCCTTAGATTAGTTTACCTTAGTTTAAGTAGTTTGTAAGCTAGGGACTAATAACAAAGCAGTTAAGTCTCATAGAAGTACAAACATTTGAACATTTTTCAGCAATTGAGCTGGCCTTATTATATTGGCTAACATGGCTTTGCCATGCAGTTACCACGAACGGCTGATAGCAAGGAGAAACCACAGTCGTTACTATTTCCGAGGACATGCAGCTCTGCTGTATGAAAATTAGGTGAAGGCGTCTTCTTTGGTAAAATTTTGCGGAGGTAAAACAGTGCCCTATTCGGATCTCCGGGCGGGGACTACTCAGAAGGATATCGTCATCGAGAGACACAAAATGCATTCTACGGATCGGAGCATGGAATGTTCTACCCCTTAAACCGGTAGGTAAGTTGGAATATTTGATAAAAATGCATAGGTTAAAGTTAGATATGAAAGGGATTGGTGAAGTCCGGTGGAATGATGAGCAGGATTTCTGATCAGGTGACTACAGGGTTATAAATAAAAATGTATCTGATGGTAACGCAGAAACAGATGCGATAATAATTAAGAAAATAGGAATGCGGGTAAGTTACTGTGAACAGCGTAGTGAACGTATTATCGCAGCAAAGATAGACACAAAGCCAACACCGTCCACAGTAATAGAAGCTTGTATGCTAACTAGCTGCCGATGATGAGGAGATAGAAGAAATGTTTGAGGAGATGAAAGAAATTATTCAGACAGTTAAGGGAGCGGAAAATTTGGTTGTGATGGGGGACTGGAACTTGGTAGCAGAAAAGGGAAGGAAATGTAGTAGGTGAATATGGAATGGAGAAAAGAAATGAAAGAGGAGATAGGCAAGTAAAATTGTGCAAAGCACAATTTAATCATCACAAACACTTGGTTTAATGATCATGAAAGAAGGTCGTATACGTCGAAGAGACCAGGAGACACTGCAAGTTACCAGATTAACTTTATAATAGGGAGGCATAGGTTTAGAAACCAAGGTTTAAGCTGTAGAACATATCCGGTGGAGATACAGACTCTGGCCATAACTTACTGGTTGTAATGTGTACACTAAAACGTAAGAGACTTCAAAAAGGTAGATAATTAAGGAAATGGAACCGGGACATATTGAAGGATACAGACAGAGGTCGTTGCGAGTTTTAGAGTGAGCATTAAGAAAGGATTGGCTGAAACGGGAGAAAGTAATAGAGTAGAAGAAGAATGGGTAGCTCTGAGAGACTCAGTAGTGAAGGCTGCACTAGGTCACATAGGGAGAAGAACAAGGCCTAACAGAAATCCCTGTATAACACAGGAGATTCCGATCTTAACTGACGAGAGGAGAAAATATAAAAATGCTGCAAGTGAAGCAGGCAAACGGGAGTACAGACGTCTGAAAAATGTGACTGACAGGAAGTGCAGACTGGCTGAGCAGGAATGCCTAGAGGACAAATGCAGAATCATAGAAGAATTTAGAACCAATGAAAAAATAGATACGGCTCACAAGAATATGAAAGAGACATTTGGTGACAAGGGAAGCACCCGTATGAATATCAATAACATAGATGGAAAACCAGTACTAAGCAAAGAAGGTAACCTCAAAAGTGGAAGGAATGGTCAGAGGTAATGGAAGGCACTAATCAAAAAATATCTTATCCTAGAAGATAGGTTAAGGAAAGGGAAACCTACGTTTTTAGCGTTTGTGGATCTGCAGAAAGCTTTAGACAATATTGACTGGAATACACTGTTTCAAATTCTAAAGACAGCAGGTGTAAATAAATTACAGGGGGAGAAGAGCTATATTCAACTTGTACAAAAACCCAGACAATAATTATTAGAGTCGAAGGGCATGAAAGGGACGCAGTGGTTGGGAAGGGAGTAAGACAGGGTTGCATCCTTTCTCCAATGTTGTTCAATCTGTACACTGAGCAAGCTATAAAGGAAAGCAAGGAAAAGTACGGAGAGCGAATTAAAATCAGAGAGAAGAAATAAAAACTGCGGTTTGCTGATGACATAATAATTCTGTCAAAGACAGCAAAGGATCTGGAAGAGCAAGAACGGAATGGACAGTGTCTGGAAATAAGGTTATAAAATGAACATTAAGAAAAATAAAACAAAGGTGTCAGAAATCCGGCGATGCTGAAGTAATTAAATTAGGTAATGAGTCAGTAAATGTAGTAAATAAGTTTTGTTATTTGGGTAGCAAAATAACTTCTGCTGGCCGAAGTAAAGAAGATATAATTTACAGAATGGCTATGGAAAGAAAAGCGTTTCTGAAGAAGCGAAATTTCCTGACATCCAGTATCAGTTTAATAATGGGAAGTCCTTTCTGAAAGGAGATGTCTGAAGTGTAGCATTGCGTCGGAGTGAAATGTGGACCATAAGGAGTTCACACAAAAAGATGACAGAAGCTTTTGAAATGTGGTGCTACAGACGAATGATGAAGATTAGTTGGGTAGATCACGTAACTAAAGAGGAGATGGTGAACCGAATTGGGAGCAAAAGACTTTCTGGCATATCCTGATTAAGAGAAGGGATAAGTTGCTGGGACACATTCTGAGACATCAAGGAATCGTCAACTTAACATTAGAGGGAAGTGTGTGGAGTAAAAAACGTAGAGGGAGTCCGAAGGACGAATACAGTAAGCAGATACAAAAGGATGTAGGGTGCCTTTCTTATTCTAAGATGACGTGGACTGCACAGGAATGGATAGGGGAGAGCTGCATCAAACCAGTCTGCAGACCGAAGACAGCATCAACAAAAATAACACATATCTAATTTGGGATAAGGCCCACCAGTTGCGGATCTAGGCGAGGGGAAGAGGGAGGCGAGAAGTGAGAGCCAAAATTGCCCTCACCCCCACAAAGTACCTGGTTTTTTAGGTTTACCTTAATAGAGCCCATCTATCCTCAACTGAGTCAACCCAAATCCACCTCATCCTCCCACAGAGAAACTGGTGTTTAGCTCATTTGTGTCAAGTCTCTACCAAACAAAAATCTTGGAAAAATTGGCTACTTATTTTACTATAAAGATGAAAGTAGATCCTTTTATGGATGTTTTTTGTTCTTCCATAAGTAGCTTTCAAGCCACTGCAAGTTCATCATGAGTGGAGGTGTTACAGAAACATTACAGTTTCCTGTACGAAGTGTAGTTAGACACTGTGATGACGGCTTGTGTTCTTATTGTTCGTAAATTCTTCTCCATATCGTATCTTGGGCAATGGCAATATGCATACATGCAAGTATGTTCCTATACTTGCAAACCACCATCGCTAATCTTCGTAAAAGGAACTATCTCCCTGTAACATCTCAACTGATGAGAAAGCCTACAAATGGCATGAAAATTAGGGAAGAATGAAAAACGACAATTAATGAAACTGGTTGTATAGTTACCGCTAAAATAAATCAACAATTTACGCTACAGTTGAAGTTCATAATCCAAGATGGCTATCACGAAAAATCCTTGATTTGCGACTGAGCCTCAAAATCTTCTCCTTCTTTATATACCACTAACTAGCTGAAAACGTGGCATTTCTCGGGTTTCTGTTTATTCCACCATCTTGTATCTCCTTTCCTCTCTGTCGATTTCTCCCTCTTGCCTAGATCTGCTTATCTCCTCCTCCCTCTCTCTCCTCCCTTCTCTTCACCCCGCCCTCTGTCCATCTCCTCGCCCTGTCTCTGTTCAACTCCGCCTCTTCTTTTTCTTGTGTCTTTTCCCCCTTGCGCAAAGTTGGCGTGGTTGACTACGGAATGGGCATGGTTAATCTTTTAGGATCTATCTATGAACATTCGTGGATGTGCAAAGAAACAGTGTAAAATTTATTGCAATGTAGCCCAGCCATGAATGATATGTTACATTGCTAAAGAAGAAATGCACAATATTTCATGAAGTTAAGAAAAAATTCAGATTTTCGTAAAGTCGGAAAGTATAGTACTTTTCACGATGCACCATACGAAATGTTATGTACACGGAGATCTTCCTCTTGTTTTGAAGGCCAAGTGAGCAAAATTTCATCAATACCGGAGCACAACTATGGATTTTGTTGAAGTCAGTTTGTAAAGTACCCTCCGTCATGCACGACACAAAAGTTTTATGTGGACAGTATCTGGCTTTGAAGCTCAAGTGTGCTAAATTTTATCAAGATTGGAATAAAAATCTGTAGGTTCGTACGCCATGTAAATACACGGTCACTTTATGTATAAAGGTGTAGGGTGTCTATTTGTTTGTCAGCTTGTGTGTTTGTATTGCATATGAATCTACAGTTTTATTATATATTTGGTGCATATATTCCTTACGTTTCGAACAGCCTGCCGGCTAGGTCATGCTTCGCCGACTGCGACGTCAAAATAAGCATAGTTGACAGCCCGGAATTTTCCTCCATTTTTTAAATATTTTTCTTCCTCATTTTGTGTATCGTCAGGCGTGCCACATGGGAGTGTGATAGGACCGCTATTATTTTCTATCTATATAAATGATCTGATGGATAGAGTAAGTTGTAATTTGCGGCTGTTTGCTGATGATGCTGTGGTGTATGGGAGGGTGTCGTCTGTAACTGACTGTAATAGCATACAGGATGAATTAGACAAAATTTCTAGTTGGTGCGAAGATTGGCAGCTAGCTCTCAATGTAGAAAAATGTAAGGTGATGCGCATGAGTAGGAAAAACAACCCCATAATGTTCGAATACAGCATTAATAGTGACCTTCTTGATGCTGTCGCGTCGTTCAAATATCTAGGCGTAACATTGGAGAGCGATATGAAATGGAACGAGCATGTAAGGACAGTTGTGAGTAAGGCGGACAGCCGACTTCGGTTTATTGGGAGAATTTTGGGAAGATGTACTTCACCTGTACAGGAGACCGCGTATAAAACGCTTGTACGACCACGCTTGAGTATTGCTCAAGTGTTTGGAATCCGCAGCAGATCAGTTTAAAGGAAGACATAGAGGCGGTACAGAGACGGGCAGCTAGATTTGTTACCGGTAGGTTCGACCAATGCGCGAGTGTCACGGAAATGCTCCGGCAACTAAATTGGGGATCGCTGGAAGAAAGACGACGTTCTTTTCGTGAATTTCTGTTAAGTAAATTTAGAGGGCCGGAATTTGAAGCTGAGTGTAGTACGATCTTGCTGCCGCCTACTTACATTTCGCGTAAAGATCACAAAGACAAGATGAGAGAAATTAGGGCTCGTACGGAGGCATACAGGCATTCTTTTTTTCCTCGTTCAATTTGGGAGTGGAATAGGAAAGGAAATGCCTAGTAGTGGTACAGTGTACCCTCCGCCACGCACCTTACGGTGAATTGCAGAGTATGTATGTAGATATAGATGTAGATGCGTGGGTGCTGATCACCCCCAAATTATTACGTGAGGGGGTGTAAGGGCAGCGGATCACCCGTGGAGTCGGCACACCTGGTAGACAGTTCAAACATCGTCGTGAGTGTGAGTGATCTCGTCTCTCAGCCCCGGCGCGCTACCGCTGCCAGCATCGGCGCTGGCAATGGCATGCGCGAGCGCTTTACATTCTACTTGCACGTGAGAGCGGCGCGGAGGCTGCCACGGCGGGCAAACACGGGAGCCGCCCAGTGCGCATGCGCGCCAGCCGCCAGCTGCGCAGCCTGTTGAGCCGCCACTGTTACGGCGCGCATGAAATATTCACGGCCTTCGATCGGCCGCGGCAGGCGGCAGGCGGCAGGTCGCGGAACCGCAGGTAGCGCCAGCCACTGTAGTGGCTGACAGCGGTGGCGGTGGTGGGGGTAAGAGCGGCAGGAAGGGGGGGGGGGGGACACTGCCACTGCCGCCGCAGGCGTGTGGCACGTGTCTCGCCGCGCGGGCTCCCACAGCTCGCCGAAAAACTCCCCAAGCGGCACGGGGGTGAAACTCAAACAGGTACTTCCGCCAGCACGACCTCCGTTTATCCGCCACGCCCCCACCCTCTTTCTTGCTTGGAGCGCTGCATAACTTATCAGCCTGTCGTCTCGGTATCTTATTGGCTGATTTACAGTCTTACATATTTGTTGTTGTTTCGCCTAAAACAATGAATTTGTAACACTGTAATCATAACAGGCAGGTTTTCACGGGCTGGCGTCTTCATTAATTGATGCCGTGGTCCATCTGTAAGACTTGCTTGTCCCGACGTTTCGTTGGCTACTGCGGGCAACATCTTCACGGGTTCACGGGTTGACTGGCTGCTAGGCGTTGAAGGTCCTGCTTATACAGAGTCACAGAGTAACATATACAGAGGAGCAGCCCCCTCTAAACGCCTGTCCTACGCTCCCCTCATAGTTCCGTAAGATGCTAGCAGGTGTCAGGCGGATCGCTGGCTTAGGGTGCCTCTCGCACGTCAGAGGGTAGTGTGGAGGGGATACTGGGGGGAGAGCTTGTGTCGGCTGCCACGAGGCAATGGCTGTGTCCGGCTTGCTGGCATTTTAGGGGAAGTGGTGGTGGGGACAGCCGCTACCTGCCGCCTACTCTGGCCAGTTTAAAGGGCTGCTTCTGACCGCAGCGCCATCATGGGACATCTTACGGAACTGCTGGAAACCCTACCTCCCCGAACCCCTGAGCGTAGGACCGGGCCCTTACGGAGGTTTCCCGTCTGTATATATTTGTCTGTGGCGCGGGCTCCCACAGCGCACCGAAAAACTCCCCGAGCGGCACGGGGGTGAAACTCAAACAGGTACTTCCGCCAACACGACCTCGATTTATCCGCCACGCCCCCCACCCTCTTGCTTGGAGCGCTGCATAACTACCAGCCTGTCGTCTCTGTATCTTATTGATTGATTTACCGTCGTCCACATTTGTTCTGGTTTCCCCTAAAACAGAATATGAATTCTTAACACCCCGTAATCATAACAGGTAGGCTTTCACGGCCAGCGTCTTCATTAATTGATGCCGTGATCGATCTGTAAAACTTTATTGACCCGACGTTTCGTTGGCTACAGCGGACAATAT
The DNA here is from genome assembly GCA_026315105.1 of Locusta migratoria. Lineage (NCBI taxonomy): Eukaryota > Metazoa > Arthropoda > Insecta > Orthoptera > Acrididae > Locusta > Locusta migratoria. Next base: position 340,835,040 of record CM048745.1, read on the forward strand.
CTTCAGGGATGACTCGAAGACTGGCTGCTAGGCGTTGAAGATCCTGCATATAGGACGCCACCACTTGTCACGTGCTAACAACTATGAAGTTAACTCTGACGAGTGTAATGTTTGTTGCAGATGTTTGTATAGCTTATAGGACTTAACTACGGGGTCATCAGTCCCTAAACTTACAAACTACTTACGAACTAGCTAACACTAAGGACAGCACAAAAATCCATGCCCGAGGGGGGATTCGAACCCCCGACCGTAGTGGCTGTTCAAACAGTGACTGGAGCGCCTCAGTCCCCTAGGCCACCGCGGCCGGTTGACGAGAGTCTTCTTTCTTGATCATAGGTGTGGCCAGAATATGATTTCGGAAGGGGTTTTCAATGACTGGCTGCTGTAATAACGTGTACTGCTATTAGGACCCCAAACAGCACTAATACTGTATATACTATATAATTTTTCATTGAAAATGACTGGCGTCTTCGTCGTAAAAAAACAAAATTTGAAAACTTCTTAAGAATCTATGTATTCTCCAAAACAGGAACAAGGCAAGTCATAGCATTAATATCGGCAAATGTGGATCAGAACACGGAAGGCAATGGGAAACACAGTGCATGAAGCTCTCAATAACGTCTGAAACTTGATCAGAGAAAAAAAAAAGATCTGACCGACATTTGACTGAACGGTTTGTTTATTGTCACTACCTGGTTTCGGTCCTAGGCTATTTTCAAGTGCTGTGATAAAAGTTGTCAGATAGGTTTCCTTAGGTCATGGTCATAATAATCAAAATCTATATTTTATCACAGCTCTTGAAAATGGCCTAAGGCCGAAACTAGGTTGTGACAATGAACAAAACTTTCAGTCAAATGGCGGTCAGATCTTTCAAAAAAAGAAAAAAAAGTATATATACTATTTGACTACAGGAAACTTTGAGTCGTCTACATAGGAACATAAAGAAATGTTGATGACTCACATTGTAATTACTAATAGTGGTGTTCACCTCAAATCTCTAAAGCACAGTCAACCTCCCGAGCCCGATATTTCACGGGATTTACTCCTCCCCCCCTCTCCCAACTTTATCATAATTTACCCCGCGTTCTTTAAGCAAGGAATTGTTCGTAGTGATTGGAAAACAAGCAAGTCACACCCATCTATAAGGTGCAGACTTACCCATGGTACAAGAAGACACCTGGGAATAATTACGTAAAGTGCTCCTTATTTCAATAGTAATCAGCATAACTATTAATACGAAGTCAAGACGGTCAGTTCCTCCATGCACAATTTTTGCTGTCAGCAACAGGACCGTGATTTTCACCCTTTTGATCCAGAACATGCCGTTGACCATGATTGTCTTTCTTCAGGGCTCCAAAAGTTATGGTAATCGCATGGGGATAAACCTGGACTGTATGGAGCATGTGTACCGGTTCCCCAGTATTGGGAAAATTTTGGTGAGCTTTGTGCTGATACAGAAAGGTGCGTCTTTTCGTTGGCTTTGTCAACATTTCGGGAGGGGTTTGAGCCCTAGAAACCAACCCCTGCCTAACATCTTCCTCTCGATTACAGGTAATCGATTCCCTCATCATTGATCCAAAGTCGATAGCCGAATCTCATCTAATTTCAAACATTCTTTTTTTCTACTGAAATTATTGTGCTGCTTCTGGATCGCTATGGCTTCTCCGTACATGCGTGTATAATAACGTGAGGTCTTGGCTAGCACGCTAGTTTCACTGGCAAGAAAAGTACTTGGGCTCGAACAAACACATATACATCAAAATCGTACGAGAGATAATGTAAAGATCCCTTATTGCACTAGTGACACACCCGCATCTGCAAATTCTGCAGTCGTCCGTTAGAGGCCTCTGCGTGTGCCTTGCCACATTGCACTTTGACCTGTCAGTTCGCCATTGTGCCTCCGAAGTTGCGTTTTGTGACATTTGTGTGGTGAAGCGTCAGATGGAGCGGCGATTGATAATCAATCCTGCTAAAGTATTGCGATTGATTGAGATGAAGTTGAAGTTACGAAGAACCATTCTTCGTGAAGATGGTATTAGTGTAGAAGATGAATCATTCGCATGCTTTCTCATATCTGTTATGGTACAGAAATATGAGCATAAGTTAGATACTGTTGTAACACTAACACATAATGATGATAATAGGGATGATAATGACGAACAACTCATTGCTAGCGGTAGTGCTATGGTAAGTGCTGGAAGAGGCGATGGAAGCAGTGGCAGTGAATACCAACAGTCTTCCGGGAACGAGGTTAAAGTTGCAACTATCATCACGGCTTTTGATGACAATGCGCTATAGAACATGTACGACGATTATTACATAAGTTATAGTTAAGATAACTGCATTACGTATGGCGTCTACCATTAAATTTACAGTGCTGTCAAGAGCATGATTGCAAAGTTTTGCATAAAAACGACACCCATTAGCACATTGAGGTGTACGTAGAGTTCCTTTAACCAAATGTTCATACAGGTATGTTTGTTCGAGCCCAAGTACTATCCTTGTGAATTTTCATGATGCCCGTTTGTAAAGACATCTTCCACCACAGCTGATTTGTCGGTGTGTCCCAGTCGACAATTCGTTATGTGTTCCATTAAGCGGGTATTATCACTTCTTTGGGCGTTGTTCCACAACACCTATATGGACTTTTATATATTAATGGGGATAATGCAATAACATTCAGTGAAACTAGCGTGCTAGACACGACCTCTGTAGCGATACATTAATATTTTTTTTATTGAAAATTATATCTGCGACGCTTGTCGCTAGCATCCGTTCTCTCTGCCAATAAATCTCTGATTATCCTTGTTTCAAGTTATACCTTCAACTATTTCAAACGATCTGGAGAGAAAACGGAATCGCTTGTCGTCTTTCGTTTTTCTACCTTTGTACTGAGCGGACGTATTTTACTCGACCTCCATAATCATGTAGGTGTGAGCTCTGGTTAGCACCCTTTTACTTAATAAACTTTAACTTTCATTTGGAATTCCTATTTCATTTAAATAATTACTATTTCTCCCCATCTTTCATTTAACTAAAACCTATTTTCAGCAATATTAGTAAATTGATGCTTGGTCATTGTTGCCTATCGTCTCATGATGACAAAAGAATGCAAAATTTATTTACTCTCATTTTGTGTTAAACAGTGAATTGAATGCCTGCAGGAAATCTTCATTCTGTTAAAAGCGAAGTCCGATAATTTCTTTAACTTTCGATAACCATAGTGATCAAAATTACACACGGTCTTAAAACTTTAATAATTAATAGTCATGAAACCAAGCATCAGTTTACGAGAACGAAGATATTAATCAATTCATACAGGTTCAACTGCAGTGTCACAGCTTCCACCAATGAATGCATACCAGGTAACTTATTCCGCTATTTTCTTATGTAATGGTGCTTTCTGGTGTTGTCGTAATTTTTAACTTACATTGCTACTGAGAACTGATAACCATTTCAAAAATTAATATTCATTGCTAATCTTACGGTTATTTAAATTTCAATTCCGGTTTTCAACCTTGATCTTTTGACAACACCAGTGATAATAAAAAAAAAGTAACATTACACCTCACATTATTATACGCACATGTACAGAGAAGCTATAGAGATCCAGAAGCACCAAAATAATTAATTCTTTTTATGTTTGAAATTAGATAAGATATGGCGGTTGACTTTGCGCCAACTATGTGACAATCGATTACCTGTAATCGCGAGAGATGACACTGGTCAGGGATAACTTGATAGTTATTAGCAGGTGATAAGTGGTGGCGCCCCCTAGTACTCGGCGCTGTGTACAAGCAGGACCTCCAGCGGCTAGCAGCTAGCCGTCGACTCATCCCTGGAGATGTTGCCCGCAGCAGCAGGCAACGGAACGTCGGGACACGGAAGTCTTACAGATGAACCGTGGCATCTTAGACTGCAAGTTTTAATTAACGATCGTAACACCGTGTTTTTAATACGATTTTGATTGGCGTTATAATATGTTACTCATACTCTAATTTTTGCAATCTGTGGTAATATTGTGTGGAGTAAATACCGCGGTTCCCATTTTTTTTATTTTTTTGTTTCTAATGGTACCCAAAGTCTTTCAGAAGTTTTTAAACTTAATGGAACAAACTGCTGTGGTCATCTAGACTTTTCGCCGGAAACACACATGGTTCGGATTCCACGTTAAGTTGGTTGGATAACTGGGTTAGGTTAGGGACACGCAAGTCGCCCAGGTGGCGTCCAGTGAAAGACTTGCACCAGGACAGTGAGCCACACGAAACACACACACATGCCCGAGGGAAATCTCGAACATCCAGTGGGAACGGTCGCCGAGTACGCAGCATGACGCCTTAGACCACAGGGCCATTCATTCCTTTATGGGAAAATGTGCGAACGTAGGCTTTCGTGGTCATTATTGTTAACGTTAAAATTCTTCTGAGCTATTTGCCGCGTCATGATAATAAAATCTTTTCAACGTTTCGGATCAGTTGCAAGAGCCTTCCACAGGAAATACTGACTTATTTCCTCCTCGTGCTGGTCTTATAAAGCGTGTGCTGTCCTCACAGTTTAATTTTGTTTGGTGTTTGCACTGGTGTTTATGATAGGTGGAACAGGAAAGGAAGAAGCGCTTTATAGGTGTTTGCATCGGTGATTCCTATTGGTGGAAAACAAGAAATTGTACGCATGCGCGCTGTTGGCCATCAACGGCGGCAACCGAACGGTCGGCTTAGTTCTTGTGGGTAGCGACGAAGTTGGCACGCTGTCAGGAACGCCCGTCTGCGGCCTGAGGGCCCGTTGTACCGCTCACCGCGCCGTGGTAACACCGGAAGCCAAGACGGTGAGACTTTCTACCCGTCTTCTCTGTTCATGTTGTGGGGCTGTTTACTGATCTCGACTGCTTCACGAATTTTCTCATCGTTTTAAATGGCTATTTAGAGAGGACTTGTACGTCCTTTGAAGTTTAGATTATGGTTACGCTCTTCCTCGTGTTCGGCAACCGCTGACTTGTTGTGCTGTATTAGACTATGTACCTGTCATGATCTGCCATTCCTACATGGATAGGCCTTCCTGTTTCTCCTATGTATACTGTTCCACATCCGCAGTTTATTTTATGCATACCAGCAGTATTCAGCTTTTCTATGGGATCCTTAGTTGATGTGAGGATATTTTTATTCTGTTATTGCTGGAAAAAAGAGGTTTGATGCCAGCTCGTCGTAATATTTTTCCAATGCGCTTACTAATTCCCTTAATGTATGACAAACGTGCTACCAGTAATTCTTCGACTTCTGTGTCGTTTTCCTTAGTTCGCCGTGGTTTTATGGCTTTCTGAATGCTTCTGTCGCTATATGCATTGGCGCAGATTGTCGATCGCAACTTGGTGAGTTCTTCGTCTAAATTATTGTATTGTGCCCTGGTGACTAGTGTGCGTAGAACTGAGATCTTTTGCGCCGGATGATGATGAGACTGCGCGTGGAAGTACCAGTTGGTGTGGGTTGGTTTCCTGTGCACTCTATGACCTAGTGTGTCTGTTGCTGTTTTGTACACTAGTACGCTCAGAAAAAGGCTGGAACAATCTTTTTCTATTTCCACGGTGAATTTTATTTTCTCATGCTGGCTGTTGAGATGTTCAAGGAATTCGGCTAACTATTCCATTCCGTGTGACCCTATAATGAAGATGTCGTCGACATACCTAAGCCAGCACTTTGGTCGTAAAGGTGCTGAGTTCAAAGCTGTCTCCTCCAAAGCCTCCATGAAGAAGTCTGCTGCCAAATTAAGCAATCTATAGGGAGTTTAAAGGTGGCCCAACGACCAAGATAGCGAGAAAGGAGCAGGCCCTTATAACGTAGTCAAGAATTAATTTTGACACAGCCAGGACACTGATCCCGAAACTACCAGTAACACCCAGGATTTATGGGGTACCTATGATTCATAAAGACTCCTGTCCATTACGACCTATAGTCTGCAGCATTGTTTCAGCTACTTACTTCACAGCAAAGCATCTAGCCAAGAAACTACGCAAGCAGGTTACAATGTATTTTAGAACCTGAAACTTAGCTAAATTAGAAGACAGTACCATAAAGCATCATGCAACACCATTATCTCATTTTCGTACTTTCTTTCATGCAATGAGCTGGGTTTGCTAATGAGCTACTCAAATATGGAAAAAAAGGTTATGGAAATAAAATCCGCTACCAGTCACAATTATTGGCGGTTTATTAAAACACTACCGGTTTCGGGCTCGTGCCCATCTCCAGGTGTTTACATTCAGTTTTGTTCACTATTACTTTGTGCTTATCATACAGTTATACATACACAGGTATCATATAGATATACATATACATAAAACAAGGGTGGTATGTGGTGGAGTGATTTGTGATAAGGCTATAAGTAAAGCCGTATCACAAATCACTCCACAACATACCATACTTGTTTTATGTATATGTATATCTATATGATACCTGTGTATGTCTAACTGTATGATAAGCACAAAGTAATTTACTTTTTCTTTAAACAGTCAACAACACTTAATGTAAACACCTGAAGATGGGCACAAGCCCGAAACCGGTAGTGTTTTAATAAACCGCCAATAATTGTGACTGGTAGTGGATTTTATTTCCACAACCTATAAGGAACAGTCACGGAGTTCAACATCCATAATGGATAAAGTTCACTTAGAAAAGAAGTATGTTTCATAGAGCATAGTGGTGCCTCTATATCTGCACGAAGCCTCGTGTAATTTTCGTCTCCGGATCTGAGAACGCTGCGGCAGATTGCAGCTCTTTAGTGCTCACGGAGTGGACTCGTTAAGGAGTGCAGGCGGTTTAAAGGGAGGGATTGCTGGTCGCCCGGAGTGATGGCTGCCGCAGCCGGCCATCCCTCAGCGGCCGATTAGCGGGCTGCTGCAGCCAGGGCTACCGCACGCCGCTGTGATTTAGAGCAGCGCTCCGCCCGCCCAGGTGGCCGGCGCGCCGATCGTAAATCCCGCCGCATTGTTGGCAGCCCTGGCGGGGAAGCCCGGCCCGCAGTAGCGCGGCCATTACGGCGCGCTTCCGGCAGCGAGCTACTGCCGCCCGATAGAACCGCCTTCGGCGCCGTACTTGTGCGAAGCTGCTGCACTGCGGATGATGAGTGTGCGCTACTGCCCCTCATAATTTACTTGTCCTCGTCTACCTCTGCATCTACGATTCGCAAGTCACTGTACGCTAACAGATTGAAGATAACGAAGGCATTTAACTGAAATTTATGGTATGGCGGGGATTCGGACCCGGTATCTCCTGCTTTGTAGACAGTTTTTTTCCCCTCACCTTTGTTATTACAGAGAGCGTTGAGCCTTCTGACCGGGCGTACTGAGCCACGGCTCACGGATACCCACTCACCCAATGTGGCAATATGGATAACGTGAATGCACGGAATAAGCTAACCCATCTGGGAGCTTCCACGAGGTCTAAGGTCGCTTTCGCCTGAGGTTCAGTTCTCCCTCGAGCATGGGTTTGTTGTGTTGTCCTTAGTGTAAGTTAGTTTATGTAGTTTGTAAGTCTAGGGACTGATGACCATAGCAGTTTGGTCCAGTAGGTTACAAACATTACAGCAGATTTGAATTAGATAAGTGCGTTTCCTTTCACAACGCAAACTTCAATTTTGCCTTACATCAAATATTATCTTTCGTACGTTCAGAATCCTCCTTAAACTGCAGGTCTACAACTATATGTCATACTCTGCAAATAAAATTTAAGTGCCTGGCAGAGGGTTCATCGAACCAACTTCATACTACTTACCTACCATTCCATTCTCGAACAGCGCGCGGGAAGAAAGAACATCTGAATCTCTCCGTTAGAGCTCTGATTTCTCGTATTTTAAGCTAATGATCATTTCTACCTATGTAGGTGGCAGTCAACAATGTATTCTCGCATTCGGAGGAGAATTTTGGCGATTGGAGTTTCGTAAGTATACCACGCTGCAGCGATAAACGGCGTTGTTGTAATGATTCCCATCACAAATCCTGTATCATTTCCGTGACGTTGTCTCCCCTATATCGTGACAATACAAAGCGAGCTGCCCTTCTTTTGACTCTTTCGATGGCTTCCGTCAAACCCAACTGAAAAGGACACCACACTGGGCAGCAATACCCCAAATGAGGACGGACAAGCGTATTGTATACAGTCTCTTTAGAAGTTTTCTGGCAATAAAAGGCAAACTCTGGTTCGCATTTCCTACGACATTATCTACGTGTTCTTTCTACTTTAAGACTGATGAAATAGTAATTCCTAGATATTAGTGGAGTTTATGGTCTTCACATTCGATTGATTTATCTTGTAAACAATTTTTTACGGTTTTCTTTTCGTACTCATGTCGACAACTTCTCATTATTTAGTGTCAATTGCCATTTTTTTCACCATAGTGATATCTTATTTAGATCGATCTGCAGTTGATTTTGATCTTCAGATGACTAGACTAGAAGCTAAATGACGGAGTCATCTGCAAACATCATAAGAAAGCTACTTATGTAAATAAAGAACAGCAGAGGACCAATAACACTACCCCATGGAACGCCCGATATCACCTCTGTTTTAGTCGATACCTTACCATCGATTACTACAAGCTGTGTCCTCTCTGACAGGAAATCTCCTATCCAGTCATAATGCTGTAACGATATACCATAACCACGCAATTTGATTAAAAGCCTTTTGCGACGTACGATGTCAAAAGCCTTCCGGAAATATAGAGATACGGAATCAATTTGAGATCGCTTGTCGATAGCACTCATCACTTCGTGCGGTAAAGTGTTGTTGTGTTTCACATGAACGATATTTTCTAAATCCGTTTTGACCTTGGGTCAATAGACCATTCTGTTCGAGTTAATTCATGATATTGGAATACAGGATACGTTCCAAAACCCTGCTGCAAGTAGACGTCAATAAAATAGGCCTGTAGTTTAGTGGGTTACTCCTACTGCCTTTCTTGAATATTGGCGTGACCTGTGCAACTTTCCAGTCTTTCGGTACAGAACCTTCGCTGAGCGAGCTGTTGTATATGGCTGTTAAGTATGGAGCTATCGCAGCAGCATAATCAAGTAGAAATCTAATTGGTTTTGTAGTTCTGACCAGAAGACTTGTTCTTGTTAAGTGATTTCAGTTGCTTCACTGCTCCGATGACATGTAATTCTACGTTATTAATTTTGGCCTCTATTCGTAATTCGAAATCTGGAGTATTGGTTTCGTCTTCTTTGGTGAATGAGTTTTGAAAAGCTGTGTTCATTAACTCTGCTTTAGTAACGCTATTATCGTCGGGATGGCCATTTCTATCACGCACTGAGGGTATTGTCCCCCTACAATTGGCTGGGTAAGTTGGTTCGTTGGTCGGAGGAAGGCAGCGGCATACCAGCTGGAAACATGACCATAGCTAATAAAATACTGTGCTATTTAAAACAGTCTACGGATTTTTTACTAGACTATTCGTGTCTCTAGAAAATGAATTTATTGCAGAAGAATTGCTGGGATAGGTCAGTCACTAGAGCTATTGCACGCGAAAGGACAAGGGTCCTCGGTTCGAACCTCGCTCCCACCACACAATTATAATCTACCAAGAAGTTTCAATGAATTTATTGTTTGATACTTTGTTGTTGTTGTGGTCTTCAGTCCGCAGACTGGTTTGATGCAGTTCTCCACGCTACCCCGTCCTGTGCAAATCTCTTCATCTGAGAATACGAATGGCAACCTACATCCTTTTGAATCTGCTTACTATATTCGTCCCTCAGTCTCCCTCTACGATTTTTACCCCACACGCGTCCTTCTAATGCTAAGTTTGCAATTCCTTGATGTCTCAGAATGTGTCCAACCAATCTGTCCCTTCTCTTTGTCAGAATATGCCAGAAACTCTTTTTCTCCCCTATTCGGTTAAGCACCTCCTCATTAGTTACGTGATCTACCCATCTAATTTTCATCATTCGTCTGTAGCACCACATTTCAAAAGCTTCTACCATCATTTTATCTGAACTCCTTATCATTCACGTTTCACTCCCATACAATGCTACACTCCAGACAAATGCTTTCAGAAAGGACTTCCTAGCATTTAAATTAATATTGGATGTTAACAAGTTACGCTTCTTTAGAAACGCTTTTCTTCCCATAGCCATTCTGCATTTTATATCTTCTTTACTTCGGCCATCAGAAGTTATCTTGCTACCCAAATAACAAAATTCATCTACTACTTTTATTGTCTCGTTACCTAATCTAATTCCTTCGGCATCGCCTGGTTTTCTGACATTGCATTCCATTACCTTCGTTTTACTCTTGTTAATGTTCATCTTTTATCTTCCTTTCAAGAATCTGTCCATCCCATTCAATTGCTCTTCCAGATATTTTGCGGTCTCTGACAGGATTACTATGTCATCGGCAAACCGCAATGGCCGGCCGCGGTGGCAGAGGAGACTGAGGCGCTTCAGTCACGGTCTGCACGGCCACTACGGTCGGGGGTTCGAATCCCCCCTCGGGCATGGATATTTGTGCCGTCCTTAGTTGTAGGTAGTTCATAAATAGTTTGTAAGTTTAGGGACTGATGACCCCGTAGTTAAGTCCCTTAAGCTTAACAAACATTTGAACATTTGAAACCGCAATGTTTTTATTTCTTCTCCCTGCACTTTAATGCCCTCTCCAAATTTCTCCTTCGATTCCTTCACTGCCTGCTCAATGTACAGATTAAACAACATTGGGGAAAGGCTACAACCCTGTCTTACTCCCTTCCCAACCTCTGCGTCCTTTTCTTGCCCTTCGACTCTAATAGCCGCTGTCTGGTTCTTGTTTAGGTTGTATATAACTCTTCGCTCCCTATATTTTACCCCTGACACCTTCAAAATTTGGAAGAGTGTATTCCAGTCGACATTATCAAAGGCTTTCTCCAAATCGACAAACGCTAAAAACGTAGGTTTCCCTTTCTTTAGCCTATCTTCTAAGATAAGTCGTAATGTGAGTATTTCCTCCCGTGTTCCTAAATTTCTCCTAAATCCAAACTGATCTTCCCCGAGGTCGGATTCCACAAGTTTTTCCATTCGTCTGTAAATAATTCGTGTTAGTATTTTGCACCCATGACTTATTAAACTGATAGTTCTGTAATTTCCTCATTTGTCTGCACTTGCTTTCTTTGGAATTGGAATTACAATATGCTTCTTGAAATCGGAGGGTATTTCCCCTGTCTCATACATCTTGCATACCAGGTGATACAACTTTTTCAGCACTGGCTCTCCTAACGACATCAGCAGTTCAGACGGAATATCATCTATTCCAGGGGCCTTGTTTCGACTCAAGTCCTTCAAGGCTCTGTCAAATTCTTCTCGCAGTATCATATCTCCTATAACATCTTCCTTCACTTCGTCTTCCATTTCTAGAATGCTGCCTTCTAGTTTATTTCATTTGTATAGGCTCTCTATATATTCCTTCCACAGTTCAGCTTTCCCCTCGTTGCTTAGTACTGGTTTTCCGTCTGAGTTCTTGATATTCATACAACTGCTTTTCTTGTCTCCAAATATCTCCTTTATTTTCCTGTAAGCGGTATCTATCTTCTTCCTAGTTATGCATTCTTCTATGGTTCTGCATTTTCCCTCTAGCCACAGTTGCTTAGCCTGTCTGCACTTCCTGTCAGTCTCATTTTTCAGACGTTTGTACTCCCTTTTTCCTGTTTCACTTGTTGAATTTTTATATTTTCTTCTCTCATCAATTAATTCCAGTATATCCTGTGTTATCCAGGGATTTCTATTAGGCCCTGTCCTATTGCCTGTATGATCCTCTGCTGCCTTCACTACTCTATCTCTCAGAGCTACCCATTCTTCTTCTGCTATGTTACTTCCTCCCGTTTCAGCCAATCCTTGCCTAATGCTCCCCCTGAAACTCTCAACCACCTTTGGTTCCTTCAATTTGTCCAGGTTCCATCTCCTATCCTTTCTACATTTGATACTATACACCAGTGTTGTTCAACCTGTGGGTCAAACCCCCACGGGGGTCGCAAAGTCTTATTCGGGTAGTCGCCGTCAGAGGAGGAAGTAGTTGCACCATAAATTAACTAGGGCTTCAGTAATACAAAAATCAATGGCGGACTAAGGCTCTCGGAGGCCAGGGACATCGGCAAAACAAAATGAGGCCCCTGTCCACTTGCAAATACACATATTACTATAAAAAAGTAACTCCTCCCAGGATGAGAGGAACGGGACAATGTAAGAAAAAAAATCGCACTGACGTGTTTAACGGCCCACTTTAGATTTGTAGTTTTATAAGTTTTTGTAAACATTTTGGACCAAAATAATAATCCAAATAATAAAAAAATAATTAATAAGAGTGTCAAAAAATGTTCAAATGTTTGTAAAGCTTATGGGACTTAACTGCGGGGTCATTAGTCCCTAAACTTACAAACTACTTATGAACTAGCTTATACTAAAGACGCCAAAAACATCCATACCCGAGGGGGGATTCGAACAACCGACGGGGAACGGCCTCGCGCAATAAAAGTGTCTGAAAACCTTTTAGGTAGTGGCACTTCTCGAACCACCGACCTTTAGCGTCATAGTCCAACGCCTTGCCCACTACGCTACGGCTCTCAATTGAAAGATGAGTCCTTTAATCTCATACTATTGATGGCCGTTGTTAACTGATGCTAATATGGCATTAGTAGACACTACATTATCGTTTATCGTACGAAGAACGAGATGTATTTGTTAATTCTTCAGTGCGCCATTGCTTTAAAATGACAACGTGTAATAAGAAAATCATCAAATACGCAACGCAACATGGCGTATGCCAGAGACAGTTCTGGCCGAGGAATGTCACGTGACATCTCCGAACGGCTGGTTTTCGTTAATTCAATGGAGGGTGTCAAATCTCCGTTATTTGTGCAAATATGCCTCAAACGATACGAGATATGAAAAAAACATAAGGGATCTAAGTTGTAGAGAATTTTCTCCTCTACCAATTAGGTTATTCAATTTTCGTGTCAGATGAACAGTTCGTTTGCAGTTACAATTACATTACAAATGGCTTTTTTTGTATTACTACCGTATTTTTTGTCCTAAAAATTTGAAAAAGGGAGGTTCTGGTCTCTGGCGGCCTACAATTATGTCTGTAAAATTTGGTGCTGATCGGTTTAACGGTTCGTCTTAAAAACAGGGAACACGTTACGGACAGACAGACAGACATCCCAAAATCGGCGTTATTTTTGCAAATATCTTTGAAACGCTACGAGATATGAAAAAAAAAAAAAAAAAAAAAAAAAAAAAAGAGAGAGAGCAAAGTTGTAGAGAATTTTCTCCTCTACAAAGTCGGTTATTGAAGTTTCGTGTAAGATGAATAGTTAAGCCGTTACTTTCATTTAAATTTCGAGCTTTCAAAAGTCTATCACAAAGGCCCACTTTTAGTGTTAGAACCGTAACCTAAAGTGGGACAATAGCTTCCGAGATTTAGAGGCCCAAGAACGAGGGCCCAAGAGGGGCGCTAACAATAATAAATAATAAAAAAAGAAATAACAAAAAAATAAAAAAAATAGTGCTTTCGAGATATTAGGTGGCCCTCCAAGACGAGAGGCCCGGGGCGGTTAGCCCCTCCCCCCCGCCCGCGCCCCCCCCCGCCCCCTTAGTCCGTCACTGACAAAAACTATGGTATAAGTGAAATTTATTTAATGTTGAAATTACGGAGTTCCTTATGTAACATTCATTATAATTTTAATAGATCATAGATAGTTTAATACTGTGTGTTAATGATGAATTAGCGTAAATAATCGTAGGTAAAAGAACATGATTCAATAAGTTATTCAGAAAAAATCAAGAAAATACCTACTTCTTTACAAATTGTCTATTCAGTGGAAACTTTTTGTTGCGAATCGTAAGGAGGGTGGAAGGAGGGGGGGACATCGCTACAATATTTTTATTTGGAACGGGGTCATCATACAATTTTTGTTTGGAAGGAGGTCGCCTGACTATTTTTCTTTATTCCGAAAGGTTAAAAAACACCGCTATACACCACATTGTTAATAAGGAAATTGATGCTCGCACTGGTAAAGCTGCGACATCTCTTTATACGTGTTCGAAAAACAACAAACTCCCTTCGAACATCAAAATTCTCGTCTCTCAAACTTGCATCCTGAGCATCCATCTGTAGGACTATCCATCGGGAACATGGGCTACTTATGTCAAACATGAACTTCGCCTTAATACTTTCGACATGCGGTGCCTCAGATCCATCGTTGGAGTAAATTGGAAGGGCCGAATAACAGTCGTATCAGTACTGTCTAAAACTAACTGCAACAGCATTTCAGCTATCTTCTTGCCCTTTTCGAAAACGTAACCAAAGCATACAGTTGTAATTGGTAGCGATTTTAACTTACCCTCGATATACTGGCAAAATGAATGTTCAAAACAAGAGGCAAGCATAAAAATTAGAAATCCTACAGAACGCATTCTCCGAAATTTTTCTGGAACAATTACCTCATGAACCCACGGTAATAGTAAATGGTTGTGAAAAAATACTTGACCTCTTAGCAACTAATAATCCCGAGCTAATAAAGAGCATCAAAACAGACATAGGGATCAGTGAACAAAGAGTTGTCGTAGAGGGACTGAATATAGAACTTTCCAAATCCAACAAAATGAAAAGTATGTTTACTCTAAAAAAAGCAGATAAAAACTCGACTAAAGCTTTCCTGTGTAAGAACCTGTCGAAACTAACAATGAGATCTGAACAATCAGATGTGGCTCACATTGAAGGAAATAATATCGACAACAGTTGACAGATTCATACCAAACAAATTAAGAAAAGAACGGGCTGACTCACCGTGGTACACAAAACAGATTATAACACTCTTGCAAAAGCAAAGAAAACAGCATGACATATTCAAAAAGACACAAAATCCCCAAGACTGGCAATTTTTACAGGAACTAGAAATTTAGCTCCTACTTGAATACGAGAAGCTTACAATAGTTGCCACAACGAAACTCTGTTACGAAATTTGGTACACAATAATTCTGGTCGTTAAAATTGTACTAGCGGAAAATCACAATTAATACCTTCACTACACGATAGTAATGGTGGTGCTGCTGATGACAGTTCTGCTAAAGCAGAATTGCTGAACACAGCTTTCGGAAATTCCTTTACTAAAGAAGACGCAACAAATACTCCAGAACTTGAATCAAGAACAGCTGCCAGCATGCGTAATTAGAAGTAGATACCCCTGGAGTATTAAAGGAACTTAAATCACTGAACAAGTCTTCCGGTCCCAGTTACATATGAAAGAGTTTCCTTTCAGAGTATACTGATGCAATAGCCCCAGACCTAGCTATCATACACAATAGTCTTGTGTAGTTCGCGAACGAACTGATTTGGAAGAGCACTCCCACAGGCGAACTACGCGAACTAGTTACCAGATCCCTCGCCTCTTAGTTTGTCCACTCCTTTTCCGAAGACTGGTGGGGAGCAGCGAGAGGACGCAAGAGCGTGCAGTATCACGTGATTTCCTTCTGCCAGTTACCGTCATTTCGAGCTGAGATGCAGCTTAACTGTAGTTTCATAGTTTACTGCCACAATTTTTTTTCTAATGTATTCAGCAGTGTCATAACAAAAGAGCTCTTTTAGTAGCGGGAGCAAACGCCAAAAAGAGCGGACGAACAAAAAAGAGCGACCTACTTCGCGGCCGAGCTACGAACTAAAAGGAGGGCTACCGGTCGCGAACTAAAATTTGCGCGATCGGTCGCGAACTAAAATATGGCCGAGAGCCATTTCAAGGTGAGCGTCTGCCTGCTACATTACATAGTTCAGTGCTACAAAATTTCTGATTCTAAGTATTCTGCACTCTGCAATATCTGACTAATAAATTCCATAATGCCAAGATAGACAAGCTTAAACTTCAACGCGAGAAATTATCCAAAAACTGTTTCTTTTGGTTTGCGTGATATCGTTAGCGGCTCACGCAGCAAGCGCATGAAGCAGCTAGGTGGGGGAACTTCCCCCTCCACCTGCATGCGCAGAGCACGCCGCTCAGCCGTCACTGGGAGCGGACGAACTAAAAGAACGGACTAGTTCGCGGCAAAGCCGCGAACTAAAGTGAACGCTCCCGATTGCGAACTATTATGCGCACGTCTAATGCACAACAGATCGCTCAGTGAAAAGGCCTGTACCCAAAGAATGGAAATTCTAAGTAAAACAGAGATCAGACAGAAAGGGCTCCAACTTTGGCAGCAATCTTGGGACAAAGAGGAATCTGGGAGGAGAACTCACGCTCTCCTGCCAGATATCCAGGAAAGATTGGGTATGAAACATTTCAAACCATCTAGGGGGATGCTGCACTTCCTCACCGGGCATGGACCCTATCCGACTTATCTATGTCGGTTTAGGAGACAGTCTACGTCAGCTTGTGTCTGTGGTGCCGAGATAGGCACGCCAGAACACATCATTTATGAGTGTCCTACGTATGACGACGTGGCTGCGGATCTCAGAAGGGATCTGCCTAGTAATAACACCTTTGAGCTCATACGAACCCCAGACACGTTCCGAGTACTCGACGAAATCGCCAATAATGTCTCGCGCAAAGTGCTTCGTGACTTTATCCTGAATCAATAACCGGATCTGACCCAAAACCCGATTGAGACAGCTACATCTGCCATGCCGCCGGGGGATGGACTGGTCTCCAGCAATGGAAGAATCCGCCATCCCCTGGATTCGGGGGTTAGATGTGGCAAACACCGAATTAGACCATAGACGTAAGTTAGATGTAGGTTTTTCTCAAATAGTAGAATAAGACACACAGGGGAAAAATTTTTGCGGGGGGGGGGGGGGGGGCTGTGGTGACAAAAGAAATTAGCCGCCCAGTGCCAGGGGCATGCTCACTGGGATTCGCTCGGTGAGCTGGCCACCAAAAGCAGGTTTGTAATGCTGGCACACATGTAACACCACAGCAGTAGCATAAGACACATCATCATACACAGCACCCAGTATAAACATCAACAACCAGCAAGATGTCCAGTGGTTTCTGCAGAAACATGTAATGTAATGAAATGCAATGTCACCATTTAGCCGTAAGAAATTTATGTATTATACTATTGTCCATTTTAGTCTTAGGTAATGGGTTGTATTATTTGATATTATAATAAATTATAATTATAATAATTTAAAAAAAGAATGGAAAGTTGCACAGGTCTCCAAAAGCCTCACGTAAATGAAACAGAAATGGACAGAGGGTAGGGCAGAGGGCTGTGGACCGAGGGGGAAAAGATATGGACTATCAGAAGAATAGAAGAAAGACATACATGGGCAACGGCGGAAACTAACGCTAGCTCGGTTCATAATCCTGGAGCATATTTTTTTCGCTCCCTGTCAGCACTGTGCGGTAAACAGGAAGCCTATGTGGCTCCCACTTGAGGAGTAAAGTGCGCCACTCGTGGAGCGATGTGGACGCTGATGTGAGGATGGCAGTGCTCCCGCGGCTTGCAGCTGTTGCCCTCGCCCTCGCCTCGCGCAGACTGGACCCTGGACCGTGTGGCCGGGACTTGCAGCTGGCTGGCCGCATTAATCAGACGGCTATCGACCTGCCGCCCAGCAGTTTTCCGCGCAATTTATCCGCCGCCCACCCGCGCGGGATAAACACGTTGCGGCCGCGCGACGCCAGCGCCCGGCGCGTGGGCGGCCGAAGGCCGAAATAGCGCCGCGCTCCGCGCCACGGCCGCTCCCGAGAAAGCAGCTCTGAACTGCTGACTGAGCACACCGCATCGTGGCTTAGGTCCCTGTTATAACGCTTCTGGGTGTGGTGTTGTTTGTTCTTTCGCACACATCCAAAGGCAGAGCCAACACGTACAAAATGTCACGGGGGAAAAGTCCGAAGTAAGAAGCATCACATATACACTGCTGGACAAAAATCTCGTTGACCCGAGACAAGATCAACTTTAGGTTTTTTTGCAAAATATTTGCGACAACAATAATAAAAGGAACTCTGTTGTTGTTGTGGTCTTTAGTCCGCAGCTCTCCACGCTACCCTGTCCTGTGCAAGTTTCAAATGTTCAAATGTTTGTATAGTCTATGGGACTTAACTACGGGGTCATCAGTCCCTAAACTTACAAACTACTTACGACCTAACTAAGCTTAAGGACGGCACAAATATCCATGCCCGAGGGGGGATTCGAACCCCCGACCGTAGTGGCCTTGCAGACCGTGACTGAAGCGCCTCAGTCCCCGCGCCACCGCGGCCGGCGCAAGTTTCTTCATCTGAGAATATGTTCGGCAACCTACATCCTTTTGAATATGTTTACTGTATTCGTCCCTCGGTCACCCTCTACGATTTTCATCCCACACACTTCCTTCTAATGCTAAGTTGACAATTCCTTGATGTCTCAGAATGTGTCCTACCAATCTATCGCTTCTCTTAGTCAGGATATGCGAGAAACTCCTTTTCGCCCCCATTGGGTTAAGAACCTCCTCATTAATCAAGTGATCTACCCGTCTAATCTTCATCATTCGTCTGCAGCACCACACTTCAAAACCTTCTATAATCTTTTTGTCTGAACTCCTTATCGTCCACGTTTCACTCCCATACAATGCTACACTCCAGAAAGGACTTCCTAACATTTAAATTAATATTGGATGAAAGCAAATTTCGCTTCTTTAGAAACGCTTTTCTCCCCATAGCCATTGTGCATTTTATATCTTCTTTACTTCGGCCGTCAGAAGTTATCTTGCTACCCAAATAACAAACTTCATTTACTACTTTTATTGTCTCATTACCTAATCCAATACCTGCAGCATCACCTGATTTTCTGACATTCCATTCCATTACCGTCGTTTTACTCTTGTTAATGTTCATCTTATAACTTCCTTTCAAGACACTTTCCATTCCATCCAACTGCTCTTCCAGATCCTTTGCAGTTTCTGACAAAATTACTGTATCAAACTGCTAAGTTTTTTTATTTTTTTTATTTTTTCTCCCTGAACTTTAATTCCCTCTCCAAATTTCTCCTTCCATTCCTTCACTGCTTGCTCAATGTACAGATTGAACAACATTGGGGAAAGGCTACAACCCTCTCTTACAAAGCAAGTATATAACAATGTACAAGTCGCTCATAAATTTCAGTATAGTAAACGGTATGATTTTTTCCTTTATTCGTAATTTTAAAACCCCTAGTGAGACATGCTGGCAGCGGCATTGACGCCACTCTTCACCCAAATGAGAAATAAAAAGTGTTTGACAATTAACTAGTTACATTTCACAAGGCCGGCCGCAGTGACCGAGCGGTCTGCGGCGCGCCACTCACAGCCTGCACGGCCGCTACGGTCGGGGATTCGAATCCCCCTCCCCCTCGGTCATGGATGTTTGTGTCGTCTTTAGTGTAAGGTAGTTCATAAGTAGTTTGTATGTTTAGGGACTGATGACCCCGAAGTGAAGTCCCTTACGCTTAACAAACATTTAAATATTTCACAAGGTGAGTGATAGCAAGAGAGTGACTTTAAAAGCAGGTTGCAAGGGACACGCATTCAGAGTTAAAATTGCCACGGTAGTTAATTACATACTGACGTAAACACTTTTCACAGATGACGAGACAGGAGCAGTGATAAAAAGACATGTCAACACTTTGTTCTGTCGATATGGAGGTTGCTGAAATTTTACAATGCAATGAGACACCACAAGAGATTTGCACGATGAACACTGGCAAACGAGTTTATATTCGGAACGAAGACCCCACAAGAGACAAGGGAGGGATAGGAAGCGCAGAATGGCACTAGAAGGGAGGGAAAGGGACGGGGAGGAGTGGGGCAGGATGGGACGCAACGACTCCAGGAGGTGGGGAGAGTCAAGCGAGCGCGAGAAAGGGAGGGAAGGGGGAGAGAGGGGGCGCATTAAATACGAGGAAGAACTAGGGCTGGTAGGAAGTATAGATGTCGGAATGAAGGGCATCATCCAGGAGGGGAAGCTGATGAAAGTTACCCTCAAAAAGGATATGGAGAGTGGAGGGAGGTAGGTATATGTTGGTAACAGTGCGGCAGAGCCCAAGATTCAAAAGGAGAAGAGATACCAGAGGGTGACGGCATTCTGTTTTGCAAGAAATGATATGGATATGCTCCCGAAATTTGAGGAAAATGACTAAGGTCGTGTAGGATCCATATGGGGGAATGGAGATCCGGTAAACAAGGCGGAGGGAGTGCCTTAAGGTTCTGGAGGGACGTATAATAGGCAGGTGGAAACTGCACAAGACAGGACGCACGAGGAAGTGGTAGATGTATTGGATGATGGAGGGGTTCAGCCACAATGTTTGGCAGAGCTTGAGCAGGTAGAGGGCTTTCTAACGGACAGTCTGAAGGTGGGGTTTCCAGTAGAGGGAGTGGTACAGGGTGAGGACAAGGTATTTGAGGGTGGAGGTTTGAGGCATGGGGCGGTCATAAAGAGTAAGGTAGGGGTTTCGGTGGTGGAAGGAGGGTGTGGCTCAACCTATTATGATTGCATGATATTTGTTGGGGTTGACAGTAAGGACCCACTGGTTGCAACTGAGCAGGTGAAACTGGAGCAGGTGATGGGACAGAGCAAGGGAGGGGTCAAGAGCTAGGAAGGTGATGTCATCAGCATACCGGAGGAGATGGCCAGGAGGCTGCAGAGGGAGATCTCTGGGGCACCTCAGCAGAGGGGTAAATCAAAAGGTAGTTGGAATTTTTGACACTGACGCAAGATGGGCGGTGGGAGAGAAAGGAAAGCCGGCCGCGGTGGCCGAGCGGTCTGCGGCGCGCCAGTCACGTTCTGCACGGTCACTAAGGTCGGAGGTTAGAATCCTCCCTCGGGCATGGATATTTATGGCGTCCTTAGTATTAGCTAGTTCATAAGCAGTTTGTAAGTTTAGGGACTGATGACCCTGTAGTTAAGTCCCATACGCTCTACAAACATTTGAAAATTTTGAGAGAAAGGAAACAAAGAATCGAACATAATTAATGGTAAGGGCGTAGGTCTGGAGCTTGATACGAAGACCAGTTGCGTTCTCGATGTTGAAGGAGACATATGTGGCAGAGCAACAGGAGTTCATCTGGATGAGGACGTGTTGGAAGGAAGCTTGCCTGGTTTAGGGAACATGAGTATGCAGGAGGTCTTCCACAGGTCTATGGAAAATCTGGTGTAAAGGATGACATTGTATAGGAAAGCAAGAACGACATGAAATGCATGAGAACAGGCACGGAGGAGCCTATAGGTTAGGCATTCGTGACCAGGAGCAGAGGTGCATTTTGTGTGACATTCTTTGTCAAGGGCCGTGATAGGTGTGTTACGTTCTGAGTGGGGAGGGTGGCAATGTGGTCCAAGTACCAAAAGCTGTGGATGAGCAGAGGCACAGAGGTGTCGGTGCGCTCATGGGCGCCAGGGTCAGGGGAGTAATCGAAACTGGTATTGTCTGTGACAGAGAAGACATCAACTAGATACGTGGCGAAGAGTTCTGCATTACTGGCCTTGTTAGGGAAGGAAAGGTCACTGTGAAGGAGAGGGAAGTGGGAACGGAGCGACTGGCAGTAAGGCGGTGGAAGGCTTACCAGTACTTGGAGGAGTTGACTAGGGAGCGATGTGTCAAGGTGGTTGCATGTCTGACGCATACTCCGTCGTCTTTCCACATTCAAGAGGTTTTTGGTGTGGCATTAGCTTTGCCAGTGTAAAATCTCCGAAATCCGCATAAAAATTAAAGGAACAGTCGTGAAATTCTAGGTAGAGTGATTTAATCAAAACGAATTCCTTTTGAAGAAGTCAGGTTGTAAGTACACTCCTGGCTATTAAAATTGCTACACCACGAAGATGACGTGCTACAGACGCCAAATTTAACCGATAAGAAGAAGATGCTGTGATATGCAAATGTTTAGCTTTTCAGAACATTCACACAAGGTTGGCGCCGATGGCGACACGTACAACGTGCTGACCTGAGGAAAGTTTCCAAAAGACAGTTGACTCGCGTTGCGTGGTGAAACGTTGTTGTGATGTCTCGTGTAAGGAGGAGATATGAACCATCACGTTTCTGACTTTGATAAAGGTCGGATTGTAGCCTATTGCGATTGCAATTTATCGTATCGCGACATTGCTGCTCGCGTTGGTCGCGATCCAATGACTGTTATCAGAATATGGAACCGGTGGGTTCAAGAGAGCAATACGAAACGCCGTGCTGGATCCCAACGGCCTCGTATCACTAGCAGTCGAGATGACAGGCATCTTATCCGCATGGCTGTAACGGATCTTGCAGCCACGTCTCGATCTCCGAGTCAACAGATGGGGACGTTTGCACGACAACAAGCATCTGCACGAACAGTTCGACGACGTTTGCAGCAGCATGGACTATCAGCTCGGAGACCATGGCTGCGGTTACCCTTGACGCTGCATCACAGATAGGAGCGCCTGCGATGGTGTACGCAACGACGAACCTGGGTGCGCGAATGGCAAAACGTCATTTTCTTCGGATGAATCCAGGTTCTGTTTACAGCATCATACTTTGTTCGAATATTATGTACTACCTCGAAGAGAACGACCTATTAACCAATAGTCAGCACGGATTCAGAAAGTATCGCTCTTGCGAAACACAGCTTGCCCTTTATTCACATGAAGTGTTAAGTGCCATCGACAAGGGATCTCAAATCGATTCCATATTTCTGGATTTCCGGAAGGCTTTTGATACTGTACCCCACAAGCGGCTTCTAATGAAATTGCGTGCTTATGGAATATCTCCCCAATTGTGCGATTGGATTCACGATTTCCTATCAGAAAGGACACAGTTCGTTGTAATTGACGGTAAGTCATCGAGTAAAACAGAAGTGATATCTGGCGTTCCACAGGGAAGCGTTATTGGTCCCCTACTCTTCCTCGTGTTTATAAACGATTTAGGAGATAATCTGAATAGCTCCCTTAGACTGTTCGCGGATGATGCTGTCGTTTATCGGTTAGTGAAGTCAACAGAGGATCAAAAGCAACTGCAAAGCGATTTAGACAAAATTTCTACTTGGTGCGAAAATTGGCAATTGACACTAAATAAAGAAAAGTGTGAAGTAATACACATGACCACTAAAAGAAATCCGCTGAACTTCAATTACGCGATAAATCAGTCAAACCTTAAGGTCGTAAATTCTACCAAATACCTAGGAGTTATAATTACGAACAACTTTGACTGGAGAGAACACATAGAAAATATTGTGGGGAAGGCGAACCAAAGGTTACGTTTCATTGGCAGAACGCTTAGACGATGCACCAGCTCCACCAAAGATACTGCCTACATCACACTTGTGCGTCCTCTCTTGGAGTACTGTTGCCCCTTGTGGGACCCTCACCAGGTGGGACTAACGGAAGATATTGAGAAGGTTCAGAGAGAGGGCAGCTCGTTTTGTTTTATCACGTTACGGGGGGAAAGCGTCACGGAAATGTTGCACGAATTGGGGGTGGAAATCATTAAAAGAAAGACGTTTTTTAGTTTCTTTTTCTGAATGTTGAAAATATTTTTTGCCCACCACCTATTAGGGAGACAAATATTTTGCTAGCACCCACCTACTTAGGGAGACATGACCATCCCAATAAAATAAGAGAAATCAGATCGAAAACGGAACGATTTAGGTGTTCTTTCTTCCCGCGCGCTATTAGAGAATGGAACGGTAGAGAAAAGTTATGAAGGTGGTTAATGAACCCTCTGCCAGGCACTTAAATGTGATTTGCAGAGTATCGATGTAGATGTAGATAATGGTTGCATCCGTGTTTGGTGACATCGCGGTGAGCGCACATTGGAAGTGTGTATTCGCCATCGCCATACTGGCGGATTACCCGGCGTATTTGGTATTGGATGCCATTGGTTACTCGTTTCGGTCACCTCTTGTTCGCATCGACGGCACTTTGAACAGTGGCCGTTACATTTCAGATGTGTTACGACCCATTGCTCTACCCTTCATTCTATCTCTGCGAAACCCTACATTTCAGCAGGATAATGCACGAACGCATGTTGCAGCACCTGTACGGGCGTGTCTGATAACGAAAATGTTCGACTGCTGCCCTGGCCAGCACTTCTCTAGATCTGTCACCAACTGAAAACGTCTGTTCAATGGTGGCCGAGCAACTGGCTCGTCACAATACGCCAGTCACTACTCCTGATGAACTGTGGTGTCGCGTTGAAGCTGCATGGGCATCTGTAATTGTACACGCCATCCAAGCTCTGTTTGACTCATTGCCTAGGTGTATCAAGGCCGTTATTAAGCGTACCGATTTCTCAGGATATATGCACCCAAACCGCGTGAAAATGTAATCACATGTCAGTTCTAGTACAATATATTTGTCCAATGAATACCCGTTTATCATCTTCATTTCTTCTTGGTGTAGCAATTTTAATGGCCAGTAGTGTAATAAAAAGTAGCTTAGCTATTGGAGTCGAGGAATTTAATGAGATTCGAAATTAAGGAGCTTCACAAGTCATGTTTAGGATGAACACTTACATTTTTCAGCACCTCTCGTTCAAAACATCTTTTCCTTGCTATTTGCCGAGCATATTCATCAAAAATATCTTCAAAACTCAATTTTGAAACCACCTGATGTTTCGCTGATAATATGGGTAGAGGAGACAGACGTTCTTGAGAGAAGTTCCTTTTGAAGTAATAATAAGAAAATAAATTCCAGAAGGCCTATTTCCCTGTCTACCTCCG
This sequence comes from Locusta migratoria, assembly GCA_026315105.1. Classification (NCBI taxonomy): domain Eukaryota; kingdom Metazoa; phylum Arthropoda; class Insecta; order Orthoptera; family Acrididae; genus Locusta; species Locusta migratoria. The sequence goes on from CM048745.1 coordinate 340,859,672, forward strand.
TAGCTCAGTGGCGGCGTTGCTGTCAGTGCAATAGGCCCAGGTTTGGTTTCCGGCAGGGGACTGGATATTGTGTGGTTATCATTATCGCTTTCATCTTCATCCACATGCGAGTCGCCGAAGTGGCGTCAGACGAAAGACTTGCCGTAGGCGGTCGCGCCCGTTGTGAATATCCCGGCCAATTTAAGCTGCCTGAGGTAGCATGTTGTTACATCATAGGAGTTACGAGTAGGAGTTTGGCATTCATATGAGGTAAGGCGACCACCTTTTTCAACGCTCAATGCGGAACATTTCGAGGATGTGAAGAAGACTAAGATCGCGTGACTCATTGTGCCAGTTGTTCTGAAAGTAGGAAAGAAATTTAGGCGAGCAGAGTATGCCTACTCATTTACTTTTAACGTGACATATCTAACATGAGTGACATTTTGTTCTTACTTTTGAATCTTTATTTACAGTGCATTTTCTCTAGTTTCTCTTTTGAATTTTAGATATTCATTCTCCATTACTTATTTCCGATCACCTTCGTCGCCTGTACTACTTATATTTGTTCCAGCTCTTAGAGCATCGTGCTCCACTCATTTTGATAAGTACTTTACTCCGCCCAATAATTGTTGTTTTGCAATAACCTCGATTTAAATTTGACAAAAACTGCTTTATAAAAGTATTTGAACTACTCTGTTATCTACTTTCTTTCGATAAAGTGAAGAGTTTAATTGTACCTTACTGCATGCAATGCTCACTTACTTCCGTAGTTGCATTTTCAGAATTTCACGACGTTTCCATTCCTGAAGGTAGTAACATGAATGCTGAGAGTGTATTTGCATGTCAGATTTTAACAACGTTTATACAGACTGTGATAATATTACATCATGTTTGCCGCCTTGAGCACCGAAAAGTATTCCATTACACTCACTGAAACGTACTTAAGAAGGCACAGAAGATATGCTAAAAACAGATTATTTAATACTTCATTCTATCACCAAGAGCAGTACCAGTTTTTTTAAAATCTAATTTAAGAAGACTGTCATTTATTCGTACATGATGCATTGTGCAGTGCCGCGGTGGAGTAGCCGAGCGGTCTAAAGCGTCTCGCTGCGGAGCGCGCGGTTGCTCGCCGTGGAGGTTCGAGTCCTCCCTGGGGCATGGGTGTGTGTGTTGTCCAGTGGCGTAACAATGGGGGGGGGATAGGAGCCCCCCAGAACCAGAAAAAAAACGAGAGACAGAGAGAGAGAGAGGGGGGGAGAAAATAAATCGTATAACAGCAATCTGGTAAAGGTAAAGATTTGAAACTTGGGGTGTTTTACCATAAGCTTTCATTGGGAGTGAATTAGTTTCTTCAACGGGAGTGGTAGATGGTAGTCTGGAAAGTGACTAAAATTTTATTCGTCAAGCAGATCTACCCCCCCCCCCCTCTCCCCCCCCCCCCCCCACACCCCAAAGCCAAGTCCTAGTTACGCCACTGGTGCTGTCATTAGGTTAGTTTACCTAGGTATAAGTAGTTTGTCAGCTACGGACTGATGACCACGCAGTTTGGTCCGATAGATTTACAGAACATTTGAACATTTGAGCATTTTGCAGTTGACTTCCAAGCAGTATGACATAGCGTGCCGTACACAAATAGTTTCGGCTTCTGTTCTTAGAAGAACAATTTTAAAATTGCGGAAATGCGGGACGCTTTTTCCATTTTGCGGGACATTTTCAGTAATTATCCCAATGCGGGACAACGAGTGGGAATGCGGGACTGTCCCGCAGAATCCTGGACGGTTGGCCGCGTTAATGTAAGGTACAGCAGGCACGCGAAAAAAACTCGATCTGCCAGGAGCCAAGTGCTTTAACGCCCCATTTGACTGTCCAGTGTTCACTGCGAGCGGAAAAGCGCCAGCACGGCCGAAGCTGTAGCAACTTGTTTTGTGGGAAACACCTGCTAACAGCTGACGGAACGGAGCTCGTACGCAGAGAGACGCCGAGAAACAAGGAATCGCTTACCTCTTAATTTAAGCCTGAGCTGTAGTCTTGTGTTGACATTGGATGTTTCTATAGCGCGTCAGTTTCATAACTTCTGGTTCCTTCGACCGCGATGCAGGGATAATTTTTTTAATATGAGACATACTTCAGTGGCCATAGACTTCTTAGTTACATTAAAAGTAATTTGAGAAACAAAATTGCTGGTGACAATTTTCAAATTGCATTCTATTATTTAGCGCAGGGCCCCTGTGCAAATGCACCGTCTTTACATGGCTGGCCCCGCTCTCAACTATAAAATGCGTCAAATACAATGAACGTTTCAAACCGTGATATGGACACAGGTTCTGTAATTTATAGTTGGTGGCAATTATTTTGTGAATTCCGCGGTGGAGTTGCCGAGCGTTCTAATGTGCCTTGCTGCGAAGAGGATGCTCGCTGTCGGAGGTTCGAGTTCTCCCTCGGGCATCGGTGTTTGTGTTGTCCTTAGCATAAGTTACGAATGACCAGCGCAGTTAAGTACCTAAGATTTACAATTTTTTTTTATTTTTTCGCAATGTAAGTCGTGGTAGCAACTTCTTTATTTATTTTTTAGGCGTTTCACCCCTGTAGCGCATCCTCAGAAATTCTTAAAATGCACCGGATGAGTAGAACTACAACAATTGGTAGCCCCAATCTGGCAGCGTCAAATCATTAAAACGGATATGGTGACAAAATCCATTTTAATGATTTGACGCTGTCAGATTGTGGCTAGCAATTGATTTAGCTCTACTCATCCGTTGCGTTATTTTAAGATTTTCTTAGGATGCTCCACAAGCGTGAAAAATAAATAAGAAAGTTGCAACCACGACTGTCTTTCATTGATAAAAATTTTTATTGATTGCTGTACCAGCCGGCTGATAATGGAGTGGAGAGTATTTTATTAAAATTTTTCTACGACATTAAAGATAATGAAGGAGCAATGAATTGAAATTTGTCAAGTGGCCGTAATCGAACCCGGACCTCGATGCTTACTAGGCAGACGTCTTACTATTACACCAGCACACCACTAACGATTAAGTCGCCTCGGAATAGTCTAAGTACTACTTCCTCCGCATCACAAAGTTTAATTCAGCTTCTTCATTTAATGTCTTGGACCCATTTGGGAGTATCTGAATTTATATTTAAATTGATATTTATATCACCTTAACAGGAATGTTCCAATACGTCCATTGCCGAGGTGCTATTCCGCTGCATGGAGAGCCTTGGCAGTAGTGGCAATATTTCATGGAACACAGAAGCTGAATTAAAGTTTGTGACGTGGAGGTAAGTCGTACTTGGACTATTCGGAGGCGCCTTAATCGTTAGTGTTGTGGTGGTCTAACGGTGCTAGGCGCCGTGGCTCTATGGGTAGTTCTTGTCCTTGCGGACGCTGATCCTGTTTGTTCGTTTTGGTTCTACCTGTTCTTTGGCTCAGTTTTTTTTATTACAGAGGGATGAATGCTCTCTGTAATAAACAAATTGAGCCAAAGATTTTTTATTACAGAGGGCTGAACGCTCTCTGTAATAAAAAAATTGAGCCAAAGAACAGGTAGAACCAAAACGAACAAACAGGATCAGCGTCCGCTAGGACAAGAACTGCCAATAGAGAGAAAGAAAAAAAAAAAAAAAAAAAAAAAAAAAAAAAAAAAAAAAAAAAAAAAAAAAAAAAAAACGGTAGGACGTCTGCCTAGTCATAATGTATTGGACATATTTGAGACGAATAACCGTCTCAGGATATCTGAATTTATATTTGGATTTTTTCTTTTATAAACGATTTCGAGTGTAATAAATCATGAAATTTTACATGCGCGAACGGTAACCAGAGAAGGCACAAAATTTTGTAAAAATGCTTTGTAACTTTCTGCCGCTGAACTTCTCAGTTTCTCACAGTGATGAATACGTTAGTAAACATACAGTGTTTTCTTCCAAGTCTAGATTGCGTGACAGTCAAACTATACTGTAGAACTAAGCTGATGCCTCGGCGCTGTGGAGAGACGGTACTGATGAGGTAACGCACCGGCGAGGTGGCCTGAGTGAGAAGAAGAAGAGGAGGAACGAGGACAGTTGAAAGGGAGTATGGGAGAGGTAGGGACAGAGACACACACAAAAGCGACAGGAAGAAATAAACAGAGAGACGGGTCCATTGGGGCGCAGGTCGTCGGCTGTGCCGGATTTAGCCGCCTGCACTGCACTGCACGGCCGATTGCGCTGTCGGACCGCCGCGATCGGCCGGCTGCGGGCAGTGCCAGGCTAGCTAGCGCTGGCTGCTGATTGGCTGCTGGCAGCGGCTGTCACTCAGCGGGACAAGCAGTGCTGCCCTCTGCCCTGCCCTGCTCTGACGTCACGGCCTCCCAGCTGCGCCCAGCTGCTCCACCGGCAGCTCTGCTCCGTAGAGGCACTGCAGCACCAGGGCCGTTCCAGCTGAACGTGCACTCACTTTCTCATACGAGTTGTAATTAAAATTAAAAACACCCCAGATAGCAAACTTGTTGTTTCCATTTCATAAACGGTTTCGGTATATTGTAGACCATCTTCAGACAGATACCACTACGGAGACCAACTTTTCTAAACGAAAATGAATACACTCTTCCAAATTCTGAAGGTATCAGGGGTAAAATATAGGGAGCGAAGTGTTACATTCAACCTATACAAAAACCAGACATCAGAGTCGAAGGGCAAGAAAGGGACGCAGAGGTTGGGAATGGAGTACGACAGGGTTGTAGCCTTTCTCCAATGTTGTTCAATCTGTACATTGAGCAGGCAGTGAAGGAATGGAAGGAGAAATTTGGAGAGGGAATTAAAGTGCAGGGAGAAGAAATAAAAACATTGTGGTTTGGTGATGACATAATAATTCTGTCAGAGACCGCAAAAGATCTGGAAGAGCAATCAAATGAGATGGACAGTGTCTTGAAGCGAAGATATAAGATAAACATTAACAGGAGTAAAACGAAGGTAATGGAATTCAATGTCAGAAAATAAGGCGATGCTGAAGGAATTAGATTAGGTAATGAGACAATAAAAGTAGTAGATGAGTTTTGTTATTTGGGTAGCAAGATAACTTCTGATGGCCGAAGTAAAGAAGATATAAAATGCAGAACAGCTATAGGGAGAAAAGCGTTTCTAAAGAAGCGAAACTTGTTAACATCCAATATTAATTTAAATGGTAGGAAGTCCTTTCTGAAAGCATTTGTCTGGAGTGTAGCATTGTATGGGAATGAAACGTGGACGATTAGATCAGATAAAAAGTTGATAGAAGCTTTTGAAATGTGGTGCTACAGACGAATGATGAAAATTAGATGGGTAGATCACGTAACTAATGAGGAGGTGCTTAACCGAATCGGGGAGAAAAGGAGTTTCTGGCATATCCTAAGAGAAGGGATAGATTGGTTGGACACATTCTATCAAGGAATTGTCAACTTAGCAGTAGAAGGAAGCGTGTGGGGTAAAAATCGTAGAGGGAGACCGAGGGACGAATATAGTAAGCAGATTCAAAAGGATGTAGGTTGCCGAACGTATTCTCAGATGAAGAGACTTGCACAGAACAGGGAAGCGTGCGCAACTGCATCAAACCAGTCTGTGGACTGAAGACCACAACAACACATATATCTTTGACCAAAACATAAGGGAGATTAAGAGCACAGCGAAATTTTCACCAAAATCAAAGAAGTATTTGTAAGAGACAACTATTTACGTACACACCACAAATACTTGTACATATTTTGCAACAAATTTTGCCTCTGTCAGTAGTTTTACATCATTTTTAACAAAATCATAGAATTCACTGCATGAATAATGAAAATTCATGGGAAATTGCAGTTCAGATTTGATAAGGTTTATGCTACTTCTATTGCTTACATTTGTCCACTTATTATTCATAAGAGAAAATACTCTCTCGGTGTGAGCATTGCTTCCTGGTATACTCATATCAGCTTGCCAAAGTTCTCAAAATTACCATTATTTGATTTCAAAGTTGTAAAAACCTTTATCCATTTCTGGCTGGCGTTACCCTCTAAAGAGACAGCACATTTCATCTATCATTAGAACAACAAATTTCATCATATAAATCGTCTTCATTCACACAGTGTAACGATACACTAGAATTTTTATTTTATTTTTTTGTTTCTCTTTTTTTTTTTTTTTTTTTTTTTTTTTGATCAGCGATGCCTATCGCCTCCGGTTCCCTCTGGCTCGCAATGTAACTAACTTCATTTCGTTCGTCATTTTTTACTTCCGGACAAGCGAAAAGACGGAACCGCGATCGTAGTTTTGTATCACTCTCTTGTCTGTGTCCGATATGTTCATGTATCAATTCAATGTAAGTAATTGTGAAGCATGTTGTTGCTAAAATATATTACTTAAATTTAAAATCACCCCCTCTCTTTACCTTTTATTTAAATGAATCCAAGTCAAATATTTATTTTATAAGGTTTTCAGCTCCTCGACGTCCGTAATAGTTTAATATTCAGATCGCTTTGTATGTCTTTAAAATTTCACTTACTATTAGTCATTCTTAAATAATACCTAGCTTGACTTCAGAACCTGCAATCATTTCTTTTGTAATTTTACGAAGCCCTATCTTTTTCTTTATCTTTCTATCATTACCATTAACTTCATGTTTCATCCATGGTCATACAACAGTGAGAGTGAAGTGAACTGTTTGAGCATTAGTCTGGTACGGAAAGTATCTCGAACATTCTCATACTAAATAAGAAAAGATTCACATTTTCAGCTTCTGCACTACGAAGCGTAGGATCCAGCTAGATGCTTTCCGTAAGTCTTATAACGTGCCGCTGCTTGTGTGGTGCCCTACTTTAACATTCAACCTGTGGGTTATTTGGTTTAATGTTAATAAATATTAATTTTTGGTTTGTTTTCACTGAATTATTTAGAATTCAAAATTTCGATACAACCAAATCTTTGTCCAAATTACAATCACGGAATCAAATTTAACAATTTATGGCTTCATACGAAATCAAGAGTAACGTTATAACAGTACAAGTTGATACATTCTACACCTTCATGCCTATCATTAAATGTTAATTCCCTTTTCAGACGTAATGGGACTAAATTCTTTAAATTATCATCAAATTTTTAAGTAAGCATACAAAGAATCATATGATTCAATTAAGTTGTTCCCGCTAGTAGATTTCAAATTTGAATCAAGAACAGTGGCTAATAATTTATGAGTAACACTGCCAAAAAATCTATCTTCCTTTTTCTGTCTAACTTTACTAATTAGTAACTGTACATCTTCATGAGATTCCATAATACTAATTCTCCAAATACTTTGCTTTTTTAATAAAAATATTTCCAATATTCAGAAAGAAATTAATATAGGCTGAACAATTGTTTCTACTTCTGTGCTTTCATTGGAAAAATACTTTTTCAAAACTTTAGGACAGTCTGAATCATCTACGCTTTTAAAACAGCATTTTTATAGGCTCCCAATATTTTACAAGCCCTTCTAAAGCAGGCGTGAGATATAACAATCTAGTATTCACATGTCGCAAGATTTCAGCCCATTCAACATCAACAAATTAAAAAATGATTTTAACGTTTCCCTTTGTTTGGCAGAACAGGAAAAGTGACTATATATTTTCAATACTAACACCTCAACATCTAGATATTGTAAAAATTACTTGCTCTTATCATGGCATTATTAATCACATGATTAGAACAATTTGCTTTAAGGATTTTTTCATTCTCATTACTTAATAGTTTCATGACTGAATGGTGTTTGCCACAATTTATATTGGCACCATCAGCACAGTATGATGATATATTACTGATATTCAAATTATATGATTTCACTGAGTTTTTTAAAACCTCTGTACATCAATTGCACTTTCACCTGTCTGTTTTACAAAATCTAAAAATTTGTTTTGAAATCCACTAAAGAGGTCAAAATATCGTATTACAAGTGGAAACATTCTCCTGTTTAGGTGATTGGAGGCATCTGTTGCTAAAAAAAGAACCTGCAACATTTCTTGGCGTTCAAAAAATCGTTCACACGTCTTGGGGCCAATACGTTTATTATGATAATTTCAGCTTTAGTTCGTCTGCAAGACGTTTTCTTTGACACATTAGATTCACTGAACGCGTTTTTTGAAAATTTGACAATTGACTCTAAATAATGAGACGTGTGAAGTCGTCCACATGAGTACGAAAAGAAATCCGTTAAACTTTGTTTACAAGATAAATCAATCAAAAATGAAGGCCGTAAACTCCACAAAATATCTAGGAATTACTATTTGTCAGACATAAACTGCAAAGAACACGTAGATAATGTCGTGGGAAAGGCGAACCAGAGACTGCGTTTCATTGGCAGAACCCTTAAAACATGCAACAGAACTACAAAAGAAGCTGCATACACTATGCTGTCCGTCCATTTTTAAGTATTGCTGCCCAATCTGGGATCCTTATCAGGTGTGTTTGACGGAGGTCATCGAAAGAGTCCAAAGAAGGGCAGCTCTTTTGTATTGTCATGATAGAGGGAAGACAGCGTTACGGAAATGATTCAGGATCTTGAATGGGAAGCATTTCAAGAACGGCGGTTTTGGCTGCGGCGTGGGCTACTTAAGAACCTACAATCACCAACATTCTCCTCCGAATACGAAAATATATTGTTGGTTCCCATCTACATAGGCAGAAATTATCATCAGAATAAAATGCGAGTAATCAGAGCTCGAACGGAGAGATTCAGATGTTCTTTCTTACCGCGCGCTGTTCGAGAATGGAATGGGAGATAAATAGTATAAAGGTGGTTCGATGAACCCTCTGCCAGGTACTTAAATGTGATTTTCAGAGTCTCCCATGTAGATGTAAATTACACCGTCCATGCTTGTATAGCTTAGATTGTGTTACACTGTGTGGTAGATTAATGGAAATTCACCAGCAATGGTTTTCATGTCTTCGTTTGTTAGACATTTGCTGAGGTGAGGAGATATGAAGAACGTAGTTATCTTGGATGAATTAGTGACAACATTTGCTTTGTTTTTGTGACGTACAAGAAGTTGACACAGAAAATTTCAAATTACAATGTTTAATATACTTCATTCTGTATTACTTGATATTATTATTATCTCATATATTTAATTACAAAATATTTAAATTTTTTGCCGAAATTTTTGCAAAATCATAAGACTACAGAAAGAATCAAAGACTGCCATAAAACACACCAATGCGATTATCTACATTCGTCTACATGTACATTCGTATAGCGCAAGCCACCTCACGATGTGTGGCGAGGATACTTTGTGTACCAGTCTCTTCCTACTATTCCAGTCGCGTATGGTTCGTGGGGGAAGTGATTGTATGCCTTTGTGTGGGCCCTGATCTCTGTGACGTTATCCGGGTGCTCGCTTCGCAACATATACTAGCAGGAAGAAATACATTGGTTGACTCTTCATGAGATGAGTGTCTAGGAACTTTGACAGAAAAGCGAACCGCGATATAGAACGCCTCTCTTACAATGTCTGCCTATGGAACTTCCTAATCACCTCTGTGACGCTTTCGCACTTACTAAATGACTCTGTAACGAAGTGTGCTGCTCTCCGTTGGATTTTCTATATGTTTTCTATAAACGCTAAGTGGTAGAGATTCCACAGTGATGAGCAGTAGTCAAGCGATGGCCGAAGGAGAGTTTTATAACCTACTTCCTTTGCTGACGGAATACACTTCCTGAAAACTGCAGATTTTTGAGTAGCTGTATAGGGGTCTAAGCACTCTACGTGCTTTGTAATATGCTGGAATGGTAGATAAGAGAAATAATTAGGGAAAAGACCACCGAATGGATCACAGAATGGGTGCAAATAAAATAATAGTAAGGGCACATTAAAGAAAAGGGATTTTAAGATTAAGGAGCGAGCCTTATAAAATGACGACAGTAGAGAATATACTTACAAGAAGACCGAAAGACAGAAACAGAGAATAAAAGAAGTGAATACTGGGCAGAGCGGACAGATGAAAGTGATGAGATGATAGAATAGGATGGACCGAGGCATTGGTTGCAAACTGAAGCAGGAGGATAAAGACTAACTGAGGCGTTAGTAATACAATGCAACAAAATAAACAGCTTGCTATTGTTGGCCAGTTTCATAGAAAAATGTTCGATTAATTTTAAAGGTGCAACTTCACTGGAAACTTGAGCATTAGTCTGTGAGCCCCACATCCCCTGCACAATGATAACGGTGTTCTTGTAGCCGACTGCGATGTATTCAATTCTTCACACTCATCTATATCTACCTCTGTTTCTACATCTCTTTCTCTGCATTTAGACATATAATTTACTAAGGGATTTCTGACAACAATGTCATTCTACTGATCTGAGCGTGGAATGTTAGATCCCTTAATCGGGTAAGAAGGTTAGAAAATTTAAAAAGAGAAATGGATAAGCTGAAGTTATATATAGTGGGGATTAGTGAAGTTCGGTGGAAAGAGGAACTGGATTTCTAGACAGGTGAGTAAAGGATTACACAGTGCGGACAGGAAGAGGACAGAGGCTTTTGAAATTTGGTGTTACAGAAGAATGCTGAAAATTAGGTAGATGAATCGCGTAACTAATGAGGAGGTACTTAATAGAATTGGGGAGAAAAGGAATTTTTGGCATACATTGACTAAAAGAAGGGATAGATTGGTAGGATGCATTCTTAGATATCAAGGAACCGTAAATTTAGCTTTGGAGGAAAGTGTGTGGGGTAAAAATCGTAGAGAAAGACCTCGACACGAATACAGTAAGCAGATTCAAATGGATGTAGGGTGCCGTTCTTATCAGGAGATGCAAAGGCGTGCTCAGGATTAGGGTGGAGAGCTGCATCAAACCAGTTTCCGGACTGAAGACCACAACAACAACAAGAAGGAAAATCTACCAGCCTTAACTACCTAGTGTCGTATTCTGTTCGCTTTTTGACCAAAGGACAAACTTAATAACATGCTGATTGCCGCAACAGAAATTGACGCCGTTACTGCTCATAATTTTTTCTATTTTGCCAATACTGACGTTTGGTCCTTTCGGTCATAATCAACAGCCCTACAAGAAAGCACACAAACTTAATTGTCTAATTTCTATTAACAAACTAAATGTATGGTAGTATAACTGATAAACCGGCGAATCTTTGTGGTTGGCTGCCCTGTGACCGCCGTGACGTTGAGCAACAGAGCGACAATACCAAAATGCATCGCTGATTGTGCCGTCGATTAGCAACGCTATATCGGCCCTTCCAGGGTAAATATAGCGCCCACTGCAACAGTCGATGCTATCTGCATTCGCTCAGTACATCGGCGGCTATATCTGCAACTTCATTATCCCTGTAATTAATCTTTTGCCATTGTCTGCGGACCACTAGTAGTTCATGACTGAATTTTGCATGCAATGTTTTCAATATTTTATTACTAAATCTGATTAGGTACAAAGCTCCTCGTTACCTAGGAGCAGTGAGAGCACTCATGTTTGTTCGGAAATGAATGTCATGACAAGTGACGAAGTGAGACTTTCAAATAGATGCTAACCAAATAGGTGTTTTGCAATATGAGATATCGCGGTTGGGGTATTTTTCTATGTCACATTCGCTTTCATAATTCCGTATTAGGAGCGACGGAAACGCTGTCTAGCAAAATGTTCAAATGTTTGTTAAGCTTAAGGGGTCATCAGTCGCTAAACTTACAAACTACTTATGAACTACCTTATACTAAAGACGACTCAAACATCCATGCCCGAGGGGAGATTCGAACCCCTGACTGTAGCGGCCGTGCAGAGTGGCGTGCCGCAGACCGCTCGGCCACTGCGGCCGGCCGCTGTCTCTAGCCGCTGGCTGATTAAGGAACAATAAATGTTTTTTGGTACGATTTGTTAAAATACTGTGACGTAATATAAATCGCCAGAGATTGTGCATTAAGTAAACCGGTACTAGCTGTATGCTATCCATAGGATCTTTCACAAAGCCCGAGTGGTTTGTTTACATTGACTTTTTGCTGAGTGTGCTTTAAGATTGAGCAACACAGATTGTTATCAGCATTCCTGCACTGCCGAGGAAATTGTTAGGGTAGAAAATTGTTGTGAATGACTAAGATCTGATCGAGACGAACTATCTCAAGTACATTTATATTTCGGTATCAAATCAAGAGTGGAAATGCCGAACATTTTGCAAGTGCCTAATCTCATCTTTGTGGAGAGAATCAGAAATTTCTTTCTTCCTTTTTCTTTTATGAATTTATCAATTGTTTTAAAAAATAGATTGTATGACTTTATATAATAAAAGAAACTATTTTGGAAATTGAAATAGAAATGTCCTCTTATGAAACAATCAATGAATTCTGGAGCCGCTTCAGCTGTTTTTATTGAGATCCTTTTATGTACAGGTCCACAACCGGTTTCGCGTCAGTAGAGACGCATCTTCAGGTGTTACTGTGTTAAAAAACAAAACAATAATTAAAATTACAGGACCAATAACTTAATAAACGCGATACATGAATTGAACAAGGTATTAATTACAACTTTTTATTCTCTCGTCATAATTCGCTACTGAGTCCCAACATTCTAGTTGGTTTCATCCGTCAAGTGGTTAAAATTAAATAGGGCCAAATACATGGGTCCAAGTCCAAAATCAAATGGTTGTCTTTCAGGATAAAAAACATGGATGTTAAAATGTGGGACATGTAGTCGCGTGATTTTGACCACCGTATTTTAAACGGGAATACCAAACCATCCAGTATTTAGCATATTCAAACGGCTATAGTACAGATTACGTAGATAACATTAATAAGGAGATAATGAAAAAGTTACGGACAACACCACCTATTACTCCTAGGCAAGAAGAGAGGACACACATAACTTTATTACCAGCAGATCAGGACAAGAAACTAAGTTACCATAGAGTCCCATACTTAGGAAATTTATCGGACCGGATAGGTAAGCAACTTAGAAAGAAGAACATTATTCCAGCCTTCTTCATTCCAAAAAACGTCGGAGCCAGATACAGACACAAAGAAACGTCAAAATTTAATCCGTATAAGGGAACAGGTGTCTATTCAATCACCTGTAATGACTGCCCACAAAAGTATATTGGACAGACAGGACGAGGCTTCGACGTCCGTTTTAAAGGACATACAAAATTGACTAATTCAAAGTCCGCCATCACCGTACATTTAAGGGAAACCAAACACACAATATCCAGTATAGAAAACAACCTAACTATTCTACACAAAGAGAGTAAAGGTAACATCCTAAATATTCTGGAAGAAGTGCAGATCATAAGATCTTTAAAACAGTCAGCTGCTCAAACACTGAATAACCAAACCGAGTTAAAACACCGTTCCATTCTGGCTAATTTTGATTATCTGAATCTAAATTGAATGTCCCTTCACTCAGCTCCATGCCAGAATGAACATCTTCAATTTTATATTTACAAATTTTGCCGAATGACATTCAGGGTCTTTCGAGAATTTTTCTACAAAGATTATCACCGCCAGAAATATTACCCCAACCTACATGTTCCTAACAATTAAATTACACGCCAGTTCTTGTGTTTCAATTTTGTAATACGAGCCCCAACCTTCAGTTGTTTTCTCTGACTGACAGTCCAGGTACCATACTACAGCGCGCATGCGCAAGTTTGTTTTCCTCCATCACGCCGCACCACAGCCCGCGTTCAGTTTACTTCGCCACTTCGCAGTGCACTCCTCTACGCCTCCATAGGTCTGCTACAACTTGATGTTTCTAATTACAGACCTTCAGTTTATTTTTACAATGGCCACCTTCACTGCATTGCCAATCTACGGGTAAGTCATTTTAACAAGTTTTAAAGCTCCCCATTCCTAACGATTACTTAATTTTGTCAACTGACGTAGGTGCAACCCTCCCCCCCCCCCCCTCCATCAACTACTCTTCCCCTATGATTTATTTTATGACTATAGACACAAATTTGTCACGTGTCTTTCTTTTTACCTTCAGGTTTTATCGAAAATACGGTGGTCAAAATCACGCGACTACATGTCCCACATTTTAACGTCCATGTTTTTTATCCTGAAAGACAACCATTTGATTTTGGACTTGGACCCATGTATTTGGCCCTATTGAATTTTAACCAATTGACGGATGAAACCAACTAGAATGTTGGGACTCAGTAGCGAATTATGACGAGAGAATAAAAAGTTGTAAGTAATACCTTGTTCAATTCATGTATCGCGTTTATTAAGTTATTGGTCCTGTAATTTTAATTATTGTTTTGTTATTTAACACAGTAACACCTGAAGATGCGTCTCTACTGACGCGAAACCGGTTGTGGACCTGTACATAAAATGATCTCAATAAAAACAGCTGAAGCGGCTCCAGAATTTATTGATTGTTTCATAAGAGGACATTTCTATTTCAATTTCCAAAATAGTTTCTTTTATTATATAAAGTCATACAATCTATTTTTTTAAAACAATTGATAAATTCATAAAAGAAAATGTATTTACTCAGCTGCGGATGCCCCAATTATAAAATAACTTGTTCTTTCTTCCTGTTCATAATTTCTTTGTATCCAGAACACTATTTACATATTCTCATTCTCAGAATGATGCCGCTCGCCATGTTATTGCAAAAAAATAAATGAATAAATAAATAATAAAATAAAATAAAATGAGAATTTAGAAAATAAAATCGTGAAAATAGGAATGTTTAAGAATGAGCCACATTACGAAACTGACTACTTGTATGTGTCAATAATAAAGTTTTAGTTTCAGGTGCCAATAATATTTAGGATCTTCGCTTTATTAATAATTACTCAACAGTATATAACAATAAGATTTTAATTAGTGGGATTATAGCCAACGAAAATGATTTCTCTTAGCTTTCCATATTCTGTCAAGAGAAGGGAAAAAAATTAAATTCAAGAAAATGTCGTGCAGTGTTGACTTTTCTTATGCAACTCCAGTCGTGGGATCAGACATTGCGAGGTGGTCCCCTGGGCAAGTAAAGTTAATCGAAGATACCATAAAGTAAAATTCCCCTGCTAACAGCAGACACTATATCAACGGGCGACAGTCATATTGGGACGAATGGCTGGATCTCGCTACCTTTATGTTTAGTACCACAGTCCATAGTGCAGCAAATTATACACCAAATGAATTGTTTTCAGCATATAACGAAGCAAACAGTGTATGTTGCAACGAGATCTTGCAGCTGTCAAAATTACGATGGCTCTATTCTTGAAAGATAAAAATAAGACACATGCACCAGTGGGTCATAGATCATACGAAATAGTGTAGGGCGCAAAAAAAGGAGTACCTTGATAGCGATCAGAATCCAAAAGACTTTAAATAGGGGTCCAAGAAGGTAATTTGCAGCAATGATCGTTCTTTGTATAAAAATAAAATAAAATAAATAAAAATAAGAAAAACCTGTTTTATTTTGCAGATCTGGATTTCGACAAGTGATTTGACTTTGTCAATGCATACATTGTTTTTTCAATATGCTATGCTGGTGCATTGTTTAACCCCTATACACGCTACTATACAATACACTATTCACAGTTTAATTTAAACGCATCAAAGGATTAACACTGTGCTTATTTTTCCTAAGACTGCGGCTCCCAAACTATTGTGTTTGGTGAGGCCTATCTAGGATATAATAGGCGTCGAATACTAGATTTTTATTTATTACCTTATTTTTACTTTGGGCTTTCCATTTTTGATTTTTTATGAACCGGTCTGTATTATTGCGAACAAAATGAGAGAGACAACAACTATTCATATCAGCCAAGCCACTTATAAGTTTCTTAGACTAACCAGCAGCTATTCTTTTATTATATCTTTGGTGTATATAAAATAATATAATAAAACACATATCAGTAAATTATAGAAGAATAAAAATAGTGCAGCAATTTAAACACCTAGGAGAAATTATAATACATAATGTGGACGAAAACTCTGCTTGGTAAAAAGGAACTAATAAAACTCAAAAGCTAACATGGTGTACAACAAAAATGGCTATCAATTGAAACATAATTAAAATGCTACACGACAGAGGTTCAGCCAGAGGTAAAATATGCTTACAAAAATCTTGTATAAAGTCACTAAGAAAAAAAGAATTCACAAATTAGTGAAACTAGAGAGAAGAACATCTAGGACATGCATAAAAAAATACCAATAGAAGGGACAATGGTGGATGGTACCAAATGAAGTAGTGTATAGGAAACTGGAGTCCATGACAGATACTATACGTAAGAAAAGGATTTCTTCCTTCAGCTACATCATTAGCGAAGAACATTATAGAGAAACTGTGAAATCTGAAGTAGGATGGATCAAGAAAATTAGAGAGGACATGGAAGAAATAAAACCAACACTGTATGATCAAAATATCCACGGGTGTACTGCCGGTCTATAGTGTCCAACGGGCACAATATTTCGGCGATCATACATGTCGCCATCATCAGGTGAACTGACGGACTGAGCTCCTGGAAACGCGCCGGCACGGAGATCCGCACGCTACGGCTGCTCGAAGGGAACTGGGTTCTAGCCCGGTAGCGGGCCATTTAAATACCCGCGGCGCGCGGAGCGACCCCTCCGCGGTCCGCGCCCCACGCCGCGGCCGCGCAGTGGAACCGATTGCGCCGGCGTCTGAGAAGACGTCGGTGTGAGGGCTCTGTCCGCCGTGGTCGTCACTTCGTTACGTTTGCTAGATTTACTCTTAATTAATCCAATCGCTGGTTCCCAAACTTTGCTAAGATTATAGCCAGAGTCACGGTTTATGAGGTCGTCACTTGTGCGAATTTCAATGGCCTCTCTAACGACGCAGTCCCAGTATCTCGACGTCTGTACCAGAATCCTAGTGTGTTCATACTCCATGGCGTGATTCTCCGACAAACAATGTTCAGCGACCGCCGACTTGCTCGGATACATCAATCGTGTGTGCCTCTGGTGTTCAACGCATCGATCCTCGACGGTACGCATCGTCTGTCCAATATATGACTTTCCACACTGACACGGAATCTGGTACACGCCCGCCTTCCTCAAACCGAGATCATCTTTAGCGCTCCCCACCAGTGCACGAATTTTATTCGGCGGACAAAAAACAGTTCCAACCTGGTGTTTTCTCAAAATGCGGTCGATCTTCCCTGAGAGTGCGCCGGTATATGGAACGAACGCAGTGCCTACATCCTCCCTTGCGTTTTCATCCGTTTCCACAGGTTGTGTTGTAGTGGTTGGGCGGAGAGCCCGCTGAATCTGCCACTCTGAGTACCCATTTTTTCGAAATACAGTTCTCAGGTGTTCCAATTCCTGGGGTAGACTCTCTGCGTTGGAGATAGTGCGCGCCCTATGTACTTGAGTTTTAAGTACCCCATTCCTCTGTGAAGGGTGGTGACAGCTGTCTGCGTGTAAATACAGATCAGTGTGCGTTGTCTTCCGATATACACTATGACCCAGGGTGCCGTCAGCTCTTCTCTTGACCAAGACGTCAAGGAACGGCAATTTACCCCCCGTTTCAGTCTCCATAGTGAATTTGATGTTGGGGTGTATGGAGTTCAGATGTGTAAGGAAGTCAAGGAGTTTATCCATACCATGCGGCCAGATGACGAAAGTGTCGTCCACATAACGGAAAAAGCAAGTAGGTTTCCAGAAAGATGATGCAAGGGCTTCCTCCTCGAAATTCTCCATGTATAAATTTGCGACCACAGGGGAGAGTGGGCTACCCATGGCGACTCCCTCCGTTTGTTCGTAGTATTCGCCATTGAAAAGAAAATACGTGGAGGTCAAGACATGCCTAAAAAGTTCGGTGGTCTTCTCGTCAAATTTCTGACCAATCAAATCTAGTGACTCTCGAAGGGGCACCCTCGTAAACAACGAAACGACGTCAAAACTTACCATGATATCTGACTCATCCAGCCTGAAGTTGTTAAGGCGTTTCACAAAATCCACGGAATTACGGATGTGATGAGGGCATTTACCCACATAAGGACTTAATATTCCCGTCAAGTATTTGGCCAACAAATATGTAGGTGCCCTGATGTTACTGACAATGGGACGTAACGGCACCCCATCTTTGTGAACCTTAGGGAGTCCATAAAGTCTTGGCGGTACCGGACCTTGAGGTAAAAGTTTCTTGGCGACACCCTCCGGTAAATCCGCATCCTTGAGAAGCGCCCTCGTCTTGTTTTCCACCTTCTTTGTGGGGTCAACGCTGATCTTCCGGTAGGAATCGTCATTTAGCAGGCTCTGCATGATGCGGTCTCAGTTTTAGAGAAAGGACTCAACTTTGCTCCTACCCCCAAGTTCACACCTGTCGCAGAAATTATTAGTGCTGTTGAACAGGTTGCAGTTCGACTTCCGCCTGATTCAGCTGAGGAAATACGTCGTGAAACTTGTCGTGCATTGACGAAATCCAAGCCCACGAAGTCAAACATCACTAGTAAAGAGAGGGCGGCCATTCGTGACCTGAGGGAGCGCCCTGATATTGTTGTCTTACCGGCTGACAAAGGCAATGCTACGGTTGTTGTCTCCCATAAGGACTACACTGAAAAGATGCAGAGCCTGCTAAATGACGATTCCTACCGGAAGATCAGCGTTGACCCCACAAAGAAGGTGGAAAACAAGACGAGGGCGCTTCTCAAGGATGCGGATTTACCGGAGGGTGTCGCCAAGAAACTTTTACCTCAAGGTCCGGTACCGCCAAGACTTTATGGACTCCCTAAGGTTCACAAAGATCAAATACGCCGGGAGAAACTGAAGAATCACAACACTGTATGATTTGCAAAACGAAACAAAAAATCTCAAAAACTAAAAAACAAGATTTAAACTAAAAATAGACAAACGACACACAATGAAGAAGGTATTTACAGGGAAGATCCGAACGAATGAAAAGATTCCGTGCAATTTGGATAGAACGAAATATGCAGTTATGGATGAAGAGGATCAGAAAATGATTGACTAAGTCGTCGAATGAGGCTGTAAAAGGCAAATAATAATAATTATAGTAATATCTGATTTGCTCCAAATTAGATATTCCGAAAATCAAAACAAATTATGGTGAAATCAACAGAGTCAACAGAGTCGGCGAAGTTATTGAACAAACAGGACTCGAGAAAATAGCACAAAACAACCGATTACAGAAAATCAAGAAAGCATTCTGAATGTCAAAAGGAACTAAAATCAGAGACTACAACACAGTTAGCAAACTTACAGTCACATATGTAAGTGAAACGCTCTCACTGAATAGAAAACTAGATATACAAGAAATTAAGAAAGTAGAGAGAAAAATTATTAGAAAATTCTTGGACCACATACACACAAGATGGATACAGACTGCAGACTTTCGAGACAACCGAAAAACTATCAAATATCGAAACTGACATCAGAAAGAGACGAATCAAATTTTATGGACACCTAAACAGATTACCTGGAAACAGGTTAAATAACGTCTACAGGACTATGTGACATCACTTAAAGCAACAATACCCTGGGTAACTGAAGTTAAGAAGGATTTGACAAAAGCAAAAATTGACCTAACAAACACATCAGACAGGGATACATACAGAAAAGAAAAATTGATAAGTGGAAGTTTACTTCAGAGACGGCACCAAAACCATACCGGCCAAAGTGGACCGAAGAAAGAAAGAAGGTCTTTAGGGAGAACATGAAGAAATATAGGGAAAATAAGAAGATCCATAAGAAATATTGCAGGGAAACGGCCTGTAACCCCTTCTTTTTAATTGTGCCCTTGAATACATAATGGGGAAATGGTGTAAGGCCAATCCAAAGAATATTAAAGTTGGAACACAAAAAGATAACATAAAGTTGAACTGTTTAGGATTTGCTAACGACCTCGCTCTACTCGCAAACAACATTCAAGAAACCAAACAACAAATACGATCATTACAGGAAATAGCCCAGTGTATTGGCCTTAAAATATCTTTTGAAAAAAACTGAAATAATGGTAACAGAACCGCCACTAGCAAACAAAATTAGAATTGGAGCACACAACATAAAAATTGTTGAAAAGTTTAAATACTTGGGAGAAATAATAACCCATAACTTGAACGAGAAACCATCATGGCAGAGTAGAATAAATATACTTATTCAAATGCATCATGTTACAAAGGGCACATATAATAAAAAATGCCTCTCAATATCCACAAAACTGAAACACTACAAAACAGTCACACAGCCACAAAAAACATATGCTAGCGAAACTATATTTAAAACAACCAACACTGTAGCAGTAGACAGGCTACTCAAAATAGAAAGGAGGATAGTCAGAACTTGCATAAATTAGAAATACTAAAAAGACGGGATTTGGAGAATAGCTTCAAATGAAACTGTTTATAAAGAAGTAGAACCAGTGACAAGTACAATGAAAAGGAAACGGATCTCTTTCCTACGACATTTAATGAAAACACCGGAAAATAGAATCAGCAGGAAGATAATTGAAAAGTTATGGAACAGCAAGAGTAAGATAAGATGGATTACAGAAATCAAGGAAGACATGATGAAACTACAGATAACGATGGAATATTTGAAAGACAAGACAGACACACTCAAGATACTTCAGGACAGACACGTCATCTACCAATAGAAATTAACAAACAGAGACTGGAAAGGGTGATTTCGGATGAGTAGAGAAGGGCACGATCTGAAAGAATGAAAAAGTATTGGGCCAACAATAAATAAATAATAATAACAGAAGAATCTAATTCATAATATTTATGTTGGCCATAAAAATAATAAATAAAAAAGTAATAAATAAATAACCTCTGTATTATTAAATTGTTATGTTAATTATTTTTGAACTAAATTGTATTAATGCATAACATCAAATTGTAATAAGCTCTGTATTATTCAATTGTCGTGATTAATTATTTTTGAACTGAATTGTGTTAATGCATAACAACAAATTTTAATAACCTTTGTAATATTGTCTAATGTGGTCCAATGAAGGCCATAAAATAAATTGAATAAATTAGAAATATTGATAAATCACCTGCTTATCGTTCTCCCATGGGGACATTCGCAATTAATAATAACAGAAGGACCTAATTCATAATATTTATGTTGGCCATAAAAGTAATAAAATAATAACCTCTGTATTATTAAATTGTTATGTCAATTATTTCTGAACTAAATTGTATTAATGCATAACAACAAAGTGTAATAACCTCTGTATAATTAAATTGTGATGCTTAATTATTTTTGAACTAAATTGTGTTAATGCATAACAACAAATTTTAATAATCTTTGTAATATTGTCTAAAGTGGTCCAATGAAGGCTATAAAATAAAATAAAGAAATAAGAAATATTGATAAATCTCCTGCTTATCGTTCTCCCGTGGGGACATTCGCTAATAATAATAATAATAATAGTGATAAATAATAAATATAAAGAGCACAGGAGGAGGCCCCTTATTGGTGTGTCAGTGTGTGCCTGCGTCAGCGGTGACGGGCGCTCTCTCGCCGTCGCCTTAAGTGCGTCAGACGGCGCGGTGCGGCAGCCACCTGAGGAGCACAGCACCAGCCACCAGCCGCCAGCCGCCACCCTCGACGCTATCGACCCACTCGACCGCCGGCGATCGGGATAAGTCGATCACTCTTGTCTGCCGATAAAAGCAACAGCCGGCGCGCCACTAAAGCTGTCGCTGCAGCCAGGATAAACAGCGCCTGGCTACACCTCGCCCACACCAAGCCTGCACCCACCGGCGCCTCGCCGGCCGTCTAGCCCTAGGCCCCAGCTGCCCCCGGCGCTATGTTTTTCCATTCTTCTTCTTGCCCATTTATCCGTCACCTGCTGAGGAATTGCATTCTCTGTCCATTTCACCTTCTCTGTATCGAATGTAATTTCGTTTACATATCACTCAATTCGAGGCAGACGACAAACACTCGTCAGTCTTTATGACGCCATATCACCACAACAATGTGACCTACAATAACGTAGTTTTCCCGTTAGTGGCCGACGTACGAAAGCCATAATATCAAAGTCACTTAAACTGTATTTTCTTAACTAGTTCAGGTGAAATATGCCGCCATTATGAAAAGACATGATGAAAACTTTCACATCTTTTTACAGAGTTCTTGTTTTTAGGTCAATGACCAATTATGCATCATCATCATCATCATCATCACTAGAGACTGATTATGCATTTCAGCGTTCAGTCTGGAGCACAGTACCTCTAATAAAATTCCTTCATGATCCCCTATTCAATGCTAACATTGATGCCTCGTTATGCCTTTTACTTCAGAATCATTCTGCACCGAATGTAAGTACTTTCTTCTTGGTCTACCTCGACACTCCTCTTACCCTCCGCTGCCGAGCTCATTAGTCTCTTAGGTAACCTTGCTTCCCCCATGCGTGTAACATGGCCCCACCATCTCAGTCTGTTCGCTGCAACTGCTTCATCTATGGTGTTCATTCCTAGTTTTTCCTTGATTTCCTCATTATGGCCACCCTCCTGCAATTGTTCCCATCTATAAGTGCCTGCAATCATTCTTGCTACTTTCATATCTGTAACCTGTATCCACCCACCTTTCACTCCAATACAACAAATTATGAAAAAAAAAAAAATGTTGTCAGATGGAGGGAAATTCTACTAAAGTAACAAAGTATAAAATTCACTCTTTACGTAAAGAAAGCTTTTGACAATGTCGACGGCAATACTCTCTTTCAATTTCTGAAGATAGCAGGGGTAAAATATAGGGACTGAAGAGTTATATTCGACTTATACAAAAATCAGACAGAAGTTATTAGAGTCTGTGGTGGAACAGCCGCTTCTTCCTTCAGATTATAATGGAATTTTGTATTCAGGAGTAAATTTCTTCAGTTTGATTTAGTCGGATTTCGACCCTCGCCATTCCACTACAATCGAATTAATAAAAATCTTCATTCATAGGAAAAAAGTGTTTTAAATATTCGCTGCTAGGTTCTTGTGCAAAATAATACAAAAATAAAATTGGTCCAAAAAATACTGTTAAAGTTCAAAATCTGGTACGCACTTACGTTGAATATTCTAAAAAAATAAAAAAAAATAAAAAAATCTTGTTGAAGATTTCCTAAGATAATCTTTTACTATCACAGTTGTTGCTCACTGAATCAGTCGTAAAATATATCGATTCATAAAACTTGTTCTCACTGTTTTCCAGTTAATAAAATTATTGCTGAGTCCTTACACTGGTATAAAATCGGAGAAACTCTGTTATAAGTTCCAAAAATATAAATTTAGTTCACTATGTAAATATATTCTCTTCTTATTCAGTGCAATAATTATTTTCACATACTGGTACTGGAAGTAAAAGTTTACGTTTTATTTCGTAAGTTATAATTGCACGCAATACATGACATACAATCAGAATTTGCTTGTAAGGACTCAACATCAAGACTGAAACTGTTTTTTTTTTTTTTTTTTTTTTTTTTTTTTTTTTTTTAACATAAAACATGAACAGACTTTTTATCACAATACATTTTTCAATTTTTGTTGTTTATATGATTGTGACGGATGGCAACGGAGGTACTCCAACAGGATCTTCCCAGAGCGTGTGGCTGTCGACCCGCGACGATTGGTGGCCAGGTACGTCATCTTTCGCTTCAGCAGAGAAAATGCTATTTTCGTAGGTTGCTCCGTTGTCACCGCACATGAAACATGAAAACAACACATATTTCCTTTGAGAATGAAATGCAACGTATTAAGACTAAAAATTATTAACAACAACATATATAAACGTGTTCTTTTACCTGCGAAACTGAGCTGACGTAAAGGTAGTAGCAGGGGATAATATTTCAGTGCCTAAACTTACAAAATACTTATGAACTAGCTAATACTAAGGACTGCACAAATATCCATGCCCTAAGGGGGGGGGGGCGATTCGAACCCCCGACCGTAGTGGCCGTGCAGAACGTGACTGGCGCGCCGCAGACGGCTCGGCCACCGCGGCAGTTTCGTCTCTTCTGTGAGCTATCTTATGTATGCAGCTGCTTCACATTTTGTTCTTCGTTACATACCTCGTAAAAGTACATTCATTATACATTTTTGCAGGATAAATTAACTTTTTTGATTATTAGAGATATTGCGACAAGTTTCTGATGATAAGAATACCACATAGCAGCGATTCCGTTCTGTAGCGGTTATCACGTCTGCCTAACACGCAAAAATTTCCCGTTTCGATCCCGAGTGGAAACAATTTTTGAACTCGCTGCATTTGTTACTTGCTATGTCCGTTGCCTGAGATCATCTTCGTGAGCTGATGTATTAACAAAAACACAAATGTCATTCTGAGCTGTCAGGTGTATTATTGCGCTGACTTGGAGGCAAGAAACCTCACGAGACAGCCATCGACTGACGAATAGTTTTCACAAGTTTGCACAAAACACAAGGGCTCCTCTGGGGTTTTACTCAGATTCCAAATCGTTTTTGCTGTATTAGAATTACTAATATGCCTAAGAAATGTTTGAAATACGAACTGCGTAAGGAACTGTGGCACACAAAAAGATGCCAAAGATAATTTGTGATTTCCATCACCATTGAACAGAGTGATTTTAAACCAAATTTGGCATAAAATCCAACGAGGATAAACAAATTTCAAGAGTTGCAGAATACTGAAGCGAAACAATTAGCAGCCAATCGCTGGACATCATTTACATTGCCTATTGACTGTGTATACAGTAGGGAATAGAATGAACTCCTGACCAGTGCAAACAAAAAGCTGGAAGGAAACAGGCAGTGGCTTACAATCAAATATCTGTAAAACTGCTACTAGTCGAGATGTCTGTGAGTAGATTTTTATTCAAAAAATTGAAAGAAGAGCCCACCCTGGTGCTGGAATTACGAGAAGAAGCCTTATATAAGCACAAAGAAAATTTTTATTGTGCCAGTAAATTTTAAT
The DNA here is from genome assembly GCA_026315105.1 of Locusta migratoria. Classification (NCBI taxonomy): domain Eukaryota; kingdom Metazoa; phylum Arthropoda; class Insecta; order Orthoptera; family Acrididae; genus Locusta; species Locusta migratoria. The sequence continues at coordinate 340,884,494 of CM048745.1, forward strand.
TAATCCTCTTGGTAACATTCATTTTTTTAATAGAATGTTGAAATCCATATTACGAGAAGTTTGTTTTTCTGAGCTCAGTGTAAACTTTTTTATTAACAGTATTAACAAATCTGAATGAAATGTTTGCAAGAAGTCACCTTATGTGTTTGCATATTTCTATGTCTTGATATGATCCGACATGTAATTTGTTAATTTTATCATCGAATTGCATACTAGTAATTAAAAAAATTTAAGGTTGAATTTGAAATATTTACTGAAAACAAATGATTAATATTTCTCATAAGATTAATGCACAGAATCGTCGAACTGGGTCTTGTGAATGTAACTACAAACTTTTGCTGTGTCAAAAATTGTAGTGTAAGTACAAAAAAGGTTTTTCTAGAATGCCATGCACAGCAAGTTAGTTCAGGACTTGAAAGCCAACGAAGTTATGGACTTAAAACCTTCGATACTAGTAGATGCGATTTTAAAATCTCGTTGCTACCGCCAAAGTAAAAGTTAAATTTTATGGAGGAGTCTCTCCTTAAACGCTTCACCATAAATACTGTATGTTCATATATAAATCTACGCCAAACTTAATAATGCGCGTTGCTCTGAAGACAGCACAGTGTTTGCACTTCTCCTGCATTTCCACTAGGCTGCGCTGTGCTATGTGTAACTCAGGCAATATATTGTCGGAATCAGAAAAATGAAATGTTTGATAGCTTATGATGATTCCACTTAACTGTGGAGTCATAAGTCCGTAAACTACTTATGAACTAATTTATATTAAAGACATCACAAACATTCATGCCTGAGGGAGGATTAGAACCTCCGACGCGGGAGGCCGCGGAATCCGTTAATGTGGCGCTCCAGACCGCTTGGCAGTCAGCTGGGACCTAAAAAAGAAAAAAAAAAAAAAAAAAAGGAAACAAAGAGATAGACACTTCTTTTCCTGTAGGGAAACATAAATTTCATAGAACGTAATGACTTAGTCCCCCAAAGCGACGCACACTTGCGGAGGCGGTTTTATTACTTGTGTAAAGGCATATGAATAGTCATAGTGTTTGAGTACGAGTAATAACAACATTTTATCGTTTCATGTTACACAACCCAGCCGGCGAACGAGCCCAAACCTACCTGCACTCTATTTGTGGGAACCCTGTCCACTAATGTCTGGGGCTCCGGGAAAGTGTCAACAGTTTCCCTCTCTTTGCAAGTGTCACTCTGTTCAAGTGTTACAAACGGTTTCCGGACACTTGCCACGCCGGACACTTGCCACGCCGGATATTTGCCACACTTTTACCTGCTCTGAAGGGTCGGGTGCCCCTGTCTCCTCCTCCTCCTCCCCCCCCCCCCACCACCACCCGTTCGGACATCTGCACACTGGTCGCTTCCGCATTTCATATTGTGACCGTCAGTATGAAGCTCTCCACGCTACCCTGTCCTGTGCAAGACTCTTCAGTTGAGAAAATGTTCGTCAGCCTACATCCTTTTGAATCTGCTTACTGTATTCGTCCCTCTGTCTCCCTCTACGATTTTTACCCCACACACTTCCAATGCCTAGTGTTAGACGCATTTTTCTTATGCATTAGAAACTTTTTGAAAATATATTTGATCATTTCTTCTGCAACATCATTTATTTGATAGAATTATTTGCTTTGCATCACCTACCTGTATCCGTCAGTATCTCAGGAGTATATGCGACTAAGAGCTCAAGTGTGTTTTCGAAACCATTTACAATTTGATGGGCTCGTGAACTAATTGTTCAAAATAATAAAAAAAATCATTTAGAACAATTTCGGAAGATGTATGTGCCACCCTATCTGAAGGTGTAGTTCTGTCAACATACGGATGGTAGATTTAAGTCACTACCAACTATAATTATATGAGTAGCATAACTATTTGTAATAAGACTCAAGTTTTCTATGAACTGTTCGGCGGCTGTATCATGAGAGTGCGGGGGTCGGTAAACGGAGTCAGTTATTAATTTATTCCGGTTGTCGAGTACAACATCTGCTCATACTAACTCACAGGAACTACCGACTTCAGTTTCGCTTGTGAGCTAGTACACAAATTACATTACGATTTCCTTTTGTGCTTTTTGTTTCTTTAATAGTGCAAATCATATGAATTATGGCTTTTCCCTTAAAAACTAGAGTACTAGATACCAAAGCTAAATAATGAAGAACAACAGTCTACGTTAAAAGCATAACATTCTATATTCCTTTATTTCCGTATTTCAAATATTTTAAAATTGTATGTCGACTTTAGGTGACCTGTCAAACATAGATGCTCTTATCTGTATTTTGTAATTTTTTTCTGTCATTGTTTTGAACATTGTCCCAATACACTTTATTAACTAATGTTTTGCCGCAAGAGAGTAAAGTTATGAAGTGTATCTTTCTTCTTTCCTCTCTATTTTTAATCCAGTTCTAGCAATAAATATATGTACAAACACAGTGATCAACTTGAATAACCAGCGAACATTCGAATTATCTTTATGTCGTTCCTTCCGTGTTCCTTCCACAGCGATGGAATGTTCCTATCGCAATCAGTAAGTGTGCAAGAAACCTACTGGTTTTAAGAACTAATTATACACTGACATAGACGTCGGCATTGCTTTAGTTTCCCAATAGTTATAAATATTTAGATTTCGGGATAGTGGAAAGAAGTTGTACATTTCGGCAAGATGCGGAGAAAAAGATCTCTTCCGTAAGGACTGTATCAAGTAAGATACGGAGACGGAGGTTTGGAAGCAAACAGCAGGAGTACGGGGGAGGGCGTCCCTTGCCTGAGGGGTCGCTAATCCGACTACCGGCCGAAGGGTCAGGTGTGGCAAGTGCCCGGCGTGGCAAGTGTCCGGCATTCGTTACAAACTCATCTACACAGTACTATCAACTGTACTAGCATGATTTATTTTTTGAGCATATCATATATTTACATCACCAACAACAATCATTGCTGCACCAACAGGAATTAAAGTATTTAGATGAATAACAGTGGTGGCAACAATCAATGCCGGTGGTAGTTTCATCATCTTCCCCAGATATATTTGACACTTACATGTCTGGTCCTTCTTGGTGTTGCTTAAAAGATAGCTACAAGTAGTTAAAAACCCAATATTTTAACAAAGCACAGTGGAACACCAACAACAACCAAACAGACTTAATTAGTTATTCTCCTGAGTGTCAATACAGTACGGCAGTCAACAATCTGACAGTTCTACCTCCAGTCCATTGACGATTGGTCTTCCGGAGAGCGATCTCCGACTATAGTTCAATCGGAAGATAATAAACCTTTGGAATTCCGAGTGGGCTAAGTCTGATCAACCCAACAAGCTTCGTGCAGTGAAGCTATCTACGGTCGCATGGAAGTCCTCACTGCGGTCATCTCGTAGGGAATCGGTTGTTCTTTGTCGCGTACGTATCGGCCACACATGGCTGACGCATGGCCACCTTCTTCGGCGGGAGGACGCACCACAGTGTGATTGTGGCGCCCCCATGACAGTGGTCTACATTCTGGTGGACTGTCCACTTTTAGCTACCTTGTGACAATCTTTTACTCTGCCGGATGCGCTTTCTTTTATGCTAGGAGACGATGCTGCTATGGTTGAACGTGTTTTAGATTCTATTCGCGCAGCTGGTTTTTATCATGTGATTTAATGGTGGTTCGTTTTTACTTGTATCCTTTCCTCATATTTACCAGTGGTTTTTATTTATTTATTTTTTATTTTTTTTAATCTTTGACTTGTTAACGCATTTCCTTAGAAACGCTTTACACAATGTTTTATCTCTAAGACCGGAACACGGGACTGATAACCGTCGCTGTTTAGTCCCTTCCAAAAACCAACAACAACAATCTGACACTGCTTTATTAGTGATGGTCCTGCTTTGAGGTGGAATGCTTCCTCTGCTGTTCAAACTGACTTTCCCGGCCAGATACAGGAGGACCTACAGTTTAATGTGGATTCCGAAACATGGTGCTACTCGATAATTTCCACATGAGCAACATTACCAGAAGTGAAAGAAGTAGAAAGTGACAGATAAAAATCCTAGGACCTTGTGGGGATCGAACCCGCGATGTTTGGATTTATAGTCTGTCAATCTACCACTGTGGTACCAGGTCATCTCTATAAGCACAGATATTAGGCAGTGATACTGTAAATACTGGCCGGCTGGTGGCCGCGGCCCTTCGGAGTGCTTGTGGGGCGGTAAAGCGCCTGGCTGCCTCGACATGCGCCGCGCGCAAAATTTCCCCCGAGTGCCATAGCCGAGTGGCAACAGTTCGGCAGTCGGTGTCGGTGTTCCGGCTGAAGAAAAATGACCGCGCAGCTCACTGCTCGCAACGCACGCCGGCTGGCCAGGGGGTGGGGAAATCCCAGGCCGTAAATCTGCTACCCCTCGTCTCCCTCCCCTCTTCCAGCCCCCGCTCGCCTCGTTCGAAGACTCGCAACTCCAGCCCCAGGGACTGAACCTCCTTCCTAATGCGCCACAGACGCCACTCGCAAGCTCCAGTGCTTCCGTTTCCCACTTGGGACCTTCGCGAACATTAGAGAAAGGTTTTCTACTTCTTCGTAAAATCTCCGCAAGCCACCATTTGGTACGTACTGGGGGAGAACACCTCATATTACTACTCATGTCTTTTTCTGGTCCACCCCCAAAACAAAGCATGTGAAAAACGATGTCTATATGGTTCAAGAAGATCCCAAATTTCTTCATTATCTTTCTACTCCTTACGCAATATGAGTGTTGGTACTGTAAGTATCGCTTTGCATCGCTTTGCATTCGTTTAAGTAATTTTCTGGAAAAGAAGGCGCCTTTCCTCCAAGGATTCCGCTTGAAGTTCTCGGATCTACTCTAAACAATCGCGTGTTGATGGAACTTTCTACTAGCAAAGTATACTAACCCTCCTCTAACTTTCTTCTGGGTTTTCTTAATTAATTAAAAAAAACCTCATTAGGGATTAAAAACACTCGAGCAGTACTGTAGAATCACTCGCTTTATAAGCAACCTCCTTTTCACACTAGAGATCTACGATATTTCCGAACCGGACCTTAGACTTAATAGTAGCGCTCCCCCCTCACCCTATCCCACCCCCTCTTCCACACACACAATTACACATAGACACACAATGCCCTGGACTCGTCACTTTGGCTGGGAAACCATTTGGTGTCCCTTCGAAATTGCTACCCGGTGGCAAGTAGATCAGAAGCCGCCGTCATAGATAAAACGACTTCCGGAAGGCATTAATACACTTTCCCAAAAACTATCATTACATCCTCTTCATATTTCATTTCGCTAATCGAAGAGTATGAAAGGGAAGCGTTGGTTGGGAAGGGAGTAAGACAGCTTTGTACTCTTTCTCCAATTTTATTCGGCACATTTTTGCGCAAGATGTGAATGATAGCAAGGAAAAATTTGCAGAAGGGATTAAAGTTAGGCTGAAGAAATAAAAATATTGCGTTTTACCGATGACATAGTACGAAGGTCGTCCAAAAAATGTTCCGTTTCTACTTCTATCCGCGGCAGCGCTACGACTGTGCTTCCGAGCATGTGCGGCAGTTACTCTGGCTCAAGGAGAAGACAGTACGCCATTATCAGATCGCTGCTACCAATGTGTGCTTTTTAGTGCTTCTTTATGTCAGCAATAATTGAAAATGACGCCGCGTATGAAATCAGATCTGTGGTTCGTTTTCTAAATGCAAAGAAAGTTGTACCAAAGGAAATTCATCCGCAAATCTGCGAGGTTTACGGACAAAATGCTATGAGTGATTCAATGGTTAGAAGATGGCTCAAACTGTTCAATGAAGAACTTGTTCAAGTGCACGATGAAGAACGAAGTGGACGCCCGTCTGTGGTTACTGATGAACTGGTTCACACATTTTAAGAGAAGATTAAGCACAACTTTCACAACACCTAAAAACTGTCCTTGGTGGTCAAAATGTTCAAATGTTAGTAGAACTTATGGGACTTAACTACGGGGTCATCAGTCCCTAAGCTTACAAACTACTTGTGAACTAGCTAAGGACGGCACAAATATCCATGCCCGAGGGGGGATTCGAATCAACGACCGTAGTAGCCGTGAAGAGCGTGACTGGAGCGCCTCAGTCCCCTCGGCCACCGCTGCCGGCTTTGGTGGTCAACACTTCAACGATGATGACGAGTTGAAAGAACGTGTTACCATATGGTTGAATACACAGGCGACAACCTTCTATAAAAAATGTTCAAATGTTTGTTAAGCTTATGGGACTTAACTACGGGGTCATCAGTCCCTAAACTTACAAACTACTTATGAACTACTTACGAACTAAGACGGCACAAATATCCATGCCCGAGGGGGGATTCGAACTCCCGACCGTAGTGGCCGTGCAGACCGTGACTGGAGCGCCTCAGTCCCCTCGGCCACCGCGGCCGGCAACAACCTTCTATAACGAAGGTAAACAAAAACTTGTGCCACGCTATGACAAGTGCCTACAAAATTTCGGAAGCTATTTAGAAAAGTAGTTTAACAGTTGTGAATTTTTGTACAATAAATATGTTTCTGTATCTGTTCAAGTTTGTTTCATATAACCAAATGGAACTTACTCTGTGGACATACCTCATAAATCTGTTAAGGACAGCAAAGTACCTGGAAGAGCAATTGAAAGAAATGGACAGTGTGCTGAAGGCAACGTATAAGATGAACATTAACAAGAGCAAAAGAGGGATAATGGAATGCAGTCTAATAAAATCAGGTGACGCTGAAGGAATTAGATTAGGTAACGAAACAATATAGGCGGTAAATGAGTTTCGTTACTTGGGCAGTAAAAAATAACATATGACGGTCGCAGTACAGAACATATAAAATGCAAGTACAGAGGATATAAAATGATGAATGGCAATGGGAAGAAAAGCTTTTTGGAAAAGAGGAATTTACTAACGTCAAAAATTAATTTAAATGTAAGGAAGTCCTTTCTGAAGGCATTTGTGTGGAGTGTTTCCTAGTATGGGAATGAAAGATAGACGATAAACAGTTCAGAAAGGAAGAGGATAGAGGCTTGTTAAACGTGGTGCTACAGAATAATGCTCAAGATTAGGTGGATAGATAGCAAAACTAATGAGGAGGTTCTGAACAGAATTGGAGAGAAAAGGAATTTTTGCACACTTTCACTAAAAGAAGGGATCGATTGGTAGGACTCATTCTTAGACATAAAAGAATCGTGAATTTAGCATTAAATGGAAGTGTATGGGATAAAAATCGCAGAGAGACGAATAAAGTAAGCAGATTCAACTAGATGTTGGTTGCCATTCTTATGACGAGATGAAGAGGCTTGCTCAGGATAGAGTAGGGTAGTGAGGTGGACTGAAGACAAAAACAACAACAACAACAGTGTTTCTCGAATTTCCAGTTTCCTGGAAAACATTTTTTCCTATACAAACTTTGTCCTGACAGTTACGAACACAGGAAAATGCACCCAGCCAATTGTCAAGACGTTCTCAAGTAATGATATTTCATACATCGCGAGAATAGATTTCATTTATATAAATACAAGGTGATCAGTCCTCAGCGCAACCGCCTTTGCGGCGTGCGACTTGCTAGCGACGGCAGCTGCGGTTCTCGCTTAGCGGGCCGCTCGACCTCCGCACTAAATTTAATACGTGTTGGCGCGCAAGTTATTTCTCACATACACAACACAGACACTTAGAAAGACAAGTTTATTACTCACCTGTATTACGCAAGGAGGTGCTGGAACTGCCTCCCTTCGTTGTTCGAGCATTTCTGACACCTGCTGAGGAAGTTGCTCATTACATTCTGAAGTTCGCCCGCAAAAATTGCAGTGATTTCATGACAATGTTTGTGTTTTAGTTCATATAAAGTGTGGGAATTTATTTTGTACACTATCTCTTTTAATGATCCCCACAGATAAAATTCGCACGTCGTTACATCGGGGGAACGAAGGGGCCAAATGTTCTTAGTGATAATTCTTTCACCGAACACATTACCAATTTCCCGTAATGATAAGTTGGCTGTATGTGCCGTCGCAGAGTCTTGAAGAAATGTCGCGAGGACATGTTCTTTTAGTTAATCCGGCAAATAAAGGCCGTAATATATTTTGAACATACCTGTCACTATTATTCTCTCGCCACTAACAGTGCGACACACTCCTATTTTTTTGATCGTGCAGAGGCTGTTCGTGAATTGAGTTACACTTTTCCTAACTCCAGTAACGATTATTTTGCGAATTAACATACGCACTTAAGTCGACCCATGATTCGTCGGAAAAGAAAGTTAAGTTCGGGTCATTTTCTCCGTCAAGGACGTTTTCCAGAATCAATGAGTGTAAAGAGCAACTTCCTCAGCAGGTGGAACAACGACGGCAGGAAATTTCAGCACCTCCTGTTGTAATACAGGTGAGTAAATAAACTTTTGTTTCTAAGTGTTTGTGTTACGTATGTCAGAAGTAACTTGCGCGCCAACCCATATTAAATTTAGTGCGGTGGTCGGGCGGCGTGCTAATAAGGCACCGCGAGGGCGGAAGCTGCGATAGCGTAGCTCCCTGGCTGAGTGGCTGTCCCCTGGGGCACGGCCCACTGTCTCATGACCACCAGCCAGTCAGCTACGCTGTCGTAGCCTCTGCTCCCGAAACTTTAAAGGATTGTAGCTCCCAAACTAACAGTGATAGGAATGTAGTTTAAATTGATTTGGACGCAGCTGGTTTCAACGAATCTAATGCACGATAGAAAAAACTATCGTTCCATTTAAAAAATTATATCTTTGTGCTGTAACTCTTTGGAAAATGATACAATAAACTATGTTCATAGCTCCGCAGAAAGTGTAACATTACTTGTGTTGACCTACCGCATTAAAATTTCCTGTCACCTATTATTTTATAAGTTACAGAGGCAAACACACTTAGTGAAACACCCTGTAAATACACTAGGGTTGGAACTTAAATAACGGAAACACTGCTATGGAGACACAATGCAATGAAATATATTAGTTTCGCTGATAGCAAACGTTGTTGACATACATATCTTACCTCCGACCAAATGGACTCGCCCTACCCATGTCATGGCGTGCGCAAAATCGAGAGAAACGCAATCACTTGTGAGAGAGTAGGCTAGCGTAACTGTGTCACTGCATTTCGAAACAGGAACAACAGAGTTGGATCAAGATTGAATGTGCAAGAGGTCGTACAGCATGACAAAATCATCAAGGTCTTCAAGAAGCGGGCGGGAAAACAGCATTTGCAGTACAGAACAATGCGCGGGCGCATACAGCGCAAGCTGTGGCTGCTCTGTTCGGTCGATGGGACTGGGAAGTACTGCACCATGCACCATACTTTCCGGAACGTAATTCCTTGTGACTTTGATTTTATTTCGAAGATGAAGGAACCACTTCGTGAAATTCGCTTCAGTACTGTTCCAGATATTAGACAGGCAGTAGACCGCTCCATTCGCACTATCAACAGAACAGGCTCTGCTAACTGTATACTACGCCTTCCACATCGCTGGCAACGGATGCTACGTTACTCTGTTAACTGCTTTGAAGGGCAGTCACTTTCTAGCTTTGTGGGGCCCGATTTCTAATAGGTGATATCTTCATTTTTATACAGTGCATGTAAAAATCTTCTCATCGTTTCCTTCCGTGAGTGATATGTGTTACATGTGGTTGGTTCATAGAACAAAGCCTTCAGTTTCCTCTCTGATTTGTTCCATACCCATCAGGCAAGTAACTATGCGGGTATCCTTCTGATTTCCACTAATATTTCGTGATCTTCACTCCCCGCCTATTTCAGTTTTGCAGTTTCATCTCCGACTTTTAGTACACACTCTGTCTTTGTCTGTAATTCTCTCTGAGCTTTGTACAACCTCCTTCAATAGCTTCCTTATGTAATTCTAAACATTTCTATGGATTGCATGCTGTAACTATTAATTTTATTTTTCCGACTTTGTAATTATTTCACTTTTACGAGTTTCTTGAGAATGGACATCATCCGCCTCTGTAATCGCCCCCTATCGCGTGTAGTTGTATTTCATTCGCTTCCTAATATAATTCTAAGCATTTCTATGGGTTGCATGCTGTAGTTACTTTTAGTTATTTTTCGGAAACTGAATTTATTAAATTTTATCGGTTTTCGGAACCACGTGGGTCCGAGTTCCGACATCCGGGGTTTGCAGCTAGTCGCTTGAATTCACGCCACTTCTCATATAAAACCAGTACATAGATCGATTTCTAACAGACTGCAACTTACGAATCCACCGTGATTTTGTATAATGAATCCGACATTCAACCACTTCGCCTTCAGTGGAGTGCGTTCATGTAACGTAGCCGTGTGTCGCCATTAGCGTGTTTGCTCGCGTTTTCCGTTCAGATTTAATTTAACTTGCTGTATACACGCACCATCTCGAAACAGGCACGACAGACCAAAGCCAGCTTCAAAGTGTTTTCGTATATTGTGTTTTATGCTACCTCCGACTTGCTGAATTTCGCCTACGATAGCGGCGCCTGCTTCCGCATCGTCTCAGCACGCTGATTTTGGTGAGTTTCGCTGTGGCATTGCGTGTGTGCGAGAGAATGAGTGTTGTTTGTGAATCCTTCCCAAATGTTCAAATGTTTGTAGAACTTATGAAACTTAACTACGGGGTCATCAGTCCCTAAACTTACAAACTACTTATGAACTAGCTAATACTAAGGACGACACAAATATCAATGCCCGAGGGGGGATTCGAACCCCCGACCGCAGTGGCCGTGCAGACCGTGACTGGCGCGCCGCAGTCCCCTTGGCCACCGCGGCCGGCGAATTCTTCCCCCCAGTAGCGTTAAATCATGTATAATTTAGGCTGGGCAGCATCTGCATTAATCCATGTAAGAGATGCATTTTTATTGTATTAAAATAATTGGTTCCCCATTTTGCTTGTTTTCTACCTGAATAAACAAGTCTAAGTTCAGCATAATCCATAAGTTGCCTATAATTTGTAGTTTTAGGGCACCTTCCCTCTTTTATTTAAGATTGTTCTTCACAAGTGCTGAGAACAAGTTCAGATCCAATTTTTCTTATGCCTAATTTCCGTTGCGCCATAAATGTTTTATTAGCCACCTTTATGAAATAACTTTAATTGTGGTTGCTTGCTTATTAATGTCTGTGTATAATAACGTGTGAGCTGCTATGTATATTGACCACTGTAGTATTAACTTCCTGCTATTGAAGTTATTTGAAACGAGTCAGTTCTCAGGTTGGGCCAGGGAACAAGGTTTCATAGCTGGGAGTAACCAGTAGTTCACACGGACCTTATTTACTAATTTTAGTGATAAAACAAAGCTCTTGTTACGTACAGTGGTCTACTTTTAACATATACCCCACCAATTCCGTAAAAAAACACTGAATTCTGACAAAACCTTGGAAAGCTATAGTGAAGATAATCTCAAAACTGTCCGAAATCACCCAGTTTGACTTTTCTTGGAAATTATGTAGAAACATAAAGGTAAGTCTTATCTTTAATGTTTCATTCCCTCTCTCTCTCTCTCTCTTTTTTTTTTTTTTTTTTTTTTTTTTTCTTTTTTTTTTTTTTTTTTTTTTTTTTTTTGGTACCTTTGGTTTACAACGTTCGAACATTTGATTTTGATGACTACCGGCACACCGAATCACGTCTACAATCCGCCGGCGCACTTGGACCGGGCCGGCACACCTCCCCGACGCAGAAAATGGCGGGTTTAATTAGAATAACTTCATCCGTTACAAATACCCGAAACGACTTCTCCGTTCTATTTGGGAGTGGAATAGGAAAGGAAATGCCTAATAGTGGTACACTGTACCCTCCGCCACGCACCTTACGCTGGATTGCGGAGTATATACAGGCTGATCGGAAACTCCCGTTACAAACTTCTAGGACATATAGATGGTAGTAAGTACATAACATTTTGAATAGGAACCCATGTCCGGAAACGTAATTCTCGTTTTCGTTCCACGACGGTTTCAATTCAGATGATTATCTCCTACACTTCTACCTGAGCAATGTAATTAGGCGTGACCCAGTACAACTGTTGCGATCAATTTGAAAAGAATACTGAATCGTTCAGTTAATACTTACGCATTTTCATTACAATTTACGCCTTATGGTAGACAACAGCGTCTACGGCACCAGCCGCAACGTACTGGTGCATTACAACAGCGGCTCGATGTGGCGACCAGCAAGGTCGTTACACACATTGTAGCTCCGAAGCATGTTCTGGTTCATCGTGTCTACCCTGTTGCATACCAGGACAGGGAACTCTGACACGTTTCTCTGACCCTATGTAATAGAACGGAAATGATATGTCTCCAGACATGGATTCCTATCAAAATGTTAATGCACTGACTACCCTCTACAAGTCCTAGAAGTGTGTAACAGGACTTTTGGACCATCTAGTATGTAGAAGAAGATCATAGCTGCGAGCTTGCAAAGTTACAGTACTTTAGATCAGTGGCGGCTGGTGATAATGTGCTAATGTGCTGCAGCATACTGTAAATGTATTACTAAAATTATGCCATTTCTCTTCGAAAGCAAGTGAGAAATCGCAGTAAAATTACATCCTTTCTCTTGGAATGCGATCCAGATATCACAATGAAATTATGCCAATTCCCTTCCAATACGTATTACAATGGTAGTAATAAGGATGAAAATGCATTTGGGAGCGCTCTCGCCGCGATAGATGGAAACCAGCTCCCTGTGATGAAGTGGGATTCAGCCGCGCTGGTACGTGCGCAGAGAGGCGGCGCAGTCGTCTGTTCGCTAGTGCGCATGCGCAGACGTGACGTCAGGCCTGGCGACTCACGTGTGCTGAGACCGACTGCAGCACCAGATCAATATTTCTCTTCGCGCTGCGTGTAACGGCTGCGGAAGAATAGTATATGACGAATATTGCGGCATACAGAGTCAAATAGCGCGCTGGCTCAGGCGTCTTGTGCGTTGTCTCTCAAACCTACTTGTGTGAGGCTCGTATTCAAATACCTCTGAGTCCAAATTTTTAATTTCTGTAAATAAAACTTCAATCACAAACAACATTAGTAATGTATAGCCAACATGCGAGTGAAACTGCGCTTTTAGCCAAGCAGTTTCATTGGTCACTTGTGTAGAACGCAGATGACGTGGTGGGGATATTGCTAAGCTCCGTTATTTCCATTGTCAGTCACGCTTTGTATTTTAGTATATTTTGTTTCCTGTTTATTTTTGTAATATCGTAGCACACTGGTTAAATTTTGTACGAGCCGCCACTGCTTTAGATCACGGAAAACTGTACCCCTCCACAAGTAAATGCAAGCTTTAATGATGTCTGATTTGAAATGGAGCAGCTCAAACTCATTCTGTCGTATCATTACTGACACTGATTTAGGGTCATTCACCGCCTTGTTAGACCGCTCACCTTGAGCAGGTAGTTTGTTTTGTTGCACACAGTGAAAATCCCCTGCTGGGAGGTTGGGAGCAGTCGAGCGTGCGCCGTGGAATGAAAGGATTTTACGGCCTCAGGCACGACAGAAAGTGGCGATTCTGGTGGCAGGCGAAGCGCAAAATTCATTAGCGGAGTGGTCGGGGATTGCGGTAATCGCCGAGTATCGAGAACAGAGAAACCCTTCCGCCGGCAGATCTGTGGCAGGGCTGCCGGTCAGCCGCGGAGGACTGGCCTCGCCGTACTGGCGAGGTCGCAGGTTCAGGCCCCGGTGATGCTCATTCTGAAATGTTATTAACTGCCGACATTGTCGTGATGGGAGATCGATCCATTAAATTATGAGAGCAACGCTTCACATGGAAGCCAGCCTATATCGCGTATTTATATGTTGTTTATTGTGACTAGTTTGGACAAACTCGTTGTCATTTTCGAACGTAGCACAAAATATGTAAAAATATTTTGAAAGATGGATGTACACTGATACGTACAACATGGTTGGTATAGCAATAAAAGTACAACCTGTGTGCTGTTCATGTGAGGTTTTTTTTTAAATTACCATCAGCACACAGAACCACAGATGGAAGGTTATAATGTGATATATCAAAACAGTGTACATAAGCCAAAAGGACCTTGACGGCGTTAGCAGATGCGGTCATACGTCCGACCGACCTCGCACGGGAATCCGTAATAGCGTGGACGATAGGGGCGCTACAAACATAGCGTGCGACTTGTGAAAATTTGAGACAGACAGGAGGCGAACACGAGTGGCCAAGTGGTTAAGGCGACCGTTGGCCCGAAGCGCGAGACCCGGGTTCGATTCCCGGTCCGGCTCACATTTTAACTTGTCGCCATTGCTTAATATCAATGCCCAAATGCAGCCACTGTCAATCCTTTCTTTCCTATTCCTTTTCCTTCCCTTCACTTTAACAATCATTTGCAAAAAGTATCAATTACGTTAATATCTATTACCATTTACATGCGTTTCTTTAACATGTCTTAACGTAGTTAAATACCTGTAAAATCCAAGAGTATAAATCATTCCACAGCACAAGGTCATCATGAGCTGCCACTTGTGTCATTCAAAATCAATATCTTCTGTATGTGTGCACATCGAAAGTCAAGACACAAGTAACAGCTCGTAACTTATGTCAAGTTTATTTACGTAACTCGTCGTTGCGCCTATAGACGGCGCTGAAGTGATTACGCAGCTTTTATTATTCAAAATAAAATGCACAAATAATTGTTTAATAAGTGTACAGAGAATGATACAATGTATTGTAACGTGTAAGGGGGAATTGTGGTATACAGTTTTGGCAAAATAAATACACTGTAAAGCATCTGGATAACTCGCACAATCGTAAAATTATAGGTGTATCAATGTTCCCTAACTATATGTTTTTAATAATAGTCTCATATATGTTATTGACAATGATGAAATGAAACAAAACAACCTAGACCAAATAGTCTTGTAAAGAGGCGAGAAGCCAGAGAACACACAGAGTCAACATAATCTAATGTGGGGAACAACTATGTTTCATTGGAATTTTAATCTAAAATTATTACTAGATGACATACATGGAGTAGTAACAAAAAAATTCACTCTTATTGTCACACATATGAAACACGCTACATCAGAACATTCATTTCTCACATTGAACATTACAAACTGATGTATAGGTTAGACTCGAAAAATCACATTGAAACATGATAATGCAGTGTATAGCCATATTCTGAGATTGAAATACATAAGTTTAACACATCATGCTTTACTTCATACAATATTTAAAGAAAAATGTTAAAATAAACTGTAAACACAAATCTACGTTAATATAAAACTTAAGTTTTTAGTCATAATGAGGAAAACATTACATGTTGATACAATTTCATTTTGTAGATAATAAAAAGTTATGGAAGGAAAAATGTTAGCTGCTGTTGGCTCATCGTGTGCGTCAGGAGGGCAACAGAAAATGAGTGTCCGGAAAGTGCGGAGATCAACCTCCTATGGCATGTATGTAAACCTTCAACGTCCTTTCTCCGTGCCTACAAAACATTTTCTCGCGCTATCTGCAGACAGATCTTAAATGATGTTTCGAACTACGTATCTTCAGGTACGATCTCTAAAGTTGGTATTGCACAAATAACGAGCGGTAACGTGGTGTCAGACGACACGTGTAGCGACTGTCTGTTTAAATAAAATGTAATGCGATCAAGGCTCATTATTTTCAATAAGTTTATCACAGATCGCAATTTTTCCAATCTTTTCCAAAATCAGTTTTTTTAAAGGGCAGCCGGTTTTACGATAAGCTCCACTTCAGACTGTTCCACATTCGGTTGCATACCATCACGCTCCAACTTCATCAACCCAAAAATTATTCACGATTCATTTTCTTATTACTGGGTATTTAGCTCAATGTCACGGTTTCTGTCAACGATTTCGCCTCACATCTTTATGGGGCGAACCATTTGTGATCGCTATGTTGCGCCATTACTCATGAGGCATTCATGCTGTAAGTTAATGATCTGCTTTGAATAAATTTAGAAAGATGACGAAGAATGTAAAAGTGAAGCTTGATACGTACATCGCACATAACGTATATCTCCTCCCGTACATCATTTTCTTTCACGCTCCTGATGCACATTCCGAGTCAATAGCAGTAAATACTTCTCCCTGTCCTAATTGTTAACTATTTCAAATGAGCCTTGCTACATATTGAACTTGCGACATTCCTGGTGGAAGAGATACCTCACCACTTGAGGCTCAAGCGATAGGCGTCTGCTGTCGCCATGGCCAGTGCACAGTCCCTGAACAGGAAAATGTTCAAATGTTTGTTTACCTTATGGAACTTAACTCCAGAGTCATCAGTTCCAAAACTTACAAATTACTTATAAAGACACAAACATCCATGACCGAGGGAGGATTCGAACCCCCGACGGGGAACGGTCTCGCGCATCTGAGCATATCGCCTCAATGCGCTCGGCTACTCCGCCGCGGCCCTCGAACAGGAGCCCGATATCACAAACTACTTTTCCACCTTATAGTATTCGTCTTAGAGCTTGCACGTCAACGTATTACAGGAATTGGTCGAGAAAATTCTCATCTAGTGCCCAGCATCATTATATACCAATTCACATGCACATCTATAGCAATTAGTCTAAATACTGATAGGATATTGGCCTATGTTATTGCCAGATTAGTGTTGAGTAAGATAATTTTTTTTTTTTTTTTTTTTTTTTTTTTTTTTTTAACGATTTTGCGTATTTATGATCAAGAGGCAGTTTAAAATCGCCCTTTCTGGCGTGCCCCGTAGGAGGTTCACGTTTCTTTCGTGAGTTCGTCCGTGGCGAGCACGGGGCCCCGAGCTAATGCAGTCTTTGTTCCAGAGATGAAATCTGGACTGCATTTCCTTTCCCTTCCTCTCCTTTACTATCCTCACTCTTTCCCCTCCCCATTGTGGAACCAATAACTTTAGCGGTTTGGTCCCCTATCGCAAACAGCCAACGAATCAGTCAACTTCCTGGCGTGAATGACGTAATTAAAACAATTATGTACAGGATGATTTTAAATGGATATGAAGGCAAGTAACACTTTAAACACACAAGAATGAACTGACTTGGGGTCGTTGTACTAACTTTACGATTTTCTGTCTGTAGAGGTTTACGGTATTCGAGCTAATGATCTAGTTGTGCACCGAAAGCATTCTATTCTATACTACGGCATTGTATCCGGAAAGCAAAACTAAGTACACCATCTCAAATGGAGTTCCGGAGCTATAATTAAATATGAACTGACTTGGTGCTCGACTGCTACATTAGTCGCGTGTTAACTGAGTTACAGTCCCAACGCATTAACGGAAAGTTCAGTTAATACGACTGAATCGCATTTAGTGATGAGGGAAAATTACGATGCAGGTTGTAAAGATAATAGAGTGAGAGTTTCAAGTAACAGGAAAGGTATTTTGGAAGAAAATTCGTTATTAGATCTGTCTACCCAACAATGGCGTACAAATAATATGGAAACAGAATTAAAAGGATCTACTAAATGTAATGAAAAGATCTTGTAAAGGAATATTAAATTTAATTCTCAGGGTCATTCGCACTCACGTAAAATACAGCGAATTCTTGGAAATGTCAATGTTTTCTACAGGCTAGATACATTAATATGTGCTCTCTCTCTCTCTCTCTCTCTCTCTCTCTCTCTCTCTTTCATGTAGAACACATGAAAACTATCTTTGCATTCAATTTTTTTATACTCTGGATATTGTTGAGAGGGAGTGAGAATATTGTTTTCTGTGACATTAGGATTTTGAGACAACTTATCTGAGTACCCGTAAGTTAAATTTCAAGCCTGATATTGGCCCGTATTATGATTAACTGGTAATGTCAAATTTTGTATGTTATGAGTCTCCAACAACTGTACGTCCGAAATACTTTTTTTTTTTTAAATATGTCAGTGTAATACAGTACAAACGTGATATACTCTCTTCTTGTATATAACCAGCTGAAAACCAGACTTTGCCCGAGTATTTATTTAGTCTTAGATGCTATTACATCGTGTCATCTTGCTTCCTATCTCTATGCATCTCATCCTGTTTATCTGTTCACCTCGGCCTCCTCTTTAAACCCACTGCCTGACGGTTTTCATTTCTTCATCCTGAACTTTAACTCCTTTTCCAAATGTCTTCTTGTATTCCTTCACAGCATACTCAATATATAGACTGAGTAACATCGGGGTGAGGCTACAACCCTGTCTCAATCCCTTATCAACCAATGCTTCCATTTCATGTCATTCGAATCTTATAACTGGTATAAAGTTTCTGTACATGTTGTAAATCTTTCGTTTCCTATATTTTATCGCTGCTGACTTCAGGATTTGCAAGAGTGGATTGCAGTGAACGTTATTGAAAGCTTCCTCCGAATTTATGAAAGTTTGAAACGTCGATTTGCATTTGCTTAATCGAAGATAAACCATATTGTCAATATTGCCTCACGTGTGCTACATATCTCTTAAATCCAAACTGATCTTCTCCGGGGTCGGCTACTACAAGTTTTTCCATTCTTCTGTATACGTGGTACGATCAGTAAGTTCTGAGACTGACTACATGACTGCCCTGTGGTGCACTATAGAACATATGTGGCGTCGTGTCATAGTACTATGTCAGCCTCTCGTCCCTGCATACGACGGTTGAGTGCATGCACTGGAAGAGGGCCTAGAGTTGTTGTGGTGTTGATATGATTGCGGCCGTCAGACTTTGACAGTCTTAGTCTGAGAAACGGGCAAACATCAAGTCCTGCCAAAATTAAGCAAATCCGCTGCCGAAACGTTTCAAGTGCATTGAGTCGCCGTGACGTGTTTAGGTGGCACCGACGTTTTGTGCAAGGCGGGGAGAATTTGGAAGGTGATCTGCGAATTGCCCGGCCACGAACAGTTCGAGCGGAACGCAAAATCCAGGAAGTTGCAACGTTGGTTCGTGCTAACCGCTCCCTCTCCTTTCATATGATTTGTTGTAAATCGTGAATACGATCTGTGTACTCCATGTTGTCTCGACATTTTAGTTCTCGTATTTTAAAACACGCATGCTGGAAAATTTGGCTGCAGCGAGATTGTTTCCTTGGACCTTTAATTTTTTGTATCTGCCACACTTAGTCTAATTTCTTAAAGAATACTGCTACCAATATGTCAGAACCTGCAGGAGCACCTGAGATAAAGACGTGTTCTTCTTTCATTTATACAGGGTGTCCCAGCTATCTTGTCCACCCAAAATATCTCTGGAACAATAACAGCTATTGGAAAACGACTTTCACCGGTATCAATGTACGACTGGGGCCCATGATTGTACATATTTGGAACATTCTAAAACGAAAGCAAATGTGTTTTTAACATAAACTTATGTTTTTTTTTTTTTTTTTTTTTTTTTTTTTTTTTTTTTTTTTTTTTTTTTTATTGACCGCCTATATTTTTTCTTCAGCAATCCATAGCGTGAGAAATCACATAAACAATGGCGTTGATTGCATCGCAATATTCCAATTACATCCCGAGATATTGCGACGAGAAGTTGATGCTTGAAAAACCCGAAATTCGCTGCTAGCGCACGTCCTGAGGCTCAGGCGTGAACTCCATGCTGTCCGTAATCGCGATGTATTAACATCGAATGATAATACAACATGATTACTGAACAAGGATCTCTCAGTACTACACTATACTTGACCTTTAAGAATATAAATTTCTTTACTTTTAATTTTTTTTTCTTTTGCATTACCTTAAGATTATTACAATTTACTAGTTCAAGATGAAATTAAATGTTATTCCAGCTGCAATAACGCAGCGACCAATGGAAAAAATGCCTGACGTAAGCAATTTCCAGAAATTTGCCTTTTTTAAACAATAAGTTGCAATGTTTTGTTGAATTTCCTTTACTTTTGTTCCATTTAAAGAAAAAGTGCAAAAACATAATAACATAGTATTTTTCAGTCGGGTAAACAAAGCTGTTTTATAGGATCTCGCTTAAATACAAAATGTCAAACAACGGCCACTTAAGCAATGCAGAATTATCAGACTTGAGCTGCGTGGCACTTCATTAAAGTATATGCTTTGCATTGTTGTTTACTTAATGCATCGTGTAGCCTTACGACGCGATGGTGTGAAGACTGTTTTTCGCAACTGAACGGTTAACTTTCTAAAAAATAAATTATTCCTCACTGTTTTTCTCTTACTTCATACACGTCTCTGCGGTAAAACTAGTTCTCGCAGACAGTATCTCGATCGACAAACCATTACCGTAGCAACGGAATTTCCGCGACGGCGAAAAAGTTTCATTCACTATTTTAAGCGATGGGTCACCCACGATAGCCTGCAAGAAATAATAACGTGGAACAATTTATTCCTGACGGCAAAAAAAAAAGAGTCTGGCATGTGCACGAAATTTCGTAATCTGTGCTTGTTTATATTCCAGCAGCTATTTCGTTTCTTTCGAAGGCTCTTGCGTGTTTACGTCAGCTTCAGCTTTATCTAGAGATACGTTATGTTACGTGGGCTACATGCCTTTCCTTTCGAACTCGAGGTAATCTCACGCGAATGCTCCACCGCTACAGAATGGACTCTTTTGATACAAGTTTCAATCCGGAGGCCTGTGCCTGCTTCTACAGTAGGAACCTGTTCTGCAGCCTACAATGAGTTTCTACGACCCAAAGAATACAGCTCTATAGGGTGTTTAATATACTTCTTATCTTCAAGCTATATCACATGAAGCACGATAATGTTACTTTCTTTTAAAAGAAAGCTGATTTCATTAATGACTCAGTGACGAAATAAATGCCACAAATACACGCTAGCGAAAATAAAACATCGTTTAAGATATCGTGAGGCCTCCCTGGTTATCCGGCCGCGGTGGCCGAGAGGTCTGCGGCGCTCCAGTCACGGTCTGCACGGCCACTACGGTCGGAGGTTCGAATCCCCCCTCGGACATGGATATTTGTGCCGTCCTTAGTGTTAGCTAGTTCATAAGTAGTTTATAAGCTTAGGGACTGATAACCCCGTAGTTAAGTCCCATAAGTTCTACAAACATTTGAACATTTGAACCTCCCTGGTTAGTCTCGCGAATAGGTTTGAGGAAGCGCTATCTGTTCAGGACAATGTTCCTAAGCCGGACTGTGTCGGTCATCCTGAAGTCACAAAGCAGCCTGCGAGATTCGGGCTCTAGCAGACTTTGTAGTTGGGAGCTTATAACCCCCTCGGTTGACATTGGATTTTTAATCGGTTAAATTTATAAAAGGAAATTTATTTATTTTTTGTTCAAATGTTTGCAAATCTATCGGACCAAACTTCGTGGTCATCAGTCCGTAGCTTACAAACTACTTAAACTAAGGTAAACTAACCTAAGGACAACACAAACACACACCCATGGCCCAGGGAGGACTCGAACCTCCGACGGCGAGCAACCGCGCGCTCCGCAGCGAGGCGCCTTAGGCCGCTCGGCTACTCCACCGCGGCTCTATTTTGTATCAGAGGAAAAGGGGATATTTCAGAAAGGTAGGTCAATTTATCAAAATTTTGGTAATATAAATTAAAGATTAGTGCTAGATGCAAAGTAACGCGGAGCTTTAGTCATGGAGATTACAGTTGTAAATCTTTGATTAAAATGGGCTATATAAGGGACTAAATTGATTGATAAGGTCTCTTGGTTCTAATTATCGTTTGAGATAATACGTATTGCAATAGTTCGCGATTTGCTAATAGTCTTTCGCGAAACTACATTTGTGATATATCATGGTTACTAGTACAGGTTATGCGATCTTTAATTACATAACGAATATCTTTGATAGTTACGACGGTAAAGAAATTGATTTCGTACCGTTTAAAACGTAATTCAAATGATTTGGACTTGAACCCAAAATGGACTTTAGTGCTGAACTAGTGAGCTAGCTATTGAGGCAGAGACTGTTAATCAGTGAATTCTAAATAACTACAAACAATAATTCGTTCGCAGTGTGAAAAACAATGGTAATTGATTGTGACGAACTTAACTGCGTGAGAATATAGAGAAGGGAATAGATATCATCAACGATAGGACTCACTTACCATAATCGTTACTAAAGGTGTCAATATATGTGATTTCATTTAAAGTGAGTTGATTTTATTAGTATTTGTGATCCTATACTGAATCATCGAAAGCTGTTATCTTTGATTTATAAACTGTTTGGTTTGACGATCTAAAACGATCATAAACTGTGACGTTAATACTAAAGCTGAATACCAGAGAAACATTCTTAAAATGATAAGAAGTGAAGTACTTAAACAGAGAAGGTAGGTTGTCTTCTATCTAGAAATATATCGTCAAATATTGCGTGTGTGTCAGACAATTGACTGGTGCACGAACAGGGATAATGTACTACTCCATGGCATTGAAATCGGTCAGACGCTAGCTTGAACATACAATTTCTCGCGTATGGCTTTCTCCGCTTAGAGTTGGGAATCAAGTCTTCAGCATTGCATTTTGGAAAGTGAACCGGGCATAAAACTAAATTGAACTTAAAACAATCATCGTTAGACATACTGTTAATAAAGGTGTGTTTACGAAGACAGAGACATTCCTACTCTAAGTTAGTGCGCGACTATCAAGAGCGTCGTCTGCTACTGAAAACGGCAACATTCCAATCGCCGGTAGTTCGCGATACCACGCAGGAGAACGGCTGCTACAAGCTCCAACGTTAGGCGAGTGATGGAGCCCCTTAGGGAGATAGCTGCTAGGGAGAGAAAGAAGGCCAACGTGCTCTCCGTGTGCATACGGGGTAGAGTCACTCCAGATGTGGAACGGATCCTTCTGGAGGTCGTGGTGGCTTATTAGCGTATTTTTTGCTGTCAGAAATGGTTTATCTTATAGCGTAATTGAAGTAGATTGTTCCTGTTAATTAGTATGGATAGAGGGTATACCTGACAACAAGAATAAATTAATAATTGGGTATTTTTAACGACTCCCTGAATAAGATGTTTCGTGTAGGGAATTTTCATCCAAAAGTCACCAACGCGTAGGTACTTCGGTAAAATTTTACAATAGCCGACACACGCGGGTATGAAGCCGACCAATTGTGGCAAAGTTTGAAGTAGCCAATAATGTTTTAGACGGCATACGGTAGTTGTTTTCTGTTCATAGTAAACAATATTAATTTGAAAACTTTGTTTCAGACACTTTAAAACTGATGCGAAATATGATCTTAATGTATATCAGTGGAATGAAGAGTTGGTTTGGAAATGGTGTTAGAAAATGTCAGCGCAAGAAAAATTCATTGTTTCAATGAACGAAAGTCGTTTTATTACCTTGACTAGACTTATTTATTTACGTCAGGACGATATAGTAGTTAGTACTTGTAAAAGAAAAGATGCTGACAAGAAAACGCTAAAACATTTGCGGCAGCCAACGTTATAATGAACAAAGCGCTAGATATTCGTTGTCAACGTAGCATTACTCTTTGAAAATCGAATCATGTAGAGTGAGGGACTTTCTTTTTTGTGCTGACTGTCAACTAAATAATTACTGCTGTTCCTACTCTATGGTTGATAGTGTCTCTATGTATCCTTGTCTGGTCAATAAATCGGTTATCCTCGTGTAACAGCGGCCTATTTGGGGAAACTAATTAATGCTGTTCCTCTCTATCTTTGACAAGTTCTTGATGTACCCTTGTCCAATCGATAAATTAGTAATCCTCTTGTAACAGAGCACTTGGAATTCGCGGCATAATCTACACTTGATTCCATGAATCAGTAACGATCAGTCACTGGAAATACACATGTAGCAAATGAAGCATGATGACAAAGATTTATTTTAAAGTTTTTCAAAATAGTAACGTGTCAAATTAATGAACTGGTTAACGTCTGCAGGCCGGGATCCTGGATTCAGCCCCTCCCAAACCCATATCCTGGCCACGACCCTGATGGAGGGGCATTAATGAGGTGGTAGGGAGAAAGTAGGGAAAACGTAGGTACATTTTTGTGAGACTGTAGGTATTTTCTCTCTCTGCCATCTGGCAACACTGCCTCGGAGTAATAATTACAAACAACTTAAATTGGAAAGAACATATAGAACATATTGTAGGGAAAGCGAACTAAAGACTACGTTTCGTTGGCAGTACACTAGAAGAGGCAAACGTTCTAAAGAAATTGCCTACACCACACCTGTGCGTCCTATTTTGGAGTATTGTTGCGTATTGCGGGTCTCCATCAAGTGCGACTGACAGACGCTTTAGAGAAAGTACAGAGAAGGGCAGCTCCTTTTGTATTATAGCGGTATAGGGGAGAGAATGTCTCGGAAATGATGCACGAGTTGGGGCGGAAACCATTAAAGCAAAGGCATTATTCGTTGCGACGAGATCTATTTTCGAAATTTATTTCACCAAATTTCTCTTCCGAATGCGAACATATTTTGTTAGCACCCATGTACATTGGAAGACATGCTCATCAAAATAAAATGAGAGAAATCAGATCGAAAACGGAAAGATTTAAGTGTTCCTTTTTTCTGCGAGGTTGTAGAGAATGGAACAGTATAGAAACATCATAAAAGCATTTTGTTGAACCCTCTGCCATGCACTTCAATCTTTGATCCAGCGAAAAGTACCAAGAGACTGGTAACTTCCGTGTACAAGAAATCCAATAGCACGGACCCACGAAATTACAGACCTATAACATTAACATCAGTTTGCTGTAGAATTCTTGAACTTATTCTCGGTTTTAACACAGTAAATTTCCTTGAGACGGAATAGCTTCTGATCATGTATCAGCACGGCTTGAGTAAGCATCGATCGTGCGAAACCCAGCTTCTCCTTTCCTCTCATGAAATGTGTGCTATGGATGAAGGGCGACAGGCAGGCAGCACATTTCTCGATTTTCGATAAGCGTTTGACAGGGTACCGCACTACAGACTACTAACGAAGGTAGAAGCTAATGGAATAGATACCCAAATATTTGAGTGGATCTAAGACTACTTAAGTAACAGAACCCCGTATATTGTTCTCGTGTTTATCAGAGACTAGGGTATCGCCAGGTGTGCCCCAGGGAAGTGTGGTAGGACCGATATTATTTTCTATCTATATAAATGATCTGCGGATGTTTACTGATGGTGCTGTGGTGTATAAGAGGGTGTCGTCATTGAATAACTGTAGTGGGATGCAGGATGGCTTGGACCAAATTTCTAGGTGGTATGAGGTTTAAAAGAGAACATAGAGGTAGTTCATAGGCAGACGGCGAGGTTTGCAACTGGTAGATTCGATCAATGCGCGAGTGTTACCGAAATGCTTCGGGAACTCGAGTCGCTGGAGGGGAGGCGACGTTCTTTTAGAGAAGCACTTTTGAGGAACTTTAGAGAGCCGGAATTTGAGGCGGACTGCAGAACGATTCCTCCGCCGCCAACCTACATTTCCTGTGATGACCACAAGATAAGAGAGATTACGGCTCGTACGGATGATACAAGCATTCGTTTTTCCCTCAAGTAACTAATCGTGGTACTTAGTACCCTCCGCCACGCACCTTGGATGGATTGCTGCAGCGCGGGAGAGTCCGAGTGGTCTGGAGCGCCACGTTACAGATCGCGCGGCCTCCCGCGTCAGAGGTTCGAATTATCCCTCGGGCATGTGTGTTGTCCTTAGGTTAACTTAGTTTAAATAGTTCAGGGACTGAGAACCAATGTAGTTTGGTCCCATAGAATTACAAACATTTGAACATTTTGATGGATTTCGGAGTATGTACTTAGATGTAGATGAACCGAAGAGGACTGCAGCAGGACGAGATATAGAAAAGAGAAGCTGGACTGTCAACAACCTGCATAAGTAGGAACGTTGCAAGAAGGAAAGGAGAGTGCTGTGGGTGGAAAGAGCGAGGCGAATGTGAAGCTGGAACCTGATAAAGCTGCAGCAGAATAATGTTCTATGACATATGTTCAAAACTTTCCCGACGCCCGTTGCATTCCATGTGTTGCCTTGGTCTCTCTGTTACCTCCGATCTCCTGCCAATAGAAAACGTCTGGTCGGTGGTTGCCCATTATACACCAGTTCGACGTCTTTATCTATGGAGTGTCCGTTTGGATGTTGGTTTGTGTATACTTATTGCATACGTAAGCTACAGTCCATGAGGACGGTCGCCGTAAGTGTGAGGATCACGTACAAAGAGATATGACGTCATAAACAATGAGCTGGAAGAAAAACTGCTACATCACGTGTCAATGTTGCATATTTCATCCTAAAGCACTGGACCAATTTCAACCAAATGGGGTGCACATATTCCTTACTATGAGGTAACAATAGCTGCAGGGTTAATAATCATATATGAAAAATGGTTCAGGAGATATGACGTCATAAACAATAGGAATCGCAAAAAAACTACCAGATAATGCGACGAGACTTTATTCAAATGTTCAAATGTTTGTATAGTCTATGGGACTTAACTACGGGGTCATCAGTCCCTAAACTTATAAACTACTTATGAACTACTTACGAACTAGGACGGCACAAATATCCATGCCCGAGGGGGGATTCGAACCCCCGACCGTAGTGGCCGTGCAGACCGTGACTGGAGCGCCTCAGTCCCCTCGGCCACCGCGGCCGGCGAGACTTTATTCATCCGCTGTATGACAACGAGAGTATTTAGCAATTTGCAACAAACCTTAAATATATTTCTTGTCGCTGACAACCACAGTTAAATGGTGACAGGAAAAAAGTCTCTCGCTTTCTACCTTTCCGCTGTTCATGGACTAAAATTACAGCATTCGGTATGATGTTACAATTTATAATATCTACAAATTGTAGCAGCAGGAAATTATCCTGACAGTATACACACATTTAGCTGAATTCACCTTCTAAATTGTATCACAGTAACAGTAGTTCATGAGATATGAGCACCTAAACAGTAACGTTCATGGAAAACCGCCCTATCACGCACCGAGTTTTAATCTATAACCTCTTTACTACTAACTGTATTTGCAACAGATTTTACAGACGTACAACACTTATACAAATGAATATATACCTGTAAAATTATACAATTGTACAACATATAAGTCAATAAATATCAGATCGTACGAATTTTATATGCCATTTGTATTTTGATTACTGTCTTTGTTTGGATACTTCACTTATAATTTTGTGCATTATGCGAGACAGCCTTATTACTTTTATATTCTCCAATAAATATAACAAAGTTTAGGGGGCGGAAGCTACGACAGCGTTGCTGACTGGCTGGTGGTCATGAGACAGTGGGCCGCGCCCCAGCGGGTAGCCACTCGGCCAGTCAGCTACGCTATCGCAGCCTCCGCCCCGGGAACTTTGAAGGGTTGTAGCTCCCAAACAGTGATAGGAAAGTAGTTTAAATTGATTTGGACGCAGCTGGTTTAAACGAATCCAATGCTCGATAGAAAAAAAAATTAATGTTCCATTTAAAAAATTATATCTTTGTGGTGTAACTCTTTGGAAAATGATACAATAAACTATTTTCATAGCTCCGCAGAAAGTGTAACATTTCTTGTGTTGACCTACCGCATTAAAATTAAACACACTTATGTTACAGAGGCAAACACACTTAGTGAAAAACCAAAAATGTTCAAATGTTTGTATAGCTTATGGGACTTAACTACGGGGTCATCAGTCCCTAAACTTACAGACTACTTATGAACTACTTACGAACTAGGACGGCACAAATATCCATGCCCGTGGGGGGGATTCTAACCCCCGACCAGACAGCCGCGGTGGCCGAGGGGGACTGAGGCGCTCCAGTCACGGTCTGCACGGCCACTACGGTCGGGGGTTCGAATCTCCCCTCGGGCATGGATATTTGTGCCGTTCTAGCCTAGTTCGAAAGTAGTTCATAAGTAGTTTGTAAGTTTAGGTACTGATGACCCCGTAGTTAAGTCCCATAGACTGTACAAACATTTGAACATTTTTTGACTGATGACCCCGTAGTTAAGTCCCGTAAGCTTAACAAACATTTGAACATTTTTTTTAAACCCTCGACCGTAGTGGCCGTGCAGAAGCGCCTCACTCCCCTCGGCTATCGCGGCCGGCAGTGAAAAAAAAAATTATATATATATATATATATATATATATATATATATATATATATATATATATATATATATATATAATATGGCTTTCATATGTCCGGTACTTCCTGGAGTTTGGACGTATGGGAACTCTGTTGTCAGATTTGGTGATGTAAGAGCAGAGGAGCGACGTATGTTGAGTATGGAGCCTGTCGGTCGGCAGCAGCCGGCCCTCGCTGTCTGTTTGGGTAGCGGCGGCGGCGCACATGTGGTGGCTGGGTCCCCAGCTGCTGCCCGCCGCCTGCCGCATTCCTGGCTCTACCGTCCCGCCCACACCGGCTGTCGCCGCCATTCACTGTGCTCGGTGCAGACCGCAGAGCACGACCACCGCGTCTAAATCGCGCCTCTCCACCCGCAATTCACTTGCTGGCCCGCTTTGTGTGCCTCCCCGCACGCACGGCAGAGGTGCCGAGAGAGCGCTGCAAACTTTTCAGCCATTTCATTTCAGTGCCCGTCCTTAATGCGAACGCACCAGTTGACTGCTTTTCATATCGCTCCTCGCCGCAATGTGACTAGCACCGTAGGTAACTACAGGGGAGAAATGAATGTGGAGACCCGTTTTCACTCGGAGCACTGAAGTGTGAAGGGATGTCGGGGCATGATATCAGTTACGTTTCATTGTTGGTGATTCTACAAAATTTGGAGACTGCAAGACTGTTGTCGATTAAGGAGACACCGCCTAAGAATTATTCATATTACTATCTACTAATCACGATATTACCCGGGTATATATGCATTTTTCCAGTCTTACATTAGAAACGAAAATAAAAATTTGCAAAAGATTTCATCTTCATGCATTCATGCCGCGGTGGAGTAGCCGAGTGGTCTAAAGCGCCTCGCTGCGGAGCGCGCGGTTGCACTCCGTGGAGGTACCAGTCCTCCCTGGGGCATGGGTCTGTGTGTTGTCCTTAGGTTAGTTTAATTTAGTTTAAGTTGTTTGTAAGTTACGGACTGTTGACCACGCAGTTTGGTCCGATAGATTTACAAACATTTGAACATTTTGAACATATATTCATGAAAACACCTTACAAGGGAGCCTCCCCATCGCACCCCCCTCAGATTTAGTTATAAGTTGTCGCAATGAATAGGCCGTGAAAAAATGAACACAGATCAATACAGAAAACAGGAAAAAATAAGGAAAATATAAAAACTGAGCAGTCCATGGGAATGATATCAAACATGGAGCTCATTGTGAGCAGTGGAGTGCTTCGTCATATGGCTAGCGTAGGGAGCTGTGGAGTGAGAGGTCTTTGGTTCGAGCCTCCTCATAGGCAAAAGATTATTTTTTTCATTTTCAGAAAATTATTATCCGACCGTCGGTCCGTCCCATGCGAGGTAACTGCGCCGTAGTATGGGGACGCTACGCCCAAACAAGTGAAATACTTTCTGAAAAGATTCTATGAGTTTTGTAACTTCACAGGTACATTGAGCAGTATTACATAACAGTGTATCTATTATCAAATTTCAGGCTCTCACACATAATCAACTTCGCTCTCCGAAATTCCAGGACATGTTCAAATTGGCTTGGACATATGCAGAATTTCAAAGTCTACACACGGAAAAATCGTAAAACGTTAAAAACATATGTTTTGACAGAGCAATGAGAAAACTGTGCGATTGTGAAACTGTTGCATTCATTCGTTGCAGTTTATGTGACAATCTCTTATATTTTTATTACTTTTTGGCAGTGATTATCACATCCACAAGAAAATCTGGATCGGGCAAGTTAAAATCTCTACCCAATCAGCAAGAGTACAAGTTAGGTTGGTTGACAAGAGATTCCTATCATATGAAGCACATAATGTCACAAGTCTCGTACAGAATACTTCAGACGTATTTTCCTGTAAAGGAATCGGTTAACCTATCATCTTGTGATCAAATGTTTTAGGTTCTCATTGGAGTTGCACTTCCTTTCGTCTGCTAATCCCACGGTGTTTTGGTGCGGTCGCGAAACACCGACACTAAACTGATTACAGCGAACACAGACTTCAATGAACGGGCGGACAGATAATAATATTGCGAAAATAAAAATAAAAAATAAATGAAAAAAATTTTAGTTCGAGTGAAGGCTTGAACCGAGTACATCTCACTCCACCTTGCCACAGGACCACGGCGCTCCTACGTTCACAATGTCTCGACGTTGCATATCTACGCAAGGGCCGTTAGTGTTTTTATATTTTACTTATTGTTTCGTAGTTCCACACAACTTCTTCCAGTTTTCTCGACTGATCTGTGTTCAGTTTTTCACGGTCTATCCACTGCGCCAACTAAATCTGAGGGGGGTGCAATGGGGAGATTCCCTTGTTAGAAATTATGAAACAGTAAAACAAAGAAATGTGCATAACGTACAAAATTATAAGCGCAGTATCCAAAGACACAAGAAACAGTAATAAAATACAAATGACATATAACATTAATTTAATTGAAAACTTGACTATAAAGAGTATTTCATGTTACTTGTCCAGGAGCAAGAATGAAAAAATTCGTGGGTCAGTCCACCCTTGAACAGACGACATAGTTGTCCATCTGACGAACATGGACATAATCCACTTAATATATTGTCCCTGTGATTTGTTAATCGTAATAGAAAATACAAGTCTCATTTGAAATAGAAGTCTGTTCAAATTAAAAGGTTGATGTGTCGGAATAAGGGGTATTCCTGGGATCTACAAGGTTTCATTCTCTCCCTTTCGTTGTAGGTAGATTGGGTGATGTTTTGGTTTTGAATGAAACTAATTGTTTTTGTCGTCATATTTCATGCAGTACATGTATTTATTCCTTTCTTATAAGTCCATCTCGTCCTTCCTTTTCCGTCCATTGGCTTCTACTTTACTATCTGTCCATTTAAGTGTCGTTTTCATGCAGCTTAATACTTATGACGCCATTTACCCTTAACTATGTGTCCTACAATAATAAAATTTTCCAAATTTTTAGTGTAATATTACCAAACTATCTGCGATGAATAAATAGTGGGGGACTGATGGCCTAGATGTGTAGTCCCCTTAAAAAAACAACAGCAACAATAAACAATGGATGAATGGAGTCTCGTAAATCACGCGTCGCGTGACAGCAAAGTTTTTATCATCAATAAAATTCTTCTGGGTATGACACCGCGTCGTCATTTTATAAACTCTACCGACGTTTCGGCCACTGTTGCAGGCGGCCTTCATCAGGGTCTGTGTCTGACTGCTGAATGTTCGAACGCTTGGTGTTTATATATCAGCGGATGAGGGAGAGGAATGGGGACGTTGGTTATCCTTTATTGGTGGTTATATTATTGTACGAAATTTGTGGAAAGGGGCGTTGCTGATTGGTGTTTTAATAGCTGGTTTTTCATATGATTGGATGTTGCATTCTTCTCCCTTATTGGTCAAAATGGACGTTTCCTATTGGCTTTTGCATTGGAACTTGCTATTGGTGGAATGGACCTGGGAGAACGGACGGCGATGGTGGCGTGCCGCTGTTGACTTGTCGCCTGGCGCAGACGGCGGCGGGCCGGTGCTCTGCGTGTGCGCGGTCACTATGGTCTCCGGGACGACTAAGCAATAGTGAGGGCCGAAAAAAGTGAATTTCTGAGTATCGAGTTTTAATAGGGTTCGAAAGTTGCGTATTTAAGTGCCGATTAACGAAAAAATAATTTAAAAAATCTAACTTAATATCTTCAGTTCGCGCAAAGGGCTTAAAGTTTCTAAAAAAAAGGATACATTTATAGAATTTCTGAAAGGTCAGATAAAAATATATCTTTTAGTATCACGTCCTAATAGGACTCAAAAACTGTGTATCCATGTATAGTTTAAAAATATTTTTGATAGTCCTAGCTTATGTAATCAGTTCGCGCTAAAGGCCTTAACTATCGAAATATGACAACATTTCTAAATGTTCAAAATGTTACGGAAATTTACTAATATCTCTTATTTATATGTATGTTTTAAATATGTTAGGTTTTATTTATTGTGATTTGATTATTTAAAGAGACAACATCATAACTTTGCAGCTCTTCGCTCATTTCACCAGTAAATTTGGTTAAAGACCCAGAACTCACCACGAGGAGGTGGCTGCAATTCGAGTTCCACCCACAGCGTGCCCTACCAACCAACGGCCCAAGGAGATCATTCTAATTATATATTCATATTTACAATATATACATTTATTTACATTTGTATACCTTCATTTACATACTAGTCAAAGATGTAATTGACTTGAATTCTGATTTGTGTCCAAATTTTGACATTATTGATCTTGACAGCAGAGTCGTCCTAATGAATCCATCTCTGCTATCTTGCCCACATACTTCTTCTGCAGTCTCTGTTACTAATTGTACACATATTTCTACAACTTCAATCTATTAAGATCAAAAATACCTCCTGGATATTGTGAAAACTATTCAAAGTAGAAAATGTACTCCAGATCTGGCTAATCGTGATACTGGACCTCTTAGACACTCCCGTTGGTTGACATGTGCCAATAGAGTGTTGCGCTTGTATATTTCTTAAGTAAATCGCACAAATTAACTCACGATTTTAGTTGACTACATTCTAAAGACATATGCGCCAGTCTGGTTTGATATTAAGAGATATACCTCAGTAAAGTATGGTCCAAAACATGTTTTTAAGGTTATTAAAACTTCCAGACATCTTCCAGAGAACATAAAAAAGCAAATTGATCCGGTGATTCAACGAAACTTCTTTTCCTGTCATCCAGAAAACGTGTCATTGGCTATGATAGTAGACGAGAAATCACATATTAGAGAGTTGGGTTTTAGAAGAGTCCTAAAGGCAAAAAATATGAAAACTAACCGCAAAGCTGCAGTAAGAACGTTTACTACACAAACACTAGATTTTGAGGCTACTGACCCTCAGTGAGCGTATAGATTGGTCAAAATGTAAGCTATTGCCTTACCCAGTGATACAGAAATTGACGACAGAATCCATTTCTACATATTTAATGAATAAGAATTTGCCAGAATTTTATTTTCTGAACTTTCCGTGCCACACTCAGGCTGTAGAAAGATGTGTAAAATTAGTAACAGAGGCTGCAGAAAAAGTATGTGGACAAGATAGCAGAGATGGATTCATTAGGACGACTCTGCTGTCAAGATCAATAATGCCAAAATTCGGACACAAATCAAAATTCAAGCCAACTACATCTTTGACTAGTATGTAAATATAGGTATAAAATATAAATAAATGTATATATTGTAAATATGAATATATAATTAGTATGGTTGGTTGGTTGGGTAGGGTGTAGGTGGAACTCTTAATTACAGCCACCTCCTCGTGGCGAGTTGTGGGTCATTTAACCAAATTTGCTGGTGAAATGGGCGAAGAGCTGCAAAGTTATGATGTTATCTCTTTAAATAATCAAATCACAATAAATAAAACCTAACATATTTAAAACATACATATAAATAAGAGATATTAGTAAATTTCTGTAACATTTAGAAATGTTGTCACATTTCGATAGTTAAGGCCTTTAGCGCGAACTGATTACATACGCTAGGACTATCAAAAATATTTTTGTGTTAAACTATACATGGATAGGCAGTTTTTGAGTCCTATTAGGACGTGATACTAAAAGATATACTTTTATTTGACCTTTCAGAAATTCTATAAATTTATCCTTTTTTTAGAAACTTTAAGCCCTTTTCTCCATTAATCAGCACATAAATACGCAACTTTCGAGCCCTATTACAACTCGATACTCGATACTCAAAAATTCACCCTACTGCGCGAGTCATTGTTTTCACTCCTCCTGGACATTGTTTTATTTATTTCGCCCAGTCCATAGCCATCAGCCACAAAGGTGGAGCTGAGTTGTCGTAGTTCCGCCTGTAGGTGATCTGCATCGCTGATCCTGTGGGCCCTCCTGGTTAAAGTTTGAAGGGCGAACTTCTTCTGCATGGGGTGATGGTGTAAGGAGACGTGGAGGTACCTTCCCGTGCTGGTAGCCTTTCTGTACACCCTGTGGCCGAGTTTACCATCAGACTTTCGGTAGACTTCAACGGCGAGGAAAGGCAGCATCCCATTCTTTTCTGCTTCTATTGTGAAATGTATTTTGCTGTGCTGCCGATTGAAATGTTCGTGGAAGTTCTGTAGCTCCTCTTCCCCATGTGGTCAGATGACGAAAGTATCATCAACGTAACGCAGCCACCATGCTGAGCGTAGTGGCGCTGACTTGAGAGCCGTTTCTTCAAAAGCTTGCATGAAGACGCCTGCTGCAATCCTCGACGTTGAAGTCTACCAAAAGTCTGGCGGTAAACTCAGCCACAGGGTGTACAGAAAGGCTACCAGCACGGATAGGTACCTCCACGCCTCCTCCCACCACCACCCTATGCAGAAGAAGTTCGCCCTTCAAACTTTAATCAGGAGGGCCCACAGGATCAGCGATGCCGATCACCTACAGGCGGAACTACAAAACCTCTGATCCACCTTTGTGGCTAATGGCTATGGATTGGGCGAAATAAATAAAACAATGTCCAGGAGGAATGAAAACCATAGAGGGGAACAGCAGGAAGCACAAAGCATCGCCCTATTACCTTACGTGCAGGGCGTCACTGAACGTGTTGGCAATAGAGCCCGTCAAAACGGCCGCCACTCCCGCTCGGTTCCCGCTGCGCTCACGCCTCGCTCTCGACAGCTGACGGCGGGTAAAGGGTTGGTAGAGGGGGAGCGATGACGTCACAGTCGCGAGAGCGAGATGTTTCGGGTAGGACGAGTCACGATACTCCCGGGTTCACGCGCGCCCGCCGGGACGAGCTGAGCTTGGCTGAGCCGCCTCAGCCTAGTCGGCGCACGCCGCCGGCTGCGTGATCACACAACGCGCCGGACGTACCCGAGACAAAAAAAGAGGGAAAATACACTTTTTCGATTTTCACGTTGTAAAAATTGTTCACGGTATACAAGACCACGCTACATCGTTTTATGAAATTAGTTTTTCCTTACTAGCTTTGCCTTGCCTGTGAAAAAATAAAAAGGCTAATTTCCATTCCGCAAGAGTTTTTAGTTCCGTAACGCTCCTCACTCGATTTTGATGAAAGTATTCGGTTAAAAAATCTGATTTTTGGACACATTATAGTAAAACATCTAAGCTTTCGTATAAGACACTCACCTTTTCGTAATTCCTAACAGTCGTTTTCAAATGACGCTATTTCTCAAGTATATGCACTTGATTTACAAATCGTGTATTGAAAAAGTTAAATAGCGGGCAGGTTACTGTTCTATGATTTTTAGACCATATATTACAGCGAGTGAAATGGAGCTAAAAGAACAAAAAAGTTTTTGAAATGGTAATCACACTGATATCTACCTCCTTTCACAGGTAATTGCAAGTTATCTGAGGGCCCTCGGGCCGTGATCACAAGTCTACGAACTCAGCCTGTTTTGAGCGTAGCGTGAAGCACTGCAGTGCCGAAAAATCTGAATTGCTGGCTACGTTTGTCGATCCCTCATGATGTGTTAAAGATCCATAATCAGAGAACAATAATGAACTAATTTTTCTTGTGTGGCAACCGATTACAATGGACAACTATCCGCTACGGTCTTACAGCAGATCATACTTGACTTTGGGAGGTATACATCTGATTTTTTCCACATAATACAATTCGTGAAATTTATATTTCGTGTTTGGAACTAGAAGAACAAAGTAATGTAAACGGCGGCTTCGCTCATAATGGACTGAAATAAAATTTTGTGACATTACAATTAACGGCTTTCTAGTTGCAGATGAACGAGAAAGTCAAAAGATATTTATATTTATTGATGCATCTACTACTAAGACACAATATATACCTTTTCGCTTTTGTAGCTTTCGGAAAATGTGTTCCCACAGGGTGAAAATAATTGTATACAGTGTGTCCGACATAAATGCGGTATTTTCACGTCTAAGATGAAAGTAGGAATGAACTGAGTTGCTTTTAGTAACCTGTCTGAGGCGAACAACGTTTCTACGAACATTTTGCTGTATCATTTGAAGACAATTTCCTTTGTCTGCAAGATGGTACTTTCGAATTTTCAACATACACTGGTTTACTTTAGCCTCAGACACTGCAGGACAGGTCAGTAAAGTAACTTGTCCCCAGCTATAAGGAATCCCAACCCACTGTCAGCAGAAGATCTATTGTTAGCCACTTCAAGAATCCCGCTAACAGTTCATTGATTTTATTATATTGTATATTAAAAGAATCTACGAAAACTAAAGTCAGTCGGCCAGACTAAACTACCCAGCTGATTTCCTTCATTTTTGTGTAAAACTTTTTCTGCACTCAAACGGGATTTCCTTCTGTATATTTCTTATGGGGATGTCCTGGGTGTAAACTAAAGTCATTCTGTCAAGCCGTTCTATCCGACCCATTTCCTTCATTTTCGCTTTAAGCGAAAGGTATTTATTCGCAGATTTGTCATCAAGTATCAAAATTAAAAAAATGTTCAAATGTTTGTATAGTCTATGGGACTTAACTACGGGGTTATCAGTCCCTAAACTTACAAACTACTTACGAACTAGGACGGCACAAATATTCATGCCCGAGGGGGGATTCGAACCCCCGACCGTAGTGGCCGTGCAGACCGTGACTGGAGCGCCTTAGTCCCCTCGTCCACCGCGGCCGGCTATCATAATTAACTTAAGTCTCTCCTTCGTTTACTTTCATTCAAACGTGGGATCCTTCTGTCCTTGCATTGAATATTTTAATCGGTTTGTTTTAGGATATCTTCGGTTCTAAATAAAGTACACAGTTCTCTTTGATCTAACAACGCTCAACGGATCAAGATCTTTCATTTGTGCTTTTAAACACTTGCACGGATTGATTCTGAAGAAAGCTATACGTGAACATTTAACTTTACTTCCATGTCTTCCCAACGTTTCAGTCATTCCACTAACGGTGTGAAGTATTCGCACGGGTCTTATTCGAACGGGTCCTCTATCTTTCTTATATATTAAAAGAATCTATTTTATAATTATAATTGATTTTAAATAAGTGTTACGAATTTAAGAAAACACAAGCTTATATAATATTCTGTATACTGTTACTATCTATAATAAATATTTTTAAATGATAAATATTTAATTTTACTTATTTCCATTTCACATGACTGGCTACTAATGCTGCAAAGTATTTGCACAGGTCGCCTAGTTTTATTACTACTGTTCTCACATTGTAGTGAACCGTCGAATTTTATTAACATAAGAAATAGTTGGTAATGCACTCATTCCATCCATATAGACTAACATTTAGGAGAGTATTTCCTTCCCTTAACATTCGATATCTTTAATATTCCTGGCGCGAGCCGACGCCGGCACGAACCGATTGGGGTATGGTGTTGCTTCTGCAGCACAAGTATCACAAGCCTCCAGCCTGCTTTCAGCAGAAGCTCCTCTGCATGATTTTTTTTCAATTATACTTATGATAATATGTTTATTTTTCTTCTATTACTATTGATTCTGTAATATGAATTTAAAAAATTAAGAAATGTTTAGTTTTTCACATAAGGAAAAACTCTCCTAAATGTTAGTCGAAATTAATGGGATTTCTAATGTTTTTATAATTCTATGAGTCACTACAGTGTGGAAACAATAGTAATAAAATTACAAAATCAATTAACAGTTAGCTGGCTCAAAGTAGATGGCAGTGAACAAGTACTGGTCACACCTGTGTTTCCTTCGATCTTCCACTGACAGTGGGTGACGATCCCTTGTTGCTGGCCACAAGCCCACTAAGAACCAAATCACAACATGAAACAAATGACACCTGCTTCTCATCCTTTACTGATCAGCAGTGTCTGAGGCTAAACTAAATCTGCGCGTTTTCCTTTCATTTAAAGTATAAAAATCGATATGAAAGTACCATGGAGACAAGGAAAATTGTGAGATTCAGGATATGTTCATAGAAAAGCAGTTCCCATCAGACAGCTTCCTAACAAAATAAATAAAAATTCTGAGAACCGTGTAGAGTTCTTTGAAAGTGGAGATGAGCTGAAACATGGTACAGCATGTACCACATAAATCTGGCACACCTGACGTACCCCCATGGCCATAAGTTGCAGCATCCCTTAGCAGGAGGTAACTAAATGTCTTTAATTTTACTGTTATGTACTCCTACTTTAGTCTCGGTCTGAGGGATAGAGTTTTTATGTGAGACACTGTATATAAATTGTTTCACCTTGTGGTAGAACATTTTCTGGGAGTTACAAAAGCAAAAATTAAGAGAAGGTTCAAATGTTTGTTAAGCTTATGGGACTTAACAACGGGGTCATCAGTCGCTAAACTTACAAACTACTTATAAACTACCTTATACTAAAGATGACACAGGTATCTATGCCCGAGGGAGGATTCGAACTCCCGACCGTAGCGGCCGTGCAGACTGTGACTGGTGCGCCGCAGACCCCTCGGCCACCGCAGCCAGCTTAAGAGAAAGCTAAATAGTGTAATCTTAGGTGTAGATGCATCAATAAATGTAAGTATATTTTTGGGTTTCTTCCGTTTATTATCCTCAACTAGAAAGTCATTGAGTAGAATTTCAGAAATTTTATTTCAGTCCATCAACAGCAAATTCGCAGTTAACATAAATTGTTTCTTCTCTTGCAGTTTGAAACACGAAATATGTATTCCATCAATTATACAATGTGGACAACAAACTACTTGTATACCTCTTAAGTGAAGTATTACCTCACATAAAATCATAGCAGATCATTGTCCATTGTAATCGGTTGCCACCCAAGAAAAATTAGGGTATTGCTGTTTTCTGTTATGAATTATTAACACATCACGAGGGACCAACATACGTGGCCAGCAAATAATTTTTTCGGCACTGCAGTGCTTTACGCCACGCTCAACACACGCCGAGTTCGTAGGCTTACGGTCGCGGCATGATGCCGCTCAGATAACTCACAATTACTTGTGAAAGGAGGTAGATATCAGTGCGACTACCATTTCAAAAACTTTTCTGTTCTTTTAGCTCCATTTCACTCGCTGTAATGTATGGCCTAAAATGCATAGTACAGTATGCTGCCCGCTATCGAACTTTTTCAATACACGATTTGTAAATCAAGTGCCCATACCTGACAAAAAGCATTATTAGAAAACGATTGTTACGAATTTCGAAAAGGTGAATGTTTTATTGGAAAGCTATGATGTTGTACTATCCTGTGTCCAAAAATCAGATTTTTTAACCGAATACCGTCATCAAAATCGAGTGAGGAGCTTTACGAAACTGAAAACTCGTGCGGAATGAAAAGTAGACTTTTTATTTTTACACAGGCAACGCAAAGCGTAAAAGGAAAAAATAAGTTGATAAAAGGATGCGATGTGGTCTTATATACCGTCAAAATTTCTTACAACTTGAAAATCGAAAAAGTTGTTTTTCCCCCTCTTTTTCGTCTTGCGACATCCCCGCTCGGCTCGGCCCGACTGGTAGTGTGAACGCTAGAGATGGGCAATCTGCTCCTGAACTGACTCAAAGAGCCAGATCCTTCTAAGGAGTGAGTGATGGATGAATCTAAAAAAAAGAGTGGTAGTTCATCTGATCCGAAAAGTCCCTCTGGTGACAGCAATGAGCTGCATAAGCACCCCTTACCACATTCTTCAGAAGTTTCCTAAACCCCTTGCCACATACTTCAGAAGTTTCCTAAGCTACAAAATAAATGTGCTATAGACCATGTGCAAGTATAAAACGCAAAAAATGAGCGCCTAAACACGTGCAGCGTCTCCGTGCTGCAAGTCGAGACTCGACGAGTCGAGAGTCGGCAAGTC
The DNA here is from genome assembly GCA_026315105.1 of Locusta migratoria. Lineage (NCBI taxonomy): Eukaryota > Metazoa > Arthropoda > Insecta > Orthoptera > Acrididae > Locusta > Locusta migratoria. The sequence goes on from CM048745.1 coordinate 340,924,201, forward strand.
GCGCAAGCAGCATGATTCAGTGAGTGCGCGGCTCCCGACTACCGCTGACTCGCTGCTCCGCACGACTCCGGCGATCGGGGCGATCCGACCGCCAACTCAGTCGGTGAGTTACCTGGTTCACCGGTTCACCTCTCCCCACCACTCTCCCGACTCCGCTCGCTTGCGGAGCCGCCCATGTGGCGCGCTGCTCATTATTCCCCCCACTCCTCTGGCGAACCGCATGGTGCCGAACAAAGCGACTCCGCACATTTCTCTGTTCTCTCGACTCCTGTGTTCTGATAAAGCTTGTAGCTCACTTACAGAAACGATCATCTGACGCAACAAAAACCATCATATTCCTATTTCGAATAGTACTCGAGATGAAACGTATTTATTTAATGTTACAAGTTTTTTCTTAATAACAGGAAATCTGCAGTCGGTAGTAAAAACGTGTTACAGTACAAAATTAAACTATATAAAATTTCTACGAAAAAGATCCTACTTCATTTTTCTCGAACACTTGTAGTTTGCATGAAGGGAGCAAGAGAGACAAAGTCTTGTGTAATGTGCGTTCTGTTGGTTAAATTTTGTAAGCCCATATCACGCAGTTTCCTGACTTGATAGACGAGTGTCCTGTAACAAATTATGCGTCTTTTATGCATCTACATTACTTTTGGCACGTTGAAAACAATGACTAAATGATCGAATAACAAAGACAACAACAATGTGCAATAATGTTTTCTATATCTGAAACCATTCAGTTTCGGGAATGTGTCCATTTGAAATTTTTGCTGCTGGCATCAAATCTTTGACAGTAACAACAAACTTGTTTTCAAAGAGAGAGAGAGAGAGAGAACAGTATGATGTCAAACGAGATGTCTATAATTACGTTTCTGAGTAAAATATTTTGCTATAATGTTTTATTACGAATTTAATGTGTTTGGTACTGTAGGATGTGTGTGTTTGCAATTAAAGATAAACTATATTGGGAAGCACTTAAAAAAATAATTCGCATTGCTCTGTATAGAGAATATATAAAACTTTGCACAAATAACAGGTGAAAGGGTTGTAGTTACAGGAACTAAAAATATAAGGTGGAACAGAAATCTCACCAGCAACAGTAAAACTTAGAATATAGGAGCCCAGAACGCTACCCCTGTACTACGCCGACTGTAAGAGTATCACCACAGTTATTTACCTAATTATTTCTTTAGCTAAGGCTGTCTTCGAACTTAATCGATTGTTGATGGTTTGTACTCACAATAGAAAAACTCATTGACGACATAGTAGAAAGTATCTGTACTCGTCGTCATATTTTCGAAGAATTTTGCTGGAGATTTTCACAGTCTTTTTTTCGTACTTGAAGTTACGAATGAAATAGTCCACGAACATTCCTCGCTTTAAAAAGTTAATGGACATTACTCTTTTGACGCCTTATTTTCGAAATTAAATAAAACTTTATTGCTTACTCTGGAGCTATCATTATTTTACTGTTTATGGGTGCCAAACTTTAGTTTTTAGATAACAAGTGATGGTTTCTAGCGGCCATCTTGTAGCGAGAATCTGTCGCGCTCACGTAAGACACCCGGCCGTGTCGCCGAATGTCGCTGCTTGTAGCTGCCGTGTCGCGTCGCTGAATATCGCGCGCTGTCGCTCGCTTTTGTCGCTCACGTAGGACACGGCCTTATTGCGCACGGCTATTCCGCTGCGGCAGTTGCCACGTTTTGCACGGAACTCTCGCGATATATCACGTTTCATTCAACTTTCTTAAACTACTCACTGTATAAATACGGAACTAGTATTTTTATTCTGCAAAATATTGTATTTTTTAATGAAAGTATAAAAATATAAAAATAATATTTTTTTCTTTTTCCAATTATTTCACCTGAAAAAATATTTAAATTCTGTTATAATATGTTTAATTTTTAATGTAGGTGTAACTAACAAATTTTAATTCTCGAAACTACTGACTTACAATGAAATTATTACTCTTCTTCCTTCTTTCACAATATGGCCAAATCAGATAAAAGTATAGTGACAAAAAAGCGATGTGACATCGTTTTACGTTTTTTATCAGTTGGTGAGTCGGTGAACCATGAAAATGAACTAGTTCATCCCAGTGAATGATTATTTCTGATCCGATCTCTGAAAAGATCGGTTTTGCCCATCTCTAGTGAACGCACCGTCCTAGACATGTGCCGGACGGGCGCAATAATTAACGGCGTCGTGAGGGGGCTGGCCGTGCGCATGCGCACTGCTGTCGGCTGTTCCACATGCCAGCCGGGAGTACCGAGACTTCTCGCTCCCGAGACTGCGTTATCGGCACGGCCGGCTCCCGGGTGTGGCGGTCTCGCTAGCCGCTCCCTCTGGCGGGAACGAGCGGGAGCCAGGCCGCGTTTGACGGCCTCTAGTCGGCAAGGTTCTTTGTCGGGCAGGCATCAAGCCAATCTTCCGCAGCATCAATAAATCTAAGGATTTCCTAGGTTCAACTTAGGACGCAGTTGACAAACTGAGCAATGCCGGCGTTTATGAAATAAGCTGCGAGTGTGGGCTAGTCTACATAGGAGAGACCGGACCAGCAATCTGGACGAGGCTTTCGGAACATGAAAGATACATACGGCTTGGACAGCACACAAAGTCAGCGGTTTCTGAGCACCACTATCAGTGCGGAAAACAGTTACCTTTCGGTGAGGCCCGCGTGCTGGCAAAACAACATTTCTCAACGAGGAGGAATATTAGAGAGGCTATAGAAATAGCGAAGCGTACCGCCAATATGCACAGGGAGGATGGCTATAGGCTGCCGGCCTCTTGGCTGCCAGCAGTTGCAACGCTACGTGACGGCACCGCGCGCGGAAGGACTCGCGCAGGCGTCCCGGAGACCACAGCGGCCGCGAACACGCAGAGCACCGGCCCGCCGCCGTCTGCGCCAGGCGACAAGTCAACAGCGGCACGGCACAACCGCCGTCCGTTCTCTCAGGTCCATTCCGCCAATAGCAACTTCTAATACAAAAGCCAATCGGAAACGTCCATTTTGACCAATAAGGGAGAAGAATGCAACATCCAATCATATGAAAAACCAGCCATTAAAACACCAATCAGCAACGTCCCTTTCCACCAATGGCGTGCAATAATATAACCACCAATAATGGATAACCAACTTCCCCCTTCCTCTCCCTCATCCGCTGATATATAAACACCAAGCGATCGAACATTCAGCAGTCAGACAGAGACCCTGATGAAGGCCGCCTGCAACAGTGGCCGAAACGTCGGTAGAGTTTATAAAATGACGACGCGGTGTCATACCCAGAAGAATTTTATTGATAGTGACAACTGCCGCGGGAGTCTACGTTTGCAAGCAAAGTTTTTGTTACTCGTTGTTTACGTCGTCATATTGTAATACACTGAATTCCAACGCTAAAAGACACGTGGTAAAGCCACAGTATCTGTCAGTTCATTCCTCAGACAAAGGAAGAGTCATTTAAGAAAATGTAATAGGTCAAATTAATTACAAATTCTGAATCCTGATGAAATGCCGAGTTTACTGATTACACATTCAGACCGGTTAATTCGTTAATTAATAATCAATAAAACTTCATCGCACGATTATAGGCATAAAACTAATTTTCCCAGGCCCACAGAAACTACTGATTTATTGTCTATATAGAGGAGTATCAGTTGGAGGGCGCTGTACATTTAATTATTACATAGAATAGCCAAGATGGTGGCGGAGGGAGACGAGTTTCGCATTCTGCGAATCCGCACCGGTTCAGGCCACCCAACGTTTCGGTTGGAACTCCGCCACTGCCGGCGGCCACAAGATAGGTAACGGTGAGTTCTCCCTCTCTGTTACGTTGCCTACAGGTAAGGCATCAATATCGGGAGATCAGCGCGCGGCAGTTACCGTCGTTTAGTGACTCGTGCTTCCCATTACCTAGAGAGCAGGCAGCCTGTCCCATACTTCCGCGGCGGAATCGACATGATCACCGATACGACTTGCTTCGCATCTTCCGTGGACGCGATCGCTTTACTTCTGCATTTGGGCCGTCTTTTCGGGAACTGCTATTCCTGTATGTAGTATGTTGGATGCCTAGGTCCGACCCCTGTTCTTGTAATCGTGCGCGAACTCATGGCTTACCTTTCGTCTTAAACTCTCTATCTCTCTCTCTTTCTCTCTGAGGACTGGTTCTTATTTATATTCTTACTCTTGTATATATTTTGCGACTTGGCCTACAGCAAGTCTATTACACGCTCAGTGGCTGCATTCAGTGTGTGAGCCGGGCGCGGTGGCCGAGGAGACTGAGGCGCTTCAGTCACGGTCTGCACGGCCATTACGGTCGGGGGTTCGAATCCCCCCTCGGGCATGGATATTTGTGCCGTCCTAGTTCGTAAGTAGTTCACAAGTAGTTTGTAAGTTTACGGACTGATAACCCCGTAGTTTAGTCCCATAAGCTTTACAAACATTTGAACTTTTTTTTTTCAGTGTGTGAGGGTCTATGGAAATTTGTGACAAGGCTACATTACCTTATGTGCTTTGTTTTTAATATATGTTTCGACTGGCTATCCCGACTTTTATTTTTCTGAAACTTTCTTTAATGTCCCTTTTTGTAAACCTTTTAGCAGGCGCTGAAACTCCTGCTGTAAGAGACGAAGTCCGACCGCCTGGGACAAACAGAAGATCTGTAGGTGAGTTGCCTATCAGGGAACAACGATAGTTGGAGACTCTATGTAGGGTAATTTTTCCATATTTTCTTTATTCATCCACAGCTACAGCTACAGCTTCACCCAACATGCCCGACGCTACAGACGTGGCGACCGTGACAGGATGGATTAGGTTTCACAGCCACAACGTTTTTTGTTTTTGTGGATCGCAAGTTTTCAGTCTCTCACACTAGCTACTGTTGTTGGCCACACTTGGCTATGTCATAGCGGTGACAAGAACGCCAAATGTTACCCGCTAGGATATCTCTGTTGTGGCGACCGAAATCCTATCCTTATTCAGAGAGAGAGAGAGGGAGGGGGGGTTCTTTTCCCTGCATTGGCCTTGAGGGAAGGTTTACGTAGCAGAACAGGTGGTTCGGCAGAGGCAGAAGAATTAAAGCTGGACGACCCAGAGATGTTATTGCTAGAACAGAGGATTACGGTCTTTGTATGGAGCCCGCCCTGCACAGCGGTTAACATTCTTCCAGCCAGGCAGGTCTCCCGTCAACTGCTGTGCCAACTGAAGACGCCGCCATCGCCGCCACCACCATCGCCGGAGTGCTGAACGATGCCACAGAGTATTGTCTGTGAAGATGCCTCCCCGACCCGCCACGCCACCGGCAACCGCGACCCCGTCGTCCGCCGCCCACCAGCATTAGAGCACTGTATAGTTCAAGCAGAACAATCCGCCATTTTGAATCCCACGTTGAAGGCGCGCAAATAAAGACTACGGAACACTTACGCTTTTTAATATGCTCTTAAGACCATTAAATATACATTCCTAACGCAGAAAATATTACAGCATAGTAAATTTAGTGGCTTACATTTCACTATAAGAGGCAAGAAACTTAGAGATTAGATAGATATTTACATTCCAAATTAAGGCACATGTTGCCGTTCTAAATATTTACCACATACAGTGAAAATACGTTACAATTATTGTATTTTCTGGTTTATATATGGTACGTCCATATGCGTTTACGGTAACTAACAGTTCCATTCGAAAACAGTTACGGAATAATGTTAAATTGCAATACTGTACTTCCCGTATTACCCCTCTCAACGTCTCGCATATTTTACGCATATCATAATTCAGTAAAGATCTTACGTCAAAAGTGTGTTTAACAACTTTTTAACGTCTGGTTTCGTTAGATGACGACTAAATAAAGTCTCTGTGGTAGCATGAACTTTGAAATAAACTGAACTAATGCGAACTAATATAATTTAAATATCACTAGCAGGATAAAGCCAACTGTACTCGTGCACCATTTAATACAGCCCATTGGTCTAAATAAAATCAAGAAAAGTGGCTTACTTCAAAACCACTGTAAATCGTGTTATTTAACAATCTGTAGCAAAATTAAACCATAGCTTACATGTATAGGCCTATATTTTCATTACTATTTCTCTGTGAGCATAACTATTTCTAATACAAATTAAAAAAAAAATTGTTCTTGACGTTCCACACGTAGTTCCTCGATTTTGGCTTCCATACTTGGAATCTGGAATTTACAAGCAACCTTTTAAGCCGATCTGTGTTTGAAGGAAACCAATAAAACTTATAGCGACCATGTCTGCTATAATTTGAGCGGTTTGGAGCAGCACAATCAACCATTTCACACTGTGGAGCAAATAAAATGACAAAGTATTCGCTGATTCACTTCACTTCATCACACAAAGCATACAACACTGACGTAGGATTGGGATTCAAAATGGCGGATTATTCAGCTCGGTATATTTAGTGCTTTAACCACCATGCTGTCGTCAAGGAGACCACGGCGCGGCGTCGCCGCCAACACCGTCGACTGCGGATGCACATCAACAGGCAAGTGACGCTTTGCAACATGCTGTTGCCGCAGACACGACGCAAGCTAGGTAGAGCCAGTTGCTGGCTGCGATTGCATCTCAAAACTTAGAATTCTGTATTTCATTGAGTGCCGAAACGAGCACACATTAAAACAGTGTACTTCTTTGAGTGCCGAACTGAGCGCACAATAAAAAAAAATTAATAAATAAAAATAAAATAAAAACTAAATTGGATATTAGACTCACAATGTGCAGAGCTACGCACCTCTCTGAGTGCAGAGCTATGTGCACAACGCGAAGAACTCCGTTTGGAGGTGGATAATAGGCTTGAGATGCAATCGAGTGCCATAGATAAATTATCGGACCGTTTTGACGTGCAGAAAGCTAATTTACAAAAACATGGCGAGGTGCTAGACCAGGATTTAGCTGAGAACAAGATAGCCCATGCAGTGGCGGAGTATGGCTGTGGGAGGCCCGGGGCGGCGTAAAAACAAAATGAGGCCCCCTGACCATTTGAAAATACAAATCGATGTAACTTCTGAGAATCGGAGGCCCAAGGACAAGTGGCAAAGGACAGTCTGAAAAAAAAAATTGCTTTCGAGGTATTTGGAGGCCCCCTCCAGGCGAGAGGCCCGGGGCGGTCCGCCACCGAGGCCACGATAATCTGGAGGAAAACAAAGCAATTGACGAACAAGTAATGAATAACACTTCTGAAATTGAACATCGAGAAACTAAACTCGCGACGTTGAGCGAACGAGTAGGCGAGTCCGGTACGGTCATTTCGGGCCTTTCTGAATTGCTTAGTATGTTGGAATCTCGCCTTGAGTCGACTAATGAGAGATGGGTAGAAATGGAAACCAGCATTGTGGAAAGGGTTGCCGCAAAGTTAGGTTCCAAAATCGCGGATAAAATTGGCAGTGTAATGCCTGTTCAGCAGTTTTCTGAATCGGGGACCGGACGGCAGTTTTCGCAGGAAGGGCAGGAAGGGGGAACGTTGCGGACAGCCGCCCTGAAGTGTTAACGGTGCGGCGGCCGGCGGCGCTTTTGAAGCTGACCGGCTTACCTCGCCTTTGTCGGCAGCCCTGGGAACAGCTGGGCTACGGCGCCAGACCGACAAATTAATACAAGATCTCTGTCTTCCACTGAGAGAGTCTCTAATCTTCCGGTAGAAAGGAGCATTTTTGAACCGGCTGTTGAAGTCTTCCTCCAGGCACTTAAAAGCCATAGTCGACCTTTGTTGCAACAGCCTGTCCCTTATACTCCACCAAACTGGTTGCAATGACTTGACACCCATTCAGTGGACTTCCTCCAGAATTTCTGGGATTGGTACGAGTCTGGTAATATCAGTGAACGGCAATTGATCAACGCTTTCAGACAGCACCTCACGTCAGAGGCTGTTTTGTAGCGGCAAATAGCTGGACGGAACTGCGCGGACTTGTTGCACCTGAGCCGTGAGTTCCTGCCTCAGTACTGGAGTCGTGCACGGCAGCGTTAAGCGTGCTCTCATGACGAGACCGGACTACAATCCTAATTGCGGGAGCCTGTGCGAGGTTTTTCTTGCCGAAGTCTCGACGGTTAGACACCTCGGCCCACCCATGGATCCTCTAGAAATGATAGCCCGAGTAGGCGAAGCGACAACTGTTAACTGTCCCGGTTGTCAGTATAGAACACTCCTTGGAAATACTGACGTCGTTCGACGATTTTCAGGAGGACCGAAATCGACGTTCACGGCGCGGTTATGGCCGGCCACAGAATGATGGTTCAAACAGATCGGACACAGCCAATGGTCAGTCATGTCGTGGACAAAGGGACAATGCCCACCAGAATATTCAAAGCGATAGGAATGTCAGAAGAGTACAGTACTCTAATTAGAGAGATAGGAAGCGTAAGGCGAAGAATTGGCGTCGTGCGGGGTCACAGAGCATTGGCCAGAGTACAAAACCGACCGCGACCGCCTGTTACGGAGTGTGTGTAGGAAAACTAATAAGAACAATCGTGTTACTCCCGCTGGTTGTGTGTAGTAATTCAGCAAGGGAGGCGAACTGCCCACAGGATCCTTTGGGACACTTGTTGGCGAAAAACGTGAATACAACAATGCTGTACTGGCTGTGGATAAGGTTGCGTGTGGCATTCGCCTGGTGTTGGATGCAATACGACTCAATAAAATCCTAATTACAGAACGATGTCGGCCCGAAGTCGTGGACGGCCTCTTGGCGAGAGTTGAGGGGGCAACGTTTTTCTCCACGTTGGACCTGACCGCCTCCTACTGGCAAATTCCCCTCTCCGAACAATCTACATGTCAAATATCAAGCCGTTTATCAGCCAGAACTCTACACGTCCATAAGATTATTCTGCCTTCATGCCAGCATTCTCGTTTCTGAAATTTGTGCCATTATTATATTAAATATACCATTATTTTAAAGAACTGAGCTGTAATAATTTCCCTTCCAGCTTTGTGTGCCAAATGTGATGTGTTATGTGTTCTTTGGTTATACGTTTTGCTGTGTTTTATGTAACCGTGTGATGTTTAGCGATTAGTAATTGGAAAATGTGAAGGAATTTACTATGATCAATGTGGATAGAGGTCTGCCACCAGGGCGTATAGGCTTGGTATATAGTGGCAAAATAGAAATCGGAAATATAGAGCACATGTCTCGTAGTGGGTGTAGGTGGCAAGGGTAGTAACGATAGGCACGAGGCACTGAAATTTGTGACAGGGCTATCTGGCCTCTACGTGCTTTGTTTTTAATATATGTTTCGGCTGGCTATCCTTTTATTTTTCTGTAGCTTTCCTTAGTGCACCTTTTCGTAAACCTTTCACCAGGGGCTGAAACTCCTGCTGTAAGAGACGAAGTCCGATCGCCTTGTACGGACAGAAAATCTGCAGGTGAGTTGCCTGTCAGGGAAAATGATAGTCGGAGACACTTTGAAGGGTAATTTTCCCATTTTTTTTTTTTTTTTATTCAGCCACAGCTACAGCTTCACCCAAGAAGCCCGATTCTGCAATATCTCCTGGACCACATGACATACATAGTTTTTAACCCCACAGCGATTGTTGTCTAATAGTAAGCAGAATGAAACTTCCTGGCAGATTAAAATTGCGTGCCGGAACCGGGACTCGAACCTGAGACCTTTGCCTTTCGCGGGAAAGCAGTATGTATATCAAGTTTAGTTGAAATCGGTCCATTATTTTAGGTGGAGACGTGGAAAAATAGCGCATAATAAGCACTTATTCTAAAATTTCATAGTTTATAACGTCATATCTCCTGAAATATGTATCGTACTATGATGTAAATTTGAAGGTGCATTCAGATGTATATGTGCCAAATGTCTGGGAAATGTGTCGTAAAGACGTAATAAATCAAAACCTCATGCATGATGATGCGGTTTTACATGAACCAAATTGCGTATGACTTCATATCTCGTGAACTACATGTCGAACTAGGAGAAAATTCCCGAACACAGGTTACGTGTCAGAAGAACCATGTTTATATCGATAATCTTTTAGTTGGTCAGTCATTGGACATGTACTTCTGTTCTAGTATACAGGCAAACAAGCAATTGTTTAAATTGATGTTGTGTGATACATTGGTTTATGGACTGAAGTTTGACTACATGACAAATTAGCGCTCATCCGAGTGATTGTGTTTGTGTGTCTGTGTGTGTGTGTGTGTGTGTGTGTGTGTGTGTGTGTGTGTGTGTGTGTGTGTGTGTGTGTGTGTGTATAAAATTATCGCTAACTATGTTTTGATCTTGTATGTTATAACGGCTGGTGTAGCCAACTAATATGGTAAATACCTTGTTTGTGTAAATTGCGAGGAAATGACCCATATAACTGTTGCAGTGGTTGTCAGAAAAACGTTTGTGTGCGGATGTCTCTTGATGACCAGTAGAGGTTAGTTAGAGATGGTCTTCATTGTGATGAGATAGCTGTGACAAATCGTTCGTTTTTCTAGTCTTATGGCTTTTGATGGAAGCAATATAAATACTATTTTCGTAAACTTAGCTCTCGTGTTTTCGTAATTTGATGCGGACCATGTATCCTGACTTATGCGAAATACTGACTTCGATACGTTTACTCATATCATTCGTTGCAACACATAGGTGTTCTACATTTGTGGAATGCATATTGATACCTAGTAGTATCGTTATGTGTCTTTTAGCGATGTTTACGAATGGACGCCTCTCGGTAGCATAGCAGAGATGCTTGCGTTGGTACATTATTGTTCTTCGGTCGAGAAGCATCGATTTCAATAAACCCTATAGTTAGGTGATTTAAAGCTGGGTAGTTACCTGCGTTGGGATGCGCATTTAATTATTATTATTATTTTTTTCTCTCTAAAGGATTGTTCTTGGTATTCGATAAAATTTTTCGGGAGTTATATTAGTTCGAAATGGTGTAGACTATTTTGCGTTGTTGGTTTTAAGGATTATATATGAAAAAGTGCTTGGTGTTGATCTGGTTCATTTCTTGTTGGCTGTTCTATGTGTGTCAATCATTTTTAAGATCTAATTGGGTGTGTTACAGATGTTTATCGAGAGTATTGATTTATAAGAAGGGGGTGTACGATTGTTTGTGCTCGAGAGACTGTTAAACGTACGACGTATGTGGTGTAATGACTGATAGAAAACTTTCAGAAATACTGTCTGGTGGAGTATGCATTGCAAAAAATGCATGATCAATCGGTTACATGTTCGAGAGGGATCCACCAACAACGCAGAGATAGCGAGATTGTCGCATGCTAGTTAGTTTAGAGCTTTAATAAAAAAGAGCTGGGATGCCTAGATCCTTTTGTTGTAGGTTAGTGTTGATTGCAGTTGTAGTTCGTTGCTGGGTTGAAAATGGTTGTTGTTACAAGCGCTTACATAGAGTGTCGCAGACCAGTTGGGATTGAGTTTAAGTAAAGAGTGTTTGAAATACTCTAAACTATGCAATGCAGTGTATGTTTTCAGTTGTGGATGATGTGTTGCGATAGATATCTAAAGAAGTTGATTTAGGATTATGTTCATACTTTACGACTGGTGTCATTTATGTAGCGTAGATGCTTGTGGTGGTAAAACATTTTTGATCTTGTAAATGATACACGCGTAGTAACTTCGACAAGTTCGTTATTATAAGTCATGGAGATAGGTGAAGTTACCATTTCACTTATCTGGAGGCAGCTTTGTGAAATCACGTAGAATGCTGGAGCGAAACTGGCTTGGAGACACTGGAGAACATCTCGAGGAAATATGCAAATCCTGGGGCTATACTCTATAAAATGGAAATAACCAATGTTAAACTAGATGTTGTAATGGAGGAGCTCTCGTTTAATTCTGTCTCCTGGATTTGGCCATCCCACTAGATTTTGAAGGGATTTTTTTTTTTTTTTTTTTTTTTTTTTTTTTTTTTTTTTTTAACAAAATGGAAATGTATTAGTGCCTAGTCTCCACCCATGAATTTCGCCTGGAAGGCAGTTATATAGGGACTATCAATGTGATTGTGGACTGTGATAGGGCAGCTCGAATCGATTGTTAATGTGGTTGACGTCGAATTTCCGAGTAAAAATTGTATAATACATTTATCTGTCGAATCACGAGTTCTGATGTCAATAAAATTACCAGTATTCACCTTATCGATTTTATAAAGTGTTTGACATGCGTTTGTGGGAGACTTTTACTTCTTTGTTTGGTCGATAACCAGGCATTACCAGAATGGAGCCTACAATATACACTTACGGTTTAGATCAGAATACTGTTTAAACGAGGATAGCCAATATTTACAAAGTGCACCTCGATACAGGGTGTCCATCCCATCCATGTGGTCTGGGCTAACAAATTGCTTAGAAAACAATTTTTGTGTTGTGTTGAATCGTGTTTTGCAAATTTTTACTGGGTTAATAAGAGCCGGCCGCGGTGGCCGAGGTGACTGAGGCGCCCCAGTCACGGTCAGCACGGCTACTACGGTCGGGGGTTCGAATCCCCCCTCGGGCATGGATATTTGTGCCGTCCTAATTCGTAAGTAGTTCATAAGTAGTGTGTAAGTTTAGGGACTGATGACCCCGTAGTTAAGTCCCATAAGCTTAACAAACATTTGAACATTTTTTTGTTAATAAGAACACCCAAAATTGACTGGTGTGTCCGTAAAGCTAGCGAACTCCTCTGTCAAAGAGGACGTTTGCGGTCTATGTAGCGTACTTAATAGTTACATTGCGCTTGCATGGTAATCAGGAAAACGTGTAGAAATATTATGTTCGATGTATGTGTATCTGTCGGAGACCAGTCGCGTTTTCCTGTATTGTGATTACAAGTCGGAAGAAGTCTCTTGTTGGGATGCGATAGAAGCGTTTGCGATCAATATGTTGCACGTATGCTGTTCTACTGTAACAAAGAAAAAAGGGTATACACAATATGTTCGATGCCTATTTATCTGACGCTCTTCTCTCACTGAGTGCTGTCGTTTTTGAGACCGAAGGTGCACTATGTTAAGTTGCTGGTTTAAACGTTTTTGTTTGTGTAATACTATTCCGAGAGAAGATGATAGCACAGATGGCCTCATTGATGAATGTTTTGGCCTCTAGAGGATCTGCTAAATTTCGTTGTGTTTAAGCATTGTCTGCTATTATTATTAGGATGGATCATCATCATCGTCTGTACTTCGAAATAAGTGAGGTTTGTTAGTGTTTTGCGGTTTTTTTTTTTTTTTTTTTTTTTTTTTTTTTTTTTTTTTTTTTTTTTTTTAATGATCAAGTGTTGCAGTGTGTAGGTTAGCATTCTAGATAATAGATTAGGCATCTTCATTTGTGGTAGATAGATACTTTTAACTATCGATTTAAAAAAAACTGAGTTCGGTTTAGTGGATTGAAAAACGAAATTTTAGTTGACACAAGAAAGGAGCTTGATTTGTGTTTGGAGTAAGAATTTTTGTCTTTCTCTCTATTTTGGATAAAGGGCGGGTCGATCTTGCTCTACAGAACTGAAAATCTGTTTTATATATGTTACATCCTAGCTATTGGGCAGGAAAGGTTTACCTTTGTGTCCTCTCTGTTAGGGAGGGAGATGTTAGTGATTCCGTGGTTGTATTGGCGAGTGTCATTTTGAAGAAGGCTGTTGTTAGGTCACTGCTTTCGAACGTGTGTCTCTTTGGCAGATCAGCAGGAAGCAATTCCTGCAAATATGTACTTTTATACGGAGAGCAATACAGAATATACAGGATGTTGCGTAGAATTTTATGTACCGTGCTCGGAGGAATTTTTAATGATCGGGCCATTCCACGTGCACAGGATATTTTTTTTTACTTTTTTTTATTTTTTATTTTATTTTTTATTTCTTGTGTATGCGTAATGTGTGTTCAATTCAAATCTGCAGTCATTTTCGTCGTGGTTCGTCTTGAATAGAATTTTGAAAGTGGGACTTCAATCACGGAAACCTTGTATATTAATGACTTGTCATTCGATATTCGCGAAGATGTAATAAGACCTGACAAACAAGAATTAACTGATGAAATTATAAATAAAGCGTTTGAGATAATCATTAAGTTTTTCTCTGCAAATGTACTGCCGTTAAATTTCGATAAACACAGTATATACAGTTCTGAATAGTAAACGTTATGGTAACAGTAATAAAAAAAGACTTTCTTCTGAAGTCTGCAGCTAAGGTAGAATATTGAAAAAAATATACGTGTGTGCATTGATAAGAGAATGAATTGGAAGAACACATTGATAAAATGCTGAAACGTTAGAAGTACTTATTCTATCAGGGTTATTGCAAATTTTGGTGATAGGCATCTCAGTATATTCGTACAGTATGCCTATTTTCATTCACTTCTCTCATATGGAACCATATTTTGGTGTAATTCATCACTGAATAAAAAAAAGTATTCATCGCGCAAAGTATGTAATCAGAATAATTGCTGCTGCCCAGCAAAGATCATCCTGCAGACATTGATTTAAGAAACTAGGATTCTTCACAGTAGTCGCATTATACATATTTTTTCACTTACGAAATTTGTTGTTAGTAACCCAACCCAATTCAAACGCAATAGCAGCATGCACAGCTACGACACTAGGAGAAAAGATGATCTTTACTATTCAGGGGCAAATCTAACTTTCACCCTGAAAGGGGTGAGTTATGCTACCCCAAAGCCTTTTATCATATACCAAACAGAATCAAAGAAATTATAAGGCTTTGAATGGCAACTCCTTCTACCCAGAATATGAATTTTTAGATATAAATTACAAATTTTATATAATAAAAAAGGAAAAAATAAAAATACATAAATAAAGGAATGCATGTCTTCAAATATTAATGGGAAAAATTGCGAGGGACTTACCAGTTCCGGCATATGTCTTACAACCAACGGAAACATCCCCAAAATTCTGGTAAAAATTGAGGAATTGGAAACATTCTAGTTTGTTTCTGGGACATTGTCCATTGATCCAGCCAGAAAAATAATTATGGGGACAGCACACGCGCGACTCGATAGCAAAATATCGGACGTTGGTTCCCATTGAGACTTCTGAGACAAAATGAGGAATTACCAAAACAGGTGAACACCGACGCAAACCTCGTCCAACAATGAAACGCCCGTCTTAAGACACAACCTATAAGATATTTAATCCATAAACTAATAGTCATCCCCTGTATAATAAAATGAACATCGTCTAACACAACCTCCAGCCCTAATTTTATTTATTTATTTTTCCATATTGGAACATACGTTTTGTCATATTTGAATAACTCCAATAAAGCTTAACTGAGGCGCTTTTTATGTAACAGCTGGCTTTAACCTTTGTCTCAGCTCCTGCGCGCACAAATATGTCCTGTCAAGAGGAGTGCAGGGACTGATGGTAGGACATCGTCGACTGTGGGGCGAGGAAACGTACGCGGAGACAGTGCTACACAGTGCCAGAAACTTTTGCGCGACTTGCTCTTCATGTTTTATTGTAGAAAGGACGCACGGAAGCATTCGCATATGTTGTCAGTAGCTCCAACCAGGACGACTTGCGACTCCTACGGACAAAATAATATTGATCCGAGGAAGGACGTGCAGAGAAATGTGCTACCGATTTCAGCTGCGATCGGAAACGTTCAGCTACTGAGACCGGCTGCGGTACTAAGTTATTCTTGTCCACTGTATGTATGTTTCAGTCGCGCCACACTGAATTTCGTAGCTGCGCCAAAACCATGATGTGAGCAAAAGAATTACAGCACTTTGCTAAGCTGTCGGAACAGTAGCTTGTTAGGTTGTTAGGTGTAGCTGTGAAAGTCACGATAATAACACTCGGGAGAATTAATTGGTATAGTAACTACTTTCAGACTGGCATTGTCTTATGATATTTTATTAATGATTGTGGATGAGATTTACATATGCGAGTACGTCATAAAAGCCCGGAATATTTCAATAAATGTGACCGATACTAATTGTCCATAGTAGTGTTTTCCAAATCTTTACCTTAATTGCATTCAGTTACTATGGTTATCCCCTAGGATTTATTCTTCGAATAGATCCTCCTCTTGTGATTATAGTACTTTAAAAGTGCCCGTTTTAGGTTGCAATTCTGTTTAGAAGAAACTTGTCGGCTCCTTGATGTGGTCAGTATTAAGTCCATAGCTTGGTTCGACCTCTGCCATCACATTCGAACAATACTATTTTGATTTTCTCGAAAGCAACCAAAACCGTTTTCCTTACGCCGTGATATTCGGCTGCTGCTTTCTCGAGGACCCGCCCCTAGAAAGCGTTGAGAACTGATTTCATGGCCGGCAGGTGTGAACGCCGTGGATACGGACGGCTGAGTTTCGGGCGACACAGCGGTAGCTGTCGAAACCGAGCCTCTCGTCAGTTAACGAGCTGCCAGGAACCGCGCCGAATTTTCGTCATTTCACTGATTCCAGACGCAGCAGTCTGAAGGACTCTGGACAGTTTAAAATTGATTGAAGATCAAATAGTATTTGCAGTCTACGGAAGTAATACTATGGCCTTGGTAAGTGACACTTTTATTTAGTGAACTCTGATGAACACGAAAACTTTTATTTAGTGAACTGTGATGAACACGGAAACTGACGATCTATGGAATTTGACACAGTATTTCGAACGTTTGAGTGCAACTACTTTAATTTTCACAACTCTTATAATCGAGGGTTTGCATCAATTAACAAATTGGAGGTAAGGAAGGGCTACGTTTCTAAGTAAGAATCAACACGATTTTTTTTTTAAATATGAAAGTCTACTTGTATAAAAAAAAAAAAAAACAGACAACGGTTATTAGAGTCGATTGGGAAGGGAGTAAGACAGGGTTGTATCCTTTCTCCAATGCTGTTCAATCTGTACATTAGGCAAGCAGTGAAGGAATGCAAGGAGAAATTTGGAAAGGGAATTAAAGTTTGGGGAGAAGACATAACAACTTTGTGGTTTGCCGATGACATAGTAATTCTGTCAGAGAGCGCTAAAGATCTAGAAGAGCAATTGAATGAAATGGACAGTGTCTTGAAAAGAGGTGAACATCAACAAGAGTAAAACAAGGATAATGGAATGTAGCGTCAGAAAGTCAGGCGATGCTGAAGGAATTAGATTAGGTAATGAGTCAATAGAAGTAGTAGATGAGGTTTGTTATTTGGGCCGAAGTAAAGAAGATATAAAACGCAGAATGGCTATGATAAGAAAAGTGTTTCTGAAGAAACGAAATTTGTTGACATCCAATATTAATTTAAATGTTAGGAAGTCCTTTCTGAAAGCATTTGTCTTGAGTGTAGCATTGTATGGGAGTGAAACGTGGGCGATAAGGAGTTCAGACAAAAAGATGATAGAAGCTTTGGAAATGTGGTGCTACAGACGAATGATAAAAATTAGATGGGTAGATCACGTAACTAATGAGGAGGTGCTTAACCTAATTGGAAAGAAAGAGAGTTTCTCGCATACCCTGAATAAGAGAAGGGATAGATTTGTGGGACACATTCTGAGACATCAAGGAATCGTCAACTTAGCATTAGAGGAAAGTGTGTGGGGTAAAAATCGTTGAGGCAGACCGAGGGTCGAATACAGTAGGCAGATTCAAAAGGATGTAGGTTGCCAAACGTATTCTCAGTTGATGAAACTTGCACAGGACAGGGTAGCGTGGAGAGCAGCATCAAACCAGTCTTCGGACTGAAGACCACAACAACAACTGCAGCTCGAGAACAAACAGTCTCCTCCTCTCACATCCAATGCAAGAAATGATAACTACAGCAAAAGGAATCAGAACTCACACAAACATTAACTGGACTATTCTCCCTTCCTTCCTCCCTCCCTCCCTCCCTCTCTCTCTCTCTCTCTCTCTCTCTCTCTCTCTCTCTCTCTCTTTCTTTCTTTCTTTCTTTCTTTCTTTCTTTCTTTGCACTTGATGTTCGAAACTGAGACCGTCAAGAAATTGCCAAACAATACACTATATAAAGTTTCAGAGTAAGCATACCTGTGTGCAGGTGTAGAGGCAACTACTTTCACGTAGTGACCGGTGGACTGAAGTTAGGGTTTTTATGGAATGGACAATCCCTGATTATGTCTGCAACACTTCCATGATGTGATCATTTTTCTACATATACCCGTGGGCAACCAGTCATGTACACAGCACGTCGCAAAGGGTGTACCAATGGTCCAATTAAGAGACGTCGTACAGCAAGGCAAGACATCACAGACTTCACGTTGTTTCTCCTGCTCCATGTTCGTGAAGATGAGACGACAATTGGTACGCTGTTCCCGTACCAACCGGACGACGCACAAGCCATGTAAAGCAGCTCACCACCAGGGTTGAAGAAAGCTGGCTCGCATACGGACACTGGACGTCCAGGATGTAACGATACGGACCCTTAAACAAACTGACTTCGTCTCACGGGATCACTTATTCCTGCTACTTTTGGCTTGTTGCTATCCATACCCATATAAATATATTTATAAAACTGAACTTTCAATTTCAAAGTCAGGGAACGTTTAACTAGGGCGACATCTACTAAATAACTGACTCAACATGAGGTTTGCGTTCTTACTAAAATTGTTTATGTCTGGCGAGACTTCGTTTGGTATTATTAGCTCGAGCCCCCAATATTGCTAACAATATAGCTATATGAATATTTCATCAGTTGGATAATGTTCCTAAATCGATTGCTGTTAAAGTTCGTTGTTCTATCCAAAAAGCCAATGCGATGTAAAATCTCTGAGTTCCGACTGCCGTTCAAAGTTTATACACGTCCGAAAATTTTCAGAGTCCAGAGCGGTGGATTCTGCGGCTATGTTCATCACCTATCGTCACACTCGATTCCACTGCACTCGCAACACACGTCTGCCATCAACACTGATCTGCCGTAGACTGATCCTGGCCCACTCGCGGCACCCCCTTATATTCGATATGTGGGGTCTTTCCAGTAAACTTTTAAAATAATGATTGAAATGTTGATTTGACGGCATCTTTAGATGCGCGCTAAGATTCTAATGCAAATAAACACTTAAGTTTACCAAATGAGAACCTTCAGCATGACAAATAAGTCTGTTGGTTGCTCACAATGAATATTTAAGTAATCAATTAGGTAAAGGGTTTTTCAGGTACATTTTCCAGTCCTCTTTTCAATGCACTGTTCAGAATTACTGTGCTCATAAATTTAAACAAATTACGGTCGATAAACAAAATTATTTAGTTTACACAAAGACAACATATTAAAATAAGCAAAATAATGTATTCATTGTTCCTCCTCAGAAGTGCTTTATTATGCGCAATATAAATGTTGTAACTAACATGGTCATACCAAATTTTTCGTCTTGATGAGACCTTTCATTCCAGCCCTCGCTCGTTACTGTAGTTCAATTCGTTTAGCGTCAGGATTTTTCCAAGTGAATAAATATTAGTTTTCTGAATAACTTTTGATATAAAATTATTATAAAAGATGTCAACCAATCATCTGCGTCGTGTTGTTCTCTTTTATTTGCTACTACGTGCTAGTGTGTAGGTCTATTAGCGTCAGTGTAGTATCTAAAAGTAGAGACAATGCCGTTTTTCGTCGAGAAAAGTGTAGTTGGACTCGACGTCACGCTCGCCGCGTGCTTTCCATTTGCAGGCGGCTGTGGCCCGCCAGCATGGTCTGCTCATTCTCTGGTGGCAGGAATATCGGATTGAGCAGGGTAGTAACGCATCACGTGACTCGCCACAACCGGAAGTGACCTACCGAAGTAGGTTTTATTTACCACTGAGCTCAGTGCTTTTGGCGCGTACTTGTTCTCTAACTTAAATAAATAAACCGAAAAAGTGAAGAATGGTTTCAGACAAAACATTGGAAGAGTTAAGGGAATTCTGAAAACACGTAAGATTAACAAAGTTCCCAAGTTCAATGTGCACCAGAAACCAAAAGGATTTTTAGATGTTAAGCATTCCGTAAGTACTGGACCGTATCAAGGCTGTATACTGTTTCGTTTAATGCACTAATGGGAAATGTTACTCAATACGATTTAATTCCCTGTCCGTTGCGTTGGGAAATTGTTTGCCGTTTTGTAGGGAATTCGATTTGCTTTCGAAGGACGAAGCGGCGAGGAACAGTGCGAGGGACTTGTACGGAAAACTAAGAGCTGTGATTACCCCTTCCAGTTACGTTTGCAGGTGCAGGAAGAGAACGAGAGTACCCAATTTACTTGTCGGAGAAGGTTACATACAAGAACCTGTCAACCATAGAGCAAGAACAGCATTACTTATTTACTTCATGGTCAGCGTAAAAATGTAATCCCGTGTTTCTATAAGATTAGGGTTTGAAATAATATTAGCCGAATCCTATAGAATTGCGAGAATACTTTTTGGTGCTGAACATGAAGTAAATAATTGATGCTGTTACTGCTGAATGATTGACAGGTTCTTGTATATACCCTTAGCCGCTCAGTAGCTAGCAAACAGAATTCTCTACAAAACGGCAAACAATTTTCCAGTTCACTGAAACAGGTAATTAACTCATACCGAGTAAGAGTAAATGAAGGGAAAATACAAGGCACTACACCGTCTCGTATTCAAACACAGGACAACGATAGTCTATCAATATCTTCTTCGCGGAAACGAGCTGAACATAAACAGCTGTATTTAGACGAAGTGCTGGCTTCACTTTTTCGCGTGCAGGTTATCTCCCTTTATTGTACCCTCCTTCGTATAAACGCCGACGTTTACATGCAGGTAACTTACGGTTTTGATGTGTCAGGTGATACATTTGTACCCTGCTCAATCCGATATTCCTGCGACCTCGTACTCTCAGCCCGCCGGGCTGATGGGAAACCCGGCGAGTCTTACCTCCTCGCTGCGGCCGATTGCCCGCTCACTCGTCACAACTTTGGACGCTCTCCGCTGTCAAACTAGCGCGCTTTGCGCTCCAGATGGGTGTTGCATGTTGTTGTAGCGTCGCAAGGAGAAGGACCATTATCGATATAAGGAAAAGCACCGACTTGTGTACAGCCCAGGAGATCTGGTATGATTTTTTAGCCCTGTACGGAAAGTTGGGCTATCGGAAAAGTTACTGAAGCGATACTTTGGTCCGTATCGTGACATACGCCGCCTTTCAGACGTCACATACGGAGTTGAAGATTATGAGCCGTCCTCAAAACGACATAAACGAAAAGACCATTGTTCACGTTCTCCGTATGAGCCTTACCACGATCCTAAAGAGCAGATAGAAATGACTTCTTGTTCAAGGACTCTAAGTACCGTTATAAAAATGATGAAGCCACTACAGGTGGGTCTGTCACCGGTCGTCGTCACCGTAAAGAAGGCGTGCAGGCGGAATGGAAGGATTCTTCACAACTGCCACACAAAGGACCCATGACAAGATCCAGGACTCTGCAGCTGGCTGCAAAAGGGAAGCTAACACCGGTTTGCTGTTTCTTGAGGCATGGGACCAATGCTGCGAGTCTTCCATCGGAGCACGTGGTGGCGTGGCCAGCGTGGCAGATTACTGTGTCGGCAGTCCCTTTTTTATTATTTGTCTTTGTTTGGTCTCGTATGTCACCTTATTCAGAAGAATGCTCAAAGATTCTCATACTCTTTTGGTTAACCTGTGTGTTAGTACACTCAAGATTTGCCCAAAAATGTTTATTACCTCAAAATTCAGCATTGCACATGCTGCCATTGTCCATGCTATTTCACATACATTTACTCGCCCCAACAATTTCTTTCCAAAATTATCTATTCTTACTGTGATATGCCCTTGTTTTGCGACAAAATGTAATACATACAATAAGGAACAGTCATGTAAAATTAATGTTATGTTTAATAAAACATCAAATCAAATCCCGCCAATGGCAGGTTTTTTTTATTTATTTATATTTCTAGATTGTTGTATGTATTTCTAATGATCGACATACTTTTAAGTTTCAGAAAATTATTTGTATGTCTAAATAGCACACTAACCCTATAATTAGGCAGTCTGTTCCGAGTGTACGGTTGTGTTAATAATGAACCTCTTTCAAGTGTTGTGCTCTGTTAACGACCCATCCTTCGCATTCCGGACCACCCACAGTTTTCAACGTGACATATTCTGGTGGAGGCGCCGGGTATCCTGCAGAACACCTCATCATCGTGGTCCGATAAGGCAGCGTAAGAGCCGTCGCCTACATGGACAAGAACCGGAATACAAAGGCTATATTCTCTACCTCCTTCCGAGGGTCTGTGTCGCGAGAAGCTGGATAAGTCCCAAATAAATGGCTGAAAGGATTCGACCGAGTCGCCAATCGGTGGACTCACACGATGTGCTTGGCGAACGTATATGTTTACCTGGATATGACAGACCAGCAGTGGTTTGAAAACAACGAGGAGAAGCTCGATAGCTGAGACAGATTTCAGACGGAACTTAAGAAGACGAGACCACCAGTGGCAAATCCGTTTATCGGAAGAGCAATTGAAGAACAGGGCCCAGAGACATGAGTCAACGCAGTGGTATATATTGTCACGTTGCAAACTGCAGGTGGTCTGCACATTCGAAGGCTGGTCGGCAATAGAGCACAACACTTTACACGGTTATTACTAACACAAGCGTACACTCAGTACAGACTGACTCCTGCTTGGAGTGCTCCACTATTTATACATAGAAGCCGGCTGCGGTGGCCGAGGGGACTGAGGCGCTTCAGTCACTGTATGTACGGCCACTACGGTCGGGGGTTCGAATCCCCCCTCGGGCATGGATATTTGTGCCGTCCTTAGTATAAGGTAGTTGCTAAGTAGTTTGTAAGGTTAGGGACTGATGACCCCGTAGTTAAGTCCCATAAGCTCTGCAAACATTTGATCATTTATACATAGAAAGAATTTTATGCAACTTACAATTACATCAAACATAAGAAACATGTATAACATTCTGGAAATAGCAAATACAAAGAAATACATTCTTCTTCTGCCCATGGCGGGTTTTGAACTGGGAACGGCAAGCAACGCGATCTGCTATGCTAACCACGGCACACCATGCGTGCTGTCGGAAGACTTGTGGCAGTAAAGAATGTTTCGGCCCTATGTCACGTAGTTTGCTCGGATATGACAGAGCCCTGATGAAGGGCATTGCGGAAGACATAAAAAGAAAATGTGATAAAAATTTCGTCGATTTGCAATGAATAAAAAGTATAGAAGTGGCCGTTCCAACATTTTGTAGTTTTTGTACCGAAAAAAAAAATTTTTCGTGGTTTTCTTAGGAACGATACACGAACAAGCGGTACCAAGACCACCATAGAGCACACGTACATTGCAAAAACCAATCAATTTGGATGGGTTGCAGGAAGTATGAAATATATACATTTTGACATTTTACGGCGAGACAACTAAAGCATGCCAGTACTTGTCCTAGGTATACAAATGATCACGAGGCCAAGGCCTCTCCAAAGCACTTTACCCCTCATATGAGTCGCTGAAAAACGGAAATTTCGAGCGCGTCGTTTCCGAACATATGAATACCGTCCACTGCAGCGCACGCTGTGATTAATGGTAAATAGTGTTTCAGTTTAAAGCAGGAGTCATCTAACCTGTGTATGTTATTTAGCCCCTCAGACAAAGAGGTTGTGTAGTAGTAATAAATTAATGAATTTTTTTAATCAAAATAACTTGTGCGGCGCTTGTCGTTGACTTCCGCTCTCTCTTTGCCAGCGTATCGATAAACATTTGACATTTGTCACATTCAACTATTTTGTAACAAGCTGAAGGGAGAGAGCGGAACTGCTCGGGACTTTCTATTCTCTCCTCGATGTATTAGGACTTTAACTAACCATTCTAAGTGTGAGCTTAGTTAATTTGAAAGATCTTACTTATTTACAATCCCTTCTCCATTATTAATGATTTTAAAGTTATTTATTTTCAGCAGACCCAGTTCTTCATAAAGTGATGCTTGGGTATTGTTGCAGTTCGCTTCGCTATAGTGCTAGAACATTCTATGTGCAACTTTAATTTCTTTCGTGACTATAAATGGTTTATTGCATTTCAATGTCTGCAGGAAAATCTTCGCATTCTGGAATCTTCGCGATGTTTATGAGGTCCGATAATTTTGCAATTTTTGGCGACTATCATGATTAATTTTCAACATGGTCATACAACAATAGCAAACGAAACGAACAATCCCAGCATTGATTTATTGAAGTAATATTCCAGATATCTCTTCCAAAATCACAGCAGAATATGGCAAAAATATTACTCAGAGGTTTCAATAAGGTAAAATTTAGATTCCGCCGACTTCTTCCGTAATGTTGCTTTCTGGTGTTGTATTTGCTACCAATATCACGACTGCTACCATTTAATGGCGGAATCCAATGATTTTGTTTAAATGGTCCCTTTTCATAATTGATCAGTATTATCATTTGAAATATTGCACTATCTGGTAAAATTTCGTTAGCGGTTCCCAACCTCAACTTTAATACGCAACATCCGTTTTCATACGAAAACAACAATACACTTGACTCGTTTGCTTTTAATTTCAAATTAGCGTTCTATCCACTAACCCGTTACTCAACAATCCATTATTTTCCATTCTGTAGAGTAGCCAAGACACCGATCAAGTATTTGTATTCTCGAGTACAGTGCGTGCACTATAACGTGGAGGGAAGGTATAATTCTGCAGCTGGGGTCTTCACACACGACACGTAACCTGCAGTTAGCGGGTCCTCAGCCCACCTTATTAGCAGGTTTTGTCGGGACCACCAATAATTGGACAAGTTAAATGTACGGCAGGTGTGTTCTTTGACAAAAGGCGACTTCCCCAACACGACAACTAGTCTCTTTTTTAGTTCGCATACAGCCTTTGCATGCAAGGTGACGGACGGGTGGGGGGGGGGGAGGGGGGAGGCACTTGGACCCTTCAGGAATCTGAGCAGAGACTAGGCTCGAATTTTCAACAGCATCAGTCTAATGCCACCTGCAGTGCTGGCCGCACACGCGACCCTTAGCAGCGCAATGTCATATTTGTTTTTAAAATTTGCAATGCGCAAACTTCTTAATTTTTAACATGAGCCCTATCACTCAAGATCTTCTGCTAACTATACATTCATTAATATATATATACTGCTCTTTTTCTAAATAAAAGTTTGGGGGTACTCCGACATTAGATGTAATGCAGCGAAAATTACTTATAACTGAAACATGGGATACCACCCGTTGGCTTTCACCCATGATGTCATCATGTAAAAAAAAAGGGGGGGGGGGGTTATTGAACTCTTCAACTGACTTTATTACAGCTCAAATGAAGCAGGCGATACCCGAGAAACACCCAAATATGCAAGAGAATGTGGTATCGAACCATTTCTTCTTTTCCGGAACTATCTGAAGATGACACAGATACGATAGCCAAAGGAATTGCAATGTTCACGCCTTGTTTATTTCTCTACGCCTAAGCTGCCTACTTCTTTGTATATTTCTGTAACCAAACCTTTAGTTTGAAATGATGAACCACCCACTTTTCTCACAAAACGCGATTTCTTGTTCCAAAGTCCAACATTCTGGACGGTCATTTAATTTTATATCATGCACACGTTCGTTCACTGCATTTTCACGCGTAGGTTCAGTGCTCTACAGTTTCACTTTCGTCATCCACTGATGTTGAACTTCCAGGCTTTCCACTCGCACACGAATTATTGACAGTTTTTGGTTTTTTAGATGCAGGAGAACAAGTAAAATAGTTTGTTATTTTTCTGCTCATCTCTCACCTCCAATTTAACTTACGAGTTGCAACGAAAGACAGGACGCATTATAAAACTTCGCACAACCGACAAGAACGGAACAACAAACGCGAACGTATAAATAACAACAAAACAAAGATGGCAATGAATCGCGAAGGATCATAGTAGCGGGGCGAAAGAGACAGGTGCCGGTAGGTCGACGTTCGAGCGTACGCATATCCGTTTAACACCATCATCGCCCATAAGGAGCGGGCGAGGGCACTACGTGCTTGACGAAGTGGATGCCAGCGATACAGTTGTCGAGAACTTTTACCGCAGCTTCGAAACGCTTGCAACAGTCAATGACATGGCTTTTCCCACTAAAAACTGCGCTGGTATCGTTCCTACTGCAATGACCAACATGAAAAATTGAAATAAAAAAAATTACGTCCGAGAAATAAAGCTTTGGCTTTCTTCCAAGTTCTCAGCATTGTAAAAAAGTGACTTTGTGGACGAAAAAGTTTAGGGGTACGCGGCCCCCAGCGTTCTCCCAGAAAAAGAGTACTGTATATATAACCTGTTTTACTTCTGATGAAAGCTCCCCTAGTGAAGCCGGAACCATTAAAATTAATTTTTTACCAAAACTTCTGCAACCGAAGCGCTGTTTCTCAAGTGATTATCTTATATTTTGACGAACGGTTGTTGTCTTGAACAGCCAAGTTTAAAATTGTACTTTTCTTCATTGCTCATTTAGCCTGACCACATTACGACCGTAAAGTCCTCTCTTACTTCTGACATTAAGCAGTGAAGCCAATTTAGGACAAGATTTAGTACACTGCATTCTGTTTAGATGATTTTACTCACCCCTGTACGTCGATTATTTGGTACAGAACCGAATTCCACTGAATCCGACCTAAGACGGACACGAACGGTTACAGATTTTTGCCGAGATAACATCTTCAGTCTTCTTCTACCTCCGTAGCTCCATGAGCCACACCTTTCACCACCTATAGGCAACCTTTGACATGGCAACACATTTTGTGTTCTGCTTTTTGAACAATTCCCTGGTGCATGAAACGTATAATAAGGGGTTTGCCTCTCCACTTGTAGTATCCAGCCAACTGCGAACCCTGGAGCATGGTACTAAATTTGGATGAGAAGCTGTGAATTGTTGTGCTTGCATGTTAGTCTGTTCAACTATTACTTTACACAAAGTATCATCCATAATACACTCAAAACAAGTAATCAAGTCACATTGTTTTAGAGGCATTACTGTACCGGTACGAATTGAACTATCTCGCACAAGTCCACTAGGTACCGTCTATTGCAGTGGCGTCTCGTAGTCAGATGTTTCTGAATCGAAGTCACTTTCGCTAGCCTCGACATCCATGTCTTGAAAACTTTCATAACTGTCACTGGAAGTATCGTCACTTTCTGAATGAAGCTACTCTATCTCTCAATCTGATAAACGTCTTATTTTTGCCATTGCAACAGCTCACTCCATAACGTGTCTGCTTCATTGGACGCAAATTGTCAACGCGTGGTCTAGAGCAAACTGCCATAATTAGCCCATAATGCGCTCTGTTACTTGAAGAGAACTGCCATCTATTAATATAAACATAGTGAAGTTTTACTAGCATACAAAATGTAGACGACATCAAAGCTGAATAACATAGCTGTTGACCTGGCGACAGCAATCTGTTGCAAATTTGGAGAATAAGGAAAAAATCCTATGGGATATGATGGCGGTATATTTTACATCTATATTTTTTATGTACGGTCGATTTGGTCTTATAGAACCTCTGTTAAAATGTCACTTCATAATTACTCCATACAAATGTATATAATAACGTGTTAAGGCGTTAAGACACTTTACTGATCTGAAGATGGGTAGAGGAGCCGAAACTAAATGAATCTTGATTCACAGGATTTTACCCTTAATAACAAAGCTGAATAAGTGTTTGTAACCTTTATTTCATTTTTCACTGCACCCTTTTAATACTGTGCTGGAGCATTTTCCTAACCAAAATGAACTGGATGTTTTTACATTTGTAATTTTCAGTTTCAACTTAACACTTTGTCAGTTCGAATATACTGTTGTAAAAATGTAGTAGTTGTGCTTCATAACTCGTTGGAAATCCTGGGTTTAATCATCCGAAAAAAGGTAGTATTAATATAATAAAAACCTGTACTTTGAATATAGTGTTGTCATACGCTTACTCGTTAAGAATCGAATCGCTCTGCCTTCAAAATACTATAAGCAGATAATGTAATGATCTTCTCGAACATGTCACATGTAGTTCATCCGCAACCAGACATCTAGATTTAGGTTTTCGTTGATTTCCCTAAATCAGCCAAGGCAGATGTCAGGATGGTTCCTTTCCAAGGGCACGTCCGATTTCTTTCCCCATCCTCGACAGTAACTAACCGAGCGTATTCTCCGACTCTAATGAGCACCGAGTCGACGGGGCGTGAAACTCTAATCTGAATTATTCCTTTTACATTTAGTTCTCGGGGCGGGACAAGCTCTGAAACTGACGAAATCAGTTGCCTCCAATTAGAAACGTTTCTACGATGGTCATGTGGCAGACTATTACTCCCGTGTAATTCTGTTGTGAACAGACAGGGTAATTTCAGTAACTTCGTGTTCATAAAAGTTCGTTGTTTTCATTTTATTCAATAACTAATCTGATATGTATTGTTTTGTATTAAGGAAACGAATTTTCTGAACGAATCTGCTATCATTATTTTTCCAAAAAGAATAAAAATCGTCTCGATCGCAAAAACTCGTGTTTATTGACGCTGAACTTTACTTTGCAAGTACAGAGGTTTTAAGATCTGATGATGGGAGTTGCCGAAACGTGGTAATCAATAAATACTATTTTAGCGATCAAGACAGTTTTTATTTTTATTCTGCGTGTGGTGCCAGTTACGTATATAGCTTTCTTGGAAATGTTAAATGTGGCACATCACTGCTGGCTGTTTTCGAAATGCTAACATGAACCTCTGCAGCATTGTTTTAGTCACTTCCCAGTAAATAAATGGTCCAGAAGTTACTGCATATCTCTCACCATCAACTGGGCTTCTAGTAGCCATTTCATCCAGAATTTTCATGTAGGAAGGAAATGATTTTTTGAGTTCCAGTTATCTCATTTCTTAATGATTTTGGAACCATACTTCTAGAATTATATGTGACCATTTCCATAATACAGACTACCATTGCGTTCACTGAAAAACATGGCCATTTTACGGACTAAAGTAAGTAGTTCAGAAATATTCACTGTTATGACAAATGGCAATATTCAGTTACAGAGTGGGTTATAGAAAACCCATCACTTCCATGTATTATGGAGTTCACAAGCTGCTACGCTGCACAACGCTCACTTGTTAATATCTGTATAGTGATAACAACAGGAAACAGGACGTGTACATGATTAAAAGATTGAACTCTCAGAATCTTACACATGCGGTTTCCATTGAGAAAAAATATTTGTTGCGGCTGCGACACAGTAAAATTTTCTCACACAACTGTAGCCAGTGGTTCTGAAAGTAGACTACATACCTCTTTCGTGCAGCAGTTTTGGCCTTCTATAGCACGGACTGCAATGAGTGCAGCCGATTACCGCATATCCACGATATATCCAACAATAATGGTGTCAACATATCTGATGAAATGGCACAGATGGTATTCATCTCTACAACAATAATCTGCTGAATACTTACTTGCACATATTGAAATATTGAAGTTTCATAAAAGCTGTGGACCGACCGAGGTGGCGCCGTGGTAACACAATGCACTCGCATTCCAAAGGACATTGGTTCCAATCCGCCTCCGGCCATTCAGATTTATGTTTTCCATGATTTCCCCATGTCACTCCAGCAAAATGACGAAGTAGTTCCTTCAAAAGGGCACGGTTAATTTCCTTCCCCATCCTTAACAAAACAATCTGAGCGTGAGCTCTGTCTCTGGTGACCACGTTGTCGACGGGACATGAAATTCTAAGCTTACTGCCATAAAGGCTAGGCAGGCAACCTACTTACGTGACAGGGAGCCAGTTTACGTTTCTGGGGCGGAATGACCCATATGATATTTTTGATGCTTGAAAAATGTCCCAGCTATTGATGATGGAGACTATGAAATCGAGATTGTCCAGTAGATGTGTAGAGCATCGCACAGCCCCTTCACTACTGGAGACAACAACTTCATTGTGCTTGGTAATAACTTCCACTGAATCCCAAACCAGCACGCAGGTTGATCAAATTTTTATTGAAATTTTCTATGAATGAATAATGCTCCAGCTGGTAGGAAAAATGACTGGTTGAGGACGAATGGTAGCGATGAGAGAATGCAATATTAGACTGCTTCTTTTCTAATCAGCACTTTCGTGTGAAGAGCATGCGGATACGAAAAGCGCGATTTAGGTGTTTATACAGTCGGTTTTCCTTCAGTCCGTTTTCAAATGGAACAGAACCTAGCGAATACTGATACAAAGGACACGCCGTCATGCTCTGTAGACTTGCTTAGCTATTATACCTGCAGACACCACTGATCTTTCCCAGGCACGACAGTGAGACTGAAGAACTACAGGCGCCCAAACCTACTAAATCTTTGCCCAAAACATTTTTTTTTTTTTTTTTTTTTTTTTTTTTTTTTTTTTTTTTTTTTTTTTTTTTTGAGATTATGATTCTGCGGCTATGATCATAGGCTGCAGTATAAGTCAAATTAAAACGCTATTCGCTGGTAACAGCTTCAACTGAGAACGACTGGGCCGATTTAGCTTATTTTTTATTTACACCACGGATCAAAAGTTCTCGATCGCCTATCACAACAATGGATTTGTGATAAAACAATGTAATTTTAAATAATCTACCATAGCCCTATTCTCGTAATAAAATAAACGTAAACATGTAAAGACGAACGACTCCGTTGTGTATTTGACCGGTTCTCCGTATGAGTCACCACAACAAGACTGACGTGTCTTTACTCAAGGCCGGCCGCGGTGGTCGAGGGGACTGAGGCGCTCCAGTCACGGTCTGCACGGCCACTACGGTCGGGGGTTCGAATCCCCCCTCGGGCATGGATGTTTGTGCCGTCCTTAGTTGTAGCTAGTTCATAAGTAGTTTGTAAGTTTAGGGACTGATGACCCCTTAGTTAAGTCCCATAAGCTATACAAACATTTGAACATTTTGAATTTCTTTACTCAAGAGGTGTCCACTCGAGTAGGCCTCATTCTTTCAGCTGTCTGTGTAGCAAGCAGTTCACGAAGTACGCTGTGTGCAGCTAGCAGTGTATTTGTGTACTGATCAGGTGCATTATCACATTACCTCCAAATGGGGCGAAAGCAGGAGATTGGGAATTGAAAAACGAACTGTAATTGTAGCTCTGCATCACGAAAGCTATTCTAGTAAGACAATACGAACAAAAGTTGGCGTAGACCTATCTACAGCGGTTCAAGCAAACCAGTGCCAAAGCAAGTGTTTTGCGATCTGGAAGACCCCGTGTAACATCATACAGGTAAGATCATATGTGTACATAGTAAACGTCAGTAAAAGTCAATAATAAGCGAGCTGCTCCTATCGCCGTCTCAACAGTGCAACGTCGTCTTCGTGAATGTGTTTAAAGGGGCGCGTAGCGGCCAGAAAACCTTGATTATGGGCACAAAATAAGGTGAAAAGGATGCAATGGGCACAGCAACATAAAAACTGGAGCGTGCAGCAAAGGTTCAAGGTGTTATTCATGGACGAATCTGAAATATTTCTCCCTAATGGTAAAAATGATAAATACTTCTTATTAAAAGGAAAAGCAGATAATGTTTTAATGTAAATGATGCTAATTTAGAAAAAGAAGCGCTTGACAAAAAAATGTTCCGCAAAAAGAAAGTTAACATCGAAAGGAAATAAATTTTGAACTCAATTATAATTTTGAAATAAAAGGATTGGTGCTAAAAATACGGCGAGAGAAATATCTCAAGTTAGTGGAAGCGTTGCAAATCACTGTTATTCAAAATTGTGCCTGCAAAAATTTACTCTGAGGAAATTTGGAACATGGCACACAAATATTTAATTCTAGCAACGTGCCTAAACAAACCTGTCTGATTTCGTAGAAGAGCAGCTAGCCACAAATCCATTGTACAGAAACAAACTGTTGGAATATACAAGTACAACACGAATTTAGCGTAAGTCCACGGCTAGCAAAATGTGAAAATAATTAAATTTCGATAAAATGGCGTATATCTCAGGGAAGTTTTGTGCGGAACGGATGATTCAGAAATAATTGTAGAGAATTGTGCATCCTCCCTGCGTTTAATTTCGCATACTGTAAAGAAAATGGCGGCTGGTGGCAATCTCACGCACTATTCATATTTTGTACAGTAAGGAATAATGAGATGGCTTTAAAATAAAAATAATGAGAAATGCAATTTTTCTTAAAAATAAAATTATCTGTCTTATGTTCTAAAAGCGATTGTTAATACACCCTGATAGACGACCGTCTGTCGTCTTCCATATATTTTTGGCATTTTTCTGTAAAGTTATAATTTATTTATCATTTTATTAAAACTTGAACCCCACTCTTTCAAGGCTTGAGGAATAGCATTTTAATTTCATGTGTTAAAATATTAGTTAATATTGATAGGTTTTTCTTATTCTGTTATGTTAATTATTTATTATTATATTAATTAATGTGGCATAAGTACGGCTTCTCCACTACGCCATTGTCCCTCTGAGAATGTGCAGTAGTTGTACTTTTAAGTGTGTGTGAGATTTATGGCTGTTTGAATTCGGGGAGTGATAGCTCGCTTTGCATCTTTCTCTCTGGCTCAGAGTCGATAGCTGACGAGGTTACCAAAGAGGTTTCTACTCCCTTCGGTTACAGTATAGTTAGCGAGCCTTCCCTCCAGCACGAGTCTGGCTGTCGATCCCCACCACCGCTGTTACTTGGATTTTCCGGCTTCCAGTGGCTTCCCGCGTCTTCCCCCACCCCAATGGCAGCTCAGCTGATCATTCTGGGCTGGTCGTCTGGTGAGGTAAGGTTAGTTATGCTCTTGTTTCTGGAGATGGTAGTGTTTCATTGACTAGCACATTTAACGTAGATTCGTGAACTTCCTTCCTTATGTAATTCTAAACATTTCTACGGGTTGCGTGCTGTAATTCTTAATATTATTTTTCTGACTTTGTAATTATTTCACTTTTACGAGTTTTTTGAGACTGGACTTCATCCGTCTCTGTAAGCGCTCCCTATCGCGTGTAGCTGCATTTCTTTCGCTTCTTCATGTAATTCTAAACATTTCTATGTGTTGCATTCCGTAATTCTTATTTTTATTTTTCCGACTTTGTAATTCTTTCATTTTTGTGGTTTTTCTGAGACAGGACCTCATCCGTCTATGTAATCGCCTCTTATCGCGTGTAACTGTATTTCATTCTCTTCCTTATATAATTCTACGCATTTCTATGAGTTGCATGTAGTAGTTAATTTTCTTTATTTTTAGGAATCTGAATTTATTTAATTGTATCGGTTTTCGGTACCACATGGGTCTGAGCTCCGACTTCTGGGGTTTGCAGCTAGTCGCCTGAATTCACGCCACTTCTCTAATAAAAACCAGTACCTAGATCGATTTCTAACAGACTGCAACTTAAGAATCCACCGTGATTTGTATAATGAACTGACTTTCAACCACTGGAGTGCGTTCATGTAACGCCGTTTGCGTGTTTGCTCGCGGTCCAATTCAGATGTAATTTCACTTGCTATACACACGCAACATCTCAAAACAGGCACGACAGACCAGAGCCAGCTTCAATGTGTTCTGGTATACTGTTTTTTGCTACCTCCGACATACGGAATTTCGCCTACGGTAGCAGTGCCTGCTTCCGCCTCGTCTCAGCACGCTGTTTTTGGTGAGTTTCGCTGTGGCATTGCGTGTGTGTAAGAGAATGAGTGTTGTTTGTGAATCCTTCCCCCTAGTAACGGAAAATCATGTATAATATAGGCTGAGCACCGTTCGCATTAATCCATGTAAGAGATACGTTTTTATTGTGTTAAAGAAATTGGTTCCCCATTTTGTTTGTTTTCTATCCGAATAAACAAGTTTAAGTTCAGCATAATCCGTAAGTTGCCTATAAATTGTAGTTTTAGAACACCTTCCCTCTTTTATTTAATATTGTTCTTCACATGTGCTGAGATCTAGTTCAGATGCATTTTTTTTTCTTTTTATATCTAAATTCCGTTGCGCCATAAATGTTTTTAGCCACATTTCTAAGAGAACTTCAATTGTGGTGGCTTGGTTATTAATGTCTGTGTGTAATAACGTGTGAGCTGCTTTGCATATTGACCACTGTGGTATTAACTTCCAGTTATTGAAGTAATTTGAAGCGAGTCAGTTCTCAGTTTGGGCCAGGAAAGAAGAAGGCTTTGTAGCAGGGAGTAACCGGTAGTTCACAAGGACCTTATTTAGCAATTTTAGTGACAAAGCAAGGCTCTTGTTACATACAGCGGTCGACTTTTAACCATTACAATAACTTACAACATCTATTGTGTGCTCGAAAAGAATTAATTAAATTAAATTAATTAAATTAAGTTAAACTCAGAGCAACGCGCGTCCGAAACCTATGAATATCAGACCAAGAAGAAGAAAGAAAAGAGGCTGCTGCTTCTTCTTATTGAGTAAAACATATGTTACTCGAAATTACGTTTTTTTTTCTTTCAATAAATAATAATGTGCTGGTTAGCGTTATACTTTAGGTACATAAATTATCTCTTTGACGCTCTTTAGCAATTAACATGAAATTAACACAGAATAATTATAACAAATACGAGAGATAAAACAATCACTTGAAAAACAGTGCGGTAAGGATTTTTGACGTAGAAAAAACAGAAACGTTGCCCTGTTCATTGTGGTTCTGGAAAAGTATTTAGGAAACTTTTGGGACAATTATAAAGAAAATTAGGAAATTTCGGAAAAACGACAAAAGTCACAATATTCGTATGGACTCTCGCAGATAAGAGTTGATAGGTACGATACATTTGGTTTCATTAGTCACGATGCAATTTGCCACATTTATGGGTCTATTCATGGAGAAAGTTATACCCCTAAAGCCATCCTATGGTACTTGATGGAGGATACATTGCACTCGACCTCGATACCGTTTGACTGACCATCATCAAAGTTGGAACATATGTGGAATTTTCCATACATAGTGGGGAACAGGTCAACTGAGGATCAAATAAGTTCCCGAACGTCATCGGGGTTCCAGGTATGTATCAAATTTCATTCACATAGGGTGCACAGCTTTCATTTATCATTTTCTACTAACTTACTCCGAAATGTTAACGAAGCAATTATTGGAGTAAATTTTCTAAATACAGACACTTCTTGTAACCAAGATACATGTTCTCATGACATGGTGATTACGGTCTCTTTAGCACCGAATTACGCGCAATCACAATTGTATCTTCTCTTGCCTTGTTGCCCAAAAGTTTTATTGACCGCTCAGCAGCAACGTGCATGTATATCTTCTCTACGCTATAAATGCTACGAACAAGGTGATAAAGATAGTCCCGATGGAAAGCTAGCAGCTCTCAAAGCAGACCTGTTTAACTTAAATTGCACTTGGTCTGGCGCCCGTGGGCGGTTATAAAATTCATGTGAAATACCTCGCACATGTTCCTGGAGCGTGCAAGGAGTATGGGCGTAGCTGCGTTGGCAAAGGAGCTATAAATCATCACGGAAAAGCAGCAAATGAAGGGATACAGAATGTGCAGTGTGGCACGCCCTGGTGCAAGGTCTGTTTTCCTTTCAAGCAGAAGGCTCTTCGCTTTTTACTGCTGCCCACAAAAACCCACAACCTCTGCGCTCGCTGGCAGCCAGAGGCAAGTAACAACTGCCAAGAAGTCTCTATCGCTTACGTAGGGGAACTGCCGGAGAAACGGGATACTTAACGTTAACAACTTTTGTAAAATAAAGGAGTTAGCCGCGGCGGAGCGGCCGAGTGCATTGAGGCGCTATGATACGATGCGCGAGGCCGTTCCCCGTCAGGGGTTCGAATCTCCCCTCGGGCATGAATGTTTGTGCCGTTTTTAGTCTTAGCTAGTTCACAAGTAGTTTGTAAGTTTAGGGACTAATGACCCCGCAGTTAAGTCCCATAAGCTTTACAAAAATTTGATTTTTTAAAGGAGTTAAAGGAAATATTTCTTAAGGTTATAGAAAGGCACCCAATAGAATTACATGACGAATCGTAGCAGAAAATCACTTTAAACTGTAAGTTAAGAATTTCTTACATTTTTTTTTCCAAAGAAATGCATATTTTCCGTTTTACCTGATAGGACATAGTGGGGTGTTATATTTATTGCATAAACGTTGATACGAGGCGCGTTTTTTAAGTAAGTTACGTTTTTACAGAATAACACATCGAAAGGTTATTTCAAAAGTATATATATATATATATATATATATATATATATATATATATATATATATATATATATATATATATATATATTAAGAAAGTTCTTACTTTATTTTTCGACGTAGTTGCCAAGTTTGTTCAAACACTTATCATGCCTCTCAACCAATTTACCAATTTTAAAATAACCTCTTCATTCAATCTTACCGTCTGTTCCGATAACCAAGAGTTCACTACCGCTTTGTAAAGCACTGATCTCGACACGTCAGGAAATTTGTTAGCCGGCCGCGGTGGCCGAGGGGACTGAGGCGCTCCAGTCACGGTCTACACGGCCACTACGGTCGGGGGTTCGAATCCCCCCTCGGGCATGGATATTTGTGCCGTCCTTAGTATAAGGTAGATGATAAGTAGTTTGTAAGTTTAGGGACTGATGACCCCGTAGTTAAGTCCCATAAGCTTAACAAATATTTGAACTTTTTTTTTTTCATTTGTTAGAGAGACCTGTTATTTTGAAGCTCCTGTCCTTACGAATCCTCGCTCCAGCTGAAACCTCCAAATCGTCTGTAATCGAAAATGGGCGACCGGAGCGGTCCTCATCATGGACGTTGTCACAGTCATCTTTGAACTCTCGTACCCACTTATTCACTTTGCCTTTACTAATAACAGTATCACCGTACACTTCGCAAATCTGACTATGAATTTCTGCAGGAGACAGGTTCCTTGGTGACAAAAACCATATCACTGAGCCAAGAGCGGATTCACGGGGTGGGCTGAGGGGCACGTGATCCCCCTCCCACAGACGCTCCAACAAACGAGAGGGAGAGAGAGAGAAAGAGATAAAGAGAGATAGAGAGAGAGGGAGGGAGAGACAGAGAGAGAGGGAGGGAGAAAGTAGAGAGAGAGAGAGAGAAGGGAGGGGGGAGAGAGAGTGAGATGGTGAGAAAGGGGCGGGATAATCTTAGCACTAGAATAATTAACTTTTACTTACGGGCAGCATGTAATTGTTAGTTTGAAAATGCAAAATCCCTGTAATTAACAGAACGTGATTTCACTTTTTGTGTTATGCTTCCATTTAACTGCTTCCTGCTCTTTTTTCACCTGTAATTTGCATTAAAAATAAATAAAAGTTGTTTATTGTTTCGAGATAGCTTGGGAGATAAATGAGCTATTGCATATGTATTACTCGTAGGTAAATAAAGTTAAAGGATTTAACTATGTAATAAATAAATAAATAAATAAATAAATAACTGAATTTCAACAACTGTGTTCAGGCTGGCGCATTCAGATGTTTTCGGTAAACAATTTGTCTGATTCTTTTCCTAGACACTTTTGAATGGTACTCCCAGCCCACTATAAACAGTTTTATTTGAAGCTACACGTTTCGATTTTCCTCTTATTGGCGCAAATTAGAAATTTCAACATTTTTCCACACATCAGATACAAAGGCTTTTCATGGTAGCAGAAATTCTTGATACACAGTCAGGTGTAATTTTTAGAATCAAATTTTCACACTGCAGTGGAGTGTGCGCTGATATGTGACTTCCTGGCAGATTAAAATTGTGTGCTGTACCTGGGATTCGAACCTTCGACCTTTGACTTTCGCGGGCAAGCGCTCTACTTTCTGAACTATCCCGACACCCTTCACAGTCCGTCGTCACAACTTTACTTCTGCCTGTTCCTCACCTCATACTTTCCAAACTTCACATAAGACCTCCTGCGAACCTTTGAGGACTAGCACTCTTGGAAGAAAGGATGTGTTGGAGACATGGCTTAGCCACAGCCTAAGAGATGTTTCCAGAATGAGGAGTGCTAGTCCTTTTTTTAAAATGTCGTTTCATGATTGGCGGAGCAGAACACTTGTGCTCATGATTGTGTATTTCGACAGGTTAACTGATGATGGGCCCCGTCCGAAATTAGTCATAAAGGGTTTCTATCAATGTAACCGTTACCAATCAGAATTGTTTTCTTATACTGTGCTTAGAATCTTACGTCGCTTATTGGCAAAACAAATTCATTATGAAAATTAAAATAATCAATTTTGTGTTTGTTTTACAGGTTTGTTACTTATGTGAATCTATTTTCAGCTTCTTAGGCCATCATCAAACATTTAGTCGAGATTAGTCAAAGAAATAGCGTTGTCAACAAACCAGAAGAGATGTTACATGCATAGAAATAAATTATCTCTTTGTTGGAGCAGTTATAATCTAAATAAATATTTAAATGAAATTTGTAAATTAATAGGACAGTAAAAAGGAAACATTGACACTACACTTCAAGAAACAGCGCAAACATAACAATTTAATAACAACAATGACTATTGTGAATAAAATTAGATTAAACAAGAACCTAAAGTTTGAAGGGTTGTTGAAAACACCAGGTAACAAAAATCCTAAGAAATATAAAATAAATATTAGAAACCTGGGACACTACTATAACTAAATAAAAAAGTAGACAAAAATAGAAGGGTGGGATGTAGATGGGGTGCATTGAAAGAATTGTGAAGCTTAATAAATCGGAGGTACGCACTCTAACTTAAAACTGTGAAATAAACATTCAGTTATAGTGATCACAATTAAATAAAGAATTAATGTACAGAATAATTAGTACTAACAAAGACAGATACAAAACAGATGCAATACATTGGAAAACTGGACTGGTGTTAACACAGAAAGTAGATAAATAGTGGCTGTGCCAAATTTAAATTAGATTTACAACTTCATATCAGTAAAGTAATTGTAACAGAAAAGTATTGAAACCATTTACAGATATATGATTATTAACCCTTTAATGCATAGTGTAGCTGATCAGGTGCATACCTTAGTTTTCTAATTATCTCTCAAACTGATCAAAATTTTACGACAAATTCATGTTTATCTGTTTCTGTACATCGTGTTACATATGCTAGGAGCTCGTCCTAGAAATTATAAGTCGCAGAGTGGTACTGTATCAGTTCGACAGTTAGCTGCATTGAGTTACTCTTAACATGTGGGTTTGTTTACTTTAATATTCCTTCTTTGCCGGCCGCGGCGAATTAGCCGTGCACACTGGGGCGTTGTGCTGTGGTGCGGGCGGCCGTTCGCCTTCGGGAGTTCGAGTCCCCCCCGAATGTTCGAATGTTTGTAGAACTTATGGGACTTAACTACGGGGTCATCAGTCCCTAAGCTTACAAACTACTTATGAACTAGCTAAGACTAAGGACGGCACAAATATCCATGCCCGAGGGGGGATTCGAACCCCCGACCGTAGTGGCCGTGCAGACCGTGACTGGAGCGCCTCAGTGCCCTCGGCCACCGCGGCCGGCGAGTCCCCCCCCCCCCTCCCCCCCCCCCCCCCGCCCCTCCGGACATGGGTGTTTGTGTTGTCCTTAGGTTAGTTTACCTTAGTTTAAGTAGTGTGTAAGCTACGGACTGATGACCAAGAAGTTGAGTCCGATAGATTTACAAGTATTTGAACATTTTTTCCTCCTTCGCCATGTAAAACTAGTCAATCACATACTATTGATGCCTTATGAGTCACTTTCTGGAAAGATTAGAGGCATAATAGTGACATTTACTGCATCGGGTACATCATAGAAACATTATATAGCTGACGTTTTGTTGCTAGTAATGCATAATAATTATAAGGATTTTTTTTTTAAATATTTTTCCCAGTATACACACTCTATACATCAATCGTTTTTATAACTTCAAATAAAAAGTCATCCATTAAAGGATTAAGTTGTACTTCTAGTGAAAGATATATCTTTCGAAAGTGGTCGTAAAACCCTTTCTGTCTCTCATTATGAAATAAGCTTCGGAAAAATTAAAATTCAATGTTTTCTGTATTAATACAGTGCAGTAAACATCAAACTATGTTTTAAAATTTTTGGTCAAACTACTGATTTTTGTCATGTACTTCATGCTCAACAAAGACGTTTGTATCGAGATATTTTATTACTTGGACCTTGTTTTGTTGATAGTTAACACTGCCAGATCAACAATGCTAGCATAATCTTCGCCACAGCACCAAAGACAAGACAGTTCACTGCTGAAATAAAATAACATGAACCACACTCACGCACACATTCTCAACCACGTACAGACTGCAATGCAACACAACCTCCAAGTTGGACGGACTTACGCCTCAGAAGTGGCTACACGCCGTACCAAGCGGCAAAATGTCGTACTAGAAGCAGTGCTTCAGTTGGGCCGGTATGGCATACCGCCTAAAATTCAAACTCGTTATTAGCGTACTGGTAAAATTCTTTCTTAAATTAGTAAAATGGATAGTTCAGACTAGTCTGAACCGAGAAAGAGGAAATACTTCTTATCGACTCCAAAGCGTTTACGAACCTTCCTCCAAAGAGATAAGCCACTACATACGCAAAGACTTTTGTATGCAATATCTTTATCTACTCGTTAAAGAAAGAAAGTGCGAAATTCCGGCACTTCTTTTGAAAATTTAAGGGACAGTACTTCGCAATATTTTCATTTAATTTCCATTGATTGACCCATGAAACACTTCTCGAGCTAAGTATGTTTTCATGTTTAGTACGTCACGTTTCTAAGATAAAATATTTACCATAAATATTATTATTTATATATATTTACTTAGGGCCGGTTTGTCAATGTCTCGTTAAGTTACAGTTAAGATTTTGACTTGTCGTAAGTGGAGAATTGCATTTGTCAGTGTTTCGTTATGAATTAACCTTACGTTAAAAGACCTTAAACTGGCCGTTAAGTTAACGAATAGAATTCTGCTCGTTACACGGCTAACGACCAGTTAAGTGAGAATCAGTATCAAAATGGCAGGATTCCAAAGCGCTAAAATACCGCAATGTATTAACGTGATAAAGACCGATTTATCGAACAAAGCAACAGAAGCACTACATGTATGAAAAACTAGTGTGGAAAGCAGCTTTATTGGAAAATTTTATCGTCATGTTTCTCGTCCTGTCCATGTCAGTACCGATTAGATGAGTTTGATATATTGCAGATACACAACAAAACCTTAAAATTACTGTTGCGATATCAAAATACAAACTTACGGGTAACGACTAGTTAAAACAGAATTGTTATGATGACAATGGCTGGAATAAGACATTTGGTTGACAATGAAGACACCAAGGACAGATTTTAGGTGTAAGAAGAGATGAAAGTCGCTAGGAGAGAGGTCCGAGCCTGTATAGAGGATGATCAAACAGGTTCCATTGAAATTTCCGTAAGAATTGTTTGGTCACATACGGTGTGTGAGGTCAGGTATTATCGTGAAAAAAAAATCTTTTGACACATAAAATCTGTCCTTGGTGGACAACACTTCAACGATGATGACGAGCTGAAAGAACATGTTACCAGATGGTTGAATACACAGGCGGCAACATTCTATGCAAAAGGCACACAAAAGCTTGTGCCATGCTATGACAATTGCCTACAAAATTTCGGAAGCTATGTAGAAAAGTAGTTTAACAGTTGCAGAATTTTGTACAATCATATTTTTTCTGTATCTGTACCCGTTCGTTTTATAGAACCAAACGGAACTTACTTTCTGAACGCGCCTCGTATTTCGGCCACTAATCATGGGAATTGTATGTTATAGGGTTGGTGGTACCAACTTAGACCACTGTAAATTTAAGAGACGCACTACTTTGAATTATCAGTCCAGCACTTCCGCTCTTTTAACATAGACGCTCAATTTGATTTAAGAATTTAATCATTTGCAATGGGATTTTCAAAGCCCTGTTAACATAAAACGATGTGTCTACGATAGGGAACCGCAAATCGTCAAAACAGTGGATTTTGAAAAACATGTGAGTTATGCCCTTTTAACAAATAGCTATTTAAATGTCCATTTCACTCATTTCATGTGGAATATGCACAGTAGCACCTAAACTTTTTTTCCCGCCTAGCAGAGTTCATCCTAAAATGTATTTCCAACTAAAGCACTGACTAGAAGCATGTTACCATACAATGTAAATTTTGCAGTGACACCACTTAAAGTGCACTAGGAGGACATTACAACGAATGTTGAGGGAGGAATCCGTCTGTTACCTTCGAAATCTGCAGATGATATTAGGACAGAAACGGCCAGAATATTACGCAAAGCGAAACCATCTCACAGCAATTTGTCTCAAGTGGAAAGAAGGGCTCTAAGGGAGATCAATGCGGACAACAATATCATTGTACTATCCGCTGACAAAGAAAATGCTACAGTTGTGATAAAGAGCGAAGATTATCACAAGACGATCACTGATCTCTTGGATCCCACAACTTATAAAAGACTTGAGAAGGATCCTACTCCGAAAATTTTGAAAACAACGAATCATCTGATAAAACAGTCTTCTCCCTCTTCGGATGATAAAAAACAACTGTGGAAAACAGAAGCGTATCCACCCAGACTATATGGCCTACCAAAGGTGCATAAGCCCATGGTCCCGTTACGACCGATTGTGAGCGCCATAGGATTCTCCACCCATGAGGTGGCCAGACATCCCGCTTCTCTGCTGCAGCCGCACATTGGAAAAACGGACAGCCACATTAAAAACTCTGTGCATTTTATTGAGAAACTAAAGGAGATTAACGTCAGCTCGAGTGATATTCTGGTGAGTTTTGATGTAGTGTCCTTGTTTACTGTGGTTCCTGTAAACGAAGCTATTGCATACATAGCAGATATGTTTCCATCTGACATCGTGGCCTTGTTCAGACACTGCCTTACCACAACTTATTTCCAGTACAACGATGAGTTCTATGAACAAATTAACGGAGTGGCTATGGGCAGTCCTCTTAGTCAGGCTGTTCCCAACTTGTTTATGGAGTTTTTCGAACAGCAGGCGCTGCAGACTGCCAGAAAGAAGCCAACTAATTGGTACCGATATGTTGACGACACCTTTGTAGTGTGGAACCGTGGTGAAGAGGAGCTGGATGTTTTCTTATTCCAACTCAATAGCATTAATCAAAATATACAGTTCACGATGGAGAAAGAGAGCAATGGCCAAATTAATTTCCTGGATGTATCGGTAATAAAACGAGTGGACGGAACTCTGGATCATAAGGTATACAGAAAGAACACACATACTGATCGGTACCTCTACAAGGAGTCAAACCATCATCCGAGGCAAAAAAAGAGGTATCATTAAAACCTTGGTGAATAGAGCCAACAAAATCTGTGAGCCAGTTTACTTGGAGGATGAACTAAATCACTTACGGTCGGCCTTCGAGAAAAATGGATATGGTGCCAAGGAAATTGATCGACCTCTCCATCAAAGAAGAGAAGAATCCAGAAGTTCTGAGCAACAACGACAACAATCTTGAAAAGTTTTCCTGCCGTACATTAGCAGAATTACTGGTCGAATCGGGAAATTATTGGCCAAGCATGGCGACGAAACCATCTTCAGACCCACGAAGAAGATGAAAGAATATT
This sequence comes from Locusta migratoria, assembly GCA_026315105.1. Taxonomy (NCBI): domain Eukaryota; kingdom Metazoa; phylum Arthropoda; class Insecta; order Orthoptera; family Acrididae; genus Locusta; species Locusta migratoria. Next base: position 340,967,570 of record CM048745.1, read on the forward strand.
TGAGATCAGCAAAAGACGCACGTCACCCCCTAGCAACACCTGGGGTTTATGAAATTCCTTGCAGCTGTGGTAAAGTATAAATTGGTACAACAAAAAGAAGCGTCAACACTCGCAAATCTGAACATAAAAGGAACTGTCGTCTGTGCCATACGGAAAAATCGAAGGTGGCTCAACATGTTTTTCAAAAAGGAAATCATTAAATAAAATTTAACGAGACGAGTGTTTTAGCTAGGACATCTCAGTACCACGCACGCATGTATAGAGAAGCAATAGAGATCCACAAACACCAGATTAATTTTAATAGGAAAGAAGGAGGTCTGAAGTTAGATAAAATATGGATGTCGACACTGCACCAACAAAACGACAATCGATTATTTTTAATCGAGAATGACGACGTCATCCAGAGATAGCTGCAAAGTCAGCATCACGTGACGTATGGTGGTGCCCTCTATGCCCTCCATAAATGCAAGAGCCCCTCGACCCACAGTGGCGGTAGCCGGAAGACCCTTGAAGATGTCTCCCGCAGTTGGAGACGAAACGTCGGGAGGAAGTTTTACATCTGGACCATAGCTCATCAGCCTGGAAATTTTACCTGTAGAAGCATGTTGTTAATCAACAAAAATGCAACTTTTTTTGTGTCTCAGCCTCGTCGCCGCTTTTGTATCCCATCCTCGTCGCCACTTTTGTGTCCCATCCTCGTCGCCACTTTTGTGTCCCAGCCGCGTCGCCGCTTTTGTGTCTCGTTTCCGTCGTAGGTGTCGGTGGCCGAGGGGAATGAGACCGACACAGGAATAAAGATAGCACGCTGGTGCAGGTACGGAGGGGAGCAGCCAGAAACTAGAAACACTAGCGTAAATTAGAACGAGATATATATTACACAGAATTTATACAATACTTAACTTTTACATAGCTCAGTACTGCAGAATGGTGATACATAGTTGAGCTAGAGGTCTGCCTAGTGCCTGTACGATAGCCAAGTCTTTACTGGTGCCTATCTGATTCCGAAGTGTTAACTGGTCCCTATCTCAGTCCCAAGTGAACGATGTCGTTCAGTGGTGGCCACGAGCGGAGTTGTAGCAGAGGGCGCTCGTGGCTGACGTGCGTGCATGGCGGCGCGCGGCGAAAGTAGGTGGCGCGCACTTTGGACTTGTGCGACACCACACTTTTAATACGTTGTTGCTCAGGCACAACACTGAGAATGACAGGGTTAATGGCTACATGGCCACGGTGGAACAGAAGTAAACATCACTTGAACACGGCGCAGCCTACCTCAAACGCCCGGCGGTTGAGGCACTGGCGTGCCACGCAGTGGGTCTCCAAATCTGTGTGTAGCGCGCGCGGACTGTACGGCACGCTACGGCACAGTGGGGTGGAGTGCGTTATAGGCGACAGCTGATACGGCGGGACGGGCAGCGTTTTTTGCGGCTGAAGAAGCCGAGCCGCGACTTCCGGCGGGCGCAGCCGCGCTGCTGCTATCTCGTTAGGCCAGGGCTGGCTCTCTCAACGCCAGACCTGTGGCGCTGCACACGGCACTGCCGTCTTGCGTGTCATCCGGTGAACGTCCACGCTACTTACAAAATGACATTTTCACTCTGCGGCAGAGTGTTTGATGATATCAAACTACCTGGAAGATCTGCACAGTGTGTCTGACCGGGATTCGAACCTGGGACGCCAGCCGAGGGAACTTAGGATCTTTGTCAACAAGAGAATTTGTTGAGTTGTCTGCACGGTGTTTGATTTAAGGTGCAGTTCAGCACAGTGTTGGAATAGTCAGTTTCAAGGTGCAAAGTGAACAGGCTAGCACGTGGTTACGGAAGGATTGATGATTGATTGATTAGTGATACAGGGCGCTCAACATCGAGGTCATCAGCGCCCGTGCTCAAACATGAACGGATGGAAAAAAAAGACGCACGTCGGATGGACTTGCGAAACTTAAAAGCACACCTACAGCTGTAGGGATAGCTTAAAACAACTCTTAAAAGGACTAAAACGAAGGATAAAACGGTGACATTTATGTGGCCCGGCGACTACTTAAAAATAAAGGGTGGCCGAGCCACTCTAACACACATTAAAATCGCACACCCAGTATTTTGGGAAGTAGTCCAGACATAGTACAAAAACGTAGGACACGATCCACAGACGCCCCATCGTCAGCTAAAATAGTTACGGAAGGAGATGCAGTGTAGGAGGAACATTGTTTTTGTTGCCGCGGTGGCTGAGGGGACTGCAGCGCGTCAGTCACGGTCTGCACGGCCACTACGGTCGGGGGTTCGAATCCCTCCTCGGGCATGGATATTTGTGACGTCCTTAGTTGTAGCTGGTTCATTAGTAGTTTGTAAGTTTAGGGACTGATGGACCCGTAGTTAAGTCCCATAAGCTCTACAAACATTTGAACATTTTTTTGAACCTGGAACTTTTTCCTTCCTGGCCAGAAAGTGTCGTACCAAGTGTCATTGCGTGGTTATGGTATATCCCTCCAAATTTGCGACTGGATAGGGGATTGCCTGTCAGAGAGGACACGTTTCGTAGTAATCGATGGTAAGGCACCGACTAAAGCAGAGGTGATATCGGGCGTTCCACAGGGTGGTGTTATTGGTCCTCTGCTGTTCCTTATTTACATAAACGATTTAGGGGAAAATCTAAGTAGCTCTCTTAGGTTGTTTGCAGATGACGCCGTCATTTACCGTCTAGTAAAGTCATCTAAAGATCAAAACCAACTGCAAAATGATCTGAATCAGATATCTGTATGGTGTAAAAATTGCCAATTGACTCTAAATAATGAGAAGTATGAAGACGTCCACATGAGTACGAAAAGAAATCCGTTAAACTTTGTTTACAAGATAAATCAATCAAACGTGAAGGCCGTAAACTCTACAAAATACCAAGGAATTACCATTACTTCAGACTTAAACTGGAAATAACACGTAGATAATGTCGTGGGAAAGGCGAACCAGAGACTGCGTTTTAATGGCAGAACCCTTAAAACATACAACAGAACCACTACCGTCTCTACCATAGGGGCACAAGCGGTAGAACCCTTAAGAGATGCAACTACTAAAGAAACTGCATACATTACGCTTGTCCGTCCTTTCATGGAGTATTGCTGCCCTGTGTGTGCTCCTTATCAGGTGGGTTTGACGGAGGACATCGAAAGATTCCCAAGAAGGGCACCTCGTTTCGTGTTGTCACGATACAGAGGAGACAGCGTTACGGTAATGATACACGATCTGGGATGGGAATCATTACAACAACGACGCTTATCGCTGCGGCGTGGGCTGCTTACGAAACTCAAATCAACAACTTTCTCTTCCGAATGCGAAAATATATTGTTGACTTCCACTTACATAGGTTGAAATAATTATCAGAATAAAATACGAGATCAGAGCTCGAACGGAGAGATTCAGGTGTTCTTTCTTCCCGCGCGCTATTCGAGAATGGAATGGGAGATAAATAGTATAACGGTGGTCCGATGAACCCTCTGCCAGGTACTTAAATGTGATTTGCAGAGTATCGCATGTAGATGTAGATGCACACTGCACTACAAAATATCATTCTGGATACATCTCGTAAGCTGTGGCTATGCCAGGTTTCAGATTAGATTAGATTAATACTTGTTCCATAGATCATGAATACAACATTTCGTAATGATGTGGAACATGTCAGGTTAATAAAAGTTGTCTGTACAAGGTATTACATTACACGAAATATTACAAGACACAAATATATTTTTTTTATTTATTTTTAAATATTTTTTTCGTTCTTTCTTTCTTTTAATTTACTAAATTATATCCAAAAATTCATCCAGCGAGTAGAAGGAGTTGTCATTCAGAAATTCTTGTAATTTATTTTTGAATGTTAGTTGACTATCAGTCAAGCTTTGATGCCGTTTGGTACGTGACTGAAGACTTTTGCGGCAGCATAATTCAGTAGTGAAGATCATCCTTTCTCCTGGTGTTGTAACCATGCGCACTGCTATTACTTTTGAACTAGCTTGGATTATTAACAGCCGGCCGCGGTGGCCGAGGGGACTGCGTCGCACCAGTCACGGCCTGCACGGCCACTACGATCGGGGGTTCGAATCCCCCCTCGGCCATGGATATTTGTGCCGTCTTTAGTATTAGATAGTTCATAAATAGTTTGTAAGTTTAGGGACTGATGACCCCGTAGTTAAGCTATACAAACATTTGAATTTTGATTATTAACAGCAAATTTCATAAGTGAATACATAAACTGTGAAGATACCTAAATTCTTTAATAGATCTCTGCAGGATGATCTTGGTTGGGCTCCAGCAATTACTCTGATTGCACGCTTTTGTACAATGAATACCTTTTTTACTCATCGATGAATTACCCCAGAATATGATGCCATATGTAAGCAGTGAATGAAAATAAGCATAGTAAGCTAATTTACTCAGATTCGTATCGCCAAAATTTTCAGTAACCCTAATAGCATACGTAGCTGAACTCAAACGTTTCAGCAGACCATCAGTCTGTTGCTTCCAGTTTAATATCTCATCAGTGCACACGCCTAAAAATTTTAAAAATTCTACCTTAGCTACAGACTTCTCTACAAAGTCTATATTTATTACTGGAGTTGTGTACTGTACACAGTTACGGCAGTAGATGACAGTGGAACTATGGAAATAGCAAGTTTTTCGCAAAATAGTGCAACATTTTGATCTGGTTTCCAGAAACAGAGAGATATGGAGTAGTAAATACTGTAAGTACGTACGAAATATTTATTACACATGTAAAATTCTAACCTATATGTGTAAACAAAAACGTGTAGACCTTCTGTTAAGCTTGGAAGGTAGGAACGAGGTAATGACCAAAGTAAAACTTTCAGGAGGGGAAGTCATGTAACTCAATTAGTAGAACACTTGCACAAGAAAGGAAAACATCCTATGTATCATCTGACATGCAGTTTTAGTGTGCCAGGAAGTTTCATATTTAGAATATTTCACCATTGCAATATTCTAGAAATACGAATAATTCTTAATTGTATGGTGGGTATTCTCCTCAGGAACAAGAAAAATTATTATTAAAAAAGAATTACAGATGTTGGCCAATTCTTAGCTCAATAGCTTTTGGAAAATATATCTCATTTCTCACTTACGGGAGAGGAGGGAGTAGAAATGAGAGACAACGGAAGTAGTTATATGTTGCTCTCGAACTAGGCCACGATAGGTCTATCTGACATTGTCTATAACCCTTTATTCCATCTTTATCTCACTAGGTAGGAAGTAAACCAAAAACACATCGCCTTCTACCCATTTCTCGTCCTCTTAGCCAGCCTTTCTACAAGGGTTGGAACTTAAATAGTGGCAACACTGCTGTGGAGATACTATGTAACAGAATCTACTGTTGTCGCTGATAGCACACGTTGTTGACATACCTGCCTTACCTCCGAGCAAATGGACTCGCCCGTCCGTCACTGGTGTGCGGACAATCAAGGGAAGCACAGTCACTTCTGAGCGAGCGGGCTAACGTAACGGTGTCACTATGTTTTAGAAAAAGGAACAACGGAGTCACATCAAGACTGAATATGCGATAGGTCGTACAGCACGACAGTGTCATCAGGTTCTAGAAGAGGCATTCTGGGAAACGGCGTTGCCGTACATGACAGTAGCACGTTGGGTAAAAGCCTTCAACGGAGGTCGGCAAACTGTGGCTGACATGTATCGGGCAGGTAGTCCTAGCGTCTCTGAAGAAGAAGCGCATACTGTTGCCGCGTTAGTGGACAGTGATCGACGCCAGGACAACCACTAATGATGCCTTGTGAAAAAAGCGAAACTAGTATGGGTGAACTGTATATATATACTTCTTTAAAAAATACTACTGTGAAAATACATAAAAATTGAAGTGTTTGAAAATCTAAGGGACTTAACAAAGTACTTAAACTAAAGGCTTACACGACAACACTGGGTTGCGACACTCGTTACATGAAATGAATTGTGTGCAACTGGTTTCGTGTATGTCTGTAGACACGGCGCCAATGCTATACACTTCAGTTTTGTAGTTTTGCGAGTGCCTTAGTCGCCATAGAATGAAAGTTTTGATAGCTGTAAGAGTTGTGACGGAACTATTGCTTCTCTATGTGAAGTCACTGCATAAGACTAAACATAAAAAGAGTAAAAAACGTGTTTGGGTTTGTGACTGGATTAAAAAAATACGTCACCTCGGTTGCTTAGCGACATTGCTGTAATTGTAATTGAAGATCCTAAAAGTTAATTTAATCAAATTAGAATGTCACCAGAGCAGTTTACGTTCCTTTTAAACAGAGTTAGAAATGCAATAAAGAAACAAGATACTATTATGCGTGAAGCATTGTTACTAGAACGGAAATTACAAATTGCATTACGTTTCTTGTCACATAGATATTCGTCTCTACAGTGCCTGTACCGTGTTCCCAAATCCACAGTTGCCATAGTTCGTTTGTATAGGTATTTGGAATTGAATGTATTTTAGTCTGCAACTCACTAATCGTAACCCATCAATATTTAATTCACGAATAATTGCTTCAAGAGCACTAACACGCCGCTGCTTAAAATCGCACAAACATCTATGCATCGCATATATGTTCAAAAACCGGATTATTTCTTCCGTTTCCCTCTTGTGTTTTGTTCTGTATTGGCTATAACCTAACCTAAAAACAGGCGCAATCAGTTTCACCAAAGTTGGTAGCTGCTGAAACTGTTTAGTTTCGCCAACGAGTTGCGCGAACGCCTGCCGCGCATGCGCAATGGCCAGTAGCGCAGTTTCATAAAACGTAGTGTCGTCGTGTAAACTAGCCTTAACGTATTCTAAAAAATACATCCAAGCCCGAGGGAGAACTCGAACCTCCGACGGCGAACAAACGCGCACTCCGCAGCAAGGCGCCTTAGAGCACTCGGTCACCTCACCGCGGCTGGGGAAGAGGGAAAGAGAACGGAGAAGGAAGACGTCGCACAGTGGAAAGGCAATTTCTCCTCCACCCATTGTGTGCCTGTGAGAGCACGAAGATACGGTGTTAAACTGCGCCTGGCCAGTGTTGTTTCCGATAAGCAGGGCTGCACATGCTGGAGGGAGGACTCGAACCTCCTACGGCGAGCAAACGCGCGCTCCGCAGCAAGGCGCCTTAGAGCACTCGGTCATACCACCGCGGCTGTGGGAGAGGGGAGGACAAGGAGAAGGAAAGAGGAAGATGTCGCACAGTGGAAAGGCAATTTCTCCCCCACCATTGTGTGCCTGCGAGAGCACGAGGACACGGTGTTAAACCGGGCCTGGCTAGTGCTGTTTCCGATAAGCAGGGCTGCACACACCCATTCCGGAGGGAGGACTCGAACCTCCAACGGCGAGCAAATTTGCGCTTTGCAGCAAGGCGCCTTAGAGCACTCGGTCACACCACTGCGGGTATGGAAGAGGGGAGGACAAGGGAGAAGGAAGACGTCGCACAATGGAAAGGCAATTTCTCCCTCACCCATTGCGTGCCTGCGAGAGCACGAGGACACAGTGTTAAACTGCGCCTGGCCAGTGCTTTTTCCGATAAGCAGGGCTGCACACACCCATGCTTCAGGGAGGACTAAAACCTCCGACAGCGAGCAAACGCGCGCTCCGCAGCAAGGCGCCTTAGAGCACTCGGTCATACCACCACGGCTGTGGGAGAGGGGAGGACAAGGGAGAAGGAAAGAGGAACACGTCGCACAGCGGAATGGCAATTTCTCCCCCACCCATTGTGTGCCTGTGAGAGCACGAGGACACGGTGTTAAACTGGGGCTGGCCAGTGCTGTTTCCGATAAGCAGAGCTGCACACACCCATGCTGGAGGGAGGACTCGAACCTCCGACGGCGATCAAACGCGCGCTCCACAGCAAGGCGCCTCAGAGCATTCGGTCACGCCACCGCGGCTGTGAGGGAGGGAAGGACAAGGGAGAAGGAAAGAGGAAGATGTCGCCCAGTGAAAAGGCAATTCTCCCCCAAGCATTGTGTGCCTGCGAGAGCACGAAGACACGGTGTTAAACTAGGCCTGGCCAGCGGTGTTTCCGATAAGCAGGGCTGCAGTATCGGGGACGGCAGAGGGCGGGGAATATTCATTTCCCGGGAGAGGGCGCGCCGGCGAGTGGCTGCTAATCGGATTACGGGATTTCCAGCCGGGCGGATGGGAAGGCAGGGTAGGGGGGGGGGGGGTCAGGCCAGCGCAGGTGGGTGACTGCTCCAGCAGGGCCCGCCGCTAAATGTTCTCCTCTGTCCGGGCTGCCCTCCTGACGTCATCTTAAATGGAGCCCGCGCCGCCGGCCTGAGGGCCCTCCAGCATGCCATCAGCCGGTATTACGCGAGGCCAGGGGCAAACAACGCTGCCGAGCAAGCGCTCTTACTGAGCGCTCTATCGGGCTACGTCTGACGCAAGCCAAAGCATGCCTCGTTTCTCAAAGGTAAGTTAATGCTTTAAAGAAAACTAGCGTTCCCTGTGGTTGAAAATCGACCAATTGTGTTTACAATGGTCACTGGGGTAAAAAGTTTACGTATCATGTCGGCGGCCTCGCGTGATTATGTTGGCAACATCAACAACATATCTACATCTACATACATACTCCGCAATTCACCGTAAGGTGCGTGGCGGAGGGTACACTGTACCACTACTAGGAATTTCCTTTCCTATTCCACTCCCAAATTGAACGAGGAAAAAAAGAATGCCTATATGCCTCCGTACGAGCCCTAATTTCTCTTATCTTGTCTTTGTCATCACTACGCGAAATGTAAGTAGGCGGCTGCAAGATCGTACTACACTCAGCTTCAAATTCCGGCCATCTAGAATTACTTAACAGAAATTCACGAAAAGAACGTCATCTTTCTTCCAGCGATTCCCAATCGAGTTGCCGGAGCATTTCTGTGACACTCGCGCATTGGTCGAACCTACCGGTAACAAATCTAGCTGCTCGCCTCTGAACCGCCTCTATGTCTTCCTTTAAACTGATCTCCTGTGGGTCCCAAACACTTGAGCAATACTCAAGACGTGATCGTACAAGCGTTTTATACGCGGTCACCTTTACAGGTGAAGTACATCTTCCCAAAATTCTCCCAATAAACCGAAGTCGGCTGTCCGCCTTACTCACAACTGTCCTTACATGTTCGTTCCATTTCATATCGCTCTGTAATGTTACGCCTAGATATTTGAACGACGCGACAGCATCAAGAAGCTAACTACAAATGCTGTATTCGAACATTATGGGATTGTTTTTTCTACTCATGCGCATCACCTTACATTTTTCTACATTGAGAGCTAGCTGCCATTCGTCGCACCAACTAGAAATTTTGTCTAAGTCATCCTGTATGCTATTACAGTCAGTTACAGACGACTCCCTCCCATACATCACAGCATCATCAGCAAACAGCCGCAAATTACAACTTACTCTGTCCATCAGATCATTTATATAGACAGAAAATAATAGCTGTCCTATCACACTCCTCTGGGGCACGCCTGACGATACACTCGCCTCTGATGAACACTCGCCGTCGAGAACAACGTACTGCGTTCTATTACTTAGGAAGTCTTCCAGCCAGTCACAAATCTGTGAACCTATTCCATAAGCTCGTATCTTCATTAGCAGTCTACAGTGTGGCACCGCGTCGAACGCCTTTTTAAAGTCAAGAAAAACACAATCCGCCTGTTGCCCTTCGTCCATGGCTCGCAAGATGTCATGTGAGAAAAGGGCAAGCTGAGTTTCACATGAACGATGTTTCCTAAACCCTTGCTGATTCATGGAAAGAAGCTTTTCCGTTTCAAGGAAAATCTTTGCCCATTTGTTCGAACCACATAGAATGACTCGATTAGTGTATCGTACAGACCATGAAGTAAACAAATAATGCTGTTCCTGCTTTATGGTTGACAGGTTCTTGTATATACCCTCGTCCGCTCAGTAAAAATAATTGTCCTCGTAAAGCGAAGATTCCATGAGAAAACATCAGCGTTGTAAAGGGATTGGCTAAAATGAAGACTCACAGGATTCTCACTATTCAGCATCTGTTGCCAACATTATCATAGGAGGCCGCTGGTATATTTCTTAAAATTTAACCGGCACTGGGAGGTATGGAACGGTATCTTTCACGTGTCAAGGAAAATGCCTTACACAATAACAAAAAATAAAAACGAAAGTATATACTTTTCATGCCATTATCGAAGTATATAACTTTCATTAGCCTAATATTTGAAATGGAACTACAATTTCGGTGTTCGTATATTTATACAATGCCAAGAAATAATGTTATTTCGATATTCAGAATTCCAGAGCTGACAACATGTCGACTTCGTAGTTCCACCCGTGCACCGCTACATGCCTCTCCCGGCGCATCATCATTTATATTGGCATTGTCGACTTCGTAGTTCCACCCGAGCACCGCTAGATGCCTCTCCCGCCGCATCATTCTTTATATCGGCATTCATATGAAAACATCAGTTTCCTTTAACCACTCTTAATCACTGCCAAAATGAAGCATTTGAACGGCACAAGAAAGTGAGTTGGGAGCACCCCATGCTTTGATATTCTTTTAATGGATAAATGCACACATAATATTTATATTCGTGAAATCTACGACAAACAATCTTTCGAATTGTGTAACTTTCATTGGCCTTCTTGTACGAATAAATTAGTAATCTGCACCACAAGTTTCGTGTTAGCATTTTTATATAATGATTCTACATCTGAAGTATCGATAAAGGGTACACCATACTTTAGTAAGGCATCCGCTTTTGCACTGGTCTTGTTGCAGCTGCTCTGACTGCTTCCAGGGGAAACAAAAGTTTCTAAATTGCGTAATCAAGTACTCAAAAACATGTAGGCAAGTATTACAAGTACTAAGTACTTAAAAGATATACGAGGCTTGGAACTTAAAACAGTGACAATTATTTATTCACAACCGATACAAAAGCGTTACACATTTGCACCTGTTACCGTCCTTGAATGTAGTCACCAGCGTTGCCTACAAACCGTTGCCAGCCATGTGGAAGGCGTAGTATACCGCTAGCAGAGCCTGTTCTGATGCTGGTGCGAATGGCGCGGTCTGCTGCCTGTCGAATCTCTGGAACAGTTCTGAAGCGAATGCCACGAAGTGTTTCCTTCATCTTTGGAATCAAATCAAATTCATAAATACTTAAAGTTCGGCTGGTATGGTGGATGGCACAGTACTTTCCAGTCCCATCTACCAAACAGAGCAGCCACAGCTTGCGCTGTATCCGTCAGTGCATTGTCGTGCAAAATGATGGGTGGGTGGCGCAGAAGGTGTTGTCGCTCCTTTCGCAAAGCTGGTGGCAGGTGATGCTCCACAAACGAACACTAATACTGTGCACTGACGGTCTGCGTAGAGGAACGTAATGCGTTAGTTACTGTCGTACACGAGAACCACCATTACTTTCACCATACTGGGGCTCTGACGCACCTTTGACTTTCACGGCTAATGACGCCATTCCTTGGATTGGCGTTTCAGTTTTGGCTCTATGACGTGCCCCATGACTCATCCAGTGTTACGACGCAAGAAAGCCTCTCCTTCACGTCCATAGCGCTCCAAATGCGCCTGAGCAGCGTCTTAACACATCCATTTCTGCATATCCGTCAATTCATGCCGAACACGCCCTGATGCAAATTTCGCATGGCTAAGCGATCCTTCAGGATGCGAAGCACAGTCGTATGAGCTAATCCGGATCTTGGGCGAGCTCATGAATCGTCTAGCGTCGATCCCTCTCCAATAACGCGGCAACAGTATGTACTTCTTATTCAGAGAAGCTAGGACGACCTGGCCGATGCATGTCTGCCTATTTGCCGACCTTCGTTGAAGGCTTCTACCCAGCGTGCCACTGTTCTGTACTGCAATGCCGATTCCCAGAACGCCTCTTCTAGAAATTTATGATACTGTCGTCTGTTCGACCTGTCGCACATTCAATCTTGATTCGACTTCGTCGTTTCCGTTTCGGAAACACAGTAACACACGTTAGATCGCTGGGTCACAAGTGATTGTGTTTCCGCCGCGATGGAGTAGCCGAGAGGTCTAAAGCACGTCGCTGCGGAGCGCGCGGTTGCTCGCCGTCGGAGGTTCGAGTCCTCCCTGGGGCATGGGTGTGTGTATTGTCCTTAGATCAGTTTATCTCAATTTAAGTAGTATGGTCCGATAGATTTACAGATATTTTTTGACTGTTTTTCCCTCGAGTGTGACGTGGGATCGGCCAGCCCGTTTTCTCTGAGGTAAGGTAGTTATATCAACAACGTGTGCTATTACCGATAATAGTAAATTACGACCACAGAAGTGTTGCCAGTATGATCCAACACTCATAGAAAGGCTGGCCAGGAGGAAGAGAAAGTGACAGAAGGGGAAGTGTTTTTGTTTTATTCACAACCTACCCAGTGAGGTAAAGATGGAATGAAGGGTTATAGACAATGTCAGATAGACCTATCACGGCCTAGTTTGAGAGCAACATGTAACTGCTTTCTGTTACCTCATTCCTCCTCCCTCCTCTCCCCTAAGTGACAAATAAAATGTATTTTCCAAAAGTATTGGCCAACATCCATAATTCTTTTCTTAATCATAATTTTTTTCGTACCTGAGGAGAATACCCACCAGATAATTAGAAACTATTGGTATTTCTAGAATTTTGCAATATTGAAATATTCTAAATATGAAACTACTTGACACACTAAAATGCATGCCAGATGATACATAGGATATTTTCCTCTTCAAAGTTTTAGCCATTACCTCGTTCCTACCTTCCAACCTCAACAAGGTCTACTTGCGGAATGTGTAACACCAACTCTCCTGAAAGAAATTATACTGTGTATTGGATCCAAATTTAAAATATTGTTTTATCTCATCCACCTGCTAGTCAAGAGGAAAACAATTTCTAACGAAGACATTACGCATTAATCTTCCTTACGTCCAAGGAACTTTTTCACTGAAATTGTGGACTGTTGTAGGTACTATTTCATAGCTACTCTTTGATGAGTCAGTGTAATACCACCCATAGCGAACTCCTGTCAAGCTGTAGGCGATATACCGTCAACAAACACAGAGCAGGTAAATAAACAGAATGTTCGCGATCCTAATAGGTACCATTTCTTGCAGACGTGGCTGTGCCAACCGCACCAGCTGCAGATCCTCCCGAATGCCTGTGATTGGTCTATGACTACTATATAGGCCCGGCCAGATGGCTAGACGGCAGTTCTCGCTTCGCTACGAAGTCAGCAGACTACGAAAAAGAATCATCCGCTATCTGAAGACCGAAGACGTCCGACGCCGACCGAGTGAAGACCATACTCCAGCAAATCTCGATGGACCTTCGCACTGTCTTCATATAGCAACATTTGGTAAGAAGTCTTTCCAGTAAACCTTTGTTGAAGAACCAAACTTAAAATCCATCGAAGATGACAGAAAGAGAAGTCCTATCAGTTCATCAGATACTGGACGAACTTTTTCGACAGTTTGCTCAGTGGCAGCGCCGAAGTTCAGAATCTTCGCCGTCCACCACCGCCACCGCCGAGTAATGAAGATTGGGAAACCTATGAGAGGAGGATACGCCGGCACTTCAGAATTCATCGGGTTAGCCACAAACAAGATCATCGAGCCTATCATGGAACCTTTCACGTTCGTACATTCTCCTCACCAAATTTCAGCCACGTGATCCTGACACTCTTTCCTTCAGCAGCACCTGTGAGTGTCTCAGTGCCTGTTACCATCGCAGATACCACGTCCTATAGGCAAGAGTGGAGTTTTACCAATGTAGGAAGAAACTCGACCCGACCTATAGACAACGGATGGCGGAACTTCAAAGTCTCGGCAGAAAGTGCAATTTCGTCACCCGCACCTCAAAAATACGATGATGCCCTGGTTCGAAATCACATGATACAACCAGCTCCAGACGCAGCCTTCCACCACGATGCCTTGAAACTATGCGACCCGTCACTATATAGGCCCCGCCAGGGGGTTAGCCCGACAGTTGTTGCTTCGCTACGAGGTCAGTGCATACGAAGAAGAAGCCACCACCATCTGAAGACCAGAGACCATCCGACTCCGTCCGAGTGGAGACCATACTCCGGCAAACCTCGACGGACCTTCAAACTGCAAATAGCAATATTTGAGTATATTGCAAGACGTCACACCAATAAACCTGTGTTGAAAACCCAAGCTTTAAAATATAACAATCAGAGCTTCTGTGAGCATTTCGCTAGTATCATCCCTGCAGCTGTCTGATACTTTCTCTAGTTCTTGATGCGAGTCCATTGTACCCGTAAATACATTATTGACCTCAACTGACGTCTGCAAGGTAGAACATGTTTGTATACACTGGCATCAAATCCCACGGTTCACAGAGTGCTTATGTAGACTCGCCTCTTGCTTAAAGGGCCATATTTCAACGGCAACACAAAGGTCAGTCACGCCCTATGCGACGTCTCTCTAATGAATCACTCTCTTCAGGGTTAAACTGCAGTTTATGCAGCTCGCGCTCGCTAGTTTAAGGAACGGCAGAGCAGCCAACCAGGAGCCCAGTTATGCCGGCCAATAAGATTATTCGTTGCATGACGAGTAAATGTGGCGTCAATTTCGAAGTTTATTCGAGGATTTCGGTGCGGAGTTTCTGTAATTGATTGTAATTGATTTTCCAGTTATAAGAGATTTTTAGGTAATTGTCGTATTACTGACTTAAGTGACCTATTATTAATATAAAACAGCAGTCAACCATAGAGCATGTATAGCATGTTTTATTTATTTTATGATCTGTACAAAACAGTGATCATCTTAAGTGAAAGTTGAGTAAGGTATACGTTAAAGGAGAAGTTGTTTATTTATTTATGTATTTATTTATTATTTTATTTTATTTTATTTTATTTATTTATTTTTATTTATATATTAATTTTTAAGTATGTGAGGGCGCGTAGCGTCCGAATTTCCGGTTCAGAAACACTCAATCGATTTACAGTTGTACGCTAGATACATCACTTCAGTCCGAGCAACCTCGATTGCAAGTGTTGTTGTTATGGTCTTCAGTCCAGAGACTGGTTTGATGCAGCTCTCCACCCTACTCTATCCTGAGCAAGCCTTTTCATCTCCTCATAAGAACGGCAACCCACATCAATTTGAATCTGCTTATTATACGCGTCTCTTGGTCTCCCTCTGCGATTCTTACCCCACACACTTCCCTCCAATGCTAAATTTACGATTCCCCTATGTCTAAGAATGTGTCCTACCAAGCGATCCCTTCTTTTAGTCAGGGTATGCCAAAAATTCCTTTTCTCACCAATTCTGTTCAGTACCTCTTCATTAGTTATGTGATCTACCCACCTAATCTTCAGCATTCTTCTGTAGCACCACATTTCAAAAGCCTCTATGCTCTTCCTGTCCGCACTGCTTATCGTCCATGTTTCACTCCCGTACAAGGCAACACTCCACACGAACGCCTTCAGAAAAGACTTCTTTACACTTAAATTAATATTTGATGTTAGCAAATTTCTCTTTTTCAAAAATGCTTTTCTTCCCATTGCCATTCTGCATTTTATATCCTCTGTACTGCGACCATCGCATGTTATTTTACTACCCAAGTAACAAAACTCATCTACCACCTTCATTGTTTCGTTACCTAATCTAATTCCTTCAGCATCACCTGATTTTCTAAGACCGCATTCCATTATTTTTGTTTTGCTCTTGTTAAAGTTCATTTTATACGCTCTCTTCAACACCCTGTCCATTCCATTTAACTGCTCTTCCAGGTCCTGTGCTGTCTCTGATAGAATTACAATGTCATCAGCAAAACGCAATGTTTTTATTTCTCCCCCCTGAACTTTAATCCCTATTCCAAATTTTTCCTTGCTTTCCTGCTCGAGGTACAAATTGAATAACATCGGAGAAAGGCTACAACCCTGTCTTACTCCCTTCCCAACTGATGCTTCCTTTTCATGCCCTTCTAGTCTAATAACTGCAGTATGGCTTTTGTACAAGTTGTAAATAACTCTCCTTTCCCTGTATTTTACTCCTGCTGACTTCAGAATTTGAAAGAGTGTATTCCAGTCAACATTGTCAAATGCTTTCTCCAAATGTACAAAAGCTAAAAATGTAGGTTTGCCTTTCCTTAATCTATCTTCTAAGATAAGGCGTAAAATGAGTATTGCCTCCCTGGTTCCTACGTTCCTCCTGAACCCAAACTGATATTCCCCGAGGTCAGTTTCTACCAGCTTTTCCATTCTCCTGTAGATAATTCGTGTTAAAATTTTGCAACCATGGCTTATCAAACTAATGGTTCTGTAATTTTCACACCTGTCTGCGCCTGATTTCTTTGGAATGGGGAGTATTACATTTTTCTTAAAGTCTGAGGGTATTTCGCCTGTCTCATACATCCTACACACCAGTTCAAATAGTCTTGTCATGGCTGGCTCTCCCAGAGACTTTAGTAGCTCTGAGGGTATGTCATCTACTCCTGGGGCCTTGTTCCGACCTAGGTCTTTCAGGGCTCTGTTAAATTCATCTCTCAGTATAGTATCTCTTATTTCATCTTGTTCTACTTCCTCTTCCCTTCCCACAACATCGTCTCTAAGTTCATTTCCTTTGTAGAGCTGCTCTATGTACTCTTTCCACCTTTCAGCTTTCCCTTCTTTGCTGAGAACTGGTTTCCCAACTGAGTTTTTGATATTCATAGAGTTGCTTTTCTTGTCCCCAAATGTCTCTTTTATTTTCCTGTAGGCGGTATCTACTTTTCCCCTTCTTATACATTCTTCTACAGATTTGCATTTGGCTTCTAGCCACTCCTGTTTAGCCATTTTGCACTTCCTGTCAATCTCATTTTTTAGTCGTCTGTACTCCATTTTGCTGTTTCATTTACTGCATTTTTATATTTTCTTCTTTCATCAATTAAATTCAGTATTTCCTGTGATGTCCAAGGATTTTTTGTAGGTCTTGCCTTTCTACCTATTTTGTCCTCTGCTGCCATCACAATTTCATCTGTCAATGCTACCCATTCCTCTTCTACTGTTTTATTTCCCCCTGTTTCTGTCAATTGTTGCCTAAAGCTCCCTCTGAAATTCTCCAGAACTTCACTTTCCTTCAATTTATCTAAGTCCCATCTCCTTATTTTCCTACCTTTCTGCAGTTTTTTCAGTTTCAGCCTACAGTTCATGACTAACAAGTTATGGTCAGAGTCTATATCTGCCCCTGGGTATGTTTTACAATTTATCACCTGGTTCCGGAATCTATGTTTTACCATTATAAAATCTATCTGATACCTTCCGGTGTCTCCTGGTCTCTTCCACGTATACAACCTTCTTTTGTGATTCTTAAACCACGTGTTCGTTACGATTAAATCATGTTCCGTGCAAAATTCTACCAGGCGACTTCCTCTTTCATTCCTCCTGCCCAGTCCATATTCACCTACTATTTTTCCTTCTCTTCCTTTCCTACTACCGAATTCCAGTCTCCCATCACAATTAAGTTTTCCTCTCCCTTAACTGTCTGAATAATTTCCTTTAGCTCCTCATATATTTCTTCGATCTCCTTATCATCGGCAGAGCTAGTTGGCATATAAACCTGTACTACTGTTGTCGGTGTTGGCTTCGTATCTATCTTGACAATGACAATGCGATCACTGTGCTGGTCATAGTAGTTTATCCGCATTCCTATTTTCTTATTCATTATCAGTCCTACTCCTGTGATACCCCCAACTGATTTTGTATTTATAATCCTGTACTCACCTGACCAGAAATCCTGTTCATCCTGCCACCGAACTTCACTAATCCCCACTATATATATCTAACTTCAACCTATCCATTTCCCTTTTTAAATTTTCTAATTTTCCTACCCGATTAAGGGATCTAACATTCCACGCTCCGATCCGTAGAATGCCAGTATTGTCTTTCCTGATGACAACATCCTCCTGAGTAGTCCCCGCCCGGAGATCCGAATGGGGGACTATTTTACCTCCGGAATATTTTACCCAAGAGGATGCCATCATCATATTTCCATACAGTAGAGCTGCATGTCCTCGGGAAAAGTAACGGCTGTAGTTTCCCCTTGCTTTCAGCCGCTCGCAGTAGCTGTCTGGCAAATGTTACAGGGCCAGCTCAGTCAATCATCCAGACTGTTGCCCCTGTAACTACTGAAAAGGCTGCTGCCCCTCTTCAGGAACCACACGTTTGTCTGGCCTCTCCACAGATACCCCTCCGATGTGGTTGCACCTACGGTACGGCTATCTGCATCGTTGAGGCACACAAGCCACCCCACCTCGGCAATGTCTGTGGTTCATGGGGGTGGCGATTGCAAGAATTCTTGGAAATTACCGCAATTACTTTTACTGACCAGACAAGGTACATACAGGAATATGTCATCCATAGAGCAGGTATAGCATGTTTTATTTATTTTATGATATGTTCGAAATGGTGATCGAGTGACATACATACTGATTGCAAGTGTAACTTGTCGATCGTCAAAACCTTTGCTTCGATTCGTTCAAGTAGTAGAATTGCAACGCTCTTTTTTATTGGCCGCGGCATCGCAACTCCTGTTTGGCTGCTCTGCTGTTCCTTAACCTAGCGAGCGCGATCCGTATCAACTGCAGTTTTACCGTCTTCAGCGTATTGTCCGCTAACTTGAAACCCACCCATAAGTCAGTTTTAGCTGCTGGGCGGAAACATAACATCCCAAAAGTACCCCTCCTACGGTCAATTAACCATCATAGCATTTAAAACCACTAAAACATAGGTAACACGGTCGAGCCCCCGTTAACCTCCAAAATAACTCGCATCGCCAGCTGAATGAACTGAGGCGTCCACTTGGCAACGCAGGAAAACATTATAGCACACCAGACACAAACAAAGGCCAACAACCCCCACAGACTTTGAGCTCCATTCCATGAGCAGTCGACCACACGTATGACGACTTTGGCTGTTACAGGTACACAGACGCTGCAGCTGATGCGAGAAACATTGTTGGTACCTAGTGAGAGCTTACACTAGGGGGTGAACTAAAAGTAAAGTTTTAAGGAAGAGGGTTGGCACCTGTGTGGCAATCTGCTGCTCCGTGCGATGAAATACATTTATTACATTTAATGGTTGAAGGGCCTGATTAAGTAGTTACTGGTTTGATTAATTTATTTAATTAATTGGGCACTGAATCAATTCACAAAAATATAAAATTTAAAAAAAAGAATAAAACAGCGTCTTATTTCATCACTTGGCCAAGTTGGGAATGGGGAGTGCAAAGTGTCTCTCTCTTAATGGTCTTGGAATGATTCATAACGTATGAACTGTGCAGATACAAGCAAGTGTCATTCATACGACTTGACGGGATAAACGGCCTGTGATCATTAATATATATCATATTACAGCAAAGCATCCCAGAACATACTGTTTTTAGAACACAATATGTGTGTCTTATACAGTATATTGAGAAATCCACCTCATCAAAAAGTTTTGTACTAACACTGCACAAATTGTTGAAGATACTTCTGTTACGTTATTGGGAGAAAGTATTACAAACACTAAAACGGAAAATATAAATATACTGGGCAAAAAGTTTCGTTACGGCTGTGGCAGCGTACTGTGCTGATACAGGCAACTACCGCTGAATGCTATTTGTTGTATTTCGAAGTTTTAGCGTCATAACTTGTAATATGCAATTTGACGAATAGTACGGTACCTGATGTTTTATTACAAAGTACACCATCAATTCAATTTCTTATTAGTAAATGCCAATATTGACACTCATATATAAGAGACTGTAACATAACTGGCAAAGAATACTAGGTAAATTTTACTCACGGCTGCGGCAGCGTAGTGTGCTAATGCTGGCAACAAAATGTTTGCTTTATAACGATTAATAAATTACTGACAATACAAGGATACTGTTACATACGAAATCTTGTCAACCTTAGAGAAGTAACAGAATTATTTATTTATTTCATGCTCAACACATTCTATACGATTAGGTTTCCAAATAGCATTCAACGGTTGTTGCCAACATCGGCACCGTGTGCCTCTACGACCGTAAACTTGAGATACTGTACACTAATATTCTTTTTAGTTTTAGTGTTTGTAATACATTCTGAAACTTTCTCAGTAACATAATACAAGTACTTTCAGCAATTTGAGTACAAAAATCCGATGTGGTGAATTTGTCACAGCAGACAACAAACACTTACTGTAAGACGGCAAACAAACCTCGCATATTGACATTATTCAAATAGAAGCCAAGATCGCTTAAAAATTTTATCTAGATGACCAGTTTCGGCAGCAATAAACGTAGTACGCGATTCTTATCACATAAATATTTCTTGCTCTTTTTTCTGTATTTGGAGACAAGCAGCAATAAGTAAAGAAAACGCGAGATTTTTATGTCTAACCCACATATTGATGTAAACAAGAGCGGAATGCGAGCTCAAAGTAGCACGATCTAAGGCTCTATGTCGGACACTTCTAAAATATTTCACTAAACTTGAACAAAACAATACTGTTCGCATAAGCTATTTGTTATGTTTAGCATTCGCAGGAATGAAAATGGCGGATGCGCCAGCCTGTGTTTTTAGGAGCTCTAGCCGGTACAGTTACGTTCAACCTGCTCTCCAACTCTTCACAAGAACTAAATGAGGTCAGACCGAAGTCTAAGTCCAAACTCGACTAAGCCTAAAAAGGCTCTCTACTAGAGCGAAGGCACCAATGTCATTCCTCCGTCAGAGTGAAAATACGAATCCTGTCTCTCTCCCAGAAAACTGATGTGTCCTTCCAAATCAGCTACCTGTGACCTCTCCTCGTTCTAGCCAATCTGGGCTCCTTGCTTCCGGCGGGAGCCAGTTGTAAAGCAGATGTTGTACTCCACGTAGTAATATCCAGACTTGGTCTGTCATTGACCTGCGTTCCCGCGTTTTGGAGGGAGTTGCCATTCCCACGTTTCCCTTCCGCCCCTGACGCGTTCTTGGCGAGAGACCCCGTGGCTCCAACGTCTGCTCCAGCGAGGGGACGCCCTGCTGATTCTGTTTTCGCCAATCTGGTTCCCAGGCCTCGTTGTTCCCGTCGAGGACTGCCAGGCCGCCCTGCACAAAATCTATCCCTGACAATTCATACACTGGAGTACTTGTTTCTTTACTATATGCAAATCGGCAAATATGTGTTGTGTGGAATGAATGTTATTATAGCCGGCCGCGCTGGCCGAGCGGTCTGCGGCGCACCAGTTACAGTCTGCACGGCCGCTATGGGCGGGGGTTCGAATGCCCTCTAGGGCATGGATGTTTGTGTCGTCTTTAGTACAAGCTAGTTCATAAGTTCAGGGACTGATGACACCGCAGTTAAGTTCCTTAAGCTTATCAAACATTTGAACATTCTTGAATCTATATCTATATCTATATATAAAAGGCTTGTATGTGTTTGTGCTGACAGACTTTTCTCCATGACCACATACTGCCACCCACTCGTGGTTGTGGTGGTAGATAGCCCTTGGTCTAATGATGTTAGTAAGGGAGTTTGGTCGCGGTGCGTGGCAGTGGGTGAGTGTGACTAGAAAAATTCGCAAAATATGCAATAAATACTCTTAGGAAAAGCTATATACTCTGTGACTTACGAACTTTACGGTACGAGTCAAAATCTGTTTATTGTTTCAATCGTCAGACAATGCGGTCCTTTCAGACTTTAATAACGACGAGGAATATCAAATACGCAATTTTTTAAATAGATCACATGTTTCCGTCAATCACACACTACCTACTATGAACAGAGACACAAAACAAAGATAAAAATCCAGATAGACTCAAAGATAAAAATACTCGTGGAACATTGATCACTGTCGTGGAAGCGTGGTGGAAACACACATACATTAATGAATGTCTCTTAGGCCATAGATATTAATATGCCTGTGCCAGTAAGCTCACTGGTCTGTACTAATCAGTGATCTCTGATACATATAGCCACGACACTCTCTGCTGTGAAAGGTGTTATCGTTTGACAGCTGGGTCAAGAAAAACTATGCGACGTAGTCCTACTCATATCCCGGCGGCCTCCTGTGATAATGTTGGCAACAGATGTTGAATAACGAGAATTATGTGACATCGTCATAAGCCAATCGCGTGACACGCAAATATTCTGTCGTGAAATCAAGCATACAACAGGAACAGCAGTATTTATCTACACTCTTTGTGGTTCGGTCATCTTTGCAACGATTTTATATCGTGTTATTGATGTTGCCAACATAAAAACACGAGGCCACCAGGATAGAAAGTAAAATTTTACCGAATCAGATACATCCGTTGTTGTCACATCTCATTATGACCATCACTTTCACGCGAAACTCTTTTGTATAGAGTCTAATGATTCACACAGTCTTACAATTCATTCCAAATTCCTATTCAAGAAGATATTTGTGAAAACTGTTACAAATCAACATTCGCACTTATCCAATATCGTTTTTAAAAACGTAATTTGCCAGCCGCTTTCGTAGCTGCTGTTGCAATGTGTAACAAAATTGAGAATAACGACGCATAATATCAAATATATAAGTTTTTAACTTCTCGACGCGTTTTCCTCAATCACACTTTACCGACGATCAACAGAGACAAAGATGAAAATGCAGATAGGCTAACAAATGAATAATAGAGCGCTACACTACAGTCACAGTCATACTTCTATTAGTTGGTGTGGGTGATTTAATATTGCTCATCGCATAACTTCATAAAAATGCCACTGCGTAAGACTGTGTTCACACAAACTTACGTGAATTCGAAACGAAGAAAACTAGCACGACGAAACGAAATTTCCATAGTTCTGAAAATCGGTTTCTTGGTTGTTATGTTCTACGAAATATGATTCAACGCAATGAATATAAAACTGATACAATTCTCGCCGTGTTTAATCCATATAGTTACATACTGATATCACAGTCTAACGTATTTGTACAACTGCTATGGAAGTTTAAGTCTTAATCTTGGAGCGACAATAGCGCGTCTAACGGATAGAGAGCCAACTGTAAGTATAATAATTATTGTCAGTGATAAAATTTTACTTCATTAAGGAAATACTTATTATATTTCAGCTTTCCATGCCTCAGCCCATTGTCCAGAGATATGAATGATCACGAAATAAATGTTTTAAATGGCGAATATAACTGACGTATGATGTAAGCTACATCATATTCATGAAGACATGCCTATTTCTAACATGTTTTGCAAACGTATTAAAAAAATAAAAGAAAGAAACTACAGACACATCTTGAATGCAGTTTTCACAGGAAATTTGAGCTAAGATTGGGGCAACATAGATGCGTGATTTCATCAAATCAGATCTCAGAAAAAAAATGCATCGCAATTTTAAGTGTTTTCAGTACCTGTCTGTTCCTCTATTAGAAATACCTAATCTCCTAAACTACTTCACGGATTTGCATGGAGCAACTTCATAAGGGAAATTGATTTAGATGTAGGTTATGCTTGAAGTATGGATTGCGTAGTACAGCAAACATGCGATGGAGGCGCTGTAGTGCACGAAAGAACAAATAAACACCGCTGCTGTATAATAAGTATGGGGTACTACAACAAGGAAGCGAACGTCTGTGACAGAATTAAGCAATCTTATGGCTACGAATACGAACAAACGTTGAACATAGTGTTAGTGATTTCTCTTTGTGTATTAAATTCTGAGCGACATTTCTTTGCTTCTTTTCGCAGGTTTCACTTTTTGGATCAAAATCTTTATGAAGATACATCGTTTCGGAGAATGATTTTTACTTACATTTGAAATCTTGACTAGGACACCTGCATTTATTGACAGAGCGATCCAACAAAGATTCTGTTTTTACTGACAGGTCCAGAACCCTAAAAACAACCATGATACACACAGGCTCTCCTGCAACAACTGTTGCGAAGCACGGGCATATAAGATAGTGTTATTATATAGGCGAGAGAGAAACCTCCCACTAGTAGCAGCAGGACTTCTCAACCACTCGGACTGATAGTCTGTGCCAAAATAGTGTAGTGTGTAGTCGCAGTAGTGACAGCAACAGCGGAATAAGGACAGAGGCAGTTACTTCACCACTTTTCGGTCAGTCTTTTAAGCAGGAAAATATTTGCTTTGTTTGTGTTCTGATAGGAGAATTTTTCAGCTAATTTTTATTTTATATTTTACTGTCTTACAAGAATCTGCCGCCTAGATGCCAAGAAATGTCGTATTTTTACAATACTAAATTTACATACACAGAATTGTACGAATTTTCTTATTTCAATTACAACTAATGGTTTTGCAACTATAAATACTTGTAAACATAAAACTCATTACGGAACTGAATAAAAAAAAAGGAAATACTAAAACTTTACATGTAGGATACGAAAATAAGAGGCAAAATGTAGAGATTAAAGGTGTAACAGCTGTTAGGATACGGGCGATAGGTTGGTACTAATACAGCAGGCGACGGGGGCGAAATTCCAAGACATGATAGACAAGTAGACGAGCAAATGGGTTATGTTGGCGTCCAATGCAATTTCAAGACCACGTAACGGGCCTCAGGTGGAGCTTTACATTAATATTCCATAACCTTTGACGGAGATAAGGGGCAACAGTTTCGTGAAGCGGGTTGGAAGCTTAGGGCAGTTGTCGAGCGCCTCCCTGACACTGACCAACATTCAGACTGCGGCCGAATTTCATAACTCATATTCTTATCCGGCTAACAAAAGTGGCTTTAAACAGTAAGAGGAGTATTGTTATCTTTAACTCAAATTTTAATATGCTACTGAATTATATTCTTCTGTACTATTTATATGCCGGCCGCGGTGGCCGCGGGGACTGAGGCGCTCCAGTCACGGTCTGCACGGCCACTACGGTCGGGGGTTCGAATCCCCCTCGGGCATGGATATTTGTGCCGTCTTTAGTAGTAGCTAGTTCATAAGTAGTTTGTAAGTTTAGGGACTGATGACCCCGTAGTTAACTCCCATAAGCTTAACAAACATTTGAACATTTGAACTATTTATATGGTGAATTTTTTCATCCATTGTAATACAGTAGTTATTACTGTTTCTTCAAGGCATGACCGTTCCTTTCCTACAGGTATTTGAAATATTCACCAAAACAAATACAGTATGATGAACATCTAAATATTACAAAACAAAAATTAAACGAAAAACTAATAAACATTCAACCAGCCATGAAAGTTCACATATGTACCTACTCTAACAACTAATTAAAGTATTTGCAACATACAAATATACCACAGCTATTGTCGAATGAATGTTCAGTATATTACTAATCTAGCTTTGTCCAACCAGCTGAACACAGAACGACATACCACGGATTTCTCCCGCT
The DNA here is from genome assembly GCA_026315105.1 of Locusta migratoria. Lineage (NCBI taxonomy): Eukaryota > Metazoa > Arthropoda > Insecta > Orthoptera > Acrididae > Locusta > Locusta migratoria. The sequence continues at coordinate 340,992,840 of CM048745.1, forward strand.
GTTCAGTACTGCAGTTGATCTATCCTTGACAAGCAGTGCTCCATGTTTTAAGGTGCAATTCATAAACATCTCTAACAATTTCACTCCGCTGCAGAGTGAAAGTTTGATTCTGGAAATATCCCTTAGGCTGTGGCTAAGCCATGTGTCCATCATATTCTTTCTTCCAGGATTGCTGGTTTTGCAAGGTTCGCAGAAGAACTTTTGTGAAGTTTGGAAAGTAGGAGGCGATTTACTGGCAGAAGTAAAGTTGTGAGGACGGACCGTGAGTCGTGTCGGGATAGCTCAGTGGTAGAGCGGTTGCCCGCGAAAGGGAAAGGTCCCAGGTTCTAGTCGGTTCCGGCACACAATTTTAATATGCCAGGAAGTTTTTTCTTTAACGAGTTTTTCGACGCAAGATGAAGGAGTGAAATGTATGACGGCGTATGACGACTTATTTAGGCAGAAAAATAACTTGTATGGCGAAGTGGAGAAGATATGAAACATACAGATGCAGAAGCATATCTTACGAAGCGAAATTTATTGATATCGGATACAGATTTAAATGTACGAAGTTGTATTTTGAAGGAATTCGTTTGAGTATAGCCTTGCATTAAAAGGGATGATAAAAATTTCAGACAAGAGAATTGAATGGTTCGAAATGTGATTCAACGGAAAAGTAAGGTTAGATGGTACGGTGGGATTAAAGGAGAAAAAGAGGGGGTAATGTCTTTAAACGAAAATTATTTGAAAGTGGGTACGTAAGTTTCAAACTTTTTCCCTTTCTTTCTACCCTCGGTCCTATTACCAGAACTCTTTGCGTTAATGTTTCTGTTTGTGACAGAAAAAATCACTACACGTGGGGGACCTTATTGCTTCGTACCTAGTCAGATTATGAAGACAAGAGTTTCTTATTATTAACTTGATATCTTCTTACACTGCTATTATGCCCTGAGCAGAAGCAGCACTCGGGTAGTGGATCTGTTGTTCCTTGATGTGAGGCTGAAATTGTAAAGTGGCTAGGCTTTGATTTTACAATGATTTTGTCACACGAAATTTCGGGATGCCAGTGGCTTTTCTTCTTTTATAATTCAATGTTCCCATACAGAAACCCACGACTGTGTAATACAAATTTATAACTGTTCAACAATTTAATATTACAATATACGCGATACAACGCACGCGACTGACGTGTGTTGTCGGTCTGAAGGTCTTGTCTCGGCTCTTAGCTGTTGACCGTGTGAGGCTCTTAGCTCGACTGACTGCGGTAGGAGTAACACCCCGCGCCAACGGAACATTGTAAAGTGTTACTCCTATCACATTTCTAGTAAACTAATCTTTAAGTAACTTTTGAAATAACAGAAACATAGTTTAACAGAAGATAATTACATTGTATAAATAGACAAGTTTTACTCACGCCACTTATTACGTAATATGTATCTTACAAAAAAGATTATGAAAGGGCTAGTAAATGGCTACAGATCAGCCCCGTCTCAACGGGTAGATCTTTTCACCAATGAACAGCACCCCTTTTTCGATACATAGCCCGTTGGGTTCTGTCTAGGGTTTCCGGCAGACGTTTGTTTGGAGTTTTCAGTAACACGAGTGGCTGTCATTCTTAGAGACTCACGCTCAACTGCTGGTAGTGGACCGAAGTCGATCTCGTTGCCGCATGGAGAGAACCACAACGGTAATTTGGGCCACAGTGTGGCCTCGGTCGGCGGCTCGCCAGGCACATATAATCTGCAGCCGCAAGGCCGACTCCAGCAGCGGCAATGGAGCGTGGATCTCTGACAATGCCAGCCACTCGAGCTAGCGAAACGCCAGAAAAACCTTCAGACCTCGGCTGAATAAACAGACGGAAACCAACAGGCAGTTTGTCGATGAGGAGAAGTTGAACACGGAGAAGCAACAAAAACGAAAGGAAGAGACCAGGAATCATTGATTGGAAAAAGGAAGAAAGTTCACACACAAAAACCCAGGATACGTTTATATAGAATGGACAGATGGACTGCTTCGCAATATATATATAGGCCTTTTAAGGGAAAATAAATACACGATAATCTGAAAAATATGGCATGCAGCAATGAGATTCCCATAAATCCCAAGAAGCTGCAGGAGGTCTATAACAACATTCTTCAGTGACCCACACGAAATAATATTCAGTCTGATGGAAAAGATTAATAATTGCTAGATACAACACACTTTAAGCTGATGAACATTAATAATTGTTAATTAAAAATCTGAATCCTACACCACAACACATTATTGAAACAGTTAGTAACAGAAAATACAGTAAATAGCGGTCTAAACCTATGTTACTGCGAGTTACTATGCAAGCTACCCTCAAGAGTAGAACTTATTGGAAAAAGGATGAATGTCCACCAATTTCTGAAGAGGCCTGCTGCAAAGAGATTCGTCGATTGCTTTGCGACGACTCATTATACAGTACAGATAAATTAGTTTCACAGTTTGTAATTGATCATAAAACCGTAGGAACAACATTGCAAGTGTTGAAAGGTTTTTCTTAGTTTTCTCTAAAACAGAGGTGAGTGGTCTTTCTTCCTTTTTCTAATCAGTGATTAATGATGATACGGCACGTTCTATGACACCAGTTTAGTACTGAAGATAGGGAGACCAAGAGAGAGGAGTCCAATAAACATATTTAGAGAGATGCAGTTGGTAGTAGTTATTTGGAAATGAAGGATCGAGTAGCGTGTATAGCTGCATCAGACCGCGATGCTGGCTTGTACCGGAGATACGACTGACAATGCGGTTCAAGAAATTGGGTATCTCATCCGCCGTTTCGACAAAACCCCGTGAAGCCTCTAAGCGTGCTTGTTTCTGATCGTCTGTCACATGGTAGAAGACGACAACGGTTCCTTTTCCATAACTTCTGGATTTCTGGCACGGGCTCACGGTTAATCAGCAGTTCATCTGCTGTCGTGTGCACAGTTAATCGATGATTGTACGTGATTAATGTCCTCACTTTTTCCGTGTTTCGTAATTGTCAACGATTCGATCGGTAAGGGGATTATCAGAAACACTTTCTGAGCCTCCTCGAAAACAGGCGAACTACTCGTACACATGGACACTGCTTGATCCCGATAAATACGTGGATTTCTTTACATGTCTTGGCAAGCTTAAAACATAATTTTTAATAGATTATATGCTCGTTCTTTTCTCAGTTTAAAATCAACGCAATAAACAAGCACTTCGTCCAACAGGCCTGACACAGAACACACACAGTGGTGAACTATTTATTTATTCATTATTATTTTTAATAGGGCATCCTTTCCCCCTACACCCCGTCATTTCACTTACCAACAAAGCCTTCTACCGCTAAACAAATGCGTGTCCTACGACCAGTGGCGGAGCTAGACGAAAACTGGGCGTCGGCGAACTCGTCTTTGCGAGGCCCCTTTCATTTTTTCATTAATGAAGAAAATGTTAAATGAGCTGAATTATACATCAATAATCATTATACTAAAATTCTGTTAGTATACTATACGAGTATTATTGCAACGACAAAAATTACAATAAACAAACTTTTCAACTTTTCGTTTCACTGATTTTTTTTTTAATATCACATCTTAATACTACCCGCTATTTCGGCTTCAGTTGATAGTACTGACAACGCAGATAGTCTTTCTTCGCTCACTGTGCTTTTCAAGTTAATCAATTTTAACTTTGTGAAGCTTCTCTCTGCCGAAGCTGTCCTGACTGGAACTGAACATGATACTGATTGTTTTATAAACATTTGGATATACTTGTTCCAAATCGTTCTTTAAAATGTACTGAAGAAATTGTTTTGCAAGTATTTAACTAAAAATTGCATCACTGCTGCACTCATACGGAAATAAATACGGACAACTAAATAGTTGCCGGCCGGAAATGGCCGAGCGCTCTAAGGCATCATACCACGGTGAGCGAAATCGCTCTCGTCGGGGGTCGAACCCCACCCTTGGGTACGGATGTTGTGTTCGTCCTTCGGTTAAGCTAGTGTAAATTAGATGTAGGTCGTCGTTACATAACCTAGCAGTTGGAAAGAGCCGTTAAACATCAAATATAAAAAAAAAGAAACAAAAAAACTAAAATGTTAACAATGTTTTGCGAGGCCCCCACAGGCGCGAGGCCGTCGACGGTGGCCGACGTCGCCGACGCCTAGCGCCGCACTGCCTATGACGAAATGAAATATCTTCTGGTATGTGCAGAATGTGATATAGTACGTCCCATGCTGTTGGTGTCCGTAGTTTCATGCACAGGAAACGAAAATGATAAAGGATGTGCCTTCTGCACTTTTCCAGCTGCAAAGGTTATATTAAAAACCTTAAAACAGACTTCTCCGTCATTACGATATCTTCTCACCGCTGCAGCCAAAGTATTACAGGCGCATAAAAAATTATGTTTCAACAGGATTTAAAAGGAAGAATTTGAAGATGACAACAAATGTTCAAAAGTTTGTAGAGCTTATGGGACTTAACTAGTGGCTCATCAGTACCTAAACTTACAAACTACTTATGAAGTAGCTGATACTAAGAACGGCACAAATATCCATGCCCGAGGGGGGATTCGAACCCCCGACCGTAGTGGTCGTGCAGACTGTGACTGACGCGCCGCAGAACGCTCGGCCACCGCGGCCGGGAAGGTGACAACAGCCGGATTTAAAACAAAAGGCAATCTTTTGTATGCAAGATATATTTCTTGCGAAATTGTAGAATACCGAGTTAAAACACCAAAGAGGAGTATGTAAAAGCAAACACTTCTTCAATGTTAATTCTAATCCTGGGTTTCATGTAGGAGGCAAGTTGGCAACACCGGCCACTACTTAGGTGCATTGTTGTGATTCGTCTGTATTGACCGTTCTGACTTCATTCACTTTACTTTGTCAGAGGTTCTGCAGAATAGAGCAGTGGGCGATAGCCCCTCATCAATGATCAGCTGGTTGACCTGCTGCATCGTGGAGGTCGCTTCACGATAACGGAGCTCAGCAGGCATTTCTTCGAAGAAATGACGATCCTTGTTGCGTCAAATTGTCACTTAGCTCCTGCTGTTCAAGAAATTCTTTACACTAGATCACATAACGAAATGTTTTGTAGCAACAGTGATTTTTATTTTTATTGATACGGTCCGAAAGAACAGGCACCATATCAATAAATGTCTCCACTCCAACAGACAATTGCCAATTTCAATGCGGCCGCTTTAATATGCTCAGTCCCTTGCGGAAAACCACTACAGGTTGCGAACAGCGCTAGAAGTTGAGAAATTGGTTATGGCGACTGCTGGCCCGAAGCAGGAAACCCGGGTTCGAATTCCAGCCCAGTTAATTTCCAACGTCACCGCTCAATTTATTTCAGTGTTCCGAAACGGTCGATATGTTTCAACAGTTCAAAATCGAGTGACATTTCTGCCGCTGTTTCATGATGAAGGTGACGTGTTCGTCACGGGCGATGAGACGTGGATTTTTCACTTCACTCCGGAAATAAAGCAGCAGTCAGTGCTCTGCCGTCACAGTGGATCTACGGTCAAAACGAAATTCAGACTATCAATGTAGAAAGTGATGTGGAGAGAGTTCTGGGACCAAAACGTTCTCATTGACTTCCTCTGTAGATAGTGAACGATGGTTACAGTCAAACTGCGGAAACCGCGACGTGCCAGTCCGGCGTGGAATGGTTGTTGTAGGCGATGTGCTGCTCCAAGACAACGTTTATCGCCATATGGCTCGGTTAACAGCAATCGTTTTGCAGAATATAGGTTGGGAGCTGTTTGATCATTTAGTGCGCAGTCTTCAGGTTGCTCCCAGCGATTTCTTTCTTGTGGCTCGTGAAATACCTGTCCTCTGGCCAGTGCTTTGACAACGACAATCAGCTCAAGACGACTGCCCAACGCTGGTTCCATGCACAGTCGGAAAAACATAAGTTAGCCAGTGGAGTGAAATTGTGTTAACCCTTTGAATAAACTAAGGTGACAAGAGTCATGGGATGCCTCCTACATCGTGTCGAACCTCTTTTGCATCGGCGAAATGTAGGTTTTGCAGGCGCTCTGATAGTTTTATATTCATCAAAAATGATACGCCAAGATCGCTGTTTAATAATTTATTTAATGACGACCGGTTTTGGAGGACTGTGCCGCCATCATCTGGTCATATACATTTTATAAGCTGGTCATCTTATTTTAAAAAAATGAAGAAACAACTAGTCAGCTTACAAGATACTCAAACTGTCATGTTTCAATTTATGTATTTTTATATGATTTTTACATGATGACTTGCATTTATTATTTTATCTCCATATATTTTTTTTAAATAAGATGAGCAGCTTATAAAATGTATATGACCAGGTGATGGTGGCACAGTCCTCGAAAGCAGGTCGTCATTAAACAAATAAATCGCGATCTTGCCCTTTCATTTTTTTAAGATTATTGCGAAAAGTGTTGCCGGTACTGCAGTTTGTGCACGAACTGTCCTGTCGATTGTGTCCCATAAACGTTCACCGGAATTCGGACAGACTAGATGGTCAGATCAAACACTGGAACAGCCTGGAATGTCCTTCAATCTCAAACAGATTTTGGCCTGTAACATGGCGCTTAGTTATCCAGAACAACTCCGTCATTATTTCGGAAGATCGTGTCCATGTCTGGCTCCAAATGGTCTCATAGTCCCATCTAAAAAGTAAGTTTCCCTAGTTTTTAAAAACGAAGAGAACATAGTAGCATTGAAAACATTACTCCCAATTGGTACTGCTTACATTTGATGTATTTCTCAACATGCTAACTACAAGAAATGAGTCAGGCAGTCGACTTTCGTAATTTTGCGTCTCTAGAAGTCTGCCTGCCGACTGTGCATGGAACCAGCGTCAGACAGTCGCCTTGAGCTCTTTGACGTTGTCAAAGCGCTGGCTGGAAGACTGGTATTTCTTGAGCTACAAGAAAGAAACCGCTGGGGGCAAGACGAGGACTGTACACTAAACGATCAAACAGCTCCCAGCTGATCTCCAGCAAAACGGTTGGTGTGAACTGAGCCATATGCCGACAAACTTTGTCATGGAGCAGCACAATGCCTGCAACAATGTTGATTTTTCATAATGATGATGATGATGTTCTTTCGGCATTTATGGCCGTTTGACCCCAACTGGAGTCGCTTTCAGTCTGCCTGGTGCAAGTCTTTTTACCTGACGCCACTTTGTCAACTTGGGTATCAGTGAAATGATGATGATGATGATGATGATGACACAACACCCAGTCCTCGGGTGGAGAAAACGTCCGACCCAACCAGGAATCAAATCCACCATGCTATTCACTAGACTACGGAGGTGGACTACTGGACAGCTATTCGTCCACGAGACTGAGAGGGCCATTGACACGGGTTCTCAGGAAGACACTGTGTTTCTTGACTTCCGGAAGGCCTTTGATACAGTTCTTCACAGACGTTTAATGAACAAAGTAAGAGCATATGGTATATCAGACCAATTGTGTGATTGGATTGAGGAGTTCCTAGATAACAGAAGGCAGCATGTCATTGTCAATGGAGAGAAGTCTTCCGAAGTAAGAGCTATGTCAGGTGTGCCACAGGGGAGTGTCGTAGGTCCGTTGCTGTTCACGCCTTTCGGATAACATCGAAATTTCACTGAGGATTTTTGCGGATGATGCTGTAATATATAGGGAGGTTGTAACAATGGAAAATTGTATTGAAATGCAGGAGGATCTGCATCGAATTGACGGATGGGAATGGCAATTGAATCTCAATGTTGCCAAGTGTAATGTGCTGCGAATTCACAGAAAGAAAGATTCTGTATCATTTAGCTACACTACAGGAGGTCAGCAACTGGAAGCAGTTAATTCCATAAATTATCTGAGAGTAGGCATTAGGAGTGATTTAAAGTGTAACGACCAAATAAAATCAGTCGTCGGTAAAGCAGATGCCAGACTCGAATTCATTGGAAGAATACTAAGGAAATGCAGTCGGAAAACACATGAAGTAGGTTACAGTACAATTGAATGAAACTTTCACTCTGCAGCGGAGTGTGCGTTGATATGAAACTGCCTGGCAGATTATAATTGTGTTCCGGAACCGCGACTCGAACCTAGGACATTTGCCTTTCGCGGTCAAGCGCTCTACCACTGAGATATCCCGACACGACTCACGACGCCGCCCCACAACTTTACTTCTGCCAGTACCTCGCCTTTACTATCCAAACTTTACAGAAGTTCTCCTGTGAAACACTTGTTCGCCCACAGCTTGAATACTGCTCACTGGTGTGGGATCCGTACCCGGTGGGGTTGATAGAGGAAGTAGAGAAGATCCAACGAAGATCAGCGCGCTACGTTACTGGATCATATAGTAATGTGAAAGCGTTACGGAGATGATCGGTAAACTCCAGTGGAAGACTCTGCAGGGAAGGCGCTCTGTTGCTCGGTACGGGCTTTTGTCGACGTTTCGAGAACATACCTTTACCGAGGAATCTAGCAGTATATTGCTCCCTTCTACGGATATCTCGCGAAGAGATCATGAAGATAAAATTAAAGAGACAAAGACATACCCACAATCTTTCTTTCCGCGAACAATTTGTGACTGGAATAGGAGGGAGAACCGATAGTGGTACTCAAGGTGCCCTCCGCCACACACTATCGAGTCGCTTGCGAATTATGGACGTAGATGTAGAAACATGCATGCCTCAATATTTCTGCTGGTATTTGTACGTGCTTACGACAGTAACGACACAACCGAATGTGCTTCCCCTGAAGCTTCCAGCAGCGGCTGCGATTCGCCTGTAATTTGTGGTGTTCACCGAACGCCGGCGATGTGGTGGAAACGGACGCCACGGCAGCGCCAGTGGCGAGCTATCATTGCGGGGAGGACACGAGGCGCGCAGGGGTCTCTGCTGGTGGCGGTCGCTGTCCAGCATACCAATCGCACGGAGCCTCACAGCTACCACCAGCAGCCTCTAATTATGTCAAGTGGCGATTCAACGTGGCCCACCTTACGTGACCTAGCGCTGACACTGAAAGCCTTACCCGCAACGTGGACAATTGATACGTACTAAAGCTCAATGAAAACGATTATACTTTCTAGAAAACTGAAAGGATGCGGGTTAGCAGCGTTGCACTTCGCCGATGCAGAAAGGGACCCGACACGATGTAGAAGACATCCCATGACACTTGTCACCTCACTTTGCTACCTTCCTATCAGTATTCACCAATAAGAATTGGGCAATGCATAACTCAGGGTAGTAAAAGTTTATGGCTCGTTGTCTCTGTTCACAGGGGTGAGTTATGTATGTCAGTTTCTATGCCATAAACAGCTACCCAAACTGTGGTGTCGCACAAGTCTAAAGTGCGCGCCACCTACTTTCGCCGCGCGCCGCCATGCACGCACGGCGCGGCGTTCTTACGATGTCAGCCACGAGCGCCCTCTGCTGCGATCCCGCTCGTGGCCACGACTGAACGACATCGTTCACTTGGGGACTGAGATAGGAACCAGTTAACACTTCGGAATCAAATAGGCAGCAGTAAAGACTTGGCTATCGGACAGGCACTAGGCAGGCCTCAACTATGTATCAGCATTCTGCAGTACTGATCTATGTAAAAGCTAAGTATTACTAAGACTCTAAGAAGTATATATCTCGTTCTAATTTACTCTAGTGTTTCTAGTTTCTGCTGTCCCACTGACTGGTCACCTCCTACCTGCACAAACGTGCATCCTTTATTCCTGTGTCGGTATTTCTACTCGGCCACCGACACCTACGACGGAAACGAGACACAAAAGCGGCGACGAGGACACAAAACAAACTGTTTCCACAAGATCAATAATTTATCTGTAGTTTAGCCAGTCTATCAATCTGCATATGTTGACGTCAAAATATATTTAACAAACATAAATTAAACCTCTGAATGACCAACAAAATGGATTCTAAGATAAAGAAGTGATTCACTATCGAAGTAATTCTTCATACATGGAATTTATTACTCTTATTAGACATGAAACGCGGATGTGGTCCTACTTTATACATCGGTAAATAACTAAATATTTCTCCTACTACTGTTCATGAGAGACACAAGAAGTAACACACCCACTCGAGAGTAAAAGTTCCAAATTATCACTCGTAAATTAGTGTAGTCCATCGAACACTGCAGTTCCAAATTAATCCGTGATTAAAGTATTTGTTATAAAACACAGTTTGTAATCACACGAGTACACGATTGCTGTATTATCAGGCCTACTACCGTGCATGGTTTATCACTTCTCAAGAAGAGACTAAGTTCTGCAGTCACAGTCCCGTAAATTTTCTAAATCCATAAATTCACACTGTATTACTCCAGTTCTGTAAATTAAGAACACTTCGCCTCGCATAGCGAAAGAATTACTCAAGAAAACTATCACTGAAAATCAAAGACTGCTTGATCAGAAAGAAAGCAAATTTCTAACATCATGCCTTCCCCTTAGCATGAGACGGCGAAGTACTTACTTTCACGGCCGTCGGAGCAAGACTGTCCCTCTCAGGCCACGGGAAAAACCTTTCCCGCCACACACCAGATGTAAAGCACGCAAAGTGTGTTCAGAGCCTCCTGTCTACCAACCCTTGCTACCTGTCCAAGACAATTCCCTCTACATCCGCTCTCAGAGAGGTCTCCTGTCACCTCTTTCGTCCAAGATTAGGTTGGTACAACACTAAGAACACGGCCACCTGGCCACCTTGCTAAGTAAGCTTGTCTCTGGCCGGCCAGCAGACGCCAGCTCGGACGAAAAACGAAGCCAAGCGTTCTTAACTACAGCAAAACGAGGCCTAGAGCGCGAGGCGGCGACTGTAAGCCATTGCGCGGCAGTCAGTCAATATTAAAAGCAACCTTCCACATTCATACGAACACACACTTCAATCACACGGGCGGAAACATATATAAACATGGGGCATTGATCAATTTAAAAGAAAAAAAAGAAATAATTAACACTCAAATAGATAACATTAATGATGCAGAATCACTTTAGGTTAATAAACAAATCAAAATGGAACAGGAGCACACATTCAGTGGACTTGTTTCAAGTGTTGGAGGGAAGTGTATGGGTCAAAATCTCAGAGGGAGACCAAGAGATGAATGCCTTAAGTAGATTCAAATGGATGTAGGTTGCAGGTCTTATGAGGAGATGAAGAGACTTGTTCATGATAGAGTAGGGTGGACAGCTGCATCAAACGTCTCTGGACTGAAGACCACAACAACAACAACCTAAGATTTGCACAACCATTCACGTCTGGTGAAAGTTGCAGTTGGGGAAACTTGACGACTATGAGTATATGATGTGGCGACGTATTGTCATGTGCGAGTAAGAAACCATCAAAGCTGATACTGAAAACCCTTAAACAGCAGCAAACTACTACAATCAATTAATAAAATGGTATTGTTATTAGTTTATTAAATGTGATACTGCATTGAAAACTCGTCTCCAGTTGCAAACAATTGTGATCCAGTGGTAAGAAGGTATTATTATGTACAGATTAAAAGTAATATTAAGTTAGTGATTATTTGTTTTTCTGACATAACAATATTTGAAGATGTGTCAATATCATACAAGAGGATTGCGATCATTGTAAACAACTGTAATGGTACTGCACAAGTGCTGTTAAGTTGCTTAATTAACAAGTCGTCATGAGGTGGAAAAGTGGCATCATTGTCCCGCGTTTCGGTCGGTCCACCCTTAGAAATCAAAAGTGCCATAGGTAAATCTTATATCCGTGATACTTTTCGTGTCTGATTAAGGTCCACCCGAAACGTGTCACAACAAAGTCAATTTTCCACCTACGGATGATTTGTTAATTCAGCGACTTTCATGAAACCTGTAACTTCCGTGTGGCGCTTTTGCCATAGTAGCTGAACGTGACGAAACGTGCCGCTACTGCGACGGCGACCCCACGAGCAATTCTTTGCGGAACCCCCCTCCCCCTCTCCACACAAGGGGCCGAGACCCACATGTTGAAAAACACTAGTTTAGTGGATAGCTTGGTCGAGGGGACTGAGGCGCTCCAGTCACGGTCTGCACGGCCACTTCGGTTGGGGGTTCGAATCCCCCCTCGGGCATGGATATTTGTGCCGTCCTTAGTCTTAGCTAGTTCATAAGTAGTTTGTAAGGTTAGGGACTGATGACCCCGTAGTTAAGTCCCATACCACATGATCTTACCAACTAAAATCGAGTCTAATGATAACGCCTCGTTTTTACAGCTCTTCTGTCCAATAGATATAGTCACGAGGTCAGTAGAAGCGAAGGTCTCTATCCAGTCACTAGTTGATCATAAATTTAAAATGTAAGAAATCATTAACGCAGGAGGACCATGAAAACATACCTTCATTTGATGGTTGCACTAACTCCCAAATGGAGGACATAGTAATAGGCATAGCTGCTGTAGAGAATCAGCTGAGACAGTTCATACACCTCGCCAGGTCCATATGGGGTACCAATTTCGAGAAGCACTGTTGAAGAAATGTAGAGGCCCAGAATTTGAGGCGGACAGCAGAACGTTTCTACTGCCACCAACCTACATTTCGCGTAAAGATCAAAATGATAATATCAGAGAGACTAGAGCTCGTACAGATGCAAAGAAGTATTATTTTTTCCCTCGTTCTATATGAGAGTAGATCAGGATAGCAAGTAACTAATAGTGATACTGAGTACCCTCCGCCACGCCACGCACCTTTTGGTAGATGTAATAGATGTAGAACTACGCCACACTGTCCTAACGGATACCTTCCTCGTACGTCCCACATTTCTCGCTTGTCTTTTACCTCTAATAACACTACCCGATCGCACACCGCATCGATTAACGCCGTTGTATCGATTCCCATCCCAGATTATGTATTAATTCCGTGACGCTGTCTCCCCTTTATCTTGACAATACAAAACGAGCTGCGGACTCTTTCGATATCCTCCGTCAAACCCACCTGGTAGGGATCCCACACTGGGCAGGAATACTACAAATAAGGACGGACAAGCAGTCTCTTTAGTAGTTCTGTTGCATGTTTTAAGGGTTGTGCCAATAAAACGCAGTCTATAGTTCGCCTTTCCCACGACATTATCTACATGTTCTTTCTAGTTTAAGTCTGAAGTAATAGTAATTCCTAGATATTTAGTGGAGTTTACGGCCTTCAATTCTGATTGCTTTATCTTGTAAACAAAGTGTAATGAATTTCTTTCCGTAGTCAAGTGGAAATTTCTTTCCGTAGTCAAGTGGACTCTTTCAAATTCTGAAGTCAGTAGGGGTAAAATACAGGGAAAGGAGAGTTATTTACAACTTTTACAAAAGCCCGACCGCAGTTATTAGACTCGACGGGCATGAAAGGGAAGCATCAGTTGGGAAGGGAGTAAAACAGGGTTGTAGCCTTTCTCCGATGTTATTCAATTTGTACATTGAGCAGGCGGTGAAGGAAAGCAAGGAAAATTTTGGAATAGGGATTAAAGTTCAGGGGGTTGCGTTTTGCTGATGACAGCGAACGAACGAACTGGAAGAGCAATTTAATGGAATGGACAGTGTGTTAAGAGAGCGTATAAAATGAACATTAACAAGAGCAAAACAAAAATAATGGAATGCAGTCAGAAAATCAGGCGATGCTGAAGGAATTAGATTAGGTAACGAAACAATGAAGGTGCTAGATGAGTTTTGTTACTTGGGTAGTAAAATAACATGCGAAGGTCGCAGTACAGAAGATATAAAATGCAGAATGGCAATTTGCTAACATCGAATATTAATTTAAGGGTAAGGAAGTCTTTTCTGAAGGCATTTGTGTGGAGTGTTGCCTTGTACGCGAGTGAAACATGGACGATAAGCAGTGCGGACAGGAAGAGAATAGAGGCTTTTGAAATGTGGTGCTACAGAAGAATGCTAAAGATTAGGTGGGTAGATAGCATAACTAATGAAGAGGTACTGAACAGAATTGGTGAGAAAAGGAAGTTTTGGCATACCCTGACTAAAAGAAGGGATCGCTTGGTAGAACACATTCTTAGACATTGGGGAATCGTAAATTTAGCATTGGAGGGAAGTGTTTGGGGTAAAAATCGGAGAGGGAGACCAAGAGACGCGTATAGTAAGCAGATGCGGGTGGATGTGGGTTGCCGTTCTTATGAGGAGATGAAAAGGCTTGCTCAGGATAGAGTAGGGTGGAGAGCTGCATCAAACCAGTCTTCGGACTGAAGACCATAACAACAACAGTCAAGTGGACGACTTCACACTCCTCATTATTTAGAGTCAAATGCCATTTTTTATATCAAACTAATATCTTATTTAGATCGTTCTGCATTTGGTTTTGATCTTCAGATGATTTTACAAGGCGGTAAATGACGGCCTCATCTGCAAACAACCCAAGAGAGCTGTTTTTTTCTCCCAAATTGTTTATGTAAATAAGTAACAGCAGAGGACAAATAACACTACCTAGTGGAACGTCCGATATCACCATCAAACAGAACAGGCTCTGCTAACGGTATACTACGCCTTCTACATCGCTGGCAACGGGTTCTACACAACTTTGAAGGGCAATAACAGGTTCCAACTGTCATATTAATGACAGAGAGAGAGAGAGACAGAGAGTAGAAAGTATTTGATTTGGGGACTGGAATTAATGTTGAGTTTCAAGTGGTACGAAGAAATTCTGTTATATCTACTTGTGTACTCCGCAAGGCACCTCGCAGTGTGTGGCAGAGGATACTTTATGTAAGCCTGCCAGTGACATTCTCCCCTGTTCGAGTTACGGTATGGTACGCAAGAAGAACGATTTCTGGTAAGCGTGTGTGTGGGCTGGAATCCCTCTGATTTTATCTGGGTGGTCGTTTCACGAGATAAATTGCTTGTCTCTTCCAGGAACGGACGCACTCCGAACTTTGAACAGCCAGCCACATCGCAATGCAGACCGCTTCTCTCTCTCGCAGAGCCTGCCACCGCAGTTGCCCGAACATAAATGCGTCGCTTTAGTGCTTATTAAATGAACCTCTACCGGAACCTGCTGCTCTTCTGTAGTTCAAATAATATCCTTTTCGATTGAGGGCGATTTTAAATTCAGTGGAAGAAAGAACACACCTTGTATCCACGATTGCTATACTGGCCATTTATTCTGTATTACCGGTTTCGACAAGGCATGTTACCATTATCTGGTCTCTTTTTTACATTCATTAAATATCTACATCTACATCTTTTTAGAGCCAACTCCGCAATCCACCGAAAACAATACAACTATATTATGAAATATGTTGCACCCATAACACAAGCCAATCGCCCAGAACTTTGTTTACAAACGGCTAAACTCTTGTTCTGCTGTTTGTAAACATAGCTCCGCTGCAACGTCCTAACGGATACGTTCGTCGTACGTCCCACATTGATTTCTACGGTTTTTTCAGTATTGTGGACGCATTGTAACAATAATCAAAGATAATAACATACACGACAAAAGTCAGCCGTAATTGAAAATGCCGCCGCGTGTGAAATCATATCTATGATTCGTTTTCTAAATTCAAATTAAGTTAAACCAAAGGAAATTCATCGGTAAATCTGCTAGGTTTATGAACAAAATGCCATAAGAGATTCAGTGATTAGAAGATGGGTCAGACTGTTCAATGAAGGACGTGATCAAGTGCACGATGAAGAACGAAGTGGACGCCCGTCTATGGTTACTGATGAACTGGTTCACACAATTGAAGAGATAATTAAGCACAACCGTAAGTTTACACTTAGTGCCTTTGCTATGGAAGTTCCGGATATCTCACGATCACTTATTCATGAAATTGTTACTGACTGAAATTTCAATAACTTTGCTCACGCTGGATACGTATAATTCTTACTGAACAACGTAAAAAACAAAGGATGGGCAGTGCACTTCAGTTTTTGACTCATTCACTTCTGCGTTTCACCATCTAAAACAAATATGGACCACAATGTCATTGTATCAGATTATGCAGCCATGGACCGTGTTCTGAAGGAGGAACGTGCCTACATAATAAGGTTTCAATGAGTTACTTGTTCAGAAGTCAATACTTCGGGATGCTATAAGTGATCTAGCACTACGTTTCTTGGACAAATTTAATGATAACAAAAGATATAGGGAGTGAAGATGTTTGAAATTCATGATTAGTTGGGGTGATATGGAATCAATTTACACAGCTTTCCAATCAAGATCGCGTTTTATTCATTCGAATGACCAGTTTCGACGTGTCTTTGACGTCGTATTCTGATCTCCTGTTAATCTCGATCTTACATCTCATGTAGGCCGTTATATTTGCAATAAGAGGTAGTAGCTAAGGTCCAGAGATCAGAAGATGTCTAACACACGTCGAAACCTATCATCCGAATGAATAAAACTAATCTTGCCTGGAAACCTGTGTGCAGATATTGATTTTGTCTGAGGCCCGTTGCTAGTTTCGATCACTGTGTACCCGAGCACTTAGCATCTGTAGAATTGGTAGAGTAGGTTGTACTTGGAGCAACACAAAAATTTGTGAGAGTTTCAGGCATTCATAATGCG
Source organism: Locusta migratoria (assembly GCA_026315105.1). Classification (NCBI taxonomy): domain Eukaryota; kingdom Metazoa; phylum Arthropoda; class Insecta; order Orthoptera; family Acrididae; genus Locusta; species Locusta migratoria. Next base: position 341,009,304 of record CM048745.1, read on the forward strand.
GGTCCTACTGTGACGGTGCGAGGCTACAATAAATTGTTGCTTGATGAGGCAGACAAGTCACTGCATGATGTCGTCTATGTTGTTCGTTGCTCGGTGAAAAAAAGACCCTTATTGCTGGAGGTGGTGCACCAGAATTAGATCTTGCTCCCCGTCTTGTCTAGTAATCACAAACAATAGTTGTGTGGATGCATACTGTTTCAGGGCCTTTGCTGATGCACTGAAAGTGATACCTTCTACTTTAGCATTGAGCAAGGTGCCGCAGTTGTAAGACACTAGACTAGCATTCTGGATGATGGTGGTTCAAGTCTACCCAGGGGCATCCAGATTTAGGTTTTCCGTCGTTTCCCTAAATCACTCCAGGTAAATGCCGGGATGGTTCATTTAAAAGGCCAATTTCTCCCACATCATTTCCCGAAAATCCGAGCGTAAGCTATGTCTCCAATGACCACGTTAAACCCTAAGCTTCCTCCCTCCTCCTATACTTTAGCAGAAAATGCTGGACTGAATCCAGTTGTAACAGGTACAGAATTACGGTATCGACGTGCTCATGGTGAGATGCTTGCAAGCATCAACGTTCGAAATAACAAACATCTTGAAGGAGAACGGTGTTTAATCTTTGCTGGTGTCAGTCACTGCCATTACACTAGCATCTGAAACTGTCCGCAGCATTCTCAAGAGAGATGACATAATAAACACAATTCATTTGTGGAGAGGGGTAAAACACCTGATTCACCCTCCCAAGGAGGAAAAGTGTGAGGAAAGATAATTTTTAACATTGCCTAATATATTTTTATCTAATTATTTTTGTGCTAAACTGTGCAACTAAAGGTTAAGATATATCTGATTTTTTCCATTTCAAATTTGTGGACACTAAACGTGGACGCTCTATGCTTCAGTAGTGTATCTCATTTATAATTAAAAAAAAAACTAATAAAATAAAAATAAATATGTCTGCCTGACACATATCGGCACAAGTTCGTGACTATGAGGTAATTATGTATTCCATTGCTACGAAAGGCAGCGCTAAGATAGTTGTGGTATTAAAACTGCTTGATGAACTGTTACTTATATCAATTAGTTAAAATTGCATTAAAATACTGCAGACCAATCCGGGACATATTTTTGTATATGCTTTGTATAATGTGTTTTGAAAATACATTTATATTATTTGAAAACTAATATTAAGTTTCCTTTTATGAATCCAATTTTTGAAGCCAGTCTAATCTTGGACTCCGTATATTTCTCCCATGCCAGATTTTGAGTTTCAAATATTGTTGGAAAACTGTTGACGCTCAAAAGAGCTTCCATCGGGTGTCGGAGTGGATAAATAAAGCTGCTGCTTGGATTTGAAGAGAATGTTATTCCAGTCTTCCTGAAAAATAGTAATACCTTCAAGTAACAATGAAGGATCTGAAGAGCTATCACAACATCTCTGCAAAACAGACCACAAATGCTGAATAATATTATCTTGTGTCTGGTGGCCATGAAAGATGTCATATTTCCTTCTCGTATTTACAGAATCAGTACTGGAGGACGTCAGACATTAACAGGGACACTGAGGAACAGACATCACTCTAAGACACAGGTTTTGACTAGCCACAACAATGATATAATCATTGGCACTAAATTGACCTTGCAGAGTACCAATGGTTACCACTGTGGCTGCCGGCAGCATCACCGAACCCCCGCCTTGTTTGTATCTTGGGGCCAAGCTATCCTCATCGTAGACGTGCCATTTCGTATACAAGACGTAAACTCGGCCGGGAGTTGCATACGAGACTCACACGACCGATCGACATTTTCGTATTGCTCTTAAGTCTTCCTTTTATAGTTTCAGCACCACTACTTCCTGTAATGGGGAGTTTCACTGCAGTTGCGTGCTTCTGGAACGGATAATGTTTTCCGTTTTCCCTGTATGCGGAACAAATCTTCAGTCGCTACCTGTCGAAGTCATTCAGTTACCTTGGTTACGTTAGCACCCACATGAACACCAACAGTTTATCTCTCTTACAAATTCACTCAGCTGCGACATAAAACAATCACGACTGACAGGAGTAACGTGTTAAGGGAACTGTATAGATGGCGTTTCTGTTTTTGTAACAACGTGACATTTAGTTCACTGCTTGGAAAGGAATCTGGACACACGCGCGCACACACACACACACACACACACACACACACACACACAAACTTTATCCAACGACGCCATGAGCAGTTATTCGTCTTTGATGCTGTGCAACAAATCTAATCAATCTCTTTGCTTGCATATTTTGGGGAGTGTAGCAAAATAAGAAAAAAATCGCAATTAACGTTTAGTTGCATACTTTAAGAACTTAAATAGTGGCAACTATTTATTCACAACCGATACAAAAGCGTCACATGTTTGCACGTGTAAGCGTCCTGTAGATCGCATTGCCAGCGATGTGGAAGGCGTAGTAAACCGTTAGCAGAGCCTGTTGTGTAGATGGTGTGAATGGAGCCTGTCGAATCTCTGGAGGAGTTCTGAATCAAATGCCAAGAAGTGGTTCCTCCACCTTCGGAATCAAATGAAAGTCACTTCGGTGAGTATGGTGGATGGTACAGTACTTTCCAGTCCCATCGATTGAACAGAGCAGCCACAGATTGCGCTGTATGCACCCGCGTATTGACGTGCAAAATGATGAGTGTGTTGCGCAGAAAGTATTGCCGCTTCTTTCGCAAAGCTGGTCGTAGGTGATGCTCCAAAAACGAACGCTAATACTACCCGTTGCCTTCGTTGAAGGCTTTTACACAACCTCCACTGTTCTGTACGGCAATGCCGATTCCCTGGACGCCTCTTGAAGACCTTGATGATACTGTCGTGCACATCTAATCTTGATCCTGCTCCGCAGTTCCTGTTTCGAAAACATAGTGACACCGTGACTCGTAGACCGCTCGCTATCAAATGACTCTGTTTCCCTCGATTCTGCGCACGCCAGTGACGAGTCCATCTTCTCGGAGGTAAGGTAGGCATGTCAACAACGTGTGCTATCAGCGACAATAGTAGATTCCAGCCGGCAGCGGTAGCAGAGGGGACTGAGGCGCTCCAGTCACGGTCTGCACGGCCACTACGGGCGGGGGTTCGAATCCCCCCTCTGGCATGGATATTTGTGCCCAAAAATATGTTCAAATGTTTGTTAAGCTTATGGGACTTAACTACGGGTTCATCAGTTCCTAAACTTACAAACTACTTATGAACTAACTAAGACTAAGAACGGCACAAATATCCATGCCCGAGGGAGGATTCGAACCCCCGACCGTAGTGGTCGTGCAGACCGTGACTGGAGCGCCTCAGTCCCCTCGGCCACCGCGGCCGGCATATATTTGTGCCGTCCTTAGTGTTAGCTAGTTCATAAGTAGTTTGTAAGTTTAGGGACTGGTGACCCCGTAGTTAAGTCCCATAAGCTATAAAACATTTGATTTTTTTTAGTAGATTCCATTGCATAGTGTCTCCACAGCAGTGTTACCACTATTTAAGTTCCAACCCTCCTGTGTGTGTGTCGATTTTGTAATTATTGCTTCACGAATTCTTTTATCAGTTCCGTGCCACTCTCTCCACTGTATCGGGATGGTACAAAACGAGCTGCCCTTCTTTGCACTCTGGCGATGACCCTTCCTCATTCCTACCTGGTACGGATCCCACACCGCACAGAGGTGATGATGAAGCGTAATGTGCCGGCCGCGGTGGCCGAGGGGACTGAAGCGCCCCAGTCACGGTCTGCACGACCACTACTGTCGGGTTTTTGATTCCCCCCTCGGGCATGGATATTTGTGCCGTTCTTAGTATTAGCTAGTTCATAAGTAGATTGTAAGTTTAGGGACTGATGACCCCGTAGTTAAGTCCCATAAGCTATACAAACATTTGAACATTTGAAGCGTAATGTAGGCAGTGTCTGTAGTAGTTCTGTTGCATCTTATTTCTGCCAATAAAGCGAAGTCTTTGACTGACCTTCCCCACGACAGTATCTGTGCGCTCTTTCCAGTTTATGTCCGTCGTAACTGTAAGTCGTAGGTAGCTACCTAGTTGAACATACGGCCTTCAGATTTGGCTGATTAATGGTGTAGGTGAGGTGAGCGTCCTTTATTTCATTACGGAGCGAGCAGGCAGACGCGCCGCGCGCCGGCCACGCGCCAGCCACCTGCTGGAAGTGACGTCACGGCTGGCCACAAAGGCGGCCTGTGGTCGCGCGCACGTGTGCCCACACGTGGCAGGTGCCGGGCTGCCGTGGCCGCCTGCTGGCTGCGCGCCTCCAACTTGCAACAAATTCTAGAATATTCATCTGTCAACGCAAACCACAGGCTCTACTCGCAACCATAAAAGAACAAAGTTGTAGAGAATTTTCTCCTCTACAAATTCACGTATTCAATTTTCGTGAAGATGGATGATTAAGCCATTACCATTATTTTCAATTAAATTTCGATCTATCAAAAGGCGATAGCAAAGGCCCACTTTTAGTGTTACTACCGTAACTTTAAACCTTTAGGCTGCCAATTTAAATTACTATTTAAAAATTTGTTTTAAAAATGGTTAAATTTTTTACACGTGTATTCCTTTGAAGATCGATTTTCTTCTTTTCACACACAAGTATCGCCGGCCGCGGTGGCCCAGGGGACTAAGGCGCTCCAGTCACGGTCTGCACGGCCACTACGGTCGGGGGTTCGAATCCCCCCTCGGGCATGGATATTTGTGCCGTCCTTAGTATTAGCTAGTTTCTAAGTAGTTTGTAAGTTTAGGGACTGGTGACCCCGTAGTTAAGTCCCTTAAGCTATACAAACACACAAGTTTCGATAGTTTGATGTGATCCCGGTCCAGTTCACCTGGAATTAACGAGACTTCTGTATAGCTACCGCTTCGCCTAAAGATTGTTCACTGCAGGACCGGTTCAGGTCTGACGGCCACTCCGTGCAAGCTATAAGACTGCCCAGAGTGTCTTTAATACTATTATTATTTATGCTTGTGTTATGTTAAAATCTGACCATTCTTTAGTATGTGTAGTCAGTTGCCTAAAAATTTTTCTCATAATTATGATTTTAACGAAGCTCTTAAAAATAATTTTACGGAACCATGCAATTTTAGAGATACCATAAATAAACCTTTTATACAATTAAATGTTTTTTTCCATGGCAGTAACTGTGATTTATAGGTTAAAAAGGAAACAGTCACCAGTTGTAGGGTTGCAGATTCATTTACAACAGGATTCAGGCAATTATTGCCCTTCTTCAGGTATCTGTACAGGAAACAGTTACGAAATAAAGAAAGAAAGTATAAATATCACAGAAAATTCGGAGTAGAATTAAAGGGGTAAGAGGACAGTGTATAATTTTTTCTTGAAACGTGACAAAATGTGGAATATTAATACGCTATTCTGCTGCTTTTCGATAAATTAAGGAACTATACAAAGCATTAAGTTGATATAAACGAAAAAATTTTAGGTACTTACATTAATTGTATCCTACCGGTATATGTTTAATCATAACACTGTTTAATAATACTGAATATTTTACAGTTGTTTACCGGCACTTTGTTCTTTGGCAAACAAAAACGTGATTACAACAAAATTAAAAAATTACATATGACTTTGCATTGAACAATATTTACACAAATAATTTTACATTGAATAAAATAAAATAAAACATGTTACACATTTAAGAAACATATCATTAAACAGATAAAAATAAAATAAACTAGACAAATCTAATCAGTGGCGGACTAAGGCTGGGGCGGCGGCAAAACAAAATGAGGCCCCATGTCTAATTGCAAATACAATACCCCTCTAATCCGACCTTGGATGGTCCGTCTCTCCGGTTAGTCCGACCACACTCAGGATCGAGAGCATGTGGCGATTTGTCACTGACTGTCAAGCCATCGTTGCGGTGTCTATCGCTGTGCATATTGTTATATAGTACGTTATTGTGGAGTTTTATCCTTCGTTGGGATTAAAAAACGTCGTTGTTTGCTTTATTCCGTGTTCCCTATAGTACTTATTACACTCATAGTGTGTACAGTTGTCTGTTTTTCAACATGTCTGGATTCAAACTAAATGAAAAATTAGCAGTGCTAAAACGACTGGACAAAGGAGAATCGCTCTGAAAAAATTGCAAATGAACTGAATGTAGGTGAAAAGATAATTGAGGATTGGAGGAAGAATCGGAAAGACATTGAATCTTATACAGTTAGGATTGATGGTGGAAACACTCCGAAGAATCGCAAAACATTAAACAAGCCTAAACTTGAACTGCTTGATAACGCACTGTGGATTTGGTTTTGTCAAGAAAGAAGGAAAGGAACTCCAATATCCGGGCCAATTCTCAAAGAAAAAACGATAGTTCTGCACAAAAAACTGGAAGCCGAAATTAAATTTCCTGTCAGTGAAGACTGGATTGATCGTTGGAAAACTCGTCATGTGTCCGATTTGTTTCTACGGTAAGTACAGTACAGTACTGTAATCTGTTTGTCGTTCTTCCTTTTAAAACCAACACATATTATAGTGTATGTAGACGTTTTTTAGTTACTATATTGTTTAACACTGTATAAAAAACATCTATTTATATTACTGTAGACGTCTTTTAGTTCTTAAATCGTTTTTGTTCCAAATGACTTTTTTTTATTTTTTGTGATAAATATTAGATTTTTCGGATTACCTGACCTTTTTGTCGTTTCGACCATGGTCCCGGTCCCGAAGGTGACGGAATAGAGGGGTTCTACTGTATTACTATAAAAAAGTAACTTTTGACATTTGTAGGTCCCCCAGGCAGAGAGGCACGGGACAGTATAAAAAAATAGCCTTCGAGATTTGTCTGCCCCAGGAAGAAAACAGCGAATAAAAAAAAAATACTTTCGAAGTATTTGATTTGGAGCCCCCCCCCCCCCTCCCGAAGACGAGAGGCCCGGGACGGTCCGCCACTGAATCTAACGTCCCTAAGGCTTTGCTTATGCATACTATTTCATGCGATCTGCGTAATTTAATACGTCTGCAAGTTCGTGCTTAATAAATATTGTTGCAAGTTCACTTAGACGAGTTTCATCCACTATACGAGAGTGAGAGTACTTTGTTACTTACAACAAACTTAACGTATAATTTTAAACCTGTACGAAACTTTACCTCAATGAAAACAAGAGGAACACAAAATGGGAGGAACAAAATTAATCGCTTACTAGTTTTCCATTATTCCTTAAGTATAACAACGATATTGCATCACCTTACAATTCATTATTTGTACGCCATTAACTACATTCGCGAGACATTTTACAAACATGGGTAATGGAGTGCAGTGTAAGAAAATCAGGCGATGCTGAAGGAATTAGATTGGGAAACGAAGCAATAAAGGAGGTAGATGAGTTTTGTTACTTGGGCAGTAAAATAACAAATGATTGTCGCAGTACAGAGGATATAAAATGCAGAATGGCAATGGGTAGACAAGCGTTCTTGAAGAAGAGATATTTGTTAACATCGAATATTGCTTTAAGCCTCAGAAAGTCCTTTCTGAAGGCATTTGCATGGAGTGTTGCCTTGTATGGGAGTGAAACATGGACGATAAACAGTGCAGACAGGAAGAGGATTCAGGCTTTTGAAATATGGTGCTACAGAAGAATGCTGAAGATTAGGTGGGTGGATCGCGTAACTAATGAGAAGGTACTGAACAGAATTGGGGAGAAAAGAAATTTCTGGCATACCTTGACTAAAAGAAGGGATAGATTGGTAGGGCACATTCTTAGACATCAAGGAATTGTGAATTTAGCGTTGGAGGGAAGTGTGTGGGGTAAAAACCGCAGAGGAAAACCAAGAGATGGATACAGTAAGCAGATTCAGACAGATGTAGGTTGTCGTTCTTACGTGGAGATGAAGAGGCTTGCTCAGGATAGGGTATTGTGGAGAGCTGCATCAAACCAGTCTCCGGACTGAAGACCGCAACAACAACATATGTGCTTATACTACTCTTCGATATTAAGGCATATAATGACATATAGTTAAAGAATATAAGATACATGAGAAACCAAACCATCACGTATCTCTAAAATTGCATGGCTCTTTAAAATTATTTTTAAGAGCTTCGTTAAAATCACAATTACGACAGAGATAGAAGGAATTAAAATTCAGGGGAAAGAAATAAAAAGTTTGCAGTTTGCCAACGACATAGTAATTTTGTCAGAGACTGCAAAGGATCTGGAAGAGCAACTGAATGGAATGGATAGTGTCTTGAAAGGAAGATATAAGATGAACATTAAGAAGAGTAAAACGAAGGTAATGGAATGTAATATCAGAAATCAGGTCATGCTGAAGGAATTAGATTAGGTAATGAGGCAATAAAAGTTGTAGATGAGTTTTGTTATTTGGATAGAAAGATAATTTCTGGTGGCTGAAGTGGGGGAGATATAAAATGCAGAATGGCTATGGGAAGAAAAGCATTTCTAAAGAAGCGAAACTAGTTGACACCCAATATTAATTTAAATGTTAGGAAGTCCTTTCTGAAAGAATTTGTCTGGAGTGTAGCATTGTATGGGAGTGAAACGTGGATGATAAGGAGTTTAGATAGAAACATGATAGAAGCGTTTGAAATGTGGTGCTACAGATGAATGATGAAAATTAGATGAGTAGATCACGCACCGATTTGGGGAGTAAAGGAATTTCTGGCATATCCTGACTAAGAGAAGGAATCGATTGATGGGACACATTCTGAGACATCAAGGAATCGTCAACTTAGCATTAAAAGGAAGTATGTGGGGTAAAAATCGTAGAGGGAGACCGAGGGACGAATACAGTAAGGAGATTCAAAAGGACGTAGGTTGCCGAACGTATTCTCAGATGAAGATATTCGCACAGGACAGGGTAGCGTGGAGAGCTGCATTATACCAGTCTGCGGACTGAAGACCACAACAACAACAACACGTAAGATAATAATTTTTCCTATTTTCAGTCTTGAAGGTGAAATCGTCTAACTTGTGAACAACGTGTATTTACTACACTTGTACTGTACACGAAAAGTTACACATTTAGACGTGTCTCTTTTCCCATGATTAAGAATAGCGATAAAAGTTCATCTGATAAGACCTGGAACCCAACAATACCTACAATTGTTCTTCTAAAAAGAGACAACAATTGACAAAAATAATGTTCATATTCAGAGGCCATATAAAGACGAAAATGGCCACTCTAAAGCGATAAATGTACAAAACTCCCCCTCCCCTTCCCACTGCCCAGCAGTTCACTGTAAATTACTGTCAACAATATCATTGTTAATTAGGTTAATAAGCTATAATTGAATGGCTCCGGTGTGTCACTAATATGAGTTATACAGTCACTGTATGATGTCGGCGAACACAGATGAAGGCAGGTAGCGCGAATACCAGGGTTACGCTGGTTTCCGTCATTAAGGGCTTAGCAGCTGCTGTCGTTTCACAAATGCTAAGCTGCAGCCGTACTGTTTTCATCGAAACAGGATTACTGGAGTGCGTGCTGAATTTTGCAGTCGCTTTTACCAAGCTAGTTTGATGTAACCTGACTACAGTATCTGTTAATGCTGTCGGTCGTTGTCTGTTAACTTCGCGTCACGCCCACGCCCACTATTCCTCTTCGCCCGTATTGTTTTACCTTGTTTCGTATGCGTAGTCATTGCCGATGATGCTGTCGCTAGTGAAACGTGAAACAGCGGAACCGTTTCCAACACAGTATCGCCCAAGGAGGTTAGAATACAGGGAGATGCCCTTACGCGGAAAAAGTAAAGCCTGCTTCCGCCATATTGCTGATCTTTAAGAAGTATTCGTATTGTACAGCTCATGTTTTATGTCATTAAAAAAATAATAATACTTCTGGCGGTTTTGCCATGATGTGCAACGTGTTAAAAGCGTAAAAATTATCGTTAAAATTAATTTTTTCAAATGTCTTACGATGAGTATTTATTAGCATTTATGAACTGTTTGAAGGTACATACTTTACCCTGACTGTCAATTCAATGCATTAACAGTAACTTAACGCATAGTTTCAACGGAGAAATATAATTACAAAACTCACCAAGATGGCGGACAGACTGATCTATGTGCTTAGCATAGATAACGCTATCTCCCTTTGCAAGAGACTGCCACATAATCCGACGGGACTTACACTGTAGAATAACATTAATTAATGTCTTGCAACAAACTTCAAACCTTTAGAAAAAAAAAAATTCTAGCTCAAAATCGCATAGAAATGATGAAAAGAAAAAGTTTCTCGCGTACTACTTTTCCACTGTTCATGGAGCAAAACTAAAGCATTCGGTATAACGTTATAATTCTGATTCTTGAGTTTCTCCCGACGTATTTGATAATCAAAATATCCACGGGTGTACTGCCGGTCTACAGTGTCCAACGGGCACAATATTTCGGCGATCATACATGTCGCCGTCATCAGGTGAACTGACGGACTGAGCTCCTGGAAACGCGCCGGCACGGATATCTGCACGCTACGGCGGCTCGGAGGGAACTGGGTTATAGCCTGGTGGCGGGCCATTTAAATACCCTCGGCGCCGCGGCCGCGCAGTGGAACCGATTGCGCCGGCGTCTGAGAAGACGTCGGTGTGAGGGCTCTGTCCGCCGTGGTCGTCACTTCGTTACGTTTGGTAGATTTACTCTTAATTAACCCAATTGCTGGTTCCCAAGCTTTGCTAAGATTATAGCCACAGTCACGGTTTGTGAGGTCGTCACTTGTGCGAATTTCAATGCCCCCCCCCCCCCCCTAACGACACAGTCCCAGTATCTCGACGTTTGACCAGAATTCTAGTGCGTTCATACTCCATTGCGTGATTCACCGACAGACAATATTCAGCGACCGCCGACTTGCTCGGATACATCAGTCGTGTGTGCCTCTGGTGTTCAAGGCATCGATCCTCGACAATGCGCATCGTCTGTCCAATATATGACTTGCCACACTGACACGGAATCTGATGCACGCCGGCCTTCCTCAAACCGAGATCATCTTTGGCGCTCCCCACCGTGCATGAATTTTATTCGGCGGGCAAAAGACAGTTCCAACCTGGTGTTTCTTCAAAATGCGAGCGACCTTCCCCGAGAGTGCGCCGGTATATGGAACGAACGCAGTGCCTACCTCCTCCCTCGAGTTTTCATCTGTTTCCAAAGGTTGTGCTGTAGTGGTTGGACGGAGAGCCCGCTGAATCTGCCACTCTGAGTACCCATTTTTTCGGAATACAGTTCTCAGGTGTTCCAATTCCTGGGGTAGACTCTCTGCATCGGAGATAGTGCGCGCCCTATGTACTAAAGTTGTAAGTGCCCCATTCCTCTGTGAAGGGCGGTGACAGCTGTCTGCGTGTAAATACAGATCAGTTTGCGTTGTCTTCCGATATACATTATGACCCAGGGTGCCATCAGCTCTTCTCTTGACCAAGACGTGAAGGAACGGCAATTTACCCTCCGTTTCAGTCTCCATAGTGAAATTGATGTTGGAGTGTATGGAGTTCAGATGTGTAAGGAAGTCAAGGAGTTTATCCATACCATGCGAAGAAAGTGTCGTCCACGTAATGGAAAAAGCAAGTAGGTTTCCATTCAGATGACGCCAGGGTTTCCTCCTCGAAATTCTCCATGTACAAATTTGCGACCACAGGGGAGAGTGGGCTACGAATGGCGACTCCCTCCGTTTGTTCGTAGTATAATTTTTTTGTATAAAATGATAATGGATATGGAATTAAGTTTCAAGTTTAAAGTTTTCATGAACTAATATTGTCACGTTAGGCCCATAGAAAACTCTTTGTTCCTTTAGGAGTGTTAAAAGTGGTTCTTGTTTTGGTGGTTATTTTTCAAGAGTTTGTTACGAATGTTATGGGTGAGAAGCAGATTGTAGAGGACAAACTTGAAAAGCTAAAAGTATCAAAAGCTGAGGAAGGTTTCCTCACAGAACTACGACGTGATTATTCTTGAATACGGTTTACCCAATTCTTACGCGGTCTCCCTCTCTTATTTCTTTGCGGTGGAATTCATCCTTAGAACGATGTCGTTTCCTCTTCCATGCGTAGAAAATATCCGTACCATTTCAATTTTTCGTCATTAATTGCATCCATAAGGGCGGTTGTAACTGCTATCCTTCAGTTAATTACTTCATTTCACACTTGATTAGGTAATGTTAAGATGCAGCATCTTTTCTCTTATGACACGTCTGCAGCAATAGTTTTTGTTATTTTTACCTATGGCCCTCCTTCTGATACACCGGCATGTCTTCAATATTTTCTTCTCTGTCTCATAAACACGTTGTTATTCCACAGTATGGGTGCAGAGTCTTAATCATTCACGATCTGCGATTCTACTGCCTGCATGTTCTTCGTTCTCACTGTCTTGTTCCCATCTTCGTCTAATACAGATTATATATATTCATATACGCCGCGCGGAAATGGTCGCATGGTCTAAGGCGCATTGGCATGGATTTTTCGGCCATAGCCCGTCTGAGGATCCAGTCCTCCGTCTGGAAATTGTGCTGTTGTTAGTTTTAGTTTACTAGTTTGTAAGACTTGCAACCGATAACCTCAGCAGTTTGGTCCCTTAGTTTTACAAACATTTAAACATTTATTCATATTGACTCACAATCTTTTATCTTCCCTCTCTCCAGTTATATAGTGTGTCCGATATATCTTGACCGCCAAAATATGACTGAAACAACAATATTGTAAAAAGACTTTCACCGGTATCAATGTAGGGCGGGGGCTCATGAATGTAAACATTTTGAAATATTCTAAAACTTATATGTTTATAAGGTAGCTTGGGGTTTAACGTCCCGTCGACAACGTGGTCATTAGAGACGGAGCATACGATCGGATTTTAGGGGAAGGATGGGGGGGGGGGAGGAAATCGGCCGTACCCTTGTAAAGGAACTATCCCGGCAGTCGCCTGGAGTGATTTAGGGAAATCACGCAAAACCTAAATCTGGATGGCCGGAGGTGGATTTGAACCACCATCCTCCTGAAGGCGAGTCCACTGTATTTTCCACTGCACCACCTCGCTCGGTCATATGTTTGTAATCGACACCCTATATTATTTCATCAGCAGTCTATAGCGAAGGTGGCCACAACGCTGCTGACGAGCCGCATGTAGCTCTTGCTTCTATGCAGTGCGGCTCTTGTTTTATTAAGTAAATTGTGACTCACACTAACATCATACAAATGAAGCTTGCTCACACCTACAGCTGCGGAACTTTCTTATCGATTTGGCAGTGCAGCTCCGCGACAGCCTCGTAACAGCACTGTGGTAGCTGTTCACCAGTGTGGTAACTGTTCTAAGCTGGTTGTTTTAGGTCGTAACGGGGAGCGGAAGAAGCGAGGCCGGCCGGCCGGGTATGAGAGCCACGCACACCGCCAGGCGTGAGAGGAAGCTATAAAGGCGGGTCCACACGCAACTATCTGTCTGCGCGAATGTCTGTGCACACCTCCAAAATCGTTGCGTGTGGGCACCAGATTTTCGCAGGTATCAGATGTGCGAAATCTGGAAGTTGGAGGTTAGAGCAAAATTGATCAAATCTGTGGGTTCAAACCACATCTGTGCAGACAAGTTGGAACGTGCGGACAGGAGATCTTTGCAAATCTGAGGCTGTCTATACTTTTGTTGTCGTGTGTGTACACAAGTGAACGAGAATGGATGACATACGTCAGTAGTGTGGGCAATTCACTTCTGAATTTATTGATATTTATCGAAACCATACGCCGCGGTGGAGTAGCCGAGCGGTCTAAGGCGCCCCGCTGCGGTTCCTCGCCGTCGGAGGTTCGAGTCCTCCCTAGGGCATGTGAGATTACCGCCTAATAGAAATACCGGTAATCAATAGCATTTGATAATTAAACAGTATGAAGTTCACTGCAAACATTGACCATGCCAATGCACTAAATGTTACACAATTTTAATCTTATTAATTATGGTAGCAATGTATGTACACAGTTGGGTGACAACATTTGTAGTTAGGCCATAGGTAGAAATTCTCCACGTGCTTGTAGCTGACGGGAGGCCAGCGAGCAGGCCGACATTGGTGGCTTGTTCCAACTTAGGATTTTCCAGTTCGTTTCCGGTGAGGGGAGAGAGGGACAATGGCGAGTGCCAGGTGCAGTGCAGTGCACAGCGTGAAATAAAATATTCTAATACTACTGGCATTTGAAGTAATACGATGCAGTTAGGAACCTTTAAGGCCCTCATTACAAAATAGCCTGTTGACAAATAAACAATACATTAGCTGATATAGTCACATCTGACGTAATATGTTTAATTGACAATGAAAAGTAATAAATTACCAATAAATACAAGACACAGTTACACAACTAGCATGGCAATGTTTGTTTATAAAAATAATATATTAACTATTTTTCATTTTATTTTCAATCAATCTTTTGTATTTTATCTTGAAGTATTCAGTTAAATCACTTATCTGTGGTATAAGAAATTGCACGATTATGATAAACAGTACAAAGGATGTTTATACTAATATAAAAACGTAAGAAAATATTTGTTTAATGTGTAGTGTAATTATTTTGATTTTAAGTAAAGTTTTAGAAATGTATTGGCTGAGCGCTGTACGTTGGCAAATCGGTTTAGAACAGCTCACATGCAGAAGTTGATGACGTAGGGGAAAAAACACCGGCAGTTGAGCTTTTGGCGCGCGCGCGTGCGAGGGCAGGAAGTGAGGACTCCGGAGCACGTGGTGAGCTGGCCGGGTGGCGTCGCTCTGTATCAGTCGGCATGTGGATCTCGAGATGGTGACTTTAGATTTGTGTGTGGCAATCGCCACGTGTGGTTGCTCGTCGTAGACTGCACCAAGTTAAATCGAGTGCTACTATGTGTTTGTGAATATTTAGCCGGTGGAACAAGGTGTGCACCGCATTGAATTAAAGTGACTGTGATTTGTTAATGTAACACGTGTCGTCGCATAGGCATGAACATAAACGGTGTTTGAGATAGCCACGTGGTGTGAAAACAATTCGCGACAAATATTCATTTTGTCTGGGGGCTAACGAGCTATATTTGATAAATGTGCCGACGTACAGACGTATCAGCCACAGGGTTCTGAGATTGTGAAATAAACAACATAAAGTGAACTTTCACGTGTTTTCAAAAATAGTAGTTAGTACACCCTTTTCTCTCATGAACTTGATTTTATTATGAATTTGTTTTGTTAATGATATGCAGGGAAGGAAAGCTGCAAACGTGTGATATCATCCCCTAGAAAACGAGTCAAACAGTCGCAATCACAGTTCCAGTGTTTTTGCATGTTTAGGAATTTGGTTCGCAGCTGGTGGTTGTGAGTTTAAAAAATTAATCTTTCTCTATTTTAAACTCTCACCCCGACCTTCACGCTCGCAGGCATGGGTGTGTGTGTTGTCTTTAGGTTAGTTTATCTTAGTTAAAGTAGTTCGTAAGCTACGGACTGATGACCACACAGTTTGGACTTTACATTTACAAACACTTGAACATTTTTTTTCGAAACCATACACTTTTATTGTAAGACAAAAGTAAAGAATATAGTGATAAAATCAAGCAACTGCGTACAAAGAGAAATTATGATTGGTTGATCCTACTATCAAACGGGGAATCTGTTGTTAAAAATAACAAACAAATAAAATCCTTTCTGAACTGTTCATCGTAAAGAATTACTGAAAGAATCTCTTCGATCTGGTGTAGGTGGATACGAAGTTTACACACCACGTCTATAGTACAGTATTATGAAAGCCTCGGTAACAACTGCCTAAACCATTTCGTCTGGCTTTTCCTTTCTGGCGTTTTGTTGCACTCTTTTTGCAGGACACATTGCAAACAGCAACTACAACTGACTTTCCTCCATCACTGATAAAAATAAGTATACTTCCAAATAGAACGTATTCACTTGCCGGTGTGAAGTGTTTTTCTACACCAACAGATGTCGGGCAGGAGAATTTGCAGCGATCTAAATACCCGTCCACACGCAAAGATTGATGTGTGCAGACATTTGCACACATATTTGCGCAGACAGATTGTTGCGCGTGTACCTGCCATAAGTCCATCAGACCTCTTCCAGCTGTCAGTAAAGTGTTCGAACGCAACTGCATGCGACGACTCTTGCGCCAAATTTGACGTGAGAACCTCCTCCCGGACGAACAGTGTGGTTTCAGACCTGGACATGCCACAACCCATCAGCTGCTTCGTTTTGTCGAAGAGGCCCTTGATGCTACTGAGCTCCGGGATTGCTTTGGAACTGCATTTCTTGACATTTCGTGAGCATTCAACTCCGTCTGGCACTATGGACGTCTCTTCAAGCTACTGGACCTCGGCCTGTCCCTGCCTCGACTATGACGGTCCTATGTTCAAGACAGGACGTTCCAGGTCCGAACTGAGGAGTTCTCAACGAGACGACGCATCCGTGGTGGGGTCCCACAGGGCTCTGTCTTGGGGCCAATATTGTACCTCTTATACACTAGTGACATAACGCGGATGGACAGGCTGCAAGTGGCCCTCTTCGTTGATGACAAACCTCTCTTCTCCCGAAGTACGAATACCTACCATCTGGAAACTAAACTGCAACGAGCGTCTGAAACACTCAGTCAGTGGCCTGTGAGATGGCGGCATAGCTTCAACAGAGTGAAGACCTAGACTATCATCATCGCGAGGAAACGTGTCCCGATCGACCTTCCACACCTCTCCGTCAGGGAAGTGAATTTGGACAGGAAGCTTACATGGAAACACTATATCGACATCATTGGCAGAGCTCGGGGTCGGCTGAAAGCACTCTACCCCTTGCTGAATCTGGTCTCAACTGTGTCACATCAGCTTGGTGTTGCCATACACACTCGTCCGTCCCATCTTCGAGTATGCGACGGTGGTTTGGGGGAATGCAGCGAAGTTGCACATCAACCGGCTACATGGCATCCAGAATAGGGTGCTGCGTCTAGCGCTTCATCTCACACTGGATTTTCCACCGGAAGACCTCATTAGAACTTCGGAAGTCCCCACGATCAAAGCCAGTTGCTAGCAGACTGCACGACTCTTCTACCAAAGAGCGCTGCTAGTATTAATCATATTAAAGCCAATAATATTTATTTACAGCCTACTTGCATTTAATCTGTCTAAATTATGTTATTAATACCTTATTAATCGTTTATCTATTAAACTCATTCTTATTTTGTAGGTAAATGTAAAAATTATTGTATGTGTGAAACACTGGTCCGATGTAAGAGAGGGCATGATGGCTCAAATCTGATAAGACTAAATAAACAAATAAATAAATAAAATTATCCTTGGCGATAAGAAAATATGTAAGAAAGGTTTAGAAAATGATTGAAATTGTGGTTAACGTTTATTGGGCCACGCTAAATGCTCTCATTGCGAAACACTGGATGATTATACGATACTTAATTTCTGCTTCATTTTAAGCAAAACCATGTCTTTGACGCATCTCATTATTTACGACAACACGTAGTACATCATGAATTGTTTACTGTACAGTGATATAATTTTGATGGTGCATTCGGTGACATTCGTAAATAATGACTACAAAGTGTGTGGTGAATTGAGAGGGTTGTTAAGATATGAATAAAAATGTCATGGCGGATGATGAAGTTCGACCACATAAAAAGCGAAAATGTAGTAACCGCTAAACCTGTTTCCTGTCATTATTTTGTCAGCGAGAATATTTGTTTGAAATTACGAGGGTCGTCCACAAAGTAATTTCCGTTTCTATATTTATCTGCGGCGGCGCTACGATCGCAGTTCCGAGAATACGCGGCAGTTACTGTGACGCAAGGAGAAGACACGGACGCCATTTTCAGATCGCTGCTGCCGAAGTGAGTTTTGTAGCGTTTCTTTATAATGTCAGCCGCAATTGGAAATGGCGCCGCGTATGAAATCAGATCTGAGATTATATTAGATAAGTTGTTCGTCCTTCGATCCGTGTTGAGGAGATCCTTGTACATGTGGAACATGTCAAATGCAATGAAAGTTAAACCAAAGGAAATTCATCGGCAAATCTGCGAGTTTTACAGATTACAGTCAAAAGGTGTATTCTTTTCCACGATAATGTGTCATCTCACATAGCGTATGTGGCCAAACAACTCTTACGGGAATTTCAATGGGTCGTGTTTGATCATCCTCTGTACAGCCCGGAGTTCGCTCCTAGCGATTTTCTTTTCTTACACCTCAAATTTGTCCTTGGTGGTCAACACTTCAACGATGATGACGAGCTGAAATAATATGGTTGAATAGATAGGCGGCAACCTTCTGCGGAGAAGGAATATAGACACTTGTGCCACGTTATGACAGGTGCCTACAAAATTTCGGAAATGCAGAAAAGTAGTAAAACAGTTGCAGATTTTTGTACAAGAAATATTTTTACTGTATCTGTTTAAGTTTGTTTTATATAACCAAACGGAACTTTGTGGACATACCT
Source organism: Locusta migratoria (assembly GCA_026315105.1). Lineage (NCBI taxonomy): Eukaryota > Metazoa > Arthropoda > Insecta > Orthoptera > Acrididae > Locusta > Locusta migratoria. Next base: position 341,027,693 of record CM048745.1, read on the forward strand.
CGTATATGTGAAGTATACTGGAAGTCGCGAAGTCTTATCATTTTCCAGAAATGACAGTGCGAAATTTGAATATGTGAATGCTGACAGTTTCAAGACAAACACACTGTTTCTTAATTATAGTACTTGTGTTATCGTGTTAAACTTAACATTTTATCTTTTAAAGTGTAGATTGCGATTGTATTTTAAATTTTTAAATTCAGTGAATAATTACGTGAAACATTAAAATGAATTGAGGTCTTTTGACACGCTACACATTGCTGATGAAATAGTATAGGGTGTCCATTTAAAAACGCATAAGTTTTTTTCAGTTTATAATGTTTCAAAATATTTACTTCCACGAGCGCCTGCTTTACACTGATACTGGTGAAAGTCGTTTTACAAAAGCTGTAATTTATCCAGAGATATTTTGGCTGGTCTAGCTAAATGGGACACCCTATATATTTTGAACTTTATCTCCCATTACCATATTTTCTTAATATTAATTTAATATTCACTCATTTGCCATATTCTTCACTTTTCAACCATACAAGTAACATCCAGCAGGTTTTCTTTTATTACTGTCTGCCTTTTTCCGAGGTGTACTCTAATCCAATGTTGATGGAATGGCGGGCCTCTGTCTTCAGTGATGAAGGCATATTCTGCCTGTATGCAGGTGATAGATGGTTGGTTGTTTGTTCGTACGACGTTGCCTTGGCGAGCGCAGTCCTCCAAGGCACACAGGCCTCAACCCAAGCTGCAGCTCTCGATTACCTTTGGTGTGTGTGGAGCGAACGCTGACCAGCGCTCGGCGTGTATGCAGAATGCTGTAAGAGCCTTTCCTTTGCCATTCTTCACTACTGGCCATTAAAATTGCTACACCAAGAATAAATGCAGATGATAAACGGGTATTCATTGGACCAATATACTAGAACTGACGTGTCATTACATTTTCACGAAATTTGAGTGCTTAGATCCTGAGAAAGAAGTGCGCAGAACAACCACCTCTGGCCGTAATAACGGCCTTGACATTCCTGGGCGTTGAGTCAAAGAGAGCTTAGATGGCGTGTACAGGTACAGATGCTCATGCAGCTTCAACACGATACCACAGTTCATCAAGAGTTAGACTGGCGTATTGTGACGAGCTAGTTGATCAGCCACCATTGACCAGACATTTTCAGTTGGTGAGAGATCTGGAGAACGTGCTGGCCAGGGCAACATTCGTACATTTTCTGTATCCAGAAAGGCACTTACAGAACCTGCAACATGCAGTCGTGCATTATCCTTCGAAATGTAGGGTTTCTCAGGAATCGAATGAAGGGTAGAGCCACGGGTCGTAACACATCTGAAATGTAACGGCCACTTTTCAAAGTGCCGTCGATGCGAACAAGAGGTGACCCGAACGTGTAACCAATGGCACCCCATACCATCAAGCCGGCTGATACGCCAGTATGGCGATGACAAATATACGTCTCCAATGTGCGTTCACCGCGATGTCGCCAAGCGCGGATACGACCATCATGATGCTGTAAACAGAAGCTGGATTCATCCGAAAAAATGACTTTTTGCCATTCTTGCACCCATGTTCGTCGTTGCGTACACCATCACAGGCGCTCCTGTCTGTAATGCAGCGTCAAGGGTAACCGCAGCCATTGTCTCCGAGCTGATAGTTCAAGCTGCTGCAAACGTCATCAACTGCTCGTGCAGATGGTTGTTGTCTTACAATCGTCCCCTTCTGCTCATTCAGGGATCGAAACGTGGCTACACATTCCGTTACAGCCGTGAGGATAAGATGCCTGTCATCTTGACTGCCAGTGGTACGAGGCCGTTGAGATCTAGCACGGCGTTCAGTATTGCCCTCCTGAACCCACCGTTTCCATCTTCTGATAACATTGGATCGCGAGCAACGCGAGCAGCAATGTCGCGATACTATAAATCGCAATCGCGATAGGCTACAATCCGACTCTTATCAAAGTCGGATACGTGATGGTACGCATTTCTCCTCCCTACACGAGGCATCACAACAACGTTTCACCAGGCAACGCCGGTCAACTGCTGTTTGTGTATGAGAAATCGGTTTGAAACTTTCCTCATATCAGCAGGTTGTAGGTGTCGCTACCGGCACCAAACTTGTGTGAATGCTCTGAAAAGCTAATGACTTGAATATCAAAGTATCTTCTTCCTGTCGGTTAAATTTCGCGTCTGTAGCACGTTATCTTCGTGGTGTAGAAATTTTAATGTCCAGGAGTGTAGTAATAGGAAGATCATTTGTCGTTGCGAGACTATAATAGTCGGCCACACACTCCCCGTGACGAGCAGCACGATCTCCATACTTGTCTCAAAATCGAGATCCTGAGGTGCATGATGAAGCGACAACTGACAGCGCGACTCAACCCAGCACGCTTCTCTACGTGAACAAGTTTAGCAGACGTGAAACCATGCATCATTAGACACTATTCGCTAGCTGTATGACCGAAGGATGTCAGAACCAGCGCCTACATTGCCGCCTGTGAAGCCGACACTATGTACTAATATGGGTGTTCCAGCATGGATCGACACCTGGTACCTGAGCAACAGCATAACGTGAACTACTGATCTGTAAATGTTATCATTTCATGTACTCAGTATGCAATGTTTGAACTATGCACCTTGTGTCAATTGGAAAACTCTGAGGTGGTACTGAGTTTTATTTCCGGGAGTGAAATATGACCGGAACTAAAGAGGCATAAATTAAAGTGGAACCTTTTTTACTGTTTTTCCAAGATCGCTTATTTATATACCACATGACTGATTTCAACTGATCTCTTATTCATCAGCAGATCTATAAAAGGAGACCAGTCAACGTACCTGTCACTATCTACCCATGAGCGGTAAAAAACACAGCTAGGTACATTTTATTTTTGACATATACATACTTGTGGAACTGTGGTGTATCTAATCATATCAAATGTGTTGCTCTGTCTATTCGCCATTCCGTTGGGTTGTCAAATACATAAAATTGCATAGTCACCAAATAAATTCCAAACATGGTCCCTATAACATAAATTAATGACGAACGGGACTGGGTTTAGTGATGCATCAGCTGCAGAGGTTGAACAACAACTGCATGAATATCATCTCAGGTTCAGAACTGCAGTGCGCAGGGACATCATGGACGTTCAAAACTTCTCTTTCGATTTCCTCAAAATTACATAAGTAGTACGCACATTGTGTTATTCTGTTTGACTACTAAAAGTGTACAAAGACTCAAGTAAAACCGTGATCTGAAAGTCGTGCCCACTTCTTAGTGCTCCTGGGGTTAATGCTGCAGTTTGCTACGAAAGGCCGGGAGTATATAATTATATGATACCATTCCTATGTTGCAGTATCCGATACCAATAGTTAGAACAGTAATATGTACGCCGTGGCGGAATAGCCGTGCTCACTGAAGCACCCGGCTACGGTAAGTGCAGCCGTTCCACGTCGGAGGTTCGAGTCCTCCCTTGGGCATGGGTGTTTCTGTTGTTCTGAGGATAAGGTAGTTTAAGTAGTTTGTAAGTTTAGGGATCGAAAAGCACTGCAGTTAGGTCCCATAACTTTACAAACATTTGAAAATTTTTGAGTAATATGTAAATTACAATTTCTGTTCATAATTAAACCAACTAGTATTGCTTGTGGTCGAAAATCGTCCAGTTGTGTTTACAATGGTCACTGGGGGGTAAAATTTTACGTATCATGTCGGCGGCCTCGCGTGATTATGTTGGCAACATCAACAACACGATAGAAAATCTTTGTCCATTTGTTCGAACCACATAGAATGACTCGATTAGTGTACCGTACAGACAATGAAGTAATGCTGTTCCTGCTTTATGGTTGACAGGTTCTTGTATGTACCCTCGTCCACTCAGTAAAAATAATTGCCTTCGTAAAGCGAAGATTCCATAAGAAAACATCAGCGTTGTCAAAAAAAAAAAAAAAAAAAAAAAAAAAAAAATGTTTGTATAGTCTATGGGACTTAACTACGGGGTCATCAGTCCCTAAACTTACAAACTACTTATGAACTACTTACGAACTAGGACGGCACAAATATCCATGCCCGAGGGGGGATTCGAACCCCCGACCGTAGTGGCCGTGAAGACCGTGACTGGAGCGCCGCAGTCCCCTCGGCCACCGCGGCCGGCAGCGTTGTCAAGCGATTGGCTAAAACGAAGACTCACAGGATTCTCACTATTCAGCATCTGTTGCCAACATTATCATAGGAGGCCGTAGGGATATTTGGTAAAATTTAGCTGGCACTGGGAGGTATGAAACGGTATCTTTTACGTGTTAAGGAAAATGCCTGACACAATAACAATAAATAAAAACCGAAGTATATACTTCTCATGCCATTTTCGAATTATATAACTTTCATTAGCCTAATATTTGAAATGGAACTACAATTTCGGTGTTCGTATATTTATACAAAGCAAAGAAATATTGTTTTTCGATACTGCGATATTCAGAATTCCAGAGCTGACAACATGTCGACTTAGTAGTTCCACCCGTGCACCGCTACATGCCTCTCCCGGGGCATCATCATTTATATCGGCATTAATATGGAAACATATATTTCCTTTATCCACTCTTAATCACGGCACAAGAAAGTGAGTTGGGAGCACTCCATGTTTCGATATTCACTTATTTCAATACGTTATTTTAATACTGCAGATGGGCTGCATTACAGCGTCTTTGCTCGAGGCGAATAGCCAATCAGTGAGCTGATTGTCGGGGAATGTAGAACTTGATCCAAGCTGTAGTTAGGAAAATTTCTATTCACTTTTACCACTTTTAATGGCTAAATGCACAAATCTACGACAAACAATCTTCCGAATTATTTAACTTTCATTGGCCTTCTTGTACGAATAAATTTGTAATCTGTACCCCAATTTTCGTGTTAACGAATTTATATAATGATATCTGCGAGACAGGAGACATCTACTTCTACAGCTGTACCGTCGAAATATTGAATCAGTTTGATTTTATTATCCGGCAGAAAATCCGCAGAGACTTCGAAGATTTGACACGTCGGGAAAGCCTACGAAGTTACATGGAGACATCTACTATGTTGCAGTTCCATCTGCGGTTCTTAAACAACAAATTCTAATAAAAACTACTATATTTAAATGCGAAAGTTGAATTTCTAGAAATTTCTACATTATATTATGTAGAAATTTTAATTTTGACACCTTGGAATTTCTTATTGTAAAACTGCCTTTTTAATTTAATTGTACTTCAAATGTAAGTGGCCGAGCGGAATGGCCGCGTAGACTAAGGCATCATGATACGGAATGGGCGACCGCTTCCACTGGAGATTCGAGTTCTCTTTGGGGCATATCTGTGTGTGTTGTCCTTATTGTAAGTTAGTTTAAGTGGCGACTGATGAACATAGCAGTTTGCTCAAAAAAAGCTTTACAAACATTTCAACTTTTGAAGAGTAAATTTCCGCGCAGCAATGGCTGCGGGGTCCGGAGCGTCATGTTACTGATCACGTGGCTGCTACCACCAGAGGTTCGATTCCCTCCTCTGCCTTCCGTGGGTACGTGTGTAGTAGTTAAAAACCCATGACCTCAACAGTCTGGATCCTCCGTCTTACAGACATTTGAAGTCTAAATGCTGCTTCATGTCAGTAATGAAAAGAATCACTTAATCTATGCACAGATCAAAATTAGTACGATCCCATTATTTAAAGAGGTAATTTATTAATTTCTGAGTACCAAGGTATTTTTTAGACTGTCATTGGTATACTGTATCAGTTTTATCACCTCATTTTACTGTACTGGAATATCTTTTTTTCTTCCCGAAATCCTATAAACGGTAATTGTAATTTTAATTTTAACTGTAATGTAATACCGTCGTTGTTGATGTAATATAAATAGAAGGCAACTGCGTCAGTCGCAAGTTACAGTTTTTGAACAAGTTTTCACGTGTTGTCTGTGTCGCTCGGCATAATGATTATTCCGGAATTCACGAAAGTAACATCTGGTGTTTGTGTTCGTTATTTTGTAAATACGGAATCCGAATACTGATTATTTGGAGCAGAAAGCAGATTTCACTCTGGAATAATCGAATTTATTCAACTGAAATCAGATGAGTATTTATGCACACAACTGTTACGTTCGTTCCGCTGTACTAATTTAATCCTTTAGCGGGGTGGTGACCTCATTGTTTCATAAATGGTGTTCTGGAATCCAAAAGGATACCGCTTTTATTTAGCCATGAAAAGTAACTTTTTTTACCTTAATCATAAATATTTATTTATACATCTAATACAGATAAGTTTAGAACGAAAAACTCAATTAAATCACAAATGGAAAACGAAGTCCATATAAACCTGCACGACGGTGAAATGAAACACAAAATATCAGATTTGTACAATAACAGATTGCTGCAGGGTTTGCTTACAGGTTTAATACTGCATGCCACTGCAGTCCACAGAGACGCAGAGCACACCCAGTCTCTTTTGAATTCATTGTGTTTGTGTTTTTTGGAGAGAATTGTTCAGAAATCGTAAAATTACTATTCTTAGTTCTTTCGATAGACCAACATGAACGAATGAGGGTCTATTGGTAATAAATGAAAACACTAATAATTCCTAAAAATAATGTTTAATTGATAAATGAATTCTGACCACAGAGAAAAGAGAAAGACGGACGGTGTCGTGAGATGGATGACAACACATTTTCAGATGTGTGCTAAGGAAACAGGCGACTAGACACTATGCTTGTACTTTCTCTGCAGGTCTGTTACCAAGTGCTGCGTAGATATGTAGAGGAATGAGCAAAGGGGAAAGACAGAGACGCACAGTTTTACTGTTGTTAAAACGGAGCCAACAACACCTTCTGAGGCTTAACTATATGTGACGCATACCTGAAAAATAGTGCCTCGTTAGTGATATTTTGGTTTTATTTCGAGACTAACTGAAAACCCGATGATTCACGGGTATTTATTAATCCACGCTTTTATTAGTCCACCCTCTCCCCCCTTCCTCTCTCTCTTTGTCCATTTTTTCCTCTCCTTTCACTGCGTTCATCTCATCCTCCCACACTCCCGACCTATCTCCCGTCTAAGTTCGTCTCCTCAGTTCATCTCCTTTTCCATTGTTCTTGTACATTTTCTCGTTTATACAGGGTCGTCGCGCTTGACTATGCAATTGGCATCGATAATTGTAATTGGATGCACTTGTTGTACCATCTCTCTCTATGAAAAGTTTCATGTATCTGTCTGTCTGTCTCTCTTTGGCCCGCCGCGGTGGAGTAGCCGAGCGGTCTAAGGCGTCTCGCTGCGGAGCACGCGGTTGCTCGCCGTCGGAGGTTCGAGTCCTTAGTTTACCTTAGTTTAAGTAGTTTGTAAGCTACGGACTGATGACCACGCAATTTGGTCCGATAGATTTACTAACATTTGAACATTTTTCTCTTTGGCCCTTTCCCGCACACGCAGAGTCGGCACTGTGTTAAACGCGAATATGGCTGTGTTAATGGTTACGGGGTAGCCAGATGTCCTTCCTGACGCCACCCCATGCCCCCAAGGAGGAAATGTGTAAATCAAATGTCTATAGAGTCTATGGGACTTAACTACGGGGTCATCAGTCCCTAAACCTACAAACTACTTACAAAGTAGCTAATACTAAGGACGGCACAAATATCCATGCCCGAGGGGGTTTTCGAACTCCCGACCCTAGTGGCCGTGCAGACCGTGACTGGAGCGCCTCAGTCCCCTCGGCCACCGCGGCCGGCGGAAATGTGTACCGCAAAAGTCTGCGTATAGTGTTATATATGTGTTAAAGTGTAAAGTGTTACGAAATGTTTGCGAATCGTGTAGCTGAGGCGGGACTTGGGGACCATCTCGGCATTCACCTAGGGGGATGTGGAAAACCGCCTAAAAACCACATCCGAGCCCTTTCGTTAATCCGCCGAGAGGATTCGAATTGGGGGCCGGTACGCCTCCCCATCTCGGAAAGCGGTGCGTTAGACCACACTGCTAACCGAGCGGGCCTGAAAAGTGTCATGTATCTGTCAACTTGTAATTTTAAGGAAGTAATGTCCGTAGAATTGCAGGATTAGAATAAGTAATGGTATTGTTTGTAAAGATAAAGTACTGGCTGGCAGTAGACCATGGCAAGTTGTTGGAACAGCTGCCACACAGCCCAGGTAGTAGCGGGTTAAGCCCTGCACCTAGTCGGGTGTTTGTCCAAATTGGCGGAAATCCGGGTAAGGCCAGTGCTTTGTACTCAAAACTAATGAGGGCTGTTAGCCAAGTTTCTTAAGAGTGCATCTGGAGGACATCTGTGAATTACACACTCCAGGGAAATAAAATTGTTTACTGTCAACACTTAAGACATCTACGGTGTCTGAATAGTTCCGCACATCTCATGTTTCTAAAAATTTCAATATCTCAAAAGTTATAAATGTTTATGACCACTATATCAAAATATAGAAAATCAAGTTTAAAATAACCAACTTTTGAATGTGTCATGCAATTTCAGCAATCTCTGGTTTAGACGATAGCTTATTGTCTGAAGTTACCATCCTCAAAGCGTCACAGATTTCAATTGATATACATTTGTAATGGAAATATACAGGTCATCATATTCCCAACAGTAACACTGAAAATGCAAGTAACATGATTTAAGTCTCATATATTTTATTTAGTGTGTCGATTTATTACATAATCTGCCAGTAAATGTTGTGGGGTATGAACAGTCGAGCTCATGAAAGCTGGTTTGTCTATTGATTTCAGACTTTGTGTAATACTAATTAATTGTCGTTTATTAATATAAATTTTATGGGTAAGGAAGTGGTTTAAGATGGCTGTTTTATTCTTAAAGAAATATCTCATGTTAACATGTATATTATTTTGGAGGGAATGGCGATCGGTCAATGAAGAAGCAACCAAGGGACAGAACTGGTGGGTGGGGAGTGTGTGTCTGTGTGTGTGTGTGTGTGTGTGTGTGTGTGTGTGTGAGGGAGGGAGGACGTGTGCCAGCTCCACGTCAAGTCTTGGCAAAAGACAGACCCTCCTGGATGATACGAGTGATTCTATCGGGCATTATTGTTAAGATTTGCACAGCGAAGGGTCGGTTCCCGGGACATTTAAATTTGGCGAAAATAGTTGATATGTGTTTATTGTTTTACACAAGAACTTACGATTGTAGAAATGGTGTTCGGGAAACGTAAACTATTCTGAACAACTTCATGTCGAGTTCTCATGAAATATGATTACTTATTTTGGGGAAGTGTTACCAATTTCTTACTGCAGAAAATGCAACTATTTAATCATTTTATTCAATTTATGATTAATATTTCATCTTACCACTTCCAATAAGATACCAATTTCATTGAATAAACCTCGTTCATGTAATTTTCTGACATGGCGTATATCATTTGCAAACGTTAGAATAAAAACCTTTTTATTAACGAACTATTTATTTTGTGTAATTTTTCTTATTTGTTTCGCAAACTGCAACGTAGGCAGAGAGTTTTTTTTTAACTACAGGATCACAGGTAAAAGATAATATCTGCAAATGAAGTACTTGTTGGGGCATGAAAGCAGATATGTAAGGTTCAACCTTAAGATAACATCGAGCCATACTTCTAAATCGGAACTGTACGTAGCCCCAATAATCAGGTTCTTACAGCGTAAAGACAAACTTGCTTTAATCTTAGCTGTGATAACTGCGGTGATGGATAGGGCGTAAAGTCGCATAGTGCAGAATTATTGCAATGTACCTTCTGACATGCATCGTACAAGTGTACAAAATTTCTTCAAGATCGAAATAAAAATGTAGATTTTCCAGATTTCGTAACTGTCATACCAAATTTTATGTACCTTGTTTCCAAGGGCAAGTGTGCAAAATTCCATCAAGTTCGGAGCAAAACAGCCAAGCACCATACGAGTCCTGTATCCTGAACTATCGGTCGTGGGTGGGTCTTATCCCTACAGAAATTGTCACCTCACGGTGAGGAATATGTGCACCAAATGTGGTTCAAAGAGATCCAGTGGTTTAGGAGGATATGTGCAATACTGTTGCGCGCATTTCATTTTTACTCTGCACTGACTGAAAACCAGGCATCGCCTGGGTACTGATTTATTCCAGTCTTAATTTAAACCATCTCTCCTTCCCGTTTCTCTCTCTGTCTACCTTTTCTTTCCTTCTCTTTCTCTGTCCATCTCTCCTCTATTTCTCTCTCTCTCTCTCTTTTTCTCCCTGTTAATCTCCTTTCACCTCTGTCACCTCTCTCCTCCCTGTCCGTCTCTTTCTCTAACCTCTCTCCTGTTCATCTTCTCCCTGGCCATTCTGTTCATGTCCTCTTCCACCTCTCTTCTACATATGAAAACATAAATATATGCGCCAAGTTTCATGGTCACTGGTCAAACGGTGTCAAAGTCGCAAGGTACCCTCCGACTCTCCGCCATGCTAAATTCACTGGCTTGCAGATTATAAAAATTCTGGTTTATGAAAACATACATTTATGTGCAGACTTTTATGGTGACCAGTCCAACAATTAGGATGTCTGTTGTAAAGTACTCCCCGCCATGCCCCTACAGAGACTTACGAAAGGTAGCCCATGTATTAATTCGGGTTATAAGCTATCTTCATTCCAAATTTCATTCAAATTCGTCCAGCTGTTTCAACTGGCAGAGTAATAAACGTCGGTCACAAAACAGAGGAATGTGTGATGCTGTAAAAGAATTATGAAACCTGTCATAATAAAGTCATGCTCTGCCTGAAGTGTGATATTCAACTACCGCGATCAATTCGGTTTCTTTGCAGGACTGTCGATTAATTTGATTTTGATCGCCTGCTTTCTATGCCACTTTGTGTCGCATTTACCATACGGTTTATGACGTCATATCTCCTGAACTATTTGTTGTACGTGATCCTTTAATCTATAACAACCTTCATCTTGATTTGACGGCCAAATTTCGTCAAGGTTCAATGTAAACTATAGATTTATATCTAATACAAACACAGAAACACACGGATACTTTATTATCCCTCGTATCAGTTTAACCATAGCGAATAAATAATCATCAATACTGTTTCGGAAAAAAAGCCTTAAGTATACTGTGATAATGGACGGTCATAAGTGTTCACACAGTCATTTATGTTGCACTGTTTGATTTAGCTGCGTACATTTAATAGCATGTACTCATTTCCTTGCTTCTAATAACAGCCTTCAGTCTGTTCGGGGTTAATTGTACTAGCTTTCTTGTTACTGCTGCGCCAATCTTCCCCCATTCTTGAACAATCATTTCCTTCAATTGTGCTGTACTGGAATTATGTCTTCTGATTCTTCTTTGTAACTAGTCCCAGAAATGTTCAATAGGATACATGTCTGGGAAGTGAGATGGTGTTTGTAGGGTGTGTGTGTGTGGGGGGGGGGGATGCAGAATCGACAAACGTACATTGTATGATGTTTGGGATCATTGTCCTGTTGAAAACGGTGGCGTAGTCAGTATTCAAACCTAGGTTTTAAGCACTGACTTTCAAATTTCTCTTTAAAATATCCAGATACTCATACTGACCCATAGTTCCATTAGTAAATACCAAGTCCCCCATACTTGACGCTGCCATGCACCCCCAGACAATGATACTGCCATCACCATGTTTTACAGTACAGGCCGTATTAACAGGTTTTTCTTCTCCACATTAAAATACGTCCATCGTGATGAAAACCTAGAACTTCTTCTTGTCAAAGAAAATTGTTTCACAACTCTGAGTCCTTGATCACATATTGATTTGCAAATTGGAACCTTTTCTGTCTGTTTGCCTTGCTTTTAAAGGGCTTCTTTCTTGGTACTCGAGCTTGGTAGCCGGCTAGATGAAACATCCTCGGAAAGTTTTTGGGTGAACTTGTTTCCCATAAAGCTCATGTATTTGTGCAGCAATCTCTGGTGGACTTAATTTAGGCGTTTTCTTAATAATCGTCCAATGAGCCTATCTTATATTTCTGAAACGACTTGGTCTTCCAACACGATGTCCATTTATCAACGGTTTTGTTTCTTTACATCTGTTAACAAAACTGCACACTGTATAACGGATTCTCTTAACGATCGATGCTCTTTCGGCACACGATTTACCCTCTTCCCGCATCGTTACCTTTATCTGCCTCTCTTCTAGAGTTGTTTCCTTCCCATTTCTACCCAAGTTGTTGTCACTGGCGTTTTACGTGTCCGGCACACTGACCTTGCTGCTGTCTTCCTCAGCGACATTCAGCTTGGAACTGTGACGATGTGTTTGCATTGTACCACTGGCGTGTGAATACTTCTGTCTGCGTCATCTACAACACATATCAGGAGAGGTCTGCGTGGATAAGAAAAGTGTTATCCGCACCACATCCTCAAGGCTCGTATCCACAACCGCATCATTTTACCCGCATCCGCAAGTTCGTTATCCGCATCCGCAGATGTTAAAGCTTTTAGTGGGTAATAGTAATAGATAGCAGTATTTAAACCGTGGTATAAAATGATATAATTATTACTACTTTTGACTTCTCGAATCACGGTAACGGTTTTATACCTACTCCAAAACAGGCCATTCCAAACAGGAAAACATTGGCGCTCCGGACACACACAGTAGCGCTTCGGAGCCTGTGTGGTCGGAGCACTACGTAAGCTTTTTAATACAGGCACCTTCTTAAATTTCTGCGGTTAAAACTGACCGGCATAGAGGCGCTTTTACTGCGCTTACATTAAAAAAAAAAAGGTTGTTTCGGAGTTTTACAAAAGGAACACTTTATCTTCCCCATATAACGCACAAGAGGTTATGTGACACAAAGCAAAGCATGTCATTTCAAGTGTTAAAACTGGCGCCTACTTCCAATCGGTAACTATCAGCCGGCCGCGGTGGCCGAGGTGACTGAGGCGCGCCAGTCACGGTCTGCACGGCCACTGGGGTCGGGGGTTCAAATCCCGGGCATGGATATTAGAGCTGTTCTTAGTGTTAGCTAGTTCATAAGTAGTTTGTAAGTTTAGGGACTGATGACCCTGTAGTTAAGTCCCATAAGCTATACAAACCTTTGACCATTTGGTAACTGTCAGCAAAAAAAGAGACACTGTCGAGTTGCAGTTACGGCCAGCCTATAGAATCTAACATTGTGTACCTTCCTCAATAGGTTACTTTCACTGCACACCGTACGAGACTATGAAAGTTGCTATAAAATGCTATTGCTAGTCTTTATTACTTCCGTCACCATTTATCTAATACATAAACATGAAAGTTGTTTGTATGTTTGTTCGTATATTATGCACGGCTGCACCGTTCATTCGGTTGCGATATTTTTTTACACGCAAAACAGGCCACTATATCGTTGATCTTTTCCTTGCCATCAAATACGTATCCTTTTTTTTTTCTTTTCTTTTTTTTCTTTTTTTCACATTGACGATTTCGATTTGTTTTCTTGCACTAATGTCAAATCACCTCTTTTCTACTTTACATGATATAGTATCCATTGATGTTGTGTTGATTTTAAGAAAGAACTGTCACTGTATTCACTATGATATATGTTGTCACGCGGTCACTACAAAACGCTAACTGAAGGCAGCGTATGTTTGGCATGGCACCTCTGGTGGGCAGTGGGCCGGTTTGCCACCCAGAAAGCACTTGACAAACCGCAGTTAAGACACAGTCGCGCAGGTTTCTCGGGTACAGCTACGTCCGCTGTCGCCAGGGGATGAGGACAACTGACTTCCGCTCTACCTGGTCCGTGCAAGGATTCCAAGAAAGTTCGCAGGCTTTTAGTTTTCAGCTAACATTCGACAGACCTACTGGGCAGATACCTCTCTCTTTATCCGCATATAACACGCGGATGTCCGCGTCGCTCACAATTTTATCCGCAAAGAATGCGGATAACTGCACCCGCGCAGACCTCTACATATCAGCGTTTCGATCTTCGGCTTTTAACCAGTGTTTTGGATTTAAATAAATTTGTGTATACGCTGACATTTGTGTCACATGGCGTGAATAATGGACATAACAAAATCGACAGTTCATCACCATCATCAAAAGACAGGATGTACTACAAACAAGACTCTGTGTGAATACTTCTGTCCACCTGTGTATACAGGGTGTTACAAAAAGGTACGGCCAAACTTTCAGGAAACGTTCCTCACACACAAAGAAAGAAAATATTTTACGTGGACATGTGTCCGGGAACGCTTAATTTCCGTGTTAGAGCTCATTTTATTACTTCTCTTCAAATCACATTAATCATGGAATGGAAACACACAGAACGTACCAGCGGACTTCAAACACTTTGATACAGGAAATGTTCTAAATGTCGTCCGTTAGCGAGGATACATGCATCCACCCTCCGTCGCATGCAGTCCCTGATGCGCTGATGCAGCCCTGGAGAATGGCGTATTGTATCACAGCCGTCCACAATACGAGCACGAAGAGTCTCTACATTTGGTACCGGGGTTGCGTAGACAAGAGCTTTCAAATGCTCCCATAAATGGAAGTCAAGAGGGTTGAGGTCAGGAGAACGTGGAGGTCATGAAATTGGTCCGCCTCTACCAATCCATCGGTCACGGAATCTGTTGTTGAGAAGCGTACGAACACGTCGAATGAAATGTGCAGGAGCTCCATCGTGCATGAACCACGTGTTATGTCGTATTTGTAAAGGCACATGTTCTAGCAGCACAGGTAGAGTATCCCGTATGAAATCGTGATAACGTGGAAGAACAGGAGGCCCAATCAACACAAGCATATGTTCAAATGTTTGTAGAGGTTATGGGACTTAACTACGGGGTCATCAGTCCCTAAACATACAAACTGCCGGCCGCGGTGGCCGAGGGGACTGAGGCACTCCAGTCACGGTCTGCACGGCCACTACGGTCGGGGGTTCGAATCCCCCCTCGGGCATGGATATTTGTGCCATCCTTAGTATAAGATAGTAGGTAAGTAGTTTGTAAGTTTAGGGACTGATGACCCCGTAGTTAAGTCCCATAAGCTTAACAAACATTTGAACTTACAAACTAGTTACCAACTAGCTTATCCTAAGGAAGGCACAAATATCCATGCCCGAGGGGGGATTCGAACCCCCGACCGTATTGGCCGTGCATACCGTGACTGGAGCGCCTCAGTCCCGTCGGCCACCGCGGCCGGCTCAACACAAACAGTGAAGTTAACATTACCTTCCTTGAATTGGGCCAACTGGCGGTGAATCGAGGAAGTACAGTACATACTAACGAAACAATTGGGTATTGTGATAATTGTCTGCACGATTTATTTCAGTTTACATCTAAAGAGAAATACTAAAATGAGCTCTAACATGAAAATTAAGCGTTTCCGGACACTTGTCCACATAACATTTTTTTTTTTTCTCTGTGTGTGAGGAATGTTTCCTGAAAGTTTGGCCGTACCTTTTTGTAACACCCTGTATACAGAAGACGGTTAATTACGTTGTTCTTTTAGGCACTAGCGTGACGTTACACTGTACACAGGCGAAAGGCGATGAAGGTGCATAATTAGTCTCCATCCAGAACATGAGAACACCCGACGCGAGAGCCGGTAGTTGTTATCACTGCTCGTTACTTGCAGCAGTCGGGAAGTGCTGCCGGTGGCGAGAGCTGGCTGTGCATTACGCAGTGTGGTGGCGCTGTGAGCTGGCTGGCTGAAGCGGCAACCACCGCTTGGCTGTCTGGCAGTGTGTGTGTGTGTGTGTGTGTGTGTGTGCGTGTGTGTGCGTGGATTAAGTGGCCGTCGCGTGCCGGATGTAATTCCTCATGGCGGCGCCTGCTGCCCGCATCACAAGGAGCCAGCAGGCAAGTCCCGAAGTCTGCCGGGCAACGTGTCCGCTGACATCACACTACGGTGCCTTACCGCGGAATATTGCCTGCGACAGGGCGGTTCCACAGTGATATGCTACACCTTAACTACTCCCGGAGTAATGACTCATCAGTCAACTTACGGGTAGAGCTCCTAAATACCCAGGCTGAATCGTCCGCCATGTTTTCCCCAACATGGTTTTAATCCCGCTGCACTAACAGCGTAGAGGCGCATGCCCTGCTATCTTTCACAAACGAGAATGAATCTTTCACTCTGCAGCGGAGTGTGCGCTGATATGAAACTTCCTGGCAAAGGTCACAGGTTCGAGTCCCGGTTCCGGCACACAATTTTAATCTGCCAGGAAGTTTCATATCAGCGCACACTCCGCTGCAGAGTGAAAGATTCATTCTGGAAACATCCCTTAGGCTGTGGCTAAGCCATGTCTCCACCATATCCTTTCTTCCACGAGTGCTAGTCTTGCGTGTTTGCAGGAGAGCTTCTGTGAAGTTTGAAAAGTAGGAGGCGAGGTACTGGTGGAATTGAAGTTGTGGGGCGGCATCATGAGTCGTGTCGGGATAGCACAGTCGGTAGTACTCTTGCCCGCGAAAGGCAAAGGTTCCAGGTTCGAGTCCCGGTTCCGGCACACAATTTTAATCTGCCAGGAAGTTTCTTTCACAAACGTTTTCGCAAAAACTAATTGGCAGAAATATTTAATTTTTCCGCTACTTGAATCTTTATATGTCAGCATTGTGAAGAAATGCTCGTCATAGTTAATAAGTTATTAGCTTCGAAATAAGAGACTGCGCTACATTAGGAAAAGTTTGTAGTAAAAAGCAGAGGCTGCTATGATGTTCCGTATGGTGCTTGTTGCACCATATGTTGCTGCGGCTGAAACTTTCCTAATGGATTGAATTTTATTTTCGACTTAGGAGGAGATCTTTACCTTTCACTCATACCGTTAAACTTTATTTTATAGTTTCCAAATGATAAGCCAAGATCGCAAACTACCAATTTATTAAGTGACGACCGGTTTCGGTGCACTATGTCCCCATCATATATATATATATATATATATATATATATATATATATATATATATATATATATATATATATATATATATATATCATCTGGTCATCTTGTTAAAAAATTGAATATAAAATAAGAAGTGCAACATTGCACTTAGTCAATGTTGCACTTCTTATTTTATATACAATTTTTTTAACAAGATGACCGGATTATAATTTATATATATATGACCAGATGATAGTGACATAGTGCACCGAAACCGGTCGTCACTTAATAAATTGGTAGTTTGCGATCTTGGCTTATCATTTGGAAACTATAAAACGAATTGATCGCCCCCACACCAGACGATGTCAGGTAATCTTAAAACTTTATTTTATTTAGCGCACTCATTTCCGATGGCGATAAGGCCAGAATGAATCATACCGTATCTCATACACGGTTAGAGGTATCAAGCATGCAAAGATGGGAGTATTTTGCCACATGCTTATTACGCAAAACTTCATTAATTGTCGCGTTATTCAAAGAAATACATAGTTGTAGTAAACTTAGTGATTTATTATTCGATTTGCAGATATTCCTTAGTCACTCACAGATGTTTATTTCTTTGCTTCTTGTCCATTGTGTTTCAGAGCTACTACTCAGTTTCCAGAAACTAATAGGAGTTACATTTCCTTCAGTTTAAAGCCTAGCAGTAACAGAACGGAAGTTACTAGATCTAATGAGGATTTTATGTGAGAATACTTGAAAATGACAAATAGCAAGGATCTCTTCAATATTTAGAATATCCTTTTCAAATACCTGAAAAATTGAAATTGCATATTACATAGAGACACAGCACTTGTGTAATGTGCAACTATTAAATTTTATGGGTTAAAAGATGTCAGTACCAGTATCTTCTAGTCAGTGGCGTTGCTACCGTAGGGCTAGGCGGGGCAGTGCCCCGGGGCCCCCGAGCTCCAGGGGCCCCTCGGCCTACGTGAGCGACGATCGGTAAAAGTTAGAGCCTTGAATTTTTTATTTAATTTTTTTTCTCTCCCACCGTATCGTCCATCATATCCCCTTCCCTCAAAGCAAGTTTCCCACAGTAGCCGCACTGGGCCACCGACTGGCGGAACAATGCTTTTAATTGGGCCTTCACAAGACGCCACTATGCGGCACTGCTGGCAGGCGAAGCTGCCAGCCAATGTGTCCAACAATCGGCACACTTCATTTGGCGTAGCAGCAGACATAGCGGCAGCATCAAAGCTGCTCACATCAACAGCTGCATCTTCCAAGTGCTGCTGCCAAATACAGTATAAATACATTTACTGTACAGTATTTCTTATTGGCAAATAGAAGTGTACAGTTCGAATATCCGAATAAACCGGCGTTCCGAATATCCGTGTCCCCAAATTACTTCAGATAATAGACGTTATACTGTATATAATATCTTAGTTGAATGAAGGAATGTCGACTTTTAATTTCTACTGCCGAAATTGACCCCAACATGGACAGTTCGCCAATTATGTAAAGAAATTATAAAAAAATGCATTATTAGAATGTGAGGTTACGAAAGTATTTACCGCAATTTTATTCTTCTGCAGCAGCCGAAAGGTCGTTCAGGAAATTAAAAATCATCAAAACGCATCTGACCTACAGTATGGCTCAAGCTCGACTCGGACATTTGGCACTCATAGCAATCGAAAACAAGGCTGCATCAACTCTAGATTTAACAGATCTTATTGATGATTTTGCAAAAACCAAAGACAGGAAAAGATTGTAAAATAATTGTTAAAATAAAATTGACTTTTTAATTGTGTACCGATATTATTACTACAATGTACTACAGTCACGGAAACGCTTACCGATAATTACCGATCAGAAATCTTACCTTTGCCAACATCTGCAATCTAACAGTTTGAAGCATTGTATTATCCAGTAGGTATTCTTTAATTCTGACTTTGGTGCGTGAGGAAACACGAACGAAATCACCACGACTTGGAAAACGCCACTCATTATGTTCGTGATACACAGTGAGGCGCGAAAAAATAATTATGAATTTTTTCAAGGACTAATAATATTCGTGTTACAAGAAATAGAAAAATTCCCAACTTTCAGAAAATAATGTTTTGACAGACTGACTGCCACGTGAGTTACATTAAGTCACAGGAAGTCTTCGCTTCGTGTCACGGGAAGTAAATACAACTCACGGACATTTTTCCATTTAAAGCTCCGTGGTGCAGTTGCAACTCACAGTCGTGTACTGGGACTTGGTGGTACAGTACGTTATGGCCCCAGTAACAAATCATGTTCTTGGCCTCCAGTTTTCAAGAGCTCAAGAGTAGTTATTGACACTTGAAATCATGAGGTATATATAACTCACATGGTCAATTCATATTGGAGTTTACTTGTCTTTATAATTTATTATTTGGTGTTACATATTACTTATACAGTAGATTGTATGTCACATACGGTTTTTATTATATTCTCCAACTCTAATTGCAACAACAATGAAACAGACTGAAAAAATTAGGTAATTCCACTTCGTATCTCTAACACCTGCATTCACTGTGCTTTATGAAGAAAAACTCTTGCTCTCGTCCAATATCATTCTTCATTTTTTCGTAGCATCCGTACACCTATGACTTGCTGCTCCCGTGTTCACAAGAGCACAATCTGCAGGCAGCTCGGTGGCTACGGTGAAAGATTTCTGAGGGGCATCGACATCTTCTGTATGGAGTAGTCCCAAAGTCACTTCGTCTTTGAATTCTGTGATTGAGATGATCTTATTGTTGATGTAACGGTAAATCACAAGGGCATTTACAAGTGCTGACCCTGTCAACAGTTCAATTACAAGCTTCCTGTACCATTTCACATCCCGCCTTAGACAATATAGGACTTCATTTGGTGAGAGAGATCTATAAATGACTGATTATAGTCAGTTATCATTGCTGGGTTTTTCTTTGTGCCCCTTTTGGTTTGAACTTCAGCTTCTTCCTCTCCATGAACAGTCTCAGCATCAACACATTCCTCTTAGTTTTCCATTTCAGCAGTATCTTCATTTTCTTCACTTATGACCATAACTTAATCTAAAAGCTTCTGTACATGCCTTTGTTCATCTATATAACTTCTACGAGACACTTTCTCCTGCTACGATATCACTGCGTTACGTGCGCCTCGGTTGCACAGTGGTAGAGTGCCAGGCTACTAATCCTGGGTTCGATCCTCGCCAGGTCCTAGGATTTTTATCTGTTATTTTCCACTTCTTTCCCCTCTGGCAGTACTGCTCATGTGAAAAATACACAGTAGCACCGTGGTTCGGAACCCACGTTTAACTGTAGGTTTCCCTATAACTGGCTGGATAAAAAAATTCGAAGGTAGGAGGAAGGCAACGGCGTACCACCTCCAAACAGGGCCATGCCTAGTAAAGCACTGTGGTGTTCAAACCAATCTTCGGATTGTTGACTGCTTTGCCTCACCTTACGGAGCACACAACACTGAATAAAGACTGTAGTAACAATGCACAAACACAATAATAAAACTGTACGAAAATAATGTTCTGGAATGAAAGACTTACAGGAGTACCAACCCAAAATTATTAGCGACATAGCTAATGACACACCTGGCACTTTACTCTGGCGCCATGTGAGTCATATATTGCAATATTTTCAACTTATTTGTACTTAAATAGCTCACTTCAAGCAAACTAAATCAGAATATAGAAAAAAGTAAATGGTCTCCGGGGGTCGGTAACCCAAGTATACCTTTGGCAGCCAATATGTTGATATTGTTATTGTTAAAGAGAATGGACTAAGACAATATATGAAATGTATACATCATATTTAAGTAGAGTAGAACAATATTGGGCATATGATTTGTTGTGGGGATGTGACAGGTGACAGCAGGAAGGGGGGAGGGTTGGAGGGCAGAAGGTGCGGGAAAGGGCAGACCGCTGGAATGGCCAGGCACTGCCGTTCTTTGTGCGCCTGCAAAGCGAATAGCGAGAAAGCGAGCCCCCACTCTGTCTACCCATTACGTCGCAAAAGGAAATTACAAGGTGTTTTACAAAGTTATACCGATCCTTCCACAGAGCACCTTATAAATCACAGATGACGTACTGCGCAGGCAAACCTGGAGAGTGTGTATTTTCCATAACATGCGTTGCGCCAGGAAACAGGCATGTTTATTTTCCACAAATGCGTTAATACTGAAAGGAATACCGAACAGAATCTACATACGGGAAATTCATTCGACATTCTGTGGCTTTTTTTCTGGGAATAGCGCCTTCCCATACCGTAAGAACTATTCGCTCTTCAATTTACGTTCATACTATACCCTCCGCCGCATTCTGCTCAGGTCTTCTACGTAGCAAAAAAAAAAAATAAAAAAAAAAAATAAAAAAAAATAAATAAATAAATAAATAAATAAATAAATAAATAAAAATAAATAAATAAAAAAAATAAATAAATAAATAGAAAAAAACTTCACTGTGTTTTAAAGTAATGGTGAGAATTCAGCACTTCACGCAATCTTTTAAGGTACGTTTCTTCCCGCACACTATTTCTTTATTCCGCCACTTAAGGTTGAATTACATTCACGGATCAGAAGTTTCATGTAATAATTACTTTGTCTCAAAAGTGAATTGTGCATCAAGACGCTGCCCTCTACCCCACTGTCACGATAATAAGCGAAGATATCGACTTAGTTATTTTACTTACTACTTTTTCCTGGCCAGACACTAACATATAGTTCAAGAAGCCTGGTAGGGGCACGGCTCAATCCAAAGTGTTTCATCAAACAAAATTCGGCAATTTTCTTTTGATGAAACCATCCTACACGAATATTTCCCCTATTTTCCTTCTTTGACTGGGCTGTCAACGAAATGAGCTAACAGCGCAGTAGTTTAGCGAGAGTGAGTTGTCGGCAATGACAAAAGTGCGCCTGCTGTCACCGCTGTCAAAAAATATCCCATGGGGCATTTTCATCTGTATGTCCTACCAGGTCCAACTCTATCTCTATCCCCCTGCAAAATTTCATCCAAATCACCTAGTAAAGTGTAAGCATAACAAACAAACTTTCACAATTGTATTAGAGAGCACGATTAAATATTATCTGCTGTGTGACACATAATAATTTACTTAGTAGTATTTAAGTTTGCCTTATTATGTCTTCCAGTGGGCGGTAAGGAGCTGATGATAAAGTAGTTTTGCATCTGTACAGTGTTAGTGTAAATAGGGCCCCAATGTCATTTTTGTCCCGGGGCCCTTGGTGACATAGCTACGCTACTGCTTCTAGTATGGATGTTATGCAGTAATAACATGTGCCTAATTATTAGGAGCTCTATTACGGAAGACGTGTTACTACTATATGGGCGGATCCCAGTGCGTCATATTTAACTGACATTATCTCAAGTTGTACTACTAGATGGGCGGATCCCAGTGCGTTATATTTAACTGACATTATCTCAAGTTGTACGATTCTCACGGAGTTTCTGTTTGGAGAAGATGAAAATTTGATGTATTTTGAACATTTCATTTGCTTAATGTGTTCACCTAACTTCAAAAGAAGAAAAGTTCCTCGCATGTCGAAAATTCCGTAATGTCGTCAGAAAGTGCAAGGTCGTAAGCTATCAGTATATGCTGTTTATAAATTATTGCCATAAATAAAATTAAAATGAAAATGTAGTGTAGGTCTTAACGAACACATTGGTGAAAGTTTCACATTGATACAGTGAATAGTTTGCGAGTGTGAGTGAGTTGAATGAAACTCGAGGTAACGCGTGAGCTTCGTCCGGAACGTGGTAACTCCTACAGCTTGGGGATAAAATGGCGGACAGTTCAGCTCGGGTTTGTAGGAGCGTTACTTACGGGAATGCTGCCAGGTGACGTCGACTACCGCCGATATTTCGACAGGAGCACACCCTGCCATTCTCTAGGCACAGCTGCACTCAAGGAAGCTATGTGCAAGCGAATTTGCAAATGATAAATAAGGAAGATAACACACACGCAGTACAATCGCAGTCTAACATATACAGTCACGACACTTCCGCAGATTTTTGTTATACGACGAAAACAGTAGACTGGCAAGGCGGGATTAAAATAGGTGAAAACAAAATAAGCTGTCTCGCATATGCGGATGACTTAGTTGTAATGGCCGATTCGATTGAAAGGTTGCAAAGCAATATTTCAGAGCTCGATCAGAGGTGCAAGGATTATGATATAAAGATCAGCATCTCCAAAACGAAAGTAATGTCTGTGGGAAAGAGATTCAAACAGATTGAGTGCCAAATAGGAGGAACAAAGTTAGAACAGGTAGATAGTTCCAAGTACCTGGGATGTATTTTCTCACAGGATGGCAACATAGCGAAAGAACTGGAATCGAGGTACAGCAAAGCTAATGCAGTGAGTGCTCAGTTAAGTCCAAAATGTCCAAATGTTTGTAGAACTTATGGGACTTAACTATGGGGTCATCAGTCACTAAGCTTACAAACTACTTATGAACTACCTTATACTAAAGACGGCACAAATATCCATGCCCGAGGCGGGATTCGAACCCCCGACCGTAGTGGCCGTGCAGACCGTGACTGGAGCGCCTCAGTCCCCGCGGCCACCGCGGCCGGCACTCAGCTAAGATCTACTCTCTTCTGCAAGAAGGAAGTAAGTACCAAGACTAAGTTAGCAGTGCACCGCTCTATCTTTCGACCAACTTTGTTGTATAGGAGTGAAAGTTGGGTGGATACAGGTTACCTTATTCATAAGGTAGAGGTTACAGATACGAAAGTGGCAAGAATGATTGCAGGTACTAATAGATGGGAACAATGGCAGGAGGGTGTCCATAAAGAGGAAATCAAAGAAAAACTGGGAATGAACACCATAGATGAAGCAGTTAGAGCGAACAGACTGAGATGGTGGGGTCATGTTACACGCATGCAGAAGCAAGGTTACCTAAGAGACTCATGAGCTCGGCAGCGGAGGGTAAGAGAAGTCGAGGTAGACCTAGAAGAAAGTACTTAGATTCGGTTCAGGATGATTTTGAAGTAAAAGGCATAACATCAGACGAGGCATCAATGTTAGCATTGAATAGGGGATCATGGAGGAATTTTATTAGAGGTACTATGCTCCAGACTGAACGCTGAAAGGCATAATCAGTTTCTAATGATGACGATGATGATGATGCCACGACAGTAGCGCTCCAAGCGGCCGGAAAGCTACATTTCTGAAGACGATATTGGAGAGTGTGAATAGTATCGTTATATAGATTTTAACATACTTTTCACTTTAAGAAACGTATGTAATGGCATAAAAATAGGTTATAACTTCAAATAGCTCCATATTTGTCTTTCGTAAGTTTCCTAAAGTCCCTGACAAGGTACGAAACGGTACATTACAGAACAGTTTATTTACAGTTATCTTGCAACCTGCAGGCTTCTGCTAAATAATTTCATTTTCTATTAAAAATACAAAATAACTAGGAAACACCAGAAGACCTTCTCTTTCGCAGAAAGACGTCGCTTTTCTACTCAGGACCGTTACGATTTCATCACTACAATTCCACGCGAATAAGTGAGTGTTGAACGCAGCACACGTATAGAGAATGCATTAACTATATTATTTCTTAAACACACCAAATCAGCTACGACAGTTGTAGCTGAAGGAAAAACGTCACGAACGTGACAAAAGCAATGAATCTGTTTTTCAACAGAGAAGAAGCCAGTTCCACAATTGATGCAGCAGCTGAATCACAAACGGCAAGAATCACCAAAACATTGCCTTTTTAAGCTAAAGTGATTACACTCAAAAGAATATGTATGCATAAGAAAGACGAGTGAGGTGTAAAAACATGCTACTCATTAGACTCCACACCGAATTGATACACGTCAAAAAGCTGCCTACACACATTTTTGTAAATATTTGTTCAAGACGAAGTTGGTCTATATACCAAAGAATTAGTTAAATGCGGCTGTTTTTACATTAATTTCCGATTTATGTAAGTCCCTGAATATTTTACTAATGCCTGTGACGCAAAAATTATACTATTTCGTTAATTACGTACAAAAATAATTATAAACAAACATCAGTACTTTGGCTGCTTCCCCACCGCTAGGAGCGCTAGTGTCGTTGCATCTGTCAATTGGTACTGCGTATACATTTTCAACTTTACTCAATCGCAGTTAATGTAAATTCTGTCAATATGAAGTAAGGAAATGATATGCCCATCTAAGAGTAAATTTCAATTTCATTTATGAAGAAATCATGGGAATCGGCCGCCCATGGAACGGCTCTTTTTCCATGAGCGGAAAGATGAGACTTTGGTTCTATTGAATACTCGCACAAGGTGCAATTAGCTGGACGTTGATTGGTTTGCTGAACAGGATGCCTGGCAATATTTAGTTTGTTTAAAGCGATAGGTTTGGCGTTCGGAATCTGGAGAATATGTTTGGATTAGGCCTACAACAAGTGGGGGCAGAAATTTGGGCCACTTTGCTGCTCATTGGTGAGTATAGGTGCCAGGGGAAAACATCATCATAATCAACATCATCATCATTAGACACTGATTTTGCCTTTCAGCGTTCAGTCTGGAGCATAGTACCTCTAACAAAATTCCTCCATGAGCCCCTATTCAATGCTAACATTGATGCCTCGTCTGATGTTATGCCCTTTACTTCAAAATCATTTTGCACTTTCTTCTTGGTGTACCTCGACTCCTCTTACCTGCTGCTGCCGAGCTCATGAGTCTCTTAGGTAACCTTGCTTCTCCCATGTGTGTAACATGACCCCAGCATCTCAGTCTGTTCGCTCTGCTTCATCTATGGTGTTCATTCCTAGTTTTTCTTTGATGTCCTCATTATGGACACCTCCTGCCATTGTTCCCATCTATTAGTACCTGCAACCATTCTTGCCACTTTCATATCTGTTCAAAAAATGTTTGTTAAGCTTATGGCACTTAACTACGGGGTTATCAGTCAGTAAACTTACAAACTACTTATGAACTACTTACGAACTAGGACGGCACAAATATCCATGCCCGAGGGGGGATTCGAACCCCCGACCGTAGTGGCCGTGCTGACCGTGACTGGAGCGCCTCAGTCACCTCGGCCACCGCGGCCGGCTCATATCTGTAACCTCTACCATATGAATAAGGTAACCTATATCCACCCAACTTTCACTCCCATACAACAAAGTTGGTCTAAATATAGAGCGGTGCACTGCTAACTTAGTCTCGGTACTTACTTCCTTCTTGCAGAAGAGAGTAGATCTTAGCTGAGCACTCACTGCATTAGCTTTGCTGCACCTCGATTCCAGTTCTTTCACTATGTTGCCATCTTGTGAGAAAACACATCCCAGGTACTTGAAACTGTCTACCTGTTCTAACTTTGTTCCTCCTATTTGGTACTCAGTCTGTTTAAATCTCTTTCCCACAGACATTACTTTCGTTTTGGAGATGCTGATCTTCATATCATAATCCTTGCACCTCTGATCTAGCTCAGAAGTATTAGTTTGCAACCTTTCAATCGAATCGGCCATTACAACTAAGTCATCCGCATATGCGAGACTGCTTATTTTGTTTTCACCTATTTTAAGCCCGCCCTGCCAGTCTACTGTTTTCAACATATGATCCATGAATAGTATGAACAACAGTGGTGACAGGTGACAGCCTTGCCTTACCCCTGAAACTACCCTGAACCCGCTTAATTTGCAATCTAACTGCTGCCTGACAGTCTACGTAAAACCCTTTAATTGCCTGCAGAAGTTTGCCTCCTATACCATAATCTTGTAGAACTGACAGCAGCTTCCTCCTAGGAACACAGTCATAAGCCTTTTGTAGATCTATGAAACATAGATACAATTCCCTGTTCAAAACCAGGCAATTCTCTTTGTACCTGCTTCTGAAAGCAAAAGATAATACATGGTTTATCTTCCCGACGCTGTGAAACAGCTTAATTTAGAAATCAATGAAAATAGACAGTATGATACTGAGGGGTTTTATCTTTCCTGAAACCTTAGTGTATGTGCATTTGTGGCTTAGCTAATGCGTATGACATCAACTGCGATCGGGCAAAGCTGAAAATGTGTACCCAGCCGGGATTCGAACCCGGGTCTCCTGCTTTCTAGGCAGTTGCGCTGACCGCTACACCACTGGGGACACAGTGATCACCGCACCTGCAAGGAGTACCCAATCACGCCTCCCGTCAGATACAAATTCCCAGCTTCGCCCTGCCCATAGTACTCAAACTCGTAGTTATAACTAATTCCCGTAAGAGTAAGGGCTTCAAACTTGCCCGCCCCTCCCCACTAACGATAGGATCATTGCCCGTCACCGGCATATTATATATATACATGTGGCGTCTGTTCCGAAAGAACAGACGTCACTTCTGATCCTGCAACTGTTATTATTTTAATATTCATAGAATATATGACATCAACTGCGATTGGGCAAAGCTGAAAATGTGTACCCAGCGCAAGTGCCTAGAAAGCAGGAGACCCGGGTTCGAATCCCGGCCGGGTACACATTTTCAGCTTTGCCCAATCGCAGTTGATGTCACATATTCTATGAATATTAAAATAATAACAGCTGCAGGATCAGAAGTGACGTCTGTTCTTTCGGAACAGACGCCACATGTATATATAATGCGTATGAAGACAGCATAGACTCGAGAAAGAAGAAGTACGGGTCGCGCTTGGAGGCCCCAGTGGATGAAGGCTGCACTCGGACCAACGATTAGGCCGGCCGGCCGGCAGGCTGGGTGAGTCAGGGCGCCACACAGTTGGTGGCGGGCGCGCTGAATCACCACAGATACGGCCGCTCGCCGCTCTTCTTGTTGGGTCGTGTCCACTGACCCGTCCGCCGCTTCCTGTTCTCTCTTAATCGAAAACAGCTTCTGTGAACAGCCGCAGCGCACTGGGTCAAACCGACGATGCCACTTGTCGGTGTCCACTAATTCTTGATGTGTCGATGGAGTGACGCAGAATCTTAGCCTGGTTACTGTCGTCGTTTTCGTTGGTACTACGTAATTGTACAATATAGACAAAGCAGCGTGGATGGTCTGTAATGGCTCTTTTCTACACTCCTGGCGATTAAAATTGCTACACCATGAAGATGACGTGCTACAGACGCGAAATTTAACCGACAGGAAAAAGATGCTGTGACATCAAAATGATTAGCTTTTCAGAGCAATTACACGACGATGGCGCCGGTGGCGACACCTATAAGTTTCCAACCTATTTCTCATACACAAACAGCAGTTGACAAGCGTTGCCTGGTGAAACGTTGTTATGAAGCCTCGTGTAAGGACGAGAAATGCGTAGCATCACGTTTCCGAATTTGATAAAGGTCGGATTGTAGCCTATCGCGACATTGTTGCTCGCGTTGGTCGCGGTCAAATGACTGTTAGCAGAATAAATCGAATCGGTGGTTTCAGGAGGGCCGGCCGCGGTGGCCGAGGGGACTGAGGCGCTTCAGTCACGGTCTGCACGGCCACTACGGTCGGTGGTTCGAATCCCCCCTCGGGCATGGATATTTGTGACGTCCTTAGGATTAGCTAGTTCATAAGTAGTTTGTAAGTTTAGAGACTGATGACCCCGTAGTTAAGTCCCATAAATTATACAAACATTTGAACATTTGATTTGGTTCAAGAGGGCAATACGGAACGCCGTACTGGATCCCAAAGGCCTCGTATCACTAGCAGTCGATATGACAGGCTGTAACGAATCGCGCAGCCACGTCTCGATCCCTGAGTCAACAGAGGGGACGTTTGCAAGACAACAACCATCTACACGATCACTTCGACGACGTTTGCAGTAGCATGCACTATCAGCTCGGAGACTATGGCTGCGGTTACCTTTGACGCTGCATCACAGACAGGTGCGCCTGCGACAGTGTACGCAACGATGAACCTGGGTGCACGAATGGCAAAATGTAATTTTTTTGGATGATTCCAGGTTCTGTTTACAGCACCATGAAGGTAACTCCGTCTCTGGCGACATCGCGGTGAACGCACATTGGAAACGTGTATTCGTCATCGCCATACTGGCGTATCACCCGGCGTGATGGTATGGGGTGCCATTGGTTACACGTCTCGGGCTCCTGTTGTTCGAATTGACGGACTTTGAACAGTGGCCGTTACATTTCAGATGTGTTATGACCCGTGGCTCTACCCTTCAGTCGATCCCTGCGAAATCCTATATTTCAGCAGCATAATGCACGACCGCATGTTGCATGTCCTGTACGGACCTTTCTGGATACGGAAAATGTTCGACTGCTGCCCTGTCCAGTACATTCTCCAGATCTCTCACCAAATGAAAACGTCTGGTCAATGATGGCCGAGCAACTGCCTCGTCACAATGCGCCAGACACTACTGTTGATGAACTGTGGTATCGTGTTGACGCTACATGGGTATTTGTACCTGTACACGCCATCCAAGCTCTGTTTGACTCAATGCCCAGGCTTATCAAGGCGCTATTACGGACAGAGGTTGTTGTTCTCGGCCGCTACGGTCGGGGGTTCGAATCCCCCCTCGGGCATGGATATTTGTGCCGTCCTTAGTTGTAAGTAGTTCATAAGTAGAATGAAACTTCACTCTGCAGCGGAGTGTGCGCTGATATGAAACTTCCTGGCAGATTAAAATTGTGTGCCGGAACCGGGATTCGAACCTGGGACCTTTGACTTTCACGGGCAAGCGCACTACCGACTGTGCTATCCCGACACGACTCACGATGCCGCCTCACAACTTTACTTCCGCTAGTACCTCGCCTCCTACTTTCCAAACTTCACAGAAGCTCTCTTGCAAACACGCAAGACTAGCACTCCTGGAAGAAAGGATATGGTGGAGACATGGCTTAGCCACAGCCTAAGGGATGTTTTCAGAATGAAACTTCACTCTGCAGCGGAGTGTGCGCTGATATGAAACTTCCCGGCAGATTAAAATTGTGTGCCGGAACCGGGACTCGAACCTGGGACCTTGCCTCTCGCGGGCAAACGAATTTTAATCTGCTAGGAAGTTTCAGTTCATAAGTAGTTTGTAAGTTTAGGGACTGATGACCCCGTAGTTAAGTCCCAAAGACTCTACAAACATTTGAACATTTTGTTGTTCTGGGTTCTGATTTCTCAGGATTTATGCACCCAAATTGCGTGAAAATATAATAACATGTCAGTTCTAGTATAATATATTGCCCAATCAATACCCGTTTATCATCTGCATTTGTTCTTGGTGTAGCAATTTTAATGGCCAGTAGTGTATGTTACGCTGATGATACAGTCGTCAGTTTCTATTTTAGCACAGAGAAAGCGTTTGTTTTTGTCAGTCATTATGTAACTTACTGTTCGCTACCGGAATTCAGAAGACGCATTTCATTGAATATTCGTGAGCTTAAAAGCTAGTACCAAATTAACGTGGAGCTTGTATAAGATTGGTGTAAACAACCATAATTGTCACTTCTTTTTTTAATAACGAAGATAAAAATGTTCTGTCCGAAGACGGACTAGTGTAAAATCGGTTTGCCAGTAAGGAAAAAAAATCACACTGGCGTATTATAAGGTCCACTTTAGATTTGACTGTAGTTTTTTGACTTTTTTTGACTTTTTACAAACATTTCGGGCGATATGATTACGACTACACTGTTGTGATAATATCTATGCACTCGACATGTAATATACTTTCTGAACGTATTTGAACAAACAGCTAAAATTATTTGATATTTGAGTTTAGCTTTGACAAACATAGTCTTTTATGAACTTTCACCTATTTCAACTGTTATTTTGATATCTCTCCCACATTTTCATTATCTTTATCCGTTTAAATATTATCGCCTGTCTTGTCTTGGTAGTTTGTTCAAAGTTTATTTTCTTTACCTGTACTGGTTACGGATGACTATAGCCTGAAAGGAACGTAGCGTACATTTCATGCGACATCCGCCACCCGAAACGTGACCAAAACACTCATTTGCGAACGCCATCTTGATTCTGTATTTGATGATTTCCATATTATAACTCAAGCGTTCTGATTTCAAAGTAAAGTCGCACTAAAAATTATCAGAAACACGTCATCCTTAGGACAATGAATTACAATCTAATGTCTAAAAATGCCTTGTTAGCAATCAACATCTGCCTTTGGTGGTACGAGAATTACGGATTACTCTCGTAGCTGTTCGGCGTAGCGTAATGGGCGGCGCATTAGTTTGTGATTCACGAACATTTTACACGGTGGTTCGAAACTTGCTGGGCGTGTTCGCTCAAAGGGCTCGGTCTGAGGGTTGCCGACGTGGTAGGTCTCAACGCCATCTGCAATTAAAAAATAAAATAAAAATAAAAATAACCGGATACAAAGCATCGATCTACCTGAAGAAAAAACAAAACAATATAAATAAATAAAATAAAAAACCGCCACTGGCAATTTCTTTTTCTTTTCTACATCTAGCTTTGTAAAGTGGTTTCGCACACTCTCGTTAATTGAGAACAACTGTATTCTGCAAGATTCCGAGCTGAAAAGTGCATTTGTACACATGCCATGAAATACATACCAACGAATTTCAAACATAAACTTCTTTATCTCGTGTACACAAACTGGAGAGATACTGTTACAATAGTAGTAATTTGTATATAAATTAAGTACCAGAGTTATGTGGAATTCAGTATTACCACACTTACTTCGTTTGTTATTTCAACTGTAAAAGAAAATGAAGTCACGGTTTGAAACATAATATTTGATCTTTATTTTAGAGCACAATAAAGTAACTTGAACCAAGTCATATTTGAAGTACAGAAAAGGTAATACCATCTTCGTTAAAAGCGTCCATATCAACCATGCCAAAGACAAGCGTTTTAGTACACATATTGATTCTAATTAATGACTTTGAACTTATTCCAAAAATAGTGAATAATTGCTTAGAAAAACAAGGTAATTTGTTGCAATGTATACACTTCCCTTTCTTTACATAAGGCACGACAATTGCTACAGAAGTGTAGGACTTCATTTCTATATACCATTTCAATAAAAATAAATGCCTGCACGATATGACGACTAGTCATGACAAACAGCATGCTGGAAATTTAATGTAAATAATACACACACACACACACACACACACACACACACACACACACACACACACACTAGGGCTTCTCACCTCGAGAACTGAAGTTTAAGTTCAGTCCAAGTTCTGGGTGCATGATCCATTATAGATATATATTTCCACTATAATTCAAACTGTTGCTCAACGAAGATTGTTCAGGTCCAAATCAACAAACATCCAGATACTAATCACAACGAAAATTTCTCCGATATATTAAATGCAGTTCGTAACGTATAACAGTCAAATAAGTATTAGGATTCTTCACCTTGTCAGTTAAATTATGTATTTCGACAATTTCTTGCTTTATACATCTCATGCATAATGAAAAGACATATACATTCCATTCCAATACACCCTTTTCTCCATACGTCAAGATACCAAGTTTATACATTCCAGAGTGTCCCTCTTTAAAAAGTCTCCAAGCCACCGCTGTTAGCACTGACTTTCCCGGCGGCACTAGAAAATGTGCTGTTATACTGCCCCTTCTATGATCGAAAATATTTAACCCTTAAACGGAAACATAGGTCGATAGTACATTATTAGAAACATCCGGTCTAACAGACCTGATTTTTCATTCTTAATATTTTTTTCATATATTTATCATTTTTTACAATTTATTAATGTGTTTAAGTGAAACATCAAATTGAGTATTAAATAAGTTTTATTTGTTCATAATTAACGAGGTTACTGTTCTTGTTCATTCTACTGATTTCCATACATCTTTTTTGTTCTTTTTCCCAACAAACAATCTGGCATACCGTCTTGTTCTCCACGTGTATTGTTACCAATTATTTCTTGTTAATCTTCCAGTAGGTTGTAAGAATCGTCGTCATCATCAGCTTCATCACTACTGTCACTTACTATCAGCCTGTTAGCATCGTTTCTTCTTCTCTTGTCGTCTTCTCTTGCATAGGTAATTGTAAAGTCAGAATCAGCATCTAAGTAATCATTTTCCGTCTCGGATTCATCACCACTCTGAAAGTTATTTCTCAAAATTGGAATCACTATACCGCATTCTCTCATTTCTTGCGCCTCTCGTAGCCTTACGAGTACCCTCTGAAGCATTATCCATCATAGCATCTTCTAAAGAGACAAAAAAGATCATATCACACAAGAAAAGACGTAATAGGAAAAATATATTTAACCTAATACGAAACATCCGGTCCGACAGACCTGCAAGTTTTATAAAATTAATGCTTATCTGACAGCCAGAAGTCACAAACTGGATGACAATGCTTATGCACGTGTATTATTATTAACAATGTCAAGGAACTGTGGAGGGGATGGTCGCAAAAAGAACAGTGTTGCCACAGACCACATTCAAGAAACCCTAACGGTCTCTCAGACCGGTGTTTCTGTTTAAGGGTTAATAAACTTTTTGCGAACCAATACTTCGCTGATGTTATAGTTACCTGTTGGCAAGATTACAATCTTCATAAAAGTACAACAATTAATAGTCGATGACATCGTGCAGACTCTGGTGGTCGATGTCCACATGTCATTAGGATGTTAGACCAGTGACTGTCATATCCAGTCAACACCACCTAGAGACAAGGCGTTACAACAGGCCGTGTCTACGTCACACTTAGAGGCCGCAGCTGCCATCTGACTGGCCGTCCGCTGCGCGGCGGTGGGCGTGCCCCAGCCAACAGCCAGTGAGGTGGCGACCGCGTACTCTAAGTGTGACATAAGCACGGCCTGTTGTAAGGCCTTGTCTTCTAGGTGGTGTTGCTTGAGTAGTATTGATTGGTTCTCGGGATGAATGATGATAATAGTACATTACCTTGCATCAGTATTGTGTTATTAGCAAATGTTACATGAAAAATAAATGTCACTATAAATTCCTGTTATTTGGTATGATTTTAAACATGGTCCTAAAAACAGGGGTTACTAATTAGCTTTCTAACTATTTTATGATCTGGTATGAAAGATTCAGGACTAAAAATAGTGGAGTAGATAAATATTTACATATCCTTAATTTGGTAATGTATTTAACTTATTTTTCCATTATCTCAGTCTGCAATCATTACAATACACCAGTTCAAGAATACGTTATCAGCACTTAATTTCATATTATACTGTCTTTGTTGTTCTTACCTTATTTTCACCACAGCCATAGTTTGTCTCTTTGAACACTAGATACTACACTGTTATCAGGAAAACAAAACACAATTAAACCAAGTTGAACTTTCTCTTGCACCATTTTTAAGCAATTACATTCTGGCTGTTGGTACTACTGAATGCACTTTACACCTAACTGTCAGTTATGAATCTTTCCTGCAGTTCATTTGACTGTCCATGGATATTCACTACAGTCATAACTCTTACACATTCTAATTAGATTACTTCACACTCTGTCTATGAAGTCTATGAGGCTCAAGTAATCTAAAATTATGACAATTAAAAACATGTACATACAAGCGTGTCACTAAATCCAACATAACTCAGACCAACCACTTATAATTTACTAATCTCTTTATGCTATTGCAGAATATTAAGCAAAAACTGTACTGAGAGGTAAGTTGACAATAATAGATTCTGCTGTTTTGTTACAACTATTTTTTTGAAAAAAAGAAAAGAAACTGCCTGCACCAAGTTTCGATTTAATTTAATGAGTACTATCTTTAAGGATTGTTTAAAAAAACTTAAAACTTTGCTTACTTAAGCAAGTAATTAATGAAAATTATTAATAATTATTCTAAAACTCTTTCTAAACTAAAGCAACTTATAACTAATCATAATAAAAATATATCGTAGTCAATTTACTAAAACTTTTTTAAAAGTGACAGTGAAATCATCTCCTACAATTAGCTGAAAAAAGCCGTATCATAATAATTACATTTATCTTGTACTTTAGTAGATTTCATCAATAAATACATTAATATCATCAGAGCTCATTAAATAAAAATTCACATCCTCCAAAGTTTCTTTAATTCATTGAATAATAAATCTTTAAGTCAGAATGTGGGTAGAGCCCTATGATTTTCCCACATCCTGCGAATCCCAGTAAGTAGGCTCCTGTATGTGGTATTCCAACAATTTGAAACGGTCCTTTATATAGCATTTGCCAATTTTTGTTTCTCTTATTCAACAATGAAACCTGCGGATAGGCTGACAATAATATCTTATCTCCCAATTTAAACGTTATCTTCTTTAACTCTCAGTTATGTTTTAATTATCTCCTCCTAGCCTTTTCTGACATACTGATGAGAGCCATGACTAATTTTTCTTCCCACTTTATGTGTGATTCAAGAAATTTTGTTAATACGTTTATTCACTCGTTATCCTCTTCTTGCTTGAACATCAGTTCGTATGGGGTAAATCCAGTAGTAGTATGATTCATGTTGTTAATGATTTCTTCAAAATGAGGTAAGTAATCAATCCATTTGGTTTGTTCAAAAATGTCCAAATGTTTGTAAAGCTTATGGGACTTAACTGTGGGGTCATCAGTCTCTAAACTTACAAACTACTTATGAACTAACTTATACTAAAGAAAACTCAAACATCCAGGCCCGAGGGAGGATTCGAACGTCCAATGCGGGAGGCCACGTGATCCGCAACATGGCGCTTCAGACTGCGCACTGTTATGAAAGGTTATGAAAGTGGTTAATGAACCCTCTGCCAGGTACTTGAATGTGATTTGCAGATTATCTATGTAGATGAATTCTCGTACTAATGATGACAGTTGTTAACTGCAAATATGGCATTTTTAGACACTAGATTATAATTTATTGTACGAAGAACGACTTGTTTTTGTTAATTCCTCAATGTGCCCTTGCATTGAAATGACAAGGTGAATGATATAATAAGAAAATCATAAAATACAGAAAGCAAGATGACGCATGCAAGAGAGAGTTCTGGTCGAGGAATTTCACGTGACATTTCTGAACACCTGGTTTACGTAAAATCAATTGACAGTTTCAAATCGTCGTTATTTTTTGCAAATTTCTCTCTAACAGTGCGAGTTATGAAAAAAAACCATAAAAGAGCAAAGTTGTAGAGAATGTTCTCCTCTACAAAGTCGTTTATTCAATTTTCGTGATAGCTTAATGGTTACGGCGTTTTTTAATTTAAATTTCGAACTACCATAACCTAAAGTGGCCAGTTATCCCAATGACTGAAGATAAGTGTTACATACAACACCGTGTCCTGCAGTGTCAGGAAAATGAACGATTTTTAACAAAAACAGTACTTTTACACTAACAGTTATTTTTCAGGAGTCACATACAAACCTCCTTGCGACTTATAGTTGTCTGAAAGTTGAGTTGTCTTACATTGTACCCTAATAGACTATCAAAGCTACATTCTGACCTATGAATAGGTTTACTCTGGGTTCATTACAATGAAGAAATACTACTGAAAACTGCAAGGAAATGGGTTCTTTTCGTAGGAAAACCATAGTACTAATGTTCAATCATAAGTGAAGAATAATTTACATTATTTCATGATTTTATTTATGTTAGTTTGTAAATTTGGGGAAAGTAACACATTTCTGAAAAGGAATTTGTTCTGGTACCAATGAGATCTTAAAGATTCCACGTGTAATGAATTTGTGTACGCATTGATCATTGAGTTGTGTCACATCTGCCCAGCCTTTTGTTATCTTGTTGCTTTTTACGTACGCTGGCTTCCTCTTGTCTTCAGTAAACAGCTAAGATCAAGTTTGAGTGAAATTCACATCCACTTCTTCAGCATATTGAAAGATATAAAAATATACTTATAGAAAAGTGATTCGCCACATCGTACCTCGGAGAAATGGACTGAGTCAATATGGCCTCTATATAAAATTTCGTTTCTTTACATTCTTGTCTGAAATACGAATTACCTCTACTACCTTTGACAATAACAGACAGACAGTAGCTACAAATGAAATAGACATATATTAAAACACAACGACCTGCTTAGC
The DNA here is from genome assembly GCA_026315105.1 of Locusta migratoria. Lineage (NCBI taxonomy): Eukaryota > Metazoa > Arthropoda > Insecta > Orthoptera > Acrididae > Locusta > Locusta migratoria. Next base: position 341,064,439 of record CM048745.1, read on the forward strand.
ATTGTTTAACACAATAGTAAAATTGATTTAAACTCTCAACTAGATACCACATATTAATATGATGTTCACTGCCAACTCACACAATGTTGTGCTTCTCATCTTTTACATTGCTTCGTATTGTGTGCTAGTACTGGTCTCTTATTTACTTAATCGTTACTTGTGTTTATTCAATGTAATTTGCATGAGATGATACTTTCCTACATTGCAAATAATCGGCTGTCATATCAGCGTACATTTTCAAACGTTCCTGATTTATGTGATTTCGCCATATTTTAATGGTCTGCCGTATCATAAAAACTGTTCACTGTGTTTGTACGGGGGGGGGGGGATCCTCTATCCTATGTATCTATATTAATTAAAAAATCGAAAATCGTTGAATATAATGTTAATATTGTTTATTTAGTTTCTTACTTAAATGTATGCTGAGTTGTCTATACAGTCATTAATTGGTGGGTAGGAATTCCTGATTTATGTATCTTTAATTGCGCAAGTTATTTGGCGTGTGTGGTTTCATGACACTGTATGACTTCCTTCCATGAAAATTAGTTCATAATTTTATGGCTTGTTTTTCCTTGCATCTTAGGAAAAAAAAAATATGTAGACTGCCATTGAAGTTTGAAATGTTGTTTAGGGTACCCATAAAGAATAACAAAAATCACTAGAGAATAATGAAATAGTAAATAATCCTAATAAAAATTGTCGTTGTGGTCTTCAGTTCGGACACTTGTTTGTTTTCACTCTCCACCCGACTTTATCCTGAGCAAGCCTCTTCATATCCTCATAAGCGGCTGCAACCCACATTCATTTGAATCTGAATAACACTGGGGAAGGGCTACAACCCTGTCTTAATTCCTATTTAACCCATATTTACCTTTCATGCCCTTCATCTCTCATAACTGCCGCCTGGTTTTCGTAGAAGTTGTAAATAACCTTCCGTTCCCTGTAGTTTACCATTGCTGACTTCAGAATTTGAAAGAGTGTATTGCAATCAATATTGTCAAAAGCTTTCTCCAAATCTACGAAAGCTAGAAATGTAAGTTTTTCTTTCCTGAATCTATGTTGTAATATAACTCGTAAGGTGAGTATTGCCTCTCTTGTTCCTACATTTCTCCTAAATCCAAACTGATCTTACCCGATGTCAGCTACTACTAAATTTTGAATTCTTGTGTGTAAAAATCGTGTTAAAATTTTGCAACCATGACGTACTAAAATGGGGCTTAATACAGTTTTCTTAAAGTCTTCGCCTGACTCATTCATCTTAACTCCAGGTAAAATAGTTTCGTCATAATTGGCTCTACCAAAGACTTCAGTAGCTCTGAGGGAATGTCGTCTACTCCAGGGAACTTTTTTTCAGTGCTCTGTCAAATTCTTCTCTCCGTATATCTCCTATTTCATCTTCGGCTTCTTCCTTATCCCTTCCTACTATATCGTCTCGAAGTTTATATCCTTTGTAAGAGCCCTTCTTCTTTGGTCATAAATGGGTTTCCATCTTAGTTCTTGATATTCATACAGATTTTCGTGTTTCCAAATGTCTATTTTATTGTCCTGTAGACGGTATCTATTCTTCCACCTAGTTATACATTCTTCTATAGACTTGCATTTGCCTTCTAGCCACTCCCTCTTAGCCTTTTTGCAATTCCTGTAAATCTCATTTCTTAGTTCTCTGTACTCTGTTTTACCTGCTTCCTTTGCTGCATTTTTATATCGTCTCTTTCCATCAATTAAATTTAGCATTTGCTCTGATATCCAATGATTTTTGTAGGTTTTGTCTTTCTACCGGTTTGGACTTCTGTCTTCAACATTTCATTCTTGAAAGCTACGCGTTAATCTTCTATTGTGCTATTTCGCCCCGTTTCTGTCAGCGCTTACCTAAAGGTTTCTCTGAAACTTTCACTACCTTCAGGTTCCTTCAATTCATCCAGGTGCTATCTACTTATTTTTCGATGTATTGCAATTCCTACAGTTTTAGTCTACAGCTCACAACCAATAAGATATAATCTACATCTGCCCCTGCATATGTCTTACAATTTAAAACCTTGTACAGATTGAAAAATCGGTCTGTTACCTTTCGGTGTGTCCTGGTCTCTTCCGCGAACATTTGATTCTTAAAACAAATTTTTGTTTTTGTTAAATGCAATATGCCACCAGATGGCTTCCTCTCTTAGTACTTTTAACCAGTCGATGTTCATCTACTATTTTTCCTTTCCTTCCTTTCCCTTCTATTGAATTCCAGTCCCCAATCAGAATTAACTTTTTCTCTGCTTTAACTGTCTGAATAATTTCCTATTAATTCGATCTTATCATCGGCCGGGCTTGTTGGCATATAAACTTTTTCTACTATGGTCGTTGTTGGCTTCGTAACTATCTTGACTACGACGATTTGGTCACTGCATTGGTCATAGTAGTTTACCCGCATTCCTGTTGTCTTATTCATTGTGTTCATTATGAGACATAAACATCGGTGAAGAATTATCTGAGAACCTGACACAATGGATCCATAAGCCAAAATTACAGTCATATACGGGATGATTTCTTTATCGTGTAAAAACTCAGGGAGAGGAGGAGAGGAACAGGAAAGGTCTAATAATCTTATATCCGGAAATGCGTGGTTACAATGGTAGAGATGATTTATCAATCACGGTTTGTTACAAAGATTTCATACTAATACTCCCTGTACCAAGCAGTCGCAGTATGTGTTGAAAATGGATTTCACGTACCTTACCGCATGTGTATTCATGCTGCCTTTGACACACGAGCGTTAAAATCGCAGTGGTGGCAACGCTGCATGAACACGATGCTCATGTGTCCCCCCGACTGAAATGGGTTCTGCATACACGATAGTTTTCAGATAGACCCATAACCAGAAGTCACACGGGTCGAGATTCAGTGAACAAGCAGGCCACGCAACTGCACATCCTCATTCGATAGTCGTCCGGGCAAAACAAGATTGCGTCGCGTCCTGACGTTTACGGCGAAATGGGCTGGAGCGTCATCATGTAGCAACCGCGTCTCCTACTTACCAGGCAGCTGAGCTGCACTGACTTTAGTGCCACTGATGATGATGATTCCGTGTGGCACTTTTGGCCGTCAGGCCCCAATTGGGACCGCATTCGACTTGAGCAGCAATGGTGATGAAATAGTGCTGAGGACAACACGACGCACAGCCCTCGAGTGAGAAAATCTCCGACCCAACCGAGTATCGAACCCGGGGCCCCTGCATGACACTGTACCAAGCTGCCCACTAGACTGCGGAGGCGAAGGCACGGTGACGCAGTGAGCTTCAGCACTGCACGCATGATCCTAGAACCTACATTCAGGTGCAAATTTACAGTTTATCCACACACTACTGACGCAGTTCCTCTACCCATTTACAAACTAGTGGCATTTCGACGACCGTTATTTCCTCTTCCCTTCCGCCAGCTGGGAAGGTAACGTGTGTTCCCTCCTCTGTCTGCATATAGAATTATGCAAGGAAACGTGTGCGTCAGTTCGTCTAATTACACTACTGGCCATTAAACTTGCTATACCAAGAAGAAATGCAGATGATAAACGGGTATTCATTGGACAAATGTATAATACTAGAACTGACACGTGATTGCATTTTCACGCAATTGGGGTACATAGATCCTGAGAAGTCAGAACCCAAAACAATCACCTCTGGCCGTAATAAAGGCCTTGATACGCCTGGACATTGAGTCAAACAGTGCTCGGATGGCGTGTACGGTTAGAGATGCCCATGCAGCTTTAACACGATACCACAATTCATCAAGAGTAGTGGCTGGCGTATTGTGACAAGCCAGTTAACTCGGCCACCATTGACCAGACGTTTTCGCTCGGTGAGAGATCTAGGGAATGTGCTGGCCAGGGTAGCAGTCGAACAATTGCTGTATCCATAAAGGCTCGTACAGGACCTGAAACAAGCGGTCGTGCATTTTCCTGCTGAAATATATGGTTTCGCAGGGATCGAATAAAGGGTAGAGCCACGGGTCGTCAAACATCTGAAATATAACGGCCACTGTTCAAAGTGTCGTCGATGCGACCGAGACTGTAACCAATGGCACTCCACACTATCACGACGGGTGATACACCAGTACGGCGATGACGAATACACGCTTCTAATGAGCGTTCTCCGCGATGTCGCCAAACACGGATGCAACCATCATGATACTGTAAACAGAACGTGGATTCATCCGAAAAAATTACTTTTTCCCATTCGTGCACCCAGGTTCGTCGTTGCGTACACCATCGCAGGCGCTCCAGTTCGCGATGCAGCGTGAAGGGTAACCACAGCCATGGGCTCCGAGCTGATACTCCATCCTGCTGCAAACGTCGTTGAACTGTTCGTGAAGATGGTTGTTGTCTTGCAAACGTCCCCATCTGTTAAGGATCGAAACGAGGCTGCACGATACGATAAGATGCCTGTCATTCGACTGCTATTGATACGAGGCCTTTGGGATACAGCACGGCGTTCCGTATTGCCCTCCTGAACCCACCGATTCCATATTGTGCTAACAGTTATTGGATCGCGACCAACGCGAGCAGCTATGTCGCGATAAGATAAACCGCAATCGTGATTGGCTACAATCCAACCTTCACCAAAGTCGGAAACGTAATGGTCCGCATTTCTCCTCATTACACGAGGCATCACAACAACGTTTCACCAGGCAATGCCGGTCAACTGCCTTATGTGTATGAGAAATCGGTTGGAAACTTTCCTCGTGTTAGCACGTTTTAGGTGTCGCCACCGGCGCCAACCTTGTGTGAATGCTCTGAAAAGCTAATCATTTGCATAACACAGTATCTTCTTCCCGTGGGTTAAATTTCGCGTCTGTAGCACGTCGTCTTCGAGGTGTAGCAATTTTAATGGCCAAGAGTGTATTTGTGAATGCGGTGGAATTTGGTTAGCAGTTTGGTGTTAGTGGCAAGTGGGAAAGCGCCTAAAAATCACATTCGTGCAGGCAAGAAGCCTGCATTCCTCCTCGCCCATTGCCTAACAAGGCTGTTTAACACACACACACACACACACACACACACACACACACACATACACACACACTGGTAAAGGAGTCGTTCCCTCCGGTGGAGTGCTGTTGCAGTTTAGCCTATTCTTTGTCTTTACTAGTTTGCTTTGCTAAACTTGTGTGGAAGCAAAGTCCGTTTTGCTGTTATCTTTAAATGGATTCTGTACTATGATACAATGTAAACTTTCACGACCAGCGTCTCGTTCTGATAAAACTTCCGGGCCGGTGTGTAAAACCTCTTCCTGACGTTTCGCCTCCAACTTCGGGAGACTGAGCAGCCGTAGCAACTCGGGTATCCCGTGGCTAGAAGTCATTTTATACATCTCCGGTCGGAGGTTTCAACTGAAAAATCTCTGCTAATTCCTTTCTTGGCTGGAGAGTTATAATATTCAGATAAGATTGTATTTTGAAAATGAAAAACTGTTTGCTCCGCCGTACAGGCATAGAGGCTGCTATTAGCCAACGGTTTGGAGGTTGTCACTGAAAGAGAATTTGACAATGATTCCTTACTACGAGCAAGTGTTTTAGCTCAAATATTAACGTATGCAGTACAACAGATAACTGAGCGCTTAAACTCGTGAATGTAGATAAAGGTATCTCGAAAAACAGCAGCCAGTCGCCTTTTATGCGTAATGTTTTTATTAATCTTTTCCTAGTACCGGTTTCGATATGCCTAGCAAATCATCATCAAACGGTAAGACAAATTTTTAGTCATGTCTCCCTGTGTAGTTGTTTGCTAACAAAATATGTTCGGATGTGGAAGAGAAAGTTGGTCAAATAAATTTCCGAAATAGATTTCGCCGCAACGAATAACGCCGTTGTTTTAATTATTTCCACCCCAACTAGTACATCATTTAAGTGACACTCTCTGCCCTACATCGCGATAATACATAACGAGCTGCCTTTCTCTGAATTTTCTCTAAATCGTCCCTCACTCGTACCTGGTGGGGATTCTACAATGCACAGCAGTACGCCAAAATAGGACCCACAAGAGTGGAGTGTAGGCAGTTTCTTTACTAGAACTGTTGCATCTTCTAAGTGTTCTGCCAATGAAACGTAACCATTGGTTCGCTTTTCCTAAAATATTTTCTTTGTGTTCTTTACAATATAAGTTGTTCGTAATTGTTACTCAAAGGTGTTTAGTTTACGGCCTGATTTATGGTATAAATGTTTAATGGATTTATTTTATTGCTCATATGGATTTCAAACTTTACATTATTTGGGGGTCAATAGGCAATTTTTGCGCCACGCAGATATCTGGGTGTCTCTGTTGCGCTTATCATACTTTAGTTTACGTAGTTTGTAAGTCTAGCGACTGATGGCCACAGCAGTTTGGTCCCATAGTATTATAAACATTTGAACGACAATTTTGGATTTTTTGCACAATGGTCCTTTTTTTCCACTGCTGCTACACATTTGCACCCACCATCTTTGTACATAAGATGTGTCGTATTACTCTGAGGCTGGTCTCTTAGTAGTCACCCCAGGATATCCAGAGTTTCCTGGGTGTGGCGTTTCCGTGTCCCATCACGTGGAGGTGGACCAGTTGCGCCTCATTTATATGAGTTATATAGCAGCTGTTATACTTTATTGAAAATATTAATAATACAAAATGAATACAAAAATTATTAATAGTATAAGAAAAATATGTAAAAGAGAAAGTGATATATTTGTTCCCACTACTAATTAATTCTCATTCAGAGTTTAATTTCTGTGATTTCCATTAATTTACATAAAATGGTATCATCTTTTTTCTTATTACATTATCATTATGACTGTTTTAAGGTGTGCTCAATATTACCGGTCTTTATAATACGAATTAACAGGTTCAATAGGTTTTACAAATTTGAGAAACAGGTATTTTTATAACCAGGAATATTAGTTTTACATTCTTATAAAATCAAAATTTTTGTGTTGATATTTACTTATTTAAAAGACATCTATAAGTAGGTGTTACAAGAATATTATACACTGATAGTTTTCATATGGTAAAATTCATTTACAATTTTGTAATATGGTAAATGATAAGAGCCAAAGGCAACGAAGTGAGAGTTTAATATATTTGTAATAATAATAATAATACATTGTCATTTGCTAAGATTCATTATAAGGTTCTACAATAAAATACATTGAAATATATTGAAACAATATAAGACATTAGTATAATAATAATTTATCATGTAGTAAAATTCAAGGTACAATTTTGTATTATGGTAGATTATATGAGCCAAAGTCATTGAAATAAGAATTTAAGTAAGATAATACATTGTCATATAATAAAATTAATTTTTTTTTTTTTTTTTTTTGCATGGTATGATTCACTTAAGTCATAGTCAATAATATAAAGTATTAAATATTAAAATATGATAATACACTGTTAACTACTATGTTCTATTAGTGAAGTTAAGTATACAAATAAATATAAAGCGCGCATATGTAAATTGTAGTTCATTTGTGCTATGTTTTTTGTGATTTTATTGTAACATGATGAGGTTACGATATTCAAGTAAGATGTGACTATGGAGCTGGTAGCAGGCATCATAGATTATGACGAACACACAACACCGTGATTCCAATGCTTAACAACCACTGTTTATTTCAGAGAATAATACATCACAGAATACGTAACATAAATCATGGAACATCAATGAATATAAAAGATTTATAAATATATCAAAAGTTAACCCGCAACATCCTCCCCACCCTGGTCAATTTCCAGAGGAATGACCAGCTGAATGGGCCGTGAGATTATGGTTCCATCTGAAGTTCGTAACGTGACAGTTCGTATCTTCCCATCTCTTCCCTCATGAAGATCTTCTATCCGCGCCTTCTTCCACATGTGACGTGGACGAACATCTTCCTTTAGAAGTACAACATCACCCAAATGTAGTCTCCCAGAACCTGTCCTAGGTTGATGAGTTTCATGGAAGTTTTTGAGCAGGATCAGGTATTCTTTCTTCCACCTGTTCCAGAAATGCTCTACCATGTGTTGCTGCCGTTGGAACTCCTTGGACAAATCCTTCCTGACAGCCGGTTCTGGACCTGTGGGCAACGTTGTCAGTCGCTCACCTACAAGAAAATGTGCAGGTGTCAGTGGCTCAGTTTCTTCTCCTCCTTGTGTGATTGGTCTTGAATTTAGTGCTGCTTCTATGCTGACCAGGATTGTGCTGAGACCTTCTTCATTTATCTGTGACTGTCCTAAAACCTTTCTCAGGCAGCGTTTGACTGAACCCACCATTCGTTCCCAAAATCCTCCCCACCAAGGCGCGTGTGGGGTAATGAATCTCCATGTTATAGATTGCTGAGCAAGGTACTTGTATGTTTTGCTGGCCATGAGAGCCTGCCAGAGCTCTTTTAGTTCTGTGTGGGTGGAATGGAAGGTAGTAGCATTATCAGTGTAAATTGTACTAGGCACGCCTCTTCTTCCCACAAATCTTTGTAGAGCTTGAAGAAATTTATCAGTTGACATATCTGAGCATAATTCCAAATGCAAGGCACGTGTTGTTGCACAAGTGAACAGAGCAATATATGCTTTCTTTGTTATATGTCCTTGTTTGACGTATAATGGACCAGCAAAATCGATGCCTGTGACTTTAAATGGTTTCAATGCTGAGACCCGTTCAGCGGGTAATGGAGCCTCTATTTCTTGAACAGAACGAGCTTTCACCATCTTGCAAGGTAGGCAACAGTGTAGAACACGTTTTATTGTCTGACGAGCTCTAAGAATCCAGAATTCTGTCCTCAGCTCAGATAACACTATGTTTACCCCAAGGTGGTGCAGACGAATGTGAGTTTGCCAGATTAGTAAATGAGTGAAATGATGCTGTCCATCAAGAAGTATTGGGTGAATTTGTTCTCTTGTTAATTTTGCAAACTGTAGACGTCCACCAATACGAATAAGGCCATCATCCAGGAATGGATTAAAACGAGCTATTTTAGAATTTTGTGGCAGAGGCATGTTGTTATGCAGAGCATGCAGTTCAACTGCAAAATGTTGTTGTTGAACAATACGAATCCAATAAGTACGTGCTTCTTGCAATTCTGTTGCTGTTAATTCTCCTAATGTCTTATTTTGTTTCATTAATTGTCGTTTAAAACGAAGAATCCATCCTGTAACTCGTAACAGTTTGTAATAGTTACTATATCGTGTAGCTGTTAAAATCGGGGGTCTTGTTTTTACCATGAAGACTTGGTTTGTTTGTTTCTTTCTTTCTGGCAAGGAATAATCTAAGTTTTTCTGCCTAAGTCTTGGCCAATGCATTCTGTTCTTTGTTAACCAAGCAGGACCGTGGAACCATGTAATGGAATTTTGAAGTTTGTCTGCTGTGGTACCTCTGGAGAGTAGATCAGCTGGGTTTTGATTACCGGGGCAATGTCTCCACTGTGATGGATTTGTTAATTTTTGTATTTCTGTAACACGGTTTGAAACAAATGTCTTCCATCTATTAGGGTCATGTTGTATCCATCCTAAGGCTACAGTTGAGTCAGTCCACAGTGTTGCGTTATTTGCATCATAGTGTGTGGCCTTGCAGAAATAGTGAAGTAACCTCGACCCAAGAAGTGTTGCCAGAAGTTCCAGTCGCGGAAGAGTTATTTTCTTGATTGGGGCTAATCTGTTTTTACTGCAAACTAAATTGACTGATGTCATGTTTGAAGTGCTGCATCGTAGATAAAGCACTGCTCCATAGGCCTTTTCTGATGCATCTGAAAAGACATGTATTTCCGTTTTTGCCTCTTCAGAAACACCAACCCATCGAGGGACTTTCATGTCCAAACATGATGGTAAGGTTGATACCCACATTTGCCAACGTTTACCAAGATCGGGAGGTAAGAGCTCATCCCATTCAATCCCTCTTGACCAAATTTCCTGGAAAATTATTTTTGCAGTGAGAGAGACAGGTGACAATAGACCCAGTGGGTCATAGAATCTTGCAGTGCTTCTAAGAACTTCTCGCTTAATGGCAGGACGATCTCTAATATAGTTTATGACATTAATATGGATAATACTGAACATATCAGTCGATGTATCCCAGTGAATTCCTAGAACCTCTGTATCTGTAACATTTATGACACCTTCTGATTGCCAAATTTCAATCAGTTGTTTTGAGTTTGTGGCCCATTTTGCCATTGGTAGGCTAATGATACCCATAAGTGAGATAAGTTCATAATATAAGGAAGTCACAGCATTGTCATCTTCAGCACCTGCTACAAAGTCATCCATATACATGTTATTTTCAACAAGAAAAGCAGCTTGAGGAAAATTCCTTTTGTACATTGTAGCAAGTTCTTTTAGTGTGGCTGCAAGAAGAAAGGGGCTACAAGTTAGTCCAAAAGGTAGTCGGGTGAAGCGGTATGTAATCTTTTCGTTCGTCGTAATGTAGTTTCCTTGTTTATCCATGATTACTTTATACCAAAAAAACCTTGTTAAGTCTCGGTCTTTTCTATGTAGATCTAACTGTAGAAAAGCTTGTTTAATATCAGCAATTAAAGCAACTGGATATAAGCGGAATCTTAATAATATTGAAAGAATATCTGGAAGTAAATTAGGGCCAATTTCCAAAGAGTCATTCAGTGAATGTACAGCATTTTCGTGGGAAGAACCATCAAATACAATCCTCCATTTGATAACACCTAATCTTTCTTTCTTTACTGCATGATGTGGCAAATAAAATATGTCATTTGATGTTTGTTCAGGAGGGGCAACCTCTACATGTCCCTTTCTTATGTGGTCTATCATTTGCATTTCATAAATGTGTTTTAAGTTAGTGTCCTTTGTAATCTTTTTCTCCAGTGAAATAAATCTATTCTCTGCTAGTGAGAGATTATCAGGCACAATAATGTTGGGTTTTCTAGGTAAAGAAACCACTCTCCTATTGTCTTCAATGCAGTAATATTTTGAGAAATCGTGCAATAAAGCTAGTTCTTTCGGATTTGGAGTCTTTGTTTGGTCTGCTGTGATTCCCATTGTTTCTAAATCCCAGAAACGTCTTAAAATATTGTCTGTTGATGTCATTGAATCCAAACTAACATAGTTTGTTATCACAGGGTTTGCCATGGTGTTTGACTTACACCCACTAAGAATCCAACCCATAGTTGAAGGTATCAGTACAATGGATGGTGTTAAGCGAATAGGAGGGGAATCTTTAATGATTTTCCAATAGTGATCTGCTCCAATAAGGATCTCAATAGGAAGATCTTCTGTGTCGTCCTTTGGGTCTGCTAACTGAAGTTTTCGATCGTACACTTGTTTTGTTATTTCAGATGGGACAGTTGGGTGAGCAGCAAATGAGTATGTGCTTTCAAATGCAGTCAGAGATATTGTGGAATTTTTAAATATCCCTTTCAGAGTGAATTCTACAACTCTACGACACATTGAAGTTACACATGGTATTTCAAAGGCATTGACAGATATGTCACGATGTTCTAAAGTTTTCAAATCTAGTTCATCAATGAGAAACTTTGAAATGAAACTCGACTGACTGCCACTATCTAGAACACAGCGAGTGAGTCTGCTTAATCCTGTTGGTCCACTGACCCAAACTCGAGCTGTCTGAAGATATGTAAAATCTGCTGAATTTACATCGATTTTCCCTACAGAAGTAGTGGTAACTTGCTGAGAAGGTGAATTAGAAGTGGTAGTATCAGTACAAATCGCTTTATGGTGACGTTTCTTGCACTTATAACACGAAACCTTCCCTCTCTTACTGCAGGTTTTAGCATTATGACCTCGTTTTAGGCATATAAAACAACGATTATCTTGCTTTAATTTGTCAATACGTTGTTGGATGTCTGTTACTAAATTGCAGTCTTGAGCCCAATGAGTACGAGCGTCACAAAATATACAATATGGTTGTACATCTTGTTTAATTTTCCGAGAGGTTTTAGCTTGTTTTGAATTTATGTGAAATGTCGCAGCAGTGGGCGTGTAGTTAGAAGATAGTTGCTGTTCTCCACGAATTTTTTGTGCAGTAAGAGCACCCTGAACTTCTTCCTCCAAAAAACTAAGTAATTTCAATACATCTCCTTCCGATATTTCGGTTCTTCTAGCATGAATAACCCATTTTTGACACATTTCGGCAGGAAATGCTCGTAAAATTTTCGGTGTGAGAACTTTGCCGTAAGCTACAACATCTTCCCCCAGGGCACGCAGCGCTTGAATACGGCGGTTACACTCTAGGAATGTACAGTTCAGCGTTTCAGGTGTCTCTGACTGTACTGGCTGTAGCGCATCCAAATAATCGAGGTGCGCCTGTATAATACGGTTGTTATCTCCGTACCGATGCAGTAAAATTTTCTTTGTTTCTTCGTATGTGTTAGCTGTAATAGGTATTCCATCTACTAACAACTTCGGTTCTCCTGACAGATACCCTCGAAGGAAAACATGTTTATTAACTGTGGAAAGCGATGGGTCTTTATCAATAGTTGATTCAAATTGCTCCCAGAAGCGGGACCACATTTCGATATCTCCACAAAATGGTTCAAGCTTAATGGCAGGTAGCTTTACTGAATGCATGCCTGCAGTGGAGTGTATGGGAACTGTAGGTGACGTGATATTCATTTGCGATGTTACGGCTGAAAGCTTGCAATTGATTGCTTTTGTAGCCTTATGTATTGCGTGTTTAATTTTGTCTATATATTCGTCACAGATAGATACGTCTGCGTCATATTCATCATCACTTAAGAGGTCGTGAATAATGTCATCTAAGGAAGTGAGCTTCTCTAAAGTATCTTGAAGACGTTCTATGTAGTGTTCAAAATCGTCCATTGGACTTTCTGTCGTAAGTTCATCGACAGCCGTACAAAACCGCGTAGCATTCGTCCTCTCCCTAGTTCTTTTTCTTTTAAAGTTTGTTAGCTGTTTCCCGGTATCTATCTCGTCTGGCATTATTAAGGAACTGCTTTTGTGTTGGCGTAAGCGTAATTGAATCTTTTCCTATCAATTAGTTATTCAAACCGAAAGATTTCACACTTTTGATATTAGCAAAGTTCGTGAATTATGCCGTTACTGCTAACATTCTTTTGAGGCAAGGAGTTCATAAAATCGTATTATATTGGAATAGACTTATCTTGTGATGTGGTCCGACGTCGTATTCCGCTTCCAGCAGCGTGAAGTAAGCTTTTTATCGTCAAAATTGCGTAAAAAATCGTAATTTTTTCACAAGTTTCGGCACCAAATATGACGAACACACAACACCGTGATTCCAATGCTTAACAACCACTGTTTATTTCAGAGAATAATACATCACAGAATACGTAACATAAATCATGGAACATCAATGAATATAAAAGATTTATAAATATATCAAAAGTTAACCCGCAACATAGATGTTCTTGGTCGCCCTCCGCGTCTGTGGAGTCGGAAGACTCCACGCTGCTGTCGTCTGTGGTGTGCGGCCGCTCCTGGAGACCGCTCGATGATAGTCTGCTTGTACTATTCTTGAAATAATGTCTGCTATCTCATTCAACACTTGCCATCTTTGAGGGTCTCTTATTGACTCACACAGCCTTGTGTTACTGTCCTAAAGTTGCATCACTTGGTTATATTTATTGCAGAACATAACTATATGTTCAGGTGTCCCCACATGTCCCCATTCACATGTATCTTTCTGTCGAAGATTTGTTGGGTAGGGACTATCGTGATGTCTATCCATTATCAAAGGTTGGTGGCTGTCCTTCCTTATTTAAAACGTATAGGTTGCATTTGTCTAGTATTTAATTGACAATCCTTTCTTTATCGTCAGTTGTATTGGAATGCCACAGTAAGGACCGTGCATTTGTATCTGCAACTATCAGCAGTTTTGTGCCTCTGGAGTGTTCTGCCGTTGCACTTATTCACTCCACATATGGGTGTATTTCATGGGACTACGGGGTATAGAGGGACGCTATTACCCAGGTGTCGTTCCCTCTCCTACCTCAGTTCCACTGCTACAGTGTGCTATGTACATATCTGAGTTATCTTAGTAAAGGTCGCATCTGCCAACATGAGTATATTGCAGCCACTGGAAGAGGTCCTTCTGTTATTGTTCTACTATTTTGCGGAGTACAGATCAGGTGATTGTGGTTCTTGTACACAGGCTATGCCTACTCCCTCTTCTGCCAAGAATTTAGGAAGCTCCTGACTTACCAGTCTGTAGTTCTTCGTGTTTAATTGTAGGACCTTTATTGCAGTTTTACTATCTCGATTATTCATATTCGAGCTTGGTTAAGAGTCCGTCACGAAGGTGTTTGTAAGTGGGACAGTCTGGGCCTCCGTTTTTGTCACAGGTTTTATTCAACTGTTGCAGCCAATCGGGGGTTCGTTTGATGTACAGTCAGTTTGAAACTTCCTGGCAGATTAAAATTGTGTGCCGGAACCGGGACTCAAACCTGGGACCTCCGCCTTTCGCGGGCAAGCGCATTACCGACGGTGCTATCCTGACACGACTCACGATGCCGCCTCACAACCTTAGCTCCGCCAGTACCTCGCCTCCTACTTTCCAAACTTCACAGAAGCTCTCCTGCGAACCATGCGAGACTAGCACTCCTGGAAGAACCTAGTTTCATTCTACAGTCAGTTTGTTTATGCCCTTTGCCTCCACACTTTGCGCAAGTTATCTGCATCTGTTTGTAGTATGAGCAATACAGCAACTTTTAAAACATTTGGGAATTACGTAATAGTCCTCAACACTCAACGCCTAGAAACTGATAAATCATCTGCCTTCTTTCAATATAAAGGTTCTGACTTAAGAGTGCCTCTTCCTATTGGGCCTGTCTTGAATCTTAACTTCTTCCGCAAATTCCTCTGCGGTAAGATGCACCTCTAGATTTAATTTAAATAACTGTGATATGAATTCATCATCTGTCACAGTTATAGGAACCCTATTTGTTACAAGAAGTGTTTTTAGTTTTTTGGATCTCTCACGCGATATACTTGGGGTCTTTCCCGCTTTCTCTAATAGTTTTCTACAGTCTTCTTCCGTCGCTGTCTCAACGATAACTACTGTTGGCGTAGTTCAGATTGCTTTTATCATCAGTTTTTCATGTTCGAGGTCAATTTCTCTAGTCAGTGTATCTCTGACTTCTTTTGTGGTGTGATTTGTAGTTGACCTAAGAAACAATGTGGTTGCTTGTTTCTCTTTAGCTTCTTCTATTTTTGATACTATTTTGTTCTGTTTTCAGCTTCCTGTCGCCGTTACTGATGCAAAGGTCTGTGGAAGATTGTTTGCTATTGTCCTTTGTAGTTCTTTATTTTTATTTCGCAAGCTTCGAATTTCGTCTTCTAAGAATATTATTCTCTCTCTTGCATCCAGTACCGTGTTTTCGTGTAGCACCTTCACTTGTTGTCGAAGCCTTTCATTTTCTACTCTTAAAATATCGATTTGTCCTTCTAGCTTTGCTTTGTGAAGATCTTCGTCAGATTGAGCTTCCTGGACCGGTTTGGTTATTGTGTACACTTCTAATTCATGTTTCAATCGTGTATTCTTTGTGTTCAGGAAATTTATTTCTCTTTCTAATTTGGATTGTGCAATATCAAATGCCAGATTTTACTTCTAAGAGGTTCGGAAATTTGTGAATTGCACTTCTCGTGTTTAAGTTCTGATCAGATTTCATTCAGCACCTCCCCCGCTAGAGCCACTTTTCGGGCGTTTGCCAGTCATCATCTAGTTATCTGTTACTTTTGTTTATGTTCCTTTTCTCATCCCCTCCGGAGTCAAGTCTCGTGTGGTACCATTTTGACTTTCTTCCTTAAGTCCACTTTGCCGGTATCTGTTGGTATCCACTGTTTCTTTTCTAGTTGCATTTCGTCTGGCGCGCTTTTCCGCTCTAAGATCGATTATCCTGACAGCCAAACCCTTTTCAATTTGAAATATCCCGCCAGCCTTGCATTGGCCAATCTACAGCTTTCCCGGTATTAGGCAATCACATCCTTTCCCACCAGAATGCTATCAGCCAATAGAAATCTTTCCCACCAATATGATATCAGCACCCTAATCAGCCAATGGGATGCCTTCCCTCCAGAGTGTCGTCAATGGTTACCAGACAAACACTTATGCGATAGACGTCTGCCTATAAGAGTTTTGGCGGCAACGTGACGTCACGACACCTGCAGCCAATAGCAGGGCATATTTTCCCGCCAAAAATATTGTGAATGAAAAACTAAGTTTCACCACAATATACGCTATTCCACATGTACTGGTATTTAACGTTAAAAGCTCCTTATAAACACTCATAAATGTTCCACAGGCCCTAATTATCAATGTATATTGCTCAAAAGCACCTTATAACGCCTAAAAACTAAAACGCCTATAAAAGAGCACAATCAAGCTATCAAGGTCGTCAGGACTAATAAACTGCAATATCGCTGAAAAAAAGCACCGATCTTTTGAATCTCAAATGTACATCATATTGGTTCTGCAATCGTTCACTTCACTTTTGCCACAATGTCACCAGAAAAAAGCACTAAAACACTCTAAAATATGCGGAGGTTACTGCCAGCGATGTTGACTCGGTGGCCATCTTGGAAAAATACGCACGAATTTTGTAATCCAACCTATACTATGGACAAGCCACACATCCGTACCCGAGGGAACATTCAAACCTCCAGAGAGAGCGGACGCACAGTCCTTCATATTGCTCCTAGAACCGTGCGGCAAATTTCAAGTGGTACGTCGCGCTGTGACAGTTAACGACAATAGCTGGAACTATAACGACAAGTTTTAATAAATCAAATACATTTTCAATTGCAAAAATTTTCAGGTAGTTGAGTATTCACTGAGATTGTTAACAACATGGCACATATGTAGTAATTCGACGTCCCTGGAATCTTGACACTTTTACGGCCACTTTCTGTACACTATTTAACGTTTTATAACTGTATTTCACAAGATAAAGATATTTTACATTCCTTTCTATATATTGGGTCCGAATGATTTCACAGACAGCGGAAGATTAACTTTGATCATTTATTATAAAACATATGAAAGTGTTGTTATCTTCATTTGGCATAACAGAGTTATTTAATACTAGCTGTGTAATTAATCTACCATAGGTATTTTTATCTTTTCATGTGCTGGTTAAAATGAAATATATCACATTTTCTAGAGAAAAATAAAAAAAATATTCCGTCCCAAAATTGAAAGAAAAATTAATAAAAATTAATCTTCATATTCCTCGCCTCATACCAAATGGGGGAGACTGGGGCAAGCTGACGATCTTAATCATGAAACATTTTCAATAAATTCATTTTTTGAAGAATATATTTTTCATTGAATATATTATTAGACTAGTATTTTATTGCAATGTTCGTAATTATGTACAATTTTAATTTCATATTTTGTTAATTTTAGAAAGCTCTGCAAGGCAAGATGACTTTGGCCACGGGGCAAAATGACACATAATAAAACTGCAATGATTTTTTATTGTTATAAAAATTCGTTGTTGTTCATACATCAACAGAAGTCACATACAAACTTCTCTTCTTCTTATTTTTAGCTGTCTTTGTATCATTATCTAAAGCACATGCAACACTGGGTCCTGTCTTCTGACGGATGGTATTCATAGATCTCATTACGTCCAGGACTCTGAATTAAACTTTCTTCAAAAGCATTGGTTGATGTCGCAACCATGTCTTTTTCTTTCTTTTTTAGTAGATGAAAATGTTAGTTCCTCGGTAAAACCTCTAATTCTTGCATCCCCAAGCCCCAGCCTGTCGTATTTCTCGCTTTTTCCTGCGCTTTTTCTTCTGTAAAATATCTTTCATAAGTGTACTTGTTAAAACACTAACACATTTGAGTTCTACGTTTCCTCATGTTTGGTTTTTCTTTAGCAAATTGATTAAAGTGAAAAATACTTCTGCATAATTTTGGTTTATCCGGATGGGCACTTCTTGAAGGTTCTTCTTCTTCACCAGATTTTCTGAAGACTGGACGTTAGGTTCTTCACTTGGAGTTTCAAGTTCAGAGGGACGGTCTGTAGCAAGAGGATGGTTTGTGGATCGTCAACTTACGCTATGCAACTTTCCCATACGACAATGTTACAAACTTTCTATTATTGCGGCAGTTTAAAAAATAATGACATAGAAATACACAGATTTTGGAAAAGCACGTTGTTTAAGTTACTCATGTACGACAAAGTGTAAAACAATATCTTTCCTGTTAATCAGTGTTTATCTGGCGCACACAGAAATCACGAGAAGAAAAAGTATTATGTTACTAAAATGTGTAGGGCCATGTGAACAGATTTATACGATTTTTTTTTTTCTTTTTCTTTCAAAATATAATTCTGGTTTGTAAGTAACTTTGCTCAGAAACTTCGCATGATGGTACAGTATCAATACTATAGTGTTGTTCTTATGACTGTAGAAATTATTGTATTTTGGACTACTTCATGTGAAACGTGTGAAAACAAATCGTTTTTGGTGCAAAGTTCAGAACAGTCTCATGATTTCTACATTTTTGAGTCAAGTATCCCTGAAGACAAAACTTGCAAATTCCTTTTGGCCCTTAATCTGGCAAGTGACAACATATTGTCATATGTGTCGTACCGTACATCATTGACTGGTACAGGAGATGCTGTTTCATTGTTCTTTTGGACTTATTGCCCATTTTGTAGTGGTCTACCAGCCCTCATCTTCCCACTAAATATAAGTCCATTTTCAGTTTCCCATATGAGAACTCGTCAACAATTTTCCATAATTATTGAACTTCAAGGGTTCCTCTTCCCTTTTATAGGCAGTTTTCCAGGTATTACGAAAAATATCGTCACAATATTGAAACAAGCATGTACCTCAGTAACGTATGCTAGGAATGTCCGCTAGAGATTCAGTTTATTGCTAAACTTTTCGCAAAAGACAACGAAATATCACTTTATTGGAGAGCTTAAAAGTTAGTTTCAAGCACCGTTGCCCTTATAAGGATGAACCTTGAAACATGTTTCAGAAAACCACGTGCAATTTTGATGTTGTGTAAGAGTAACCTTGCCAAATAAAGGGTTAATTCAGGTTTTGTAGAAAATTGCAACACGTTACAGAGAATTCAAGATCAAAGTATTGCATAGGAACGATATGACACGAGTGGCGCCAGTGCACTATATTTTACTTCGTAGTCCTGTGGAGTGTTATAGTCGGGCCGGAATACGATGATCCCTGGCTCCGCCTACTGGGCTGGGAGACCGCCCCAGCAGTGGAAACTGAATGCAACCATGTTGCCAAATAGTTCGTTTGCTGCCTGACAGTATAGCTTAACGGACGGTGCTGTCTGATAGAACTTGCAACAGTGCAGAGCGCAGCCGAACGCGCGCAAGCGCAGAGCAAAGATGGCATTTGACTTACACCAATGGTAATACTCATGATATTTCGGCTCGACTATAGTTAGGGTTACCATATGTTCATCATAAAAAAGAGGACAGTTCATATAAAAAAGAGGACACTTCGCTGTTAACATAATGCAATTTACAACTTTATTAATGATCCACGTAAAAGTACTACAAATTACAACAGTAAACTTGTGTGGTTATTGTAAAACAAAATATTATCAACATTGTCAGTTTATTCGTCATCACCTCACTCAATTGTATCATTCGTGTCTTTTTCACTTTTGAACCAGCTATATTTGGACGACGACAAAATCTCTCTCAAGAGTTTTTTTGTTTTTGTTTTCTTTTCCAACAAGTACTGATAAAAGCTCAGGCATTTTAAATGTTTGAAATTATATAGTACATATACAATAGCTTTTATATTTTCTATTTTAAATTATTCCTGTCTTCTGTCCAATTTGTGTTCACAAGAGAAAACAATCGTTCAGTGTTTACATTATGACTACGTACAGAAAAAAATTACAATTTTCAGCTCTTCAGAATAACTAACAACACTTGATAACTTATTGAAATATGCACATCACAATTGAGCTGCTGGTATGTCCGACTTCCTTTGATAATCTTTGCCGGCCGCGGTGGCCGAGGGGACTAAGCCGCTCCAGTCACGGTCTGCACGGCCACTACGGTCGGGTGTTCGAATCACCCTTCGGGCATGGATATTTGTGCCGTCCTAGTTCGTAAGTTTGTAAGTTTAGGGACTGATGACCCCGTAGTTAAGTCCCATAGACTATACAAACATTCATTTGATAATCTTTCAAAAATTTTATAAGATTACAAAACTGATGAAGCACAATGTATCATTTATGTTTACATTTATTTGATTATTGAGATATACGATGCAGTATGTATATACGTCATAGTTGCGAACAGTTTGGAACTGCAGTGCGAACGAACCCGTTGTCGCCAAGGACACAAAAATAAATTTTATTTCTCGGAACCCAAAACAGAGGACTTTTGTAGAATTTTATAAATTCTGGATGGACACATTTTCTTGCCTTAAAGAGAGGACGTGTCCGGGAAAAAGAAGATGTATGGTGATCCTGAAACGGAAGCTGATGTCAACCACATCCTGTTCAGGTGCCCCAAATTTGACCGAGAACCTTTGAACTTCCTGCAGACATTGGTGAAGATGGGATATCCCCTTCCCCAGTCAGCTTTTTCCCTTTTGTTTACGAAAGAATTCGTGTATATAAAATCATAATTGAGTTTTATTAAGATCACTGTACACATCTTTAAGCATCAAGTGTGTTGGTAATATAAGGTTTTGCTTGTGAATATGTGAAAATGTTCCAACATTATTTAAATCGTAATGTAATGCAGTTTAAGCTTTGTTTCCACTTTACTATTTTGACAAAATGTACTTCTGTTTCACTACGGTCGGGGGTTCGAATCCCCCATCGGGCATGGATATTTGTGCCATCCTTAGTCTTAGCTAGTTCATAAGTATTTTGTAAGCTTAGGGACTGATGACCCCGTAGTTAAGTCCCATAAGTTCTACAAACATCTTCATCATCATCGTACTTCTGTTTTGTCTGATATTTAAATATATGTACATTTCCACTGTGTGTTGTAGATGGCCACATTGAGTTAACACTCAGAAGGCCAATAAATGAAGTAAAAAAAAAAAAAAAAACCCTAACTATAGTAGTATGCATGCAGTATTACTACCTAGAAACAGAATTTCAAACTAAACAACTTGTCCCACTCTCCCCCTGTATCGTCACTCGACACGTGGTTTCTTCGAACCTACATGCTGTGATGCCGAGAGAGAGAGAGAGAGAAAGAGAGAGAGAAGACGTCGAGTATGTACAGCATCAGAGATGATTTGATGCGCCTGTCGACTCGTGTGTTGTGGCTCTATCCTATACCGAATTCCGCTTTCAGTAAATACACGTGTGCCGGCAGAAACGAATTCGGCGCGAAAGCGATTGAGGCCGGCAGGTTACCGTTCACAGGGAGGCATCGATGCAGGTCGAAGGGCCGCGTCAAATATTTACGCGCCGGGTGAACGACTTCAGAGAGGCGGCTGCACGCGTAGCGGCGTGTGGCGCTGGCGCTGGCCGTGGCGGCCGCGTAAATATTTGCCTGCAGCTGGCGCCGGCGAAGCTGCAAACAATTCATCGCCGATGTGCCGATGTGCGATGCGATGCGATGCGATACAGAGCCATCAGATTGGTTAACGGACGGCGCGCTGACACCGCTACAGTGGCGACCGCCACACCGGGAATTTCTCACGGCTCAACTGATTCGCTGGCATCAGAGGTGGACAGGAAATGATCACATCCGACACTACACTTTTTGGGTATCCCGTTAGGGTCGGGTCCCAATAGAGCGCGGCAGCGCGTCATGAGGCAGCGGCGAAGACCTTGTAAAAATATCTAGACTCGCTAATGGCGCTGCTGTCACGGGATAATTTGAACCTTCGGCCGGCCGCCATGATAGTGGCAAGCGTCACATAAATACGAGAGAGGAGATAAATTATAGCTACTGCGGTATATATACCGGGTCATCAAATAGTCAGTATAAATTTGAAAACTCAATAAATCACGGAATAATGTAGATAGAAAGGTAAAAATTGACACACATGCTTAGAATGACATGGGGTTTATTAGAACAAAAAAAAAAAAAAAAAAAAAAACATACACACAAACAAACAAAAAACAAAAGAAAAAGTATTGCCAGACATGTGAAAGATCTCTTGCGCGCATCGTTTGGTGATGATCGTGTGCTCAGCCGCCACTTCCGTCATGTTTGGCCTCCCAGGTCCTCAGACCGTGCGGGTTTGGCTTTAGGGTTAGCTGAAGTCGGAAGTGTATCGTGATCGACCGACATCTCTAGCGATGCTGAAAAACAATATCTGATGCCAATGCCTCACCATAACATCGGACATGCTTTACAGTGCTGTTCACAACATTATTCCTCGACTACAGCTATTCTTGAGGAATGGTGGTGAACATATTGTGCATTTCCTGTAATGAACATCATATTTTTTTTTCTGGTAAAACCCCATGTCATTCCAAGCATGTTTGTCAATTTTTACCTCTCCATCTACATTATTCCGTCATTTATTAAGTTTTCAAATTTAGACTGACTTTTTGATCACCCGGTACTCAGTTGTTATTCACGTGTCTGTCGTTTGACTACTGCAGTGTACAAGAAGCACGATGGTGGAAAGTTGCTCTTCGTTTAACTGCAAAATCGATTTAAGAAAGGAATAAGAAGAAAGGATACTGTTTTCCCAGATAATTTTTTTCATGAATAAAATAGCCCAGCTACTTGTGTTCAGAGTTAGTTACTCTTGCTTAACAGTCTGTTAGTCAAGACAACGTAGGATTGAATGAAATAAATAACCGGCTTTTACAATACTGGTAGCTCTTAAAACCGAGCTACTGAAGGCAGTACTCGTGGACAGGAAGTTCAAAAAGTTTCATTTTATGATTGCGTAAAATAACTATTGATGGCATGACATCAGTTGCCTCACTGCAGTTCGAATTTTTGTTTGTGAAATTAATATTACCAACTTGTAACACATAATTTAATGGTCATCTGCTTTACGTATAGGTATGACAACTGAAAGGGGTTTCTAGAACTGTGCATAGTTCTATATATGAATGACACACCGGATGTACATCATGAAGTTGACCCCTATGATGACAGTCGCTGACTTTTGAGCAGTTGATACTATTGGAAGGTATTTGGCTTCCAGCATTATAATGATAGTATTCGTGCTAGATACCCTAATACTAATGTTAGATGCACTTAGTTAAGGAAACGTTATGATGTACTTCGTGTTCTTAAAAGAATTTGTTAGTGGCTGGTTGCTGTATTTTCATCGTAAGACGATATTTGAAAACTATGTATCTCATGGGATATTTCTTTTTCACAGTCAATTTTCAGCACTAGCTGTTTCAGACACCTCTGTTTATTTTTTTATGCTATTAAATATCTATACATATCAAACGACTATGTACAATCATTAATTGACAAATAAGCCGAACACCTATACAGAAATGTTTGTATCTTTCGTAAAGGGCTATCATGGCTTTGAAACTAAAGACAAGTGACAATGTGTAGAACGATTACTTTTAACTGTTTTACTTTTTATGATAATCTTTCATTTTAATTTATTACGATGTTTTTGTAAACTTATCATAAATGAAATCCATATATATATCACGGTCTGCACGGCCACTACGGTCGGGGGTTCGAATTCCCCCTCGGGCATGGATATTTGTGCCGTCCTTAGGATTAGCTAGTTCGTAAGTAGTTTGTAAGTTTAGGGACTGAGGACCCCGTAGTTAAGTCCCATAAGCTCTACAAACATTTGAACATTTTTTGAAAGCCATGTTGTTTTATTACTGTGACTTCTCTAATTTATTTATTCCGTTGATAAAACTGCTATATTTGTTATACTGTAGAGGGCAGTACATGCCCAAATGATGTTCTATGACGTCACCCACTTTGCTTTTGAAATAGTGTTTTTGTAGATTTGAAATGGTCAAAATGTCCAGTTGTCGTACTTGGCGTGGTGTGAGTTATCCATATTAATAACATTTTCAGTTAAACACATGGTATGCATAATTAATTAAAACATTGTTACGTCTGTCATAATATCATACGTTGTATTTATGTAACATTTTCATGTAGTAACAGTGTGGTTTCCTTGTACTTTGCCGGCCGCGGTGGCCGAGGTGACTGAGGCGCTCCAGTCACGGTCAGCACGGCCACTCGGGCATGGATTTTTGTGCCGTCCTAGTTCGTAAGTAGTTCATAAGTAGTTTGTAAGTTTAGGGACTGATGACCCCGTAGTTAAGTCCCATAAGCTTAACAAACATTTGAACATCTTGTACTTTGTAGCATTGATAATGGCCAGTTACTGGCCGATGTTGTTGTTTTTGATGGTTTTTAGAGGACTAAACAGCTAGGTCATCAGTCCCTTACTGGCCGAAATCATGATCTAATATAGGTTTAAAAAAAAAGTATTGGGAACATATCACACTCGTGGAGCGCAAACCATGAAATCAATTTGATGAAATTAATATCTGGTTCCTCCTTGACCTAATTATAAATTTTTCCAAGCGTGGGTATCTCTCTTTTTATATCGTGATACTCTAAAAACTTGCTTCTGAGTAAGCACTTATCAGATTCGTCAAGACACTTGGTCTTCTTCCTCAGTCTCTTCTTCCTCGATGTGACCACTCTGTGTGGCCTTCTTGACATCGTTCACAATATCATGCACTGTTCTTACACCTTTTCCTGCCGCTGCTGCTGCTCCCTCCATAGCTCTTTCCAACGGTATCAGGAAGCCCTTTAGTTTTTCTTCTTTACAGAACTGAACAACGTACTCTTTGGTAGTGTATTTTATCCATTTCACCAGCCGCTACGACAATAACGTGGCTGTACAACGCGCGGGACACGTCCGCCTATCGTGTACTGTAGTGTAGAGTATTGTCGGCCGCATCTGAGCGTGAACAAAGCTTAGTTCCGCGTTCTGCCGTCTGCAATTGTGAAGATCCTCACAAATAACAACCATAAGAGAGGGCCGCAACCCCGATGCTCCAAAAACTCCAAACACTATAAATTTTATCACAGCCTCTATGTAATATGTCCGGTTCAACAATGGCGTCCTACTTGCTTTGTCATCGTCTGCCCCGCAATGGATGTGTTTAAGAAACTCTCCACCAGACTGCAACACCTACCATGAGCACAGTTGAGGTGCCTCATACTAGGGAACTCTCGCATAATAGGCACCTTTCGTTTGAATCCGTAATTTTGTCTCATCAGTAGTACAGTAAATCTGTATTGGCAGTTGTGCATGCACTTGGAAGAACATCATGATACGCTGCTACCACCCTGCCTGTCGAAATAATATATATAAAATTAAAGAAAAATGTCCTTCATTTGCATCTGTAAATATCGCTATCCATGCCTTTTGTTAGCTGAGTACGTAACTCTGAATAGTTCCCACCATCCGATCAACATGGATGCATTGATCGAGATACTGTTCATTATGAAGATTGTGAGCTTCTCTCTAGTGGCCATTGTTTGTGTCACTAAACTGACACGGCCAGGAGCGCCGACTCCGTGGGTGCTCCGGGGCTCGTGCACCCCCGAAAAAAAAAATTTTTTTTTTTGGGGGGGGGGGGGTGATGAGCATCCCCATAACATTGAAGTGGAAAATAGAATTTTATAAATAAAAAAATTGGGAAAAATCAAAACCTACCTCATGACTCAAGAGGCAATGCAAAACGTGACCACAGCGAGAGACGATATTTTCAAATGTTCAAATGTTTGTATAGTCTATGGGACTTAACTACGGGGTCATCAGTCCCTAAACTTACAAACTACTTACGAACTAGGACGGCACAAATATCCATGCTCGAGGGGGGGATTCGAACCCCTGACCGTAGTGGCCGTGCAGACCGCGACTGGAGCGCCCTAGTCCCTTGGGCCACCGCGGCCGGCGACAATATTTTATACGTGAAAGAAATGATCAGATTTAATTCAGAGAAAGCAGCTCGTTTTGTATTATCGCGATATAGGGGAGACAGTGTCACGGAAGTGATGCACGAGTTGGGGTGAAAATCATTAAAAGGTGTTATTCGTTGCGGCGACATCTATTTGCGAAATTTCGTCCTCCAAATTTCTCTTCAGAATGCGAACATATATTGTTAGCATCCACCTACATAGGGAGACATGGTGATCATCATCAAATAAGAGAAATCAGATCGAAAACAAAAACATTTACTTGTTCCTTTTTCCCGTGAGCTGTTAGAGAATGGAACTATAGAGAAATATTATAAAAGTGATTCGATGAACCGTTATCCATGCACTTCAATGTGACTTGTAGAGTATGCATGTAGAAGTAGATGTCGCCAAGCGAGTAGTAATGAGTGTTCGTGTTTTACCCACTATGCTAGCTTTATTCATCCTGAAGCACGTCGGTTCTTTTGACCGTTAAGGAATTTGGCTTGAAGAATCTGATGTTAAAGTTAACCGTTTTTCATTTATCTTTGTCACTTTCCTTGTGATGAAAATTACAGATTCAGTTGAAATTTGTAATGCTTTTCTGTCAGGCTTAAAAAAACCTTGGACTATATTAATACTGTCGGAGATGGCATGAAGTTATCTCGAAGTGATGAAAGTTTCGATGAAGTATGCAGCTCTTGCTTGGAACTGACCAAAAAATATTTGATGTCGGACTTCAAAATCTCAAAATATTTCGTAGATTTCTTTCAACGTTGGTGACGGTGTTCTACCAAACGCTTTTGTCAGGAAGAATAGCTCGCACAAAATGTATTAGATTAGTGTACAGTAAAAAATTATTTAGAAGCTTTGGGGTGTTACTTATATCGAAATATCAATTTCGGCCAATTAGATCGCTTTATTGTAGTGTCCTAATGCAGCCATGCTATCCTTTTTTCCCCCTCCTTCTTCCTTCTGTCTTTAAAAGGCCATACAACTGCCTATTTACTTTTATCAAGTATTGCTCATTCAAAAATGCATGAACATGATTTTCAGGAGGGTTGGTTTCGAACATTTGCGAACCGTCATATAGAGCACCCACACTGACTTTCAAAAGTCGGCGCCTCTGGACACGGCACATTGTTGTTGTTATGGTCTTCAGTCCGGAGACTGGTTTGATGCAGCTCTCCACCCTACTCTATCCTGAGCAAGCCTTTTCATCTCCTCATAAGAACGGCAACCCACATCCACCCGCATCTGCTTACTATACGCGTCTCTTGGTCTCCCTCTCCGATTTTTACCCCAAACACTTCCCTCCAATGCTAAATTTACGATTCCCCAATGTCTAAGAATGTGTCCTACCAAGCGATCCCTTCTTTTAGTCAGGGTATGCCAAAAATTCCTTTTCTCACCAATTCTGTTCAGTACCTCTTCATTAGTTATGCGATCTACCCACCTAATCTT
The DNA here is from genome assembly GCA_026315105.1 of Locusta migratoria. Lineage (NCBI taxonomy): Eukaryota > Metazoa > Arthropoda > Insecta > Orthoptera > Acrididae > Locusta > Locusta migratoria. The sequence continues at coordinate 341,091,741 of CM048745.1, forward strand.
CAGCATTCTTCTGTAGCACCACATTTCAAAAGCCTCCATTCTCTTCCTGTCCGCACTGCTTATCGTCCATGTTTCACTCCCATACAAGGCAACACTCCACACAAATGCCTTCAGAAAAGACTTCCTTACCCTTAAATTAATATTCGATGTTAGCAAATTTCTCTTTTTCAAAAATGCTTTTCTTCCCATTGCCATTCTGCATTTTATATCCTCTGTACTGCGACCATCGCATGTTATTTTACTACCCAAGTAACAAAAGTTATCTACCACCTTCATTGTTTCGTTACCTAATCTAATTCCTTCAGCATCGCCTGATTTTCTAAGACCGCATTCCATTATTTTTGTTTTGCTCTTGTTAATGTTCATTTTATATGCTCTCTTCAACACGCTGTCCATTCCATTCAACTGCTCTTCCAGGTCCTTTGCTGTCTCTGACAGAATTACAATGTCATCAGCAAAACGCAATGTTTTTATTTCTTCCCCCTGAACTTTAATCCCTATTCCAAATTTTTCCTTGCTTTCCTTCACCGCCTGCTCGATGTACAAATTGAACAACATTGGAGAAAGGCTACAACCCTGTCTTACTCCCTTCCCAACTGATGCTTCCCTTTCATGTCCTTCGAGTCTAATAACTGCGGTCTGGCTTTTGTACAAGTTGTAAATAACTCTCCTTTCCCTGTATTTTATCCCTGCTGACTTCAGAATTTGAAAGAGTGTATTCCAGTCAACATTGTCAAATGCTTTCTCCAAATCTACAAAAGCTAAAAATGTAGGTTTGCCTTTTCTTAATCTATCTTCTAAGATAAGACGTAAAGTGAGTATTGCCTCCCGGGTTCCTATGTTCCTCCTGAATCCAAACTGATCTTCCCCGAGATCAGCTTCTACCAGCTTTTCCATTCTCCTGTAGATAATTCATGTTAAAATTTTGCAACCATGACTTATCAAACTGATGGTTCTGTAATTTTCACACCTGTACAGCCTGAAAACTTCGTTCGTCTGCTGCATCCTCTGCGTACACTGACAATAAGCATTGATTGATTTCAGTTGTCAAAGTACAGGAATTAAAGGACACACGTCTGACTTACGCTCACCTCGCTATCAGGCGCTCGTTGGTACGCTCACCTGCTATCGCCACTGCTTCTGTTACCTGTAACAGGACAACGAGATGCACAGTACGTTACCAGGAGCATTCGGTGGCCAGTAACACTCCGTGGGCTACGTACCTGCACGGAATCAAAATACAGACCATTCGCGCCTACGACTGTGTGGGCATTCCTGAGCTCACACTGTGGAACAGCGCGCTCTACTAAGACGGTGGGGGCAGTTTTTCATGCTGTGTCCCAAAGCAGCGCCGAGGAAGGCATTAGCCTGGCCCATACTGGGTAATATTGCAGCCGTAGTATCCAGAAATATGTAACACTGTGTAGCACCAATATCTTGGGCTACCTAACCGCTGAAGGAAGGCAGATGCAAATGACAGATAGTCCAGCCCTGTGACAAAGGGAGAGTGCCGTAATAAAATTAATCCCGTGATTTTGACAGCAGATTCGGCCCTTATGTGAAATTACGAATAGAATGATACCGATCGCTGGCTGATAGGCCCAGTATTTTACAAGTAGTATAAATTAATTGACAATTTAATCGCATAAAGTGAATTTTCCGCGACAAGTAAGAACCTCCACAGGCTTGGCCGACACCCCCTTGAATCCGTACGGGCAGAGGATTTATGATTTTATCAAGGCTCATTTAATTAAAACGGAAATGAAGCAATATGGCGTGCTCTTGAAAGGCCCGTTTGGCCGTTAGTTTAAATGCGCTTCTTCCTCACCAACGACGGAGGGATACACGCCTTCGCACCGTTTGGCTGAAGAACCGCTAGTCCAGGTGTTCCAACCAGCCAGGGTGCCGACCCTGCCCGCACGGGCTGGGGGCTGCGGTGGAGTAGCCGAGCGGTCTAAAGCACCTCGCTGCGGAGCGCGCGGTTGTTCGCCGTGGAGGTTCGAGTCCTCCCTGGGGCATGGGTGTGAGTGTTGTCCTTAGGTTAGTTTACCTAGGTTTAAGTAGTTTGTAAGGTACGGACTGATGACCACGCAGTTTGGTCCGATAGGTTTTACAGACATTTGAACAGACATTTGACATTTGGGGGAAGGGCGCAGAAGGCGCGTTGTCAGGTTGGCTCCGCCCCACTTCTTCTCGGCGAAGCGATACAGTGTCCTGGAGTGACGAACGCAAATATGACGGGAGACGCTCCCGACGCCCCAGTCGTGCGCAGTTCTACGCCAGTGCTAGTTGAGCCAGCAGTCGTCCGCTATTTATCGGTTATGTTTCCGCCGGAACGAGTAAACGCGTTCGCCAACCAAGGGGCGAAGTGTACGGAATGTTCGGAATGTTACCGATAGGACTGTAGCAGTTGCCCCTGCCTGGGCTGTTCCGTTAACTCTCAAATATACGCAATGTTTCTCAGCTCTCTCTCTCTCTCTCTCTCTCTCTCTCTCTCTCTCTCTCTCTCTCTCTCTCTCTCTCTCTCTCTCTCTCTCTCTCTCTCTCTCTCTCTCTGCTACGTTGTATGATTTTTCTGAACTGACTTTCATAGACTAGTTATTATTTTTATATTTGATTACAGAATTAACCGTCTTTAATGTGTAACAGGCTACTTCCTCTTGTTTAAAGGGAGAATACAGACAATTATACCAGGTAAACCTGTCTGCTTACGTGGTCTGTACCTCCTCCACTGCTGTCCTATTACTAATACCAGCAACACTGAAGCGCAGCTAGAAGAGACGGAGTTCGATGCCAGCCACGGTGAGGCAGCAGCAGAAGTTCAGGTGAGGTGATGATCGCCACTTCTCCAGGGGGAGCAAGTAGCAAGCAGCCATATGCATAGAATCTAACATTCCCACCAGACAACCGAGGGCTACAACTGAACCGCACGGAAGGATGGTACCATCCCCGCTAGACGAGATTCTCATCCGATGGTGACGAGGCATCTGAGGTCGGCGACCACGGAATGTAATGGTTTCTTTGGAATCGAGAGCGTCTTACTGCAGGTGATCACGAAAGTGTCATTCCTTAGAAACTATGGTGAGTCACTGAACCACGTGCAAAGCACGAACGTTGCTTGAAATGCTGCCCCATACCCAAGGAATCCTGCAGACAGTGGCTGTTGTCCAAGGTGTGGTGAAGGCGGATCCAGCAGAGGACGCAAACATCAACAGTTAATATGCACACTAATAATGGAACATAAACAAAATAATTGTCTGAAAAGGGCAACCACAGCTTACATACATTTTGATAAAATTCAATACACAAACACCACAAAATCTAAAAATTAAAAGTTAACTTCAATAATGTAAAGTCCTGGGTGCAGATGTGTAGAGAAAATCGCAAAGCTGTTAAGACGTGTTTATTTACACACAAACAGTTTCGCATCGGTATAGATGCATCTTCAGGTGACATTAGCAAAATGATTACATGATATTTATTAAACAACATCTAGCTTTCAGGAGTCCTTGCTAAAATACTCTCACAATAGGGTGTGGTCGTTATTAAATAAATAACATTCCCGATTTGTCTATTACGAAGAAATCAGCAATGAGAGTCAGGAAACAGACGGCATCTCCAGGACCAGGAAGTGCTGCGGCACTTGTTCATATCACACATTTAGCACTTTAGTCTGGGTATGCACTTGTTATGTACCACGGGTCTCACATTGCTGGTTTCTTCATAGTGGACAATTCAGGGATGTTATTTATTTAATAACGACCACACTCTATTGTGAGAGTATTTTAGCAAGGATTCCTGAAAGCTAGATGTTGTTTTATAAATATCATGTAATAATTTTCCTAATGTCACCTGAAGATGCATCTATACCGATGTGAAACTGGTTGTGTGTAAATAAACACGTCGTAACAGCTTTGCGATTTTCTCTATACATCTGCACCCAGGACTTTGTATTATTGAAGTTAACTTTTAATTTCTAGATTTTGTGGTGTTTGTGTAATGAATTTTATCAAAATAAGCAAAATAGTTGGATGATTGTTGAAGCTTTTCGGCAATATTAGAATATAACAGTAGTTGCAGAATTTTTGCTGAAAGTGTTATAGCCGGCCGCGGTGGCCGAGGTGACTGAGGCGCTCCAGTCACGGTCAGCACGGCCACTACGGTCGGAGCTTCAAATCCCCCCTCTGGCATGGATATTTGTGCTGTCCTAGTTCGTAAGTAGTTCATAAGTAGTTTGTAAGTTTAGGGACTGATGACCCCGTAGTTAAGTCCCATAAGCTTAACAAACATTTGAACATTTCGAACATTTGAAAGTGTTATAATTAATGGAAGTTAACAAGAATGAAAGTTAATACTACTCTAAAAAATGTAATCGTATGGCGTATAATAACTTCTGTAATGGCCTGCGTTGTTAGGAACTGCCGCGGTGGACTGGCCGAGCGTTCTGTGGCTCCTTGCTGCGGAGCGCGCTGTTGTGTTTATGTCAGGATATCATGGAGGCCAAACTACCGGCCCGCCTCATCCTGTCCATCTTTGGCCGTATCTCTGCGTTAGATGCTGTGCTGTCTTCACAGCAGCAGTAAAATGTGCCGGAGCTCCATCTAAATAATTAGGACGACGTTTACAATAAAGTCACTGAAATGTCAGCCAAACGCGATGTAAATTTTAATAATCCCATAGATTTACAAACATTTGAACATTTATTAGTATATAATAAGGACTGCACGCCAGACTTGCGCATAATAGTTCGCGATCGGGAACGCTCACTTTAGTTCGCGGCTCTGCCGCGCACTAGTTCGTTCTTTTAGATCGTCCGCCCCCAGTGACGTCCGAGCGGCGTGGTCTGTGCGTGCAGGTGGAGGGAGAAGTTCCCCCACGTAGCTGCTTCATGCGCTTGCTGCTTTAGCCGCTAACGATATCACGCAAACCAAAAGAAACAGTTTGTGGATAATTTCTCGCGTTTAAGTTTAGAGTTATCTCTATATCTTGGCATTATGGAATTTATTAGTCAGATATTGCAGAATACTTAAAGCAGAAATTTTGTAGCACTGAACTATGTAATCTAGCAGGCAGACGCTAACCTCGAAATGGCTCTCATCAGCAGAAGGCAAACACGTGATTTTTAATTCTGTTCGCGACCTATCGCGCATATTTTAGTTCGCGACCTATCGCGCATATTTTAGTCCGCAACCTATCGCATATGTTTTAGTTCACGATCGGTAGCTCTCCTTTTAGTTAGCAGCTCGGCCGCGAAGTAGGTCGCTCTCTTTATTTCGTCCGCTCGTTTTGGCTTTTGCTACCGCTACTAAAACTACAGCTGAGCTGCATCTCAGCTCGAAATGACGGCAACTGGCAGGAGGGAATCACGAGGTTCTGCGCGCTCTCTCGCTGTTACCCGTCAGTCTTCGGAAAAGGAGCGAACGAACTAAGAGGCGAGGGATCTGCGAACTAGTTCGCGTAGTTCGCCTGTGGAAGCGCTCTTCCGAACTAGTTCGTTTGCGAACTACACAACACTATTCCACAATATATGATAATCAACAAAACCAACTCTGATATTGGCTTTTTTTGAAAATTCATTGAGGTTGACTATAAGCTGTTTTTTAATTCGACCCAATGCTACCAGTTTCGGTCGTGAGACCATTAACAGACGCTAGCGGAGCATAAACAGGTTACCGTAAGGCAACATATCACAAAGTTGAAAATACAAGAACATTGTGATATGTTACCATAACCACCTGTTTATGCTCTGATGGCGCTTGATAATGGTCTCAAGGCCGAAACCGGTAGCAATGGACTGAATTAATGAACAGCTACGGTCAACCACAATGAATTTTCAAAATTATCTAGCAGTTGTAAAACCCCACTTAATCACTAATTTTTGATATTAGCGTTCTAGCACCGACGATGGTCACAGTGTCAGAAATTGATTTTATATATATAGGCTAATTTTATGCTTGAAATAATCGTATAAGTCCAGGGAAGGTTTAAACGGTGATACAATACGGAAACGTTGTCCAGGAAATAGGAACATTAGGGAAAACAAACAGTTTTTTCCAGTAAGCTATCAATATCGTTCGTCCAACTGCGATAAAATTTTGTACCTTTATGTTGAAAGAAAGAGGAAGGTTCGCATCAAATAAAAATTTGGAAAAGCGCGTCCAAAAAGTAGGAAAATTTACGAAAAAGCGAGAGCGATTTTTTCTAGAATAAAAATCAATTGCCACATGGCTGTAACAATATCACTTCAGTACGGCTTGACAGGTCAAGGTTTGTATGAAATAAATTTTTTTTTGGAAAATCTACCGGAAAATTGTAAAATTTGAAAAAAAAAAAAAACAACTGAAAGTGCGTTTTTCAATGTGCTTTTGATTGAATTCAGCAGTGTAATAGATTCAGTGAGGGACCGATGACCAGTGTAGTTTGGTTCCTTGATCCCCAAACCAATCATGTAATAGAGTCAGTGGTTTATCTAATGATACGTAGCCAACCACAACCACTCCCATGAACCACAGACATTGCCGAGGTGGGGTGGCTTGCGTGCCTCAACGATACAGATAGCCGTACCGTAGGTTCAACCACAGCGGAGGGGTATCTGTGGAGAGGCCAGACAAACGTGTGGTTCCTGAAGAGGGGCAGCAGCCTTTTCAGTAGTTACAGGGGCAACAGTCTGGATGATTGACTGAGCTGGCCTTGTAACATCAGCTAATGTGGCTTTGCCACACAGTTACTACGAACGGCTGAAAGCAAGGGGAAACTACAGCCGTTACTTTTCCCGAGGACATGCAGCTCTACTGTATGAAAATATGATGATGGCATCCTCTCGGGTAAAATATTCCGGAGGTAAAATAGTCCCCCATTCGGATCTCCGGGCGGGAACTACTCAGGAGGATGTGATCATCAGGAAAGACAATACTGGCATTCTACGGATCGGAGCGTGGAATGTTAGATCCCTTAATCGAGTAGGAAAATTAGAAAATTTAAAAAGGGAAATAGATAGGTTGACGTTAGATATAGTGGGGATTAGTGAAGTTCGGTGGCAGGATGAACAGGATTTCTGGTCCGGTGAGTACAGGATTATAAATACAAAATCAGTTGGGGGAATCACAGGAGTATGATTGATAATGAATAAGAAAATAGGAATGCGGGTAAACTGTGACCAGCACAGCGATCGCATTATCATTGTCAAGATAGATACGAAGCCAACACCGACCACAGTAGTACAGGTTTATATGCCAACTAGCTCTGCCGATGATGAGGAAATCGAAGAAATATATGAGGAGCTAAAGGAAATTATTCAGACAATTAAGGGAGAGGAAAACTTAATTGTTATGGGAGACTGGAATTCGGTAGTAGGACAACGAAGGGAAGGGAAGATGGTGAATATGGTCTGGGCAAAAGGAATGAAAGAGGAAGCCGCTCGGTCGAATTTTGCACAGAACATAATTTAGTTATAACAAACACCTGGTTTAAGAATCACAAAAGAAGGTTGTATACGTGGAAGAGACCAGGAGACACCGGGAGATACCAGAGAGATTTTATAATGGTAAGACATAGATTTCGGAACCAGGTTTTACAGTGTAAGACATACCCAGGGTCAGATATAGACTCTGACCATAACTTGTTGGTTATGGACTGTAGGCTGAAACTGAAGAAACTACAAAAAGGTAGGAAAATTAGGAGATGGGACCTGGATAAATTCAAGGAACCTGAAGTTCTTAAGAATTTCAGAGGGAGCTTTAGGCAACAATTGACAGAAAAAGGGGAAAATAAAACAGTAGAGGAGGAATGGGTAAAATTGAGAGATGAAATAGTGAAGGTAGCAGAGGACAAAATAGGTAGGAAGGCAAGACCTACAAAAAATCCTTGGATATCACAGGAGATACTAAATTTAATCGATGAAAGGAGAAAATATAAAAATGCAGTAAATGGAACAGGCAAAATGGAGTACAGACGACTAAGAAATGAGATTGACAGGAAGTGCAAAATGGCTAAGCAGGAGTGGCTAGTTTGCAAATGTAAGGATGTAGAATAATGTATAAATAGGGGAAAAGTAGATACAGCCTACAGGAATATATAAGAAACATTTGGAGATAAGAAACACAGCTCTATGAATATCAAGGACACTGATGGTAAACCAATTCTCAGCAAAGAAGGGAAAGTTGAAAGGTGGAAAGAGTACATAGAGAGGCTCAACAAAGGAAATGAACTTCGAGACAATATTGTAGGAAGGGAAGAGGATGTAGATGAAGATGAAATAGGAGATACTGTACTGAGATAAGAATTTGACAGAGCCCTGAAAGACCTAAGTCGAAACAAGGCCCCTGGAGTAGATGATATTCCCTCAGAGCTACTGAAGTCTCTGGGAGAACCAGCCATGACAAACCTGTATCACCTGGTGTGTAAGATGTATGACACAGGTGAAGTACCCTCAGACTTCAAGAAATATGTTATAATCCCCATTCCAAAGAAAGCAGGTGCAGACAGGAGTCAAGACTACAGAACCATTAGTTTAATAAGTCATGGTTGCAAAATATTAACACGAATTATATACAGAAGGATGGAAAAGCTGGTAGAAGCCGACCTCGGGGAAGATCATTTTGGGTTCAGGAGAAATGGAGGAACACGGGAGGCAATACTCACTTTACGGCTTATCCTAGAAGATAGATTAAGAAAAGGCAAACCTACATTTCTAGCTTTTGTAGATTTGGAGAAGGCTTTTGACAATGTTGATTGGAATAAACTCTTTCAAGTTCTGAAGCAAGCAGGAGTAAAATATAGGGAGCGTAAGGTTATTTACAACTTGTACAATAACCAGACAGCGGTTTTCAGAGTTGAAGCCCATGAAAGGGGTGCAGTGGTTGGAAAGGGAATAAGACAGGGTTGTAGGCTTTCTCCAATGTTATTCAATTTGTACATTGAGCAAGCTATAAAGGAAAGCAAGGAGAAATTTGGAGAAGGAATTAAAGTTCAGGGGGAAGAATTAAAAACATTGCGTTTTGTCGACGACATAGTAATTCTGCCAGATACAGCAAAGGACCTGGAAGAGCAATTAAACGGAATGGACAGTGTGCTGAAAGGTGCATATAAGATGAACAGTAACAAGAGCAAAACTAGGGTAATGGAGTGCAGTCTAAGAAAATCAGCTGATACTGAAGGAATTAGATTGGGGAACGAAGCAATAAAGTAGGTAGATGTTGTTACTTGGGCAGTAAAATAACAAATGATGGTCGCAGTACAGAGGATATAAAATGCAGAATGGCAATGGGTAGAAAGGCGTTCTTGAAAAAGAGAAATTTGTTAACAGCGAATATTGATTCAAGTGTAAGGAAGTCCTTTCTGAAGGCAATTGTATGGAGTGTTGCCTTGTATGGGAGTGAGACATGGACGATAAACAGTGCGGACAGGAAGAGGATTGAGGCTTTTGAAATGTGGTGCTACAGGAGAATGCTGAAGATTAGGTGGGTGCATCGCGTAACTAATGATGAGGTACTGATCAGAATTGGGGAGAAAAGAAATTTGTGGCATACCTTGACTAAAAGAAGGGATAGATTGGTTGGGCACATTCTTAGACATCAAGGAATTGTGAATTTAGCGTTGGAGGGAAGTGTGTGGGATAAAAACCGCAGAGGAAGACCAAGAGATGGATACAGTAAGCAGATTCAGAAAGATGTAGGTTGCCGTTCTTATGTGGAGATCAAGAGGCTTGCTCAGGATAGGGTATTGTGGAGAGCTGCATCAAACCAGTCTCCGGACTGAAGACCACAACAACAACAACGTAGCCAAATCGGTTCAGCCGTTCTCGAGTTTTAGCGAGACTAACGAAGAGCAATTCATTTTTATCTTTGACAGTTCATATACGAGTTCAGAGCGTGTAAAGCGAATTTAACTCTTTCAAAGTATATTTCTGAACGCACCCAACACAATAACCAAGTCACTATTTTACATGTTTTAAATCTAAATTTTCCTCCCAATTTTTTTTCAAATGTTATCACCGTTTAAACCTTTCCTGAACTTCCACGAATGAGACATGAACATTATCCTGGACATGTGTGCGTGATTTGTTCACAATTTCCGCCCACTATCGAGCTGATATTTAGACTATCTGATGATGCCCTTATAAAGCTACTGGGTCTAAAATACATATGACTTAAATGAATATGGTCTATACAGGGTGGCGCAGGGAAACGGGAAATTTCAAAATAACGTCACTTCCATGAATAAATTCATAAAACTAGTAATTTATGAACGAAAGTGAATGCATTCAGTATGACATTATTCAGTATGTCTTTACAATCAAAATGTCCAACAGTGTCTCCTTACTTTCTAAAGATGACGTCGGAAAGATGTGCTCCCATTCGACGTTCACACTCTAACAGCCTGTAATGAAAACTCTGGAATGCGCGGTGTACAAATCTTGGGGAATGGCAGTGATTTTCGTTTTCAGTGTTCTCCTTCAGTTCATGGATTGTTGCAGGACGTGTACGGTACACCTTGCCTTTAAGAATTCCCCACAGGAAGAAGTCGCACACACTAGGATCAGGGGATCTCGCAGGCCATGCAATGTCACCGTTACGTGAAATAATGCGTCTTGCAAACAACTGACGAACTGCTGCCATCGATTGTCGAGCAGTGTGTGACGTGGATCCGTCCTGCTGAAACCACATGTTTTCGACGTTAAGATGAAGCTCGTACAGTCTCGGTGTACAGAGTGTTTGAAGCATTTCAACATATCGAGCGGATGTTACTGTCACTGCACTACTATCCTCACGTTCAAATAAATAAGGACCGATAACACCATGACATGATACAGCACACCATATTGTGACCTTGGCGCTATATAGTAGTCGCTGGTGAAAGTCACAAGGATTGTCCTGTGCCCAGTCACGAAAATTCTGTTTGTTCACGAATCCGTTTAGGTGGAAATGGGCTTCGTCTGACATCCATAAGTTACCAAGGAAATTCGCGTCCTCGTTGATTTTAGCCAATATCTGGCTACTAAACTCCATACGTGACGCTTGGTCTCGTTCATGTAAGTGTTATTGTATCTGCAACTTATAGGGATGGAAGTCTAATTGGTGCAGTATTCTTTGTAAGCTTCGTCGCTTAATCCCTAGCGAAGATGCATGCTGTCGTACGGAGCAGCTGTAATGTTCTCTGGGGTACGTACCGTTGGAATGCCACCTGGAGGTTTCTTTTTCAAGGCAGATCCTGTTTCTTCAAGATTACGCACCCACGTTGTAATCGCATGCGCATATGGGACACGTCCATGACGTCCAAGCTGGTAATGCTGTCGAAATGTTCTCTGCGCGGCAGTCGCACTATCACCATTCTTGTAAAACGCTCTCACAGCTACTGCACGTTCCGCACCAGTCCAATTCTCCGATGATTACTAAATGGCAATGCGTTCACATCGATGGTGCAAAGTTTCGAACATCTGCCGACGCTACATTGCTGCCAACTGTAACGTTCAATACTTCCCGTACCCCTGCGCCACCCTGTTTTAAGAGGTAAGTGATACGAAGTTCACCGGGTCATTTAGTAAAAAATAAAAATTTAAAAATATACTGCCAATGCGGCTTTTCCACTGGTTATTGAAATTATGTCTTGGTCGCTGCCCTCATTATTATGAAAATGAATCTAATCTCATACATACTGTTGTAACTTGAAGGTGACCTGTGACGAGTTTAAGAAGCAGATTCCCCAGCGAGGTAAGGTCCGCCTTAAGCAAACACAAATGTTTTTTGATTTACCATTCACCACATTAAACACACACGTTTTGGTTTGCAGATGACAAACAGTCAGGCGCTCCAGTCACGGTCTGCACGGCCACTACTGTCGGGTGTTCGAATCCCCCCTCGGGCATGGATATTTGTGCCGTCCTTAGTTGTAGGTAGTTCATAAGTAGTTTGTAAGTTTAGGGACTGATGACCCCGTAGTTAAGTCCCATAAGCTTAACAAACATTTGAACATTTGACAAACAGTCAAAAAATATCAGTGACGTTTTGTGAGTTGAAGAACCACAAACATAACGACATGTGGTATTAAGGTAGGTCTAGTATACCTATAAACTACTATATAAAAATAAGAAACGATGTAGGCCTATAATAGTCTGACAATTATCTGTAGTTTTTACTGTTAATGTACAAAAGTAACAATCATTTCATTGCTAATTTGACAATATGAATTAAAAATCCCACTGATGATGCTGCAACGCCAGCGAAACATGTATGGGAGAAATCAAAAAACATTTGTGTTTGCTCAACGCTGGGAGAAATCAAAAAACATTTGTGTTTGCTCAAGGCTGGGAGAAATCAAAAAAACATTTGTGTTTGCTCAAGGTGGACCTTACCTATAAAGCAAATTTATTTTGTAAGCAAACACGGAGATTGAAGAGTTTTTCAAACTTCAAGATGAATTCCACAGCGAGATTTTGATAACTGGACGAAGGTCGTAATTTGTACCTGCTAGGGCAGAATTTGTGAATGAATCAGCTCGCTGCTTACAGAAACAAGACAACGCACGTCAGCAACTCACAACCTCGCATGCCCCCCTCCTCCACCCATTGACTGGGAGGACTCCCGCTGCGTGCTAATGGAGTGGTGAGCGGCAACGAGCAGCGCGGGTTGTATACGGCGCAGGCGCGCGCGCGTTCGCCGCTACCCGACTACCGTGCTACTGTTTCCGACTCGCCGGCTTTAATCAAAATCTAATAATGCCGACTCAATACGCCATCGCGACATCAAAGTCAGAATTTTGTTCTCGTTTCATTAAATACTTCTAGAACAAGGGAACACGGTCCGTTTCTAAAGGACGATATTATTAAAAAAAAAAAAAAAAAAAAAAAAAAAGGCTGCCTCCCTTTCTCTGGCACAGCTTCGCGTCCAGTCTGTATGCCACTGCAACAGACAGAGCCCTGGAGTCGTGCTGCAAGAACGCTATTGCCAATTTTACGATTCATAGTGTAATATCACGAGCGGCTCCATTAAAAAAAATTTTTACACAAGCCTGCACCAATGGCCTTCTGGACGTCTGCGAAATGAAATCTGCTGCCTGTCCATCGAAATCGTATCGTTCACTAAGACAACTTTTTTTCTATGAATAACATATTTTTTTCCTTTCGCTTCCTGAGGAACCACAGTCATGTAAAGTTTTTTTAGAAATATTTTCCGGCATTTCACATTAACTGTTGTTTCAAATGTTCAAATGTTTGTATAGTTTTGTGGGACTTAACTATGGGGTCATCAGTCCCTAAACTTGCAAACTACTTATGAACTACTTACGAACTAGGACGGCACAAATATCCATGACCGAGGGGGGTTTCGAACCCCCGACCGTAGTGGCCGTGCAGACCGTGACTGGAGCGCCTCAGTCCCCGCGTCCACCGCGGCCGGCCTACTTATATTCCTTATCGGGTATCGCTCCACCAAATATTAGAAGATCTTTCCTGAGCTCGATATAAAGGAATAGACAACCTAACGACCATCGTCGCCTGCTGTTCAAAAACCAACCTGTGCCCAAAAGGCTACAATCTAGACGAAGCTTCATGTACTCAGTGGAACCAACCGTAGCTTCCATAAAATCACTGTGACAAGAACAATATTCTGAAGCCCTTATCACAGAGGAAGCCTTACCCCAGGGCTCCCACCTAGAATGGCAACACTGGAAAGCGCTGAACAGACTTCGTGTGGTCGTGGGACGGTCAAAACAACTGATGAAAAGGTGGGGTTACATAGACAGTGACGAGTGTGAGTGTGGTGCAATACAGACGATGGAACGCCTTATAAAATGCCCTTTAGTGGACGCATCTAGAGAGTGCACTCAAGATGACTTCCTGAAATACACTGGTACAGCCGCAGCTTACACTGATTTCTGGACGAGCAAAATATGATTCAATTGTACTATATGTTGTATTTGCCTATCTTTGTTTTTATAGTTTTAAATCTGTACTTTATATTTTATCTCTGTATTTGATTACTGTTTATTGTAAAAGCACTTAATTCTGTACTTTATATTTTATCTCCGTATCTGACTACAGCTTTCTGTAAAAGCACTTACATTGTAGTTTAAATTATGTGCTGGCTTCTTTCAGTTACATTTGTGATGTAGTTCGTACACAAATAAATGAATAAATAAGTGCAACACTGAAATAGTTGTGAAATAGAAATGACAAAAATCATTAGCAAATACCTAACGAAGATTACAGTTCCATTTTTAATAACGAATTTGAAACAAAAATTAAGATAAACGTCAAAACATGGAAGAATATTGAGTGCTAGTTACATATGTAACGATTTCGACAATGACTTGGGTCATACACAAATCTGATGATTTTTATAATACATCCCAGTGTAACACTTGGAAAAGGCCAAAGGTCAAAATCTAGGTAGTGCAGAAAAGGACATTTAATCAGTCAAATAACAGGAAAACCTTTTAAGACATCAAAAGTGCTCTTACTCTGATTTCTAGCCGGCCGCGGTGGCCGAGGGGACTGAAGCGCTCCAGTCGCGGTCTGCACGGCCACTACGGTCGGGGGTTCGAATCCCCCCTCGAGCATGGATATTTGTGCCGTCCTTAGTCATAGGTAGTTCATAAGTAGTTTGTAAGCTTAGGGACTGATGACCCCGCAGTTAAGTCCCATAAGTTCTACAAACATTTGAACATTTGAACATCAGATTTCTAACAGCCATTATCACCGGGTCTTAAGCAAACGATTAATTTTTCAAAACTTTTCTTCAAATGGATATCTTTTTGCGTTCTTTTTTTAGCGACATAAGAGCCGTTATTTGACACTTCATTTCTTTCGTTGACTATAGTTGTCATAAAGTAAGATTTGCGTTTAACATCTCGTCGACAGCGTGTGAAGTACGTCGGTATTTATTCCCATCTGCTTGCATTACTGAAACTCCCGAAACCAATGATTCATAATAATAGGTACAAACGTAATTAGTCTATTATAATTTTCCTTCCCAAAACTTTTGTTATTATTTTTTTCTAACGTGCCTAGCTGAAGATATCTTCTATTATTTGATGTCGCATAAGTTTGTTTAATTAGCAATTATAAATTACTTAATATAAGAGGCGTACTGTTGTTGGTCATATATTAGGCTAATTAGTATCTCTAATAAATCTAATTAAATTCTTTTTTCATACTATTAAAGTAGGTATTATTATGTTTCACTGTTAATGTTAGGAAAATTGTGTCCTAATTAATTTCTGTATAATTACCGTTTATTACGAAATTATGGTTGACAAAACTATTCCATTAGATATGTAAATGAAACACTATTAACATAACTGAGATTTATATATCAATTTACTGAGCATTATTTACGCTACCTGTTACTACAACCAGTTGCAGTAAATTGTCTACTTTTCCATTATAATGAGTTTAATTTACCTAATGAACAATACGCAATTTTCTGTGACATTTTTTGGATGATATAAATAGGATGCATTCGCGCCGTGTAAATGAGTATTGTTTCGAGTCTCATCGCGAGGCACAATCCATGCCATTCTGAATTCCTATTATGAACAATTATTTAAAAGTTATTCAGTGTTAGTCGTGTAGAACATGCATCTACAGTCGTTAGGAATTAATACATATCTATAAATGTGAATGTCTGTTCGGTGTACATTTATCACGTCTGAACCACAAGACATAAAGAGCTAAAAATTTGTACAGTTACTAATGTCTACCCGGGGAAGGCTTTAGGCACGGTTTTATGGCGATCGGATTGCTATTAATCTACATACATTAATGTGAATGTCTGTTCGGTGTACGCTTATCACGTCCGAACGACAAGACGCAGAGACTTAAATATTTGTACAGTTAGTAATTTATACCTGAGGAAGGTTTTAGGCACGGTTTTATAGCGATCTGATGGATATTTAGTAATTTGAAGAATATAACGCGAAATGCGGAACAATAATTACTCTTTGAAAATTATATCTACTCTTTGAAAATGGTTTAATTGGTTGCATTGTTGCTTAAGGGTTGATAATGATAAAAGGGTGGAGTATATTGGGATGGAAAGTTATCGGTGTATATAAAATTCTACGATTGTGTGTTTTAATATTTAGCTCTGCAACGAAAACTACAGAACGCAAACGAATGGTCTGTGTGTAACTGTTATCCGTCCATGCCGATAGCTATAAGGGGATGGAAGACATGGTGTTTGAAAGTCGTCAAATTATTAAAAAAACATCTGACTGAAGGCCAGCGATGCCGTTTGCGACTCTATAGCAAGGAGGTTACATACAGCGAAACGTGATGCTACAGGCCATATCTTTGGTATGCGTGCTATAATGTCTTCAGCTCTTTCTCTGTAACGATAAGCATACGAATAAGAAAATATAAGAATAAATAAATAAAGCAGTAAAAAAGAAATTTCCTTTAATAGATCTCTTTAAAAAAAATCGCAGGAATCCATTTACAGCCCTTATATTTTTCACATGGTAAATTATACGTCTCTTGCACAAGGGTGGGCAACCCAAAAAATCTCTACATTTACGCTCCAAACAATACTACAAATAACGTAGTTTACCAGAATGCCCTAAAATGAAGTTAAAATGAATTTGGACATTACTCTCACCATACGTGTTGAGATATTGCAACATAGGCTATAAGGAATAATGTATGTACTATTTATTGTAAATCATTAAGCACATTACATAATTTTATTTTTTTATTTGGATGTTGATTAAAAGTGTTTGTTTCAGAAGAAGTTATTGTATTTCATTTCATCCTTCAAAACCAGTGTCATAGCACACTACTGAAAGATAGCTTATCTATCATAATCAACCAACACGCGAGCGGAGCCGCGGGTTTAAGCTAGTACTTTATATTCGTGCCACATTAAGTGTACATTTCGAACTTTTGTTTTCCACTCACGAAATGTGAAAATTTATACTACTGACGCAAGGTTATGTGCGTACTGGGTTGTGGTAACTGTTTTTAACGAGACTTGTACGCTGGTCGTAAATGGGGATAACTAGGCACTAATAATTCATTAAAATGTCAGTTAACTACAATTCTACGTGTCACCTACATTATTTGGTACTACACTAAGAACAGGCCACCTCGCTATCTTGCCAAGTAAGAGTGTCTCTGGCTACGCAGCAGATGACGTATGAAGCCATGCGTTCTACACTAAACGAGGCGTAAAGCGCGAAGCGGCGACTGTAACGCATTGCGCGGGAGTCACAGTATTAAAAGCAACCTCCCACATTCATACGAACACCAGGTCCAATCAAACGGGTGGAAATATATATAAACATGGGACATTGATCATTAATAAAGGAATAAAATAACTGACATACAAATAGACAATATCAATGGTGGAGAAACATTAGGAGTAATGAATAACTAAAAATGGAACACGACCATACATTCAGTGAACGTTTTTCAATGGGGAATATAATATCCCTTTTGTAAAACTCCGAAAGAACTTCTTTCTTTTGTGTAAACACAGTAAAATCTCCCTTATGCTGATCAATTTTAACCAGATGCCTGTATTAGACAGCTGACGTAATTCTACGACCAAGGGGTAGGAACCGCTACTGTGTGTGCCATTGTTTTCCTCTTTGGAATAGCCAGTTTTGGAGTAGGTATAGAACAGATACCGTGATTCTAGAAGTCGAAATTAGTTACGTTGTTGCTGAAATGACCCTCTGACAATAATTAAATCATTACATACCATGATTTTAAAAACTGTTTTCTATTACTATTACCCATTCAAAACTTTAATATCTGCGGATGCGGGTAATGAATTTGTGGATGCGGATAAAGTGCCGCGGATGCAGATGCGGATATGGGCCTTGCGGATGTGGTGCGGATGAGGATAACACTTTTCTTATCCGCGCAGACCTTTAGTTATGGAACCACGGTCTGACTGTCGTCTTGCCGTCATCGTTAGTTGTGAATCGTTGTCCTGCACGAAATTCTTCGAGGTCGAAAACTTGGAAATCACTGGAGCCGAGGTGTATGTCATTTTTCTAAGATATAGAGCCGAAGGGAATTTTTTTATTACAGGTGAACACAGATGTTTCCAAGCCATGCCCTGTTACTTGGATTCCTGGGTGAAATGCAGTATCCACATTTCATCGTGAGTAACAGTGAGTCTATGAAATCTTCTCTGAGTCCGGCTGCTTCAGTCAACACACCATTCCCTTATCTATCATCATGTCACAGCTGTTTAGGAAGGCACACTTCTCAAAGGAAACAATTTTGAAACAAATGGCGAGAATATTCCGCCTCGTGCACGAATTTATATTATTTTCCCATGCATCTTTCAGTACTACGAATGCTATGATCAGTGGCGATTCATTTATTGCTTTTAAGATAGATATAAGATTGTTTTTATATGTTGGCTTTAAAGTATAATTCACTTACCAATACATTCTAATTTATCTTTTCTGTTTGGTCGAAAATGATGCCAAGAATATTAATTTGTACATTTTGTACTACCTTAAATTTCGTTAACGATGTTAAAAACTGAGTATAATGCTTATTAGTGGGTGCTGCTATAATTTAGCACAGCTTGTCATCAGCAAGATGGACAGTTTTTTATTTGTTTTTATTCAGTTTTTGAACCGAAAACGCTATTTATGCTATTTATGCTGTTACCTACAACATCCTTTACTTCTTTAAGCTCCTGGTTTCGCGTATTTTCTGGGCGGCATGATAATTAAATGTCTTTTCAGTGGAAGTATTTTAAGCTACTGTTGTTATTTAGCGTGTGGATACAGGTGATAACTGTTGATTTGTTTTCTGGTTCTTTTGGAGTCGCACTCCTTTGCTGTAACGCCGTGGACGTGTGAACCGCTATTTTTGACACAATTAGAGCCGTTTAGTGGAGATACAGGCAACAAAGGTCCAAGGCTGTGAATGAATATGATGAATTTGCAATTAAAGCAATAATCTGGCAAAAAAAAAAAAAAAAAAAAAAAAAATCTGTCACAGAGAAGGAATAGCGCCGTACTTGGTGGAAGTGGCAACGGCTGTGCAAGGAATATGTGATACGTTTTGCAGCGAGATAGGGTTCACGTAGGCCAAGCCCTCCCTTGTTGGTCCGACAAGGTCGGTGCTGGGCCTAGTGTAGTCGGTGCAGAGCTGCCACACAAGGTGGAAACAATACAGCAAGTGCCAGTATACCTCGTCGACGTGCAAGGGAGCCATATAGGCGTGTGAGCGAGTTAGAACGGGGCAGAATGATCGGTCTCTGGGAAACGGGACCTTTCAGCGTCATTCACAGTATTGGCTCGGCAACTGGTGTGAACTTATCTGCTTCAACGGATCGTCGCCGTCAGCTGGAGGTTGGACTAGTTGTACGCATGCCATTACGTCGGGTTCCATTATCCAGAAAACACAAACTCCTTTGACTGCAGTGGGCACGTGAACATCGTCACTGTCTGAGTGGCTAAATGTAGCCGCGACGGAGCGGCCGAGCGCATTGAGGCGCTATACTGCAATGCACGAAACCGTTCACCGTCGGGGGTTCGAACCCCTCCTCCGGTGGGGATGTTTGTGCTGTCTTTAGTTTAATGTAGTTCATAACTATCTTGTAAGTTTAGGGGCTGATGACCCCGCAGTTAAGTCCCTTCAGCTTAACAAACAATTTGAAAATTTTGGCAAAATGTAATCTTTTCGAACGAGTCTCGCTTCAACGTGCCCTACGGCGACAGCCGCATACGTGTCCGGCTTTACAGTGGAGAGCGCAACATGGAGGGCTGCACTGAGGAGCGGCGTAGCGGACAAACACCAGGAATGATGGTTTGGGGCGCCATTGGTTACAACACCTGATCTCCCCACCACAAACAATACCCTCGCTTTATAGGTTGATTTTGTAAGTTAAGTCACTACACGTTTATAGTTCCTGCTGCTTTTATTCTGTAATCATGGTCGTTTTATATGAATACAGTTATTTGTTGTTACGTCTTATGTAATTAATCCACAATCAGTTTATATTAAAAAAATCGCATAACTTTATTAACCTGATGGTGATACAGATATGTGTAATAATTCTTCTCTTCTCTTTCTCGAAATTTGACTGAAAATCCAAAGAGATTTTGGTCATATATTAAATATACTAAGGGCAAAACACAAACAATACCCTCACTACGTGATAGTAATGGCGATCCTGCCGATGACAGCGCTACAAAACCAGAGTTACTAAACACAGCTTTTAGACACTCGTTCACCAAAGAAGGCGAAACCAAAAATCCAGATTTCGAAATACAAATAGAGGCCAGAATGAGATACGTAGAAGTAGATATCATCGGAGTAGTGAAGCAACTGAAATCACTTAACAAGAACAAGTCTGCTGGTCCGGACTGTAGACCCATTAGATTTCTTTCCGATTATGCTGAAGCGATAGCTCCTTACTTAACAGCCATATACAACCGCTCTCTCGAAGAAGGATCTGCACCAAAAGATTGGAAAGTTGCACAGGTCACACCTATATTCAAGAAAGGCAGTAGGAGTAACCCACTAAACTGCAGGCCTATTTCATTGACGTCAATTTGCAGCAAGGTTTTGTAACATATCCTGTATTATGCATTATCTGGAACAGAATGATCTATTGACCCAAGGTCAACACGGATTTAGAAAATATCGTTCATGCGAAACACAACTAGCTCTTTATTCACTCGAAATGATGCTATCGACAAGGGTTCGCAAATCGATTTCCAGAAGGCTTTTGACACCGTACCTCACAAACGGCTTTTAATCAAATTGCGTGGTTATGGCATATCGCCCCAAATTTGCGACTGGATAGGTGATTTTCTGTTAGAGAGGACACAGTTTGTAGTAATCGATGGTAAGGCATCGACTAAGACAGAAGTGGTATCGGGCGTTCCACAGGATAGTGTTATTGGTCCTCTGCTGTTCCTTATTTACATAAACGACTTAGGGGAAAATCTAAGTAGCTCTCTTAGGTTGTTTGCAGATGACGCCGTCATTTACCGTCTAGTAAATTCATCTTAAGATCAAAACCAACTGCAGAACGATCTGAATAAGATATCACTATGGTATAAAATTTGTCAATTGACTCTAAATAATGAGAAGTGTGAAGTCGCCCACATGAGTACGAAAAGAAATCCATTAAACTTTGTTTACAAGATAAATCAATCAAAAGTGAAGGCTGTAAACTTCAGAAAATACCTAGGAATTACTATTACTTCAGACTTAAACTGAAAAGAACACGTAGATAATGTTGTGGGAGAGGCGAAGCAAAGACTGCGTTTTATTGGCAGAACCCTTAAATGATGCAACAGAACTACTAAAGAAACAGTATACATTACGCTTGTTCGTCCTTTTTTGGAGTATTGCTACCCAATGTGGGATCCTTATCTGGTGGGTTTGACGGAGGACATGTAAAGAGTCCAAACAACGGCAGCTCGTTTTGTATTGTCACGATACAGGGGAGACAGCGTTACGGAAATGATACATGATCTGGGATGGGAATCATTACAAGAACGGCGCTAATCGCTGCGCCGTGTGCTACTTACGAAACTCAAATCGCCAACATTCTCCTCCAAATGCTAAAAATATATTGTTGACTCCCACTTACATAGGTAGAAATGATCATCAGAATATGAGTAGTCACAGCTCGAACGGAGAGATTCAAGTGTTCTTTCTTCCGCGCGCTATTCGTGAATGGAATGGGAAATAACTAGTATAAAGGTGGTTCGATGGACCCTCTACTAGGCACTAATCCGTGATTTGCAGAGTATCCGATGTAGCTGTAGATATTGAGGGCACTTTGAACAGCAACCGGTACGAAAAGGTGATTGAGGATCCTGAGGTACACGTCCTCTTCAGGCATCTCAGGTGAAATTTGAAAAGGACAATGACCTGCTACATATTACTAGGAATGTATGGACCTCCTTCAAAGAGCGACGTTTACCATTGCTCCCCTGGCCTGCACTTTCGTCAGATATGTCGCCCACCGAATAGGGTTGGGCTATGGTTGGTCGGCACCTGATACGTTGATGTCATCCATTGACTAGTGTCACGGATTTGTAGGCTCAGATACAAACTGCATGGCATTGATTGAATACCATGGCGTATAGCAGCTCAAATTGCAGCGAGTGGTAGCCACACAACTTACTAAATAGCAGGGCCCGAAGGACATGTAGCAATTTGAAAAGGAAGTAGTTTGTTAGTTGTCACTTACATAACCCGAGGTGTTAAATTCATTGAATTCATGCGTTTCCTTCTTGTTGTTGCAGTTTGCACAAACGGTAGTGTATATAGTGAGTGAGAGAGAAAGAGAAAGAGGTTCTTAACTACAAACTTTTTGCTTAGGTGTGAGTCAACAGTGACAATATATATCTTGCACCTCCATTACAGTATATATCTTTGATGAGGTGTAATGGTGACTAATAGAGAGAGTGTTATGTAAACATTGCGGAAAATGACAGCTTGGACCATGAAAACAATAAATAAATATGTCTCATAACAAGCATTGTTTGTCAAAGTATAATGACATATATAATGACATATATATAAAAACGTAATTTTAGGGAATATTGCAGAATGTTATGAAATATTACTTAAAATTATGCTTTTATGAATATTTCATTTGCCTTACTTTATACTTTGACAAACAATGGTTGTTAAGGGAGGTATTTATTTATTTTTTTCCTGGTCCAAGCTGTCATTTTACGTAATGTTTACATAACACACTCTGTATCAGTCACCATGACACCTCATCAAAGATATATCCTGTGATGGCGATCATAGATATACTATTTTCACATCGTGAATACTTCGACCCCTGCTAAGTTTATCAGATCAACAATGTAGTTATCAGTCAGCCTGTTTAATTTTTTATGTTTTGGATGACACTACTACGTTATGTCATACTTCATTGTAACTTGTGTATAATTCATGATGGTAAAAATTTTAACAGACTCTTCTGAAGGATAATATTGTCGAGTTGCAATGGAAGCAGGCTTGACTTCGAAGGCAACTAAATACAGCACTTATACTGAAAACACGTTTATTACGAACATAACATACACGCAGCACTGACTGCCTCTCGGGCAGAGTGCTCTGCTATTTATACACAGACAGAATTTACCAGAAATCAGAACAGTTAACATAAGAAACAACTAGTATTTACGAGTGAACATAAGAAAGATGCAGAACATTCTGGAATTGTAAATTACAAAGAAATAAATTTTTGCCGGTGAGCGGGATTGAACCGGCGACCTGCAGGACCGCAGTCCGTGACGCTACGCCCTGCGCCACGCCGGCAGTCGGTGTACGCTGTCTCTCGCGACGATATCAGAACCGGTAAAGTTTGAAATAGAATAAACAGCTGATGGTTGACTATGCATTTTTCAAAGTTCTTAATGTCCTATGAACTTCCTAATGGCTTACCATGTCAGTTACAGTATATGGGAACCTACAATTGAATATAGATTCCGAAAGACAATGGAAAGAGTGGCAGTGATCAGGCAAAGTATAGATCTGTGCAAGGCTTACTAGAGAGAAGTGCTACATTTTACGGACTGAAGACATCGAAAAGAAAATTGTGTCATGCTGATGTTGCTGGTAACTATCACTATTTGTACAGCAGGATCTCAGGGACACGTCTGGGCGTAGTTTAGTGGGTTACTCCTACTGCCTTTCTTGAATATAGGTGTGACCTGTGCAACTTTCAAATCTTTTGGTACAGATCCTTCTTTGAGGGGGCGGTTGTATACGGCAGTTAAGTAAGGAGCTATCGCTTCAGCATAGTCAGATAGAAATCTAATGGGTATACAGTCCGGACCAGAAGACTTATTCTTGTTGAGTGATTTTAGTTGCTGCACTACTCCGATATCTACTTCTAGGTCAGTCATTAAGGTCTCTATTCGTAATTCGAAATCTGGACTATTGGTTTCGTTTTCTTTTGTGAATGAGTGTCTGAAATCTGTGTTTAGTAACTCTGCTTTAGTAGCACTACCAGCGGCAGGATCGACATTAGTATCACGTAGTGAGGCTATTGTTTGTGGAGATCATACCTGGTGTTGGTCCGCTACGCCGCTCCACAATGCAGCCCTCCAGGTTGCGCTCTTCACTGTACCGCCGGACACGCATGCAGCCGTCGCTGTAGGATATGTTGAAGCGGGACTCGTGCGAACAGATTACATTTAGCCAAAATTTTTACGACTGGCGTAGAAACTTCCAGATAGAAAGAGGAGTGAGCGAATGTGGGCTGGATGCGGGCGGTAGGGGGAGCGTTGTTTTTTTTGGCGGCGCGGCGGCGGGCCACTGGATACGTGTGTCAGGGCAGCGAGGCACAGTGTCCGCCGGCAGGTATGGCGGGCAGAGCAAGGCAAGTGGGCCCGCGACGAGGCCGCGCACGGCTTTTGGCACGGGGCGCGGGAGGCTCGGGTTGCAGACACCCGATAGCGCTGCCCGCCGCTGCCTGCTGCTGCTGCCTGCTGGCTGATGGCTGCTGCAGCCACGGCCCACAGCAGCGGGGCGCTGATGGCCAGCCCTACAACACCCTGCACTCGCTACACTCACCACAGCGGCGAGCAGACCCAGCGAACGGAGCAGAGCAGCAAAGCCTGCGCACCACGTCACAACATGGCGGCGGTGACAGGCTTAGAGTCCTCTGAAAGACTGTAAACATTAGCAGTGAAAGCTGTTTATAGTGCATTCTTTCCTTCAGGAGTCTGTTTATTACGTAAATAGGTGTTGTGTACGGTGTGACCGTTACGCTGGACGATTTGTGTGTGTGAGAACAACGTGTGATCTCTTTTTTCACTGATAAAATGGCAGTGGCCGAGGAGACTGAGGCGCTCCAGTCACGGTCTGCACGGCCACTACGGTCGGGGGTTCGAATCCCCTCTCGGTCATGGATATTTGTGCCGTCTTTAGTATAAGGTAGTTGATAAGTAGTTTATAAGTTTAGGGACTGATGACCCCGTAGTTAAGTCCCATAAGCTTAACAAACATTTGAACATTTTGAACTGATAAAATGCCGTTTCGCTGTTCTGTGACGAAATGTAGAGGAAATTACGACTGTGGCCCAAACTTTACCGTCCTTAAACGTCCGGAAAAGAAGAAATGGATATCAAGAATTCCCAGGATAACTTGGCTCCTTCTTCAAGTTAATGAGTAAGTTTTCGTTTTTGTTTAACCTTATAAAATAGTTTTAAGTCATGACTGTTTACCGTTGGATATTGCGATTCATTTTATTTACATAACCACCCCCATTAACGTATTCTTCTCCGAAGTTCAAAGACGGTAATCTCCTCTACATTTCGGCACAGAACAGCGAAACGGCATTTCCTCAGTAAAAAAGGGATCACGTGTTGTTCTCACACACACAAATCGTCCAGCGTAGCGATCACACCGTACACAACACCAATTTACGTAATAAATACACTACCGAAGGAAAGAATGCACTATAAACAGCGTGCACTACTAATGTTTACAATCTTTGAGAGGACTCTAAGCCTCTCTCCGCCGCCATGTTGTGACGTCGTGCGCAGGCTTTCTTCTATAGGGGGTGCTGGGCAGAGGCAACCAACGACCTATGTGAACAACATAGACTGCCTAAGGTGCTGCCATACTACTTAAAGCAAACTGAAAGCTCGGCCGCCATGTTTTACAACGTCACATAGGCGTAGACAGTCGTCTGCTATAGCACTAAATCATATCACATTCACTTTGTGCAATGATTTAACAAACCATTCTCTACTTGCTCATTGTTATTTTTAAAGCCAACTTAATAAAGGATAAATGATAGAAAACAAGTGTGTGACAGACAAATCGGGAAGTTTAATTACAAATATCACATACACTACATCGGCTAATCATCGTCTCATTCATACAAAAAAATACGCCTTTTCACTGTCCTTTAAACAGTATTAATTTCGTGTACATTTTCCCAATCTGCTTACCTCTTTCCTGCGCAGATTTGGCTTTACATAAATGTATTCTACAACCGAAGTAATGTTTTAATAACAGCTTTATCCACTCCCATGAACCACACACATTGCCGAGGTGGAGTGGCTTGCGTGCCTCAACGATGCAGATAGCCGTACCGTAGGTGCAACCACAGCGGAGGGGTATCTGTGGAGAGCCCAGATAAACGTGTGGTTCCTGAAGAGGGGCAGCCTTTTCAGTAGTTACAGGGGCAACAGTCTGGATGATTGACTGAGCTGGCCTTGTAACATCAGCTAATGTGGCTTTGCCACACAGCTACTGCGAACGGCTGAAAGCAAGGGAAAACTACAGCCGTTACTTTTCACGAGGATATGCAGCTCTACTGTATGAACATATGATGATGGCATCCTCTCCGGTAAAATATTCCGGAGGTAAAATAGTCCCCCATTCGGATCTCCGGGCGGCGACTACTCAGGAGGATGTTGTCATCAGGAAAGACAATACTGGCATTCTAGGGATCGGAGCGTGGATTGTTAGATCCATTAATCGGGTAGGGAAGTTAGAAAATTTAAAAAGGGAAATGGATAGGTTGAAGTTAGATATAGTGGGGATTAGTGAAGTTCGGTGGAAAGAGGAACAGGATTTCTGGTCAGGTGAGTACAGGATTATAAATACAAAATCAGTTGGGGGTATCACAGGAGTATGATTGATAATGAATAAGAAAATAGGAATGCGGGTAAACCACTATGAGCAACACAGTGATCGCATTATCGTAGTCAAGGTTGATAAGAAGCCAACACCGACAACAGTAGTACAGGTTTATATGCCAACTAGCTCTGCCGATGATGAGGAAATCGAAGAAATATATGAGGAGCTAAAGGAAATTATTCAGACAATTAAGGGAGAGGAAAACTTAATTGTTATGGGAGACTGGAATTCGGTAGTAGGACAAGGAAGGGAAGGGAAGATAGTAGGTGAATATGGTCTGAGCAAAAGGAATGAAAGAGGAAGCCGCTTGGTAGAATTTTGCACGGAACATAATTTAGTTATAACAAACACCTGGTTTAAGGATCACGAAAGAAGATTGTATACGTGGAAGAGACCGGGAGATACCATATAGATTTTATAATGGTAAGACATAGATTTCAGAACCAGGTTTTAAACTGTAAGACATACCCAGGGGCAGATATAAACTCTGACCATAACTTATTGGTCATGAATTGTAGGCTGAAACTGAAAAAAACTGCAGAAAGGTAGCAAAACAAGAAGATGGGAAGGAACCTGCAGTTCTTGAAAATTTCCGAGGGAGCTTTAGGCAACAATTGACAGAGACGATGGAAAATAAAACAGTAGAGGAGGAATGGGTAGCATTGAGAGATGAAATAGTGAAGGCAGCAGAGGAAAAAATAGGTAGGAAGGCAAGACCTACAAAAAATCCGTGGATATCACAGCACATACTAAATTTAATCGATGAAAGGAGAAAATATAAAAATGCAGTAAATGAAACAGGCAAAATGGAGTACAGACGACTAAGAAATGAGATTGACAGGAAGGGCAAAATGGCTAAGCAGGAGTGGCTAGAAGGCAAATGCAAGGATGTAGAAGAAAGTTAAATAGTGGAAAAATAGATACTGCCTACAGGAAAATAAAAGAAATATTTGGAGATAAGAAAAACAGCTCTATGAATATCAAGAACGCAGATGGAAAGCCAGTTCTCAGCAAAGAAGGGAAAGCTGAAAGGTGGAAAGAGCATGTAGAGAGGCTCTTCGAAGGAAATGGACTAAGAGGCAATATTGTAGGAAGGGGAGAAGAAGTAGATGAGGATGAAATAGGAGATACTATACTGAGAGATAAATTTGACAAAGCACTGAAAGACCTAAGTCGAAACAAGGCCCCTGGAGTAGATGACATTCCCTCAGAGCTACTGAAGTCTCTTGGGGAACCAGCCATTACAAAACTGTTTCACCTGGTGTGTAAGATGTATGAGACAGGTGGAGTACCCTCAGACTTTAAGAAAAATGTTATAATCCCCATCCCTAAGAAAGCAGGTGCAGACAGGTGTGAAAACTACAGAACCATAAGTTTAATAAGTCATGGCTGCAAAATATTAACGCGAATTATATACAGAAGGATGGAAAAGCTGGTAGAAGCCGACCTCGGGGAAGATCAGTTTGGGTTCACGAGAAATGTAGGAACACGGGAGGCAATACTCACTTTACGGCTTATCCTAGAAGAGAGATTAAGAAAAGGCGAACCTACATTTCTAGCTTTTGTAGATTTGGAGAAGGCTTTTGACAATGTTGATTGGAATAAACTCTTTCAAGTTCTGAAGCAAGCAGGAGTAAAATATAGGGAGCGTAAGGTTATTTACAACTTGTACAAAAACCAGACAGCGGTTGTCAGAGTTGATGGGCATGAAAGGGATGCAGTGGTTGGGAAGGGAGTGAGACAGGGTTGTAACCTTTCTCCAATGTTATTCAATTTGTACATTGAGCAAGCTATAAAGGAAAGCAAGGAGAAATTTGGAGAAGGAATTAAAGTTCAGGGTGAAGAATTAAAAACATTGCGTTTTGCCGACGACATAGTAATTCTGTCAGAGACAGCAAAGGACCTGGAAGAGCAGTTGAACGGAATGGACAGTGTGCTGAAAGGTGCATATAAGATGAAAATTAACAAGAGAAAAACTAGAGTAATTGAGTGTAGTCTAAGAAAGTCAGGTGATGCTGAAGGAATTATATTAGGTAACGAAACAATAACGGAGGTAGATGAGTTTTGTTACTTGGGCAGTAAAATAACAAATGACGGCCGCAGTACAGAGGATATAAAATGCAGAATGGCAATGGCTAGAAAAGCGTTCTTGAAAAAGAGAAATTTGTTAACATCGAATATTGATTTAAGCCTAAGGAATTCCTTTCTGAAGGCATTTATGTGGAGTGTTGCCTTGTATGGGAGCGAAACATGGACGATAAACAGTGTGGAAAGGAAGAGGATAGAGGCTATTGAAATGTGGTGCTACAGACGAATGCTGAAGATTAGATGTGTGGATCGCGTAACTAATGAAGAGGTACTGAACAGAATTGGGGAGAAAAGGAATTTTTGGCATAACTTGACTAAAAGAAGGGATCGATTGGTAGGACACATACTTAGACATCAAGGAATTGTGAATTTAGCGTTGGAGGGAAGTGTGTGGGGTAAAAACCGCAGAGAAAGACCAACAGATGGATACAGTAAGCAGATTCAAACAGATGAAGGTTGCCGTTCTTATGTGGAGTTGAAGAGGCTTGCGCAGGATAGGATATTGTGGAGAGCTGCATCAAATCAGTCTCCGGACTGAAGACCACAACACAACAGCTTTATTAGGCTGAAGTAACGAAATTCTCTCAAAATTCCGAGGATACCATTTAGTGCTCGTAATGGGTAAATAAAGTTGGTCTGTTTCCCAAAATTCTAAATACAAATACATACATTTGCAAAAGAAGAAATTTTCTACAAGTTCTTTAGAAGGATTGAACAGGATGTTTTTTATTCCTTATAATGCGATTAATCCTGCTTTACTCTCAGTTTTAGGAGCAAGGAGAACTTCCAAGGAATCTAAACACTCAAGTTTTTTACTCACTTGCCTAATGATGCTTGTATGCTGAATTGTGTAAGTACAAAAGACGAGTACACGAAATGTTAGAAACGAAAACATACAAATACTCAACAACACTCCACATAAATGCCTTCAGAAAGGAATTCCTTGGGCTTAAATCAATATTCGATGTTAACAAATTTCTCCTTTTCAAGAACGCTTTTCTACCCATTGCCACCCTGCATTTTATATCCTCTGAACTGCGGCCGTCATTTGTTATTTTACTGCCCAAGTAACGAAACTCATCTACCTCCGTTATTGTTTCGTTACCTAATATAATTCCTTCAGCATCACCTGATTTTCTTAGACTACACTCCATTACCCTAGTTTTTCTCTTGTTAATTTTCATCTTATATGCACCTTTCAGCACACTGTCGATTCCGTTCAACTGCTTTTCCAGATCCTTTGCTGTCTCTGACAGAATTACTATGTCGTCGGCAAAACGCAATGTTTTTAATTCTTCACCCTGAACTTTAATTCCTTCTCCAAATTTCTCCTTGCTTTCCTTTATAGCTTGCTCAATGTACAAATTGAATAACATTGGAGAAAGGCTACAAACCTGTCTCACTCCCTTCCCAACCACTGCATCCCTTTCATGCCCATCAACTCTGACAACCGCTGTCTGGTTTTTGTACAAGTTGTAAATAACCTTACGCTCCCTATATTTTAATCATACTTACTTCAGAACTTGAAAGATTTTATTCCAATCATCAATGTCAAAAGCCTTCTCCAAATCTACAAAAGCTAGATATGTAGATTTGCATTTTCTTAATCTATCTTCTAGGATAAGCCGTAAAGTGAGTATTGCCTCCCGTGTTCCTACATTTCTCGTGAACCCAAACTGATCTTCCCCGAGGTCGGCTTCTACCAGCTTTTCCATCCTTCTGTATATAATTCGTGTTAATATTTTGCAGCCATGACTTATTAAACTTATGGTTCTGTAGTTTTCACACCTGTCTGCACCTGCTTTCTTAGGGATGGGGATTATAACATTTTTCTTAAAGTCTGAGGGTACTCCACCTGTCTCATACATCTTACACACCAGGTGAAACAGTTTTGTAATGGCTGGTTCCCCAAGAGACTTCAGTAGCTCTGAGGGAATGTCATCTACTCCAGGGGCCTTGTTTCGACTTAGGTCTTTCAGTGCTCTGTCAAATTCATCTCTCAGTATAGTATCTCCTATTTCATTCTCATCTACTTCTTCTCCCTTTCCTACAATATTGCCTGAAAATACGATTTTCCAACAGTCTCATTAGTGCGATTCGTACAGTTATATGCTGCACATACACTCGGCATGATTTCAGCTTAATAAATAACCTTCGAAGCTTACTATGAGACATAAAATGTGAAACCAAAACGTAAATAGCGTCGGTCTAACTTTCGTATGCGGCGCACTACACGTTAAAAAAAAATGGCTGCCACAGTTCCTGGTTGCTGCCATAAGGAACGCTGTTCACCCAGAGATAGCCACACTATGTAGTTTATATAGCTCGTCGGGGGCAACCAAAGACCTATATAAACAACATAGACTGGCCACAGCGCCGCCATAGTTGAAGCCAATTGGGAAGGTTGCCGCCATCTTTGAGAACGTCAGTGTCACGCCAAGTGTTAATGGGCGTTTGCCAACGCTGAATCATAGGTTTCGTATTAATCATTGCCAGTCTCAATTTTTCCTTCATTTCTGGGCGACGCATTTTGGAAAGTAATTCCCAGTACGAATAGTATTTCTCGTTTACTACTACATCCTAAGTGTATTGTTCACAATCGTCGAACTGCTGCATTATTTGATGGTACTATAATGTCAATAATCGTTTGTATTTGCCGACATATCCTCCCTATAAATAAAGGCGAATTTCTTTAAAGTCTTTAATTACCTTTATTCTGCCTGTGGTTCAACTGGTGTTTCACGCTTTGAAGTACATTACGTATTTATCAAGCTCTCCACAATTTGACGTTTCCTTGGTACTCTCCTTACAGCTTTTGGTTTCTGTAGGTGCTCAGGAAACGAAAATGGCATTTGCAAGTAGCCGCTTTCGATCGGTGGTAGCATCCATAACTTTCCTTCAAAATGACAAGAGCATATGTAAGTATACTTTGAAGGCTGCCACTTATCATGCCTCATACTGTTTACCCATTGGGTTAGCAACTCGTTTTTCAAAGGAAATCTGTATAAAGAATAGTTTAATTACAGTTCATATACGTAGACTACTTACCCAATGGTTAATAAGCTTTCGTACACGATATAAAAAACTTTCATTACACGAAAACACACCAAATACATCCGTACTCTCCCTAGCTTTCTGATCGTCGTGAAGTAAACATAATTTTGAAACTTGGTAAATGCGAAAGTTAAGTATAATGAATGTTTATAGACAAATACAAGCTGATACACAACGACCTATTTAATTACATATCTCTTTATTTATTTATAATATTCCACTAGTTTATCACTGCGGTTGCTGCAATTGTACACCGAACATACACTGAGATTGATTTACCACTAATAATGGCGCTTACACTTTACTTTAGATTACAAACATAAGCGTCTGCTCACTCTGCTGCTTCACACTGACGTTCTCAAATATGGCGCCCAGTGTTGCTTAGTGTTGCCACCCAGAGCGCTGTAGCTTGCCTGTAGCCTCTCTATGTTGTTTATATACCTCTTTGAGGGCAACAGATGGCAGCCATTCCTGACATGTAGGGGATCAATAATACCAACACCATATATGACCACTGCATATGTGTCAACAACGCAACAAGCGTGCACTGTATAGTTGACGAGCCACATCACAGAGGTTACATGCTAGTGTAAGCAGTCAGGCCCAGCGGTTCATATTTTTTAACCATTTATTTGACACACACAGAAATCACGAGAGGAAAAAGTATTACGTTACTTATATATTTTTGACGGCGTTACAGAGTTCATTTAATGAAATGAATCGCAATTTGCGATAGTTATGGCTTCACTGTATTAGGTTTAGATGGAATACCAAAGTGCGGCGAATGAAAATTTGTGTCCGGGCGGGATTCGAAGCTGGGATCTCCTGCTTACTAGGCAGGCGCGTTGACTACTCCACCACCGAAGACACAGTGACCAGCCGGACTGCAGAGGACTCTTCCCTGCACGTCTCCCACCACACCCAAATCTCCATTCGCCACGCTCTCTCTTTCCTGTTATCACAGCCTCGGTGGCGGATTGGTAAAGGCTTCTGCCTAGTAAGCAGAAGCTTCCGGTTTCGAATCCCGGCCGGGCACAAATTTTCATTCGCCGCACTTTGGCATTCCATCTAAACCTAGTACAGTGAAGCCATACCTATCGCAAATTGCGATTTATTTCATTATGTTACTTAAATTAAATGTGTAGCGCCATGTGAACACATTTATACGATTTTTTTCAAAATATAGTTTCTGGTTTGTAAGTAAGATTGCCCAAAAACTATATCAATACCACAGTGTCGGTTTATGACTGTACAAATTATTTATTTTTGACTACTTCATGTGAAACGTGTGAAAACAATGCTTTTTTGGTGCTAAGTTCAGAACAGTCCCACGATTTCTACATTTTACAGTCGAGTATCCCTGAAGACAAAACTAGCAAATTCCTTTTGGCACGTAGTCTGTCAACTGACAACATATTGTCGTATCTGTCATACCGTACATCATTGACTGGTTCAGGAGATGCTGTTTCATTCTTCTTTTGGACTTATTGCCCATTTTTAGTGGTCTACCAGGCTTCCTCTTCCCAGTAAATGTAAGTCCGTTTTCAGTTCCCCATATAAGAACTCGTCAACAATTTTCCGTAATAATTTAACTTCAAGGCTGCCTCTTTCCCTTTTATAAGCACTTTTCCATGTATCACACAAAATATCGCCACAAAATGGAAACAAACATGTACCTCGGTAACGTATGCTGCAAGTGTCCGCAAAGGATTCCACTTATTGCAAAAATTTTCGCAAAAGACAGCGAAACATCACTTTATTCGAGAGATTAAATGTTAGTTTCAAGCACTGTTGCCCATTCAAGGATGAAACTTGAAACATGTTTCAGAAAACCAGGCGCAATTTTGATGTTGCTTGAGAGCAACATTGCCAAATAAAGGGTTTAAGCGTGAGTAGTTGTCCAAAAATCCCCCCCCCCTCTAATTCCCCACCCCCTCCCGAATCCCGGCTATCAGTAACCTCTATACATAAAAACTGTTCCTATATAGCCTTCAATCTCCGAAATGTATAGACCGATGGCTTTGAAATTTTGACACGACGTTGCATTGTAATACAGTAAAGTTTCTAGGTACATATTTCTGGAATAGGCCTATATTGTTTGAAACGTAAATGTATATTACTTTTGCGATTTTTCGTATCAACGTTTGCCCATTACAAAATTTATATAAATTAATATATGGCATGTACAGAAAAATTATGTATATAAAACAGACGCATATTCCAATAGAACGTTGTGTTAAAATTTCAAAGCATTGGTCAAGGTTGAGCAAAGTATGAATATCAGAAAAGCTCCCTCTTATCAGAAACAGTTTTATGAGTAAAGTAAAACGAACTTGCCTTCCGTCACAAAATTGTGTTTTATTGTTACACAATGTATTTCGAGTCCTGAGGGGTCATCCTCAGGTGCCTCTATGATTTTCTAGACATGTTTAAAGGCGTGGATCTGTCAAGATCAAAACATATTATGTAACAATGCGGAATTTTTTTAAAAACAGGTTCATATAATTAAAGTGATTTAAGGACTTACTTATAAGAAAGTGGTGCAGAAGCAGGTCTGGTGCAGTATGGTAATTGTCTGAACTGGAGCACAATTGTAGGTATAAATAACCATCAACACAAACACTGCCCATCTTGAAGCACATTGGGGAATAATTAAAACTCAAAGACTTATGAAGACGTTTCACTTCTATATTACTAGGTGATCTATACATATAAAGATGTTTAATTTTATATACACAAAGATGTTATTTATAAACGGTGAATCACCTAACACTTGCACCGAAAATATTGCGAAAACGAAAAGTGCGATTGATGTACGATTTTCAAAGAATGGGTTGGTAGTCAATGGCTCCTATTTTTAGCCAACAAACAGATTGTAAAACTACCTAGAAAGTCTATTTTTATTTTTAAAAAAAAGGACATATTTTAAATGTAAGAATGGTTGTTTCTATCATGCACTAGAATTTTCGACACCAGGTGTGTACAAAGAATTTTGAATGACATTTTTATCATGTTCAATTTGGCAGCTACAACCGTTCAAAGTTTCGGGAACGGAGGCTGCGATAGCGTAGCTGACTGGCCGAGTGGCTATCCCCTGGGACACGGCCCACTGTCTCATGACCACCAGCCAGTCAACTGCGCTGTCGTAGCCTCCGCCCCCAAAACTTTGAATGGTAGTACTGCCAAGCTAAACTTGATGAAAATATCATTGAGAATTCTTTGTACACAGCTGGTGTCAAAAATTCCAGTGCATGATAGAAACAAACATTGTTCCATTTTAAAAATGTCTGTTTGCATAAAAATACACTTTGTAGGTAGTTTTACAATCTGTTTACTGGCTAACAATAGGAGCCCTTGACTACCAATCCATTCTGTGAAAACCGCACATCAATCGCTCTTTCCGTTTCCGCAATGTTCGCGGTGCAAGTATTAGGTGATTGATTCTGTACATAAAGAACATTCAGACTGTTTGTGGAAACATTTATTAATTGCCAACCTACAAACATTGTTGATGTTTCCTCAAACGTTTTATGAAATAATACGAATTTATAGATTTACAATGTAGAAAATTTAAAAGTCTGCATCTTTCTTATATATCTTTCTTATGCAAAACTGTGTGCATAAAATTAAACATCTTAGAGCATCTTAGTAATATAGAAGTGAAACATCTTCATAGCTATTCCCCAATGTGCTTCAAGATGGGCAGTGTTTGTGTTGATGGTTATTTATACCTACAATTGTGCTCCAGTTCAGACAATTACCATACTGCACCATACTTGTTTCTGCATCACTTTCTTATAAGTAAGTCCTTAAATCTCTTTAATTATATGAACCTGTTTTTAAAAAAATTCCGCATTGTTACATAATATGTTCATTTCCTTTGTAGAGCTGCTCTATGTACTCTTTCCACCTTTCAGCTTTCCCTTCTTTGCTGAGAACTGGTTTTCCATCTGAGTCCTTGATATTCGTAGAGTTGCTTTTTTTGTCCCCAAATGTCTCTTTTATTTTCCTGTAGGCGGTATCTACTTTTCCCCTTCTTATACATTCTTCTACAGATTTGCATTTGGCTTCTAGCCACTCCTGCTTAGCCATTTTGCACTTCCTGTCAATCTCATTTTTTAATCGTCTGTACTCCATTTTGCCTGTTTCATTTACTGAATTTTTATATTTTCTCCTTTCATCAATTAAATCTAGTATTTCCTGTGATATCCAAGGATTTTTTGTAGGTCTTGCCTTTCTACCTATTTTGTCCTCTGCTGCCTTCACTATTTCATCCCTCAATGCTACCCATTCCTCTTCTACTGTTTTATTTCCCCCTGTTTCTGTAAATTGTTGCCTAAATCTCCCTCTGAAATTCTCCAGAACTTCACTTTCCTTCAATTTATCTAAGTCCCATCTCCTTATTTTCCTACCTTTGTGCAATTTTTTCAGTTTCAGCCTACAGTTCATGACTAACAAGTTATGGTCAGAGTCTATATCTGCCCCTGGGTACGTCTTGCAGTTTATAACCTGGTTCCGGAATCTATGTCTTACCATTATAAAATCTATCTGATACCTTCCGGTGTCTCCTGGTCTCTTCCATGTATACAACCTTCTTTTGTGATTCTTAAACCAGGTGTTTGTTACGATTAAATCATGTTCCGTGCAAAATTCTACCAGGCGACTTCCTCTTTCAGGAAGAGGAAGGTAGGAAGGGAAGAGGACGTAGATCAAGATGAAATAGGAGATGCTATACTGAGAGATGAATTTGAGAGAGCCTTGAAAGATCTAGGTCGGAACAAGGCCCCAGGAGTAGATGACATACCCTCAGAGCTACTAAAGTCTCTTGGAGAGCCAGCCATGACAAGACTATTTGAACTGGTGTGTAAGATTTATGAGACAGGCGAAATGCCCTCAGACTTTAAGAAAAATGTAATAATCCCCATTCCAAAGAAATCAGGTGCAGACAGGTGTGAAAATCACAGAACCATCAGTTTGATAAGTCATGGTTGCAAACTTTTAACACGAATTATCTACAGGAGAATGGAAAAGCTGGTAGAAGCTGACCTCGGGGAAGATCAGTTTGGGTTCAGGAGAAACGTAGGAACCCGGGAGGCAATACTCACTTTACGTCTTATCTTAGAAGATAGATTAAGGAAAGGCAAACCTACATTTTTAGCTTTTGTAGATTTGGAGAAAGCATTTGATAATGTTGACTGGAATACACTCTTTCAAATTCTGAAGTCAGCAGGGGTAAAATATAGGGAAAGGAGAGTTATTTATAACTTGTACAAAAGCCAGACCGCAGTTATTAGACTCGAAGGGCATGAAAGGGAAGCATCAGTTGGGAAGGGAGTAAGACAGGGTTGTAGCCTTTCTCCGATGTTATTCAATTTGTACATCGAGCAGGCGGTGAAGGAAAGCAAGGAAAATTCTGGAATAGGGATTAAAGTACAGGGGGAAGAAATAAAAACATTGCGTTTTGCTGATGACATTGTAATTCTGTCAGAGACAGCAGAGGACCTGGAAGAGCAGTTGAATGGAATGGACAGTGTGTTGAAGAGAGCATATAAAATGAACATTAACAAGAGCAAAACAAAAATAATGGAATGCGGTCTTAGAAAATCGGGCGATGCTGAAGGAATTAGATTAGGTAACGAAACAATGAAGGTGGTAGATGAGTTTTGTTACTTGGGTAGTAAAATAACATGCGATGGTCGCAGTACAGAGGATATAAAATGCAGAATGGCAATGGGAAGAAAAGCATTTTTGAAAAAGAGAA
Source organism: Locusta migratoria (assembly GCA_026315105.1). Lineage (NCBI taxonomy): Eukaryota > Metazoa > Arthropoda > Insecta > Orthoptera > Acrididae > Locusta > Locusta migratoria. The sequence continues at coordinate 341,129,243 of CM048745.1, forward strand.
ATTTGCTTACATCGAATATTAATTTAAGTGTAAGGAAGTCTTTTCTGAAGGCATTTGTGTGGAGTGTTGCCTTGTACGGGAGTGAAACATGGACGATAAGCAGTGCGGACAGGAAGAGAATAGAGGCTTTTGAAATGTGGTGTTACAGAAGAATGTTGAAGATTAGGTGGGTAGATCGCATAACCAATGAAGAACTACTGAACAGAATTGGTGAGAAAAGGAATTTTTGGCATACCCTGGCTAAAAGAAGGGATCGCTTGGTAGGACACATTCTTAGACATCGAGGAATCGTAAATTTAGCATTGGAGGGAAGTGTGTGGGGGAAAAATCGCAGAGGGAGACCAAGAGACGCGTATAGTAAGCAGATTCAAGTGGATGTGGGTTGCCATTCTTATGAGGAGATGAAAAGGCTTGCTCAGGATAGAGTAGGGTGGAGAGCTGCATCAAACCAGTCTCCGGACTGAAGACCATAACAACAACAACAACATAATATGTTTTGATCTTGACAGATCCAGGTTTTTAAACATGTATAGAAAGTCATGGAGGTACCTGAGAATGAGGCCTCAGCGCTCGAAATGCATTGTGTATCAATGAAACACAATTTTGTTACTGAAGGCGAGTTCGTTTTATTTAACTGAAGCAAAACAGCCACATTTACAACCACAGTCAATGACATTAATGGACAAAATTAAGTTTTATGAGTTATATAAGATGAATGTTTTTGTGTTCATATTTATAGAAAAATGTTAATGATCATTTTATATTGTACTAGCTTAAACCTGCGGCTTAGCTCGTATGTTGGTTGATTATGATAGATAAGCTATCTGTCAGTAGTGTGCTATGAGACTGAAGGATGAAATGAAACACAATACCTTCTTTAGAAACAAACATTATAATCAACATTCAAGTAAAAAAATAAAATTATTCATAGGCTTATCCTTATAGAGAAAGAGCTGAAGACATTGTAGCACTCATAGACCAAAGATATGGTCGGTGGCATCACGTGTCATCACGTTTCCTTGCTATAGAGTCGCGAACGTCATCGCTGGCCTTCAGTCCGAATTTTTTAAAAATAATTTGACAACTTTCAACCACCATATCTTCCACCCCCTTACAGCTATCGGCATGGAACTGCTATGGTGCACAACGGGAGACTTCGGACAACAATTACACACAGACCATTCGTTTGCGTTCTGTACTTTTCGCTGCAGAGCGAAATATTTACATACACACACGTAGAATTTTATATACACCGATAACTGTCCATCCCAACATACTCCATCCTTTTATCATTATCCACCCTCAAGCAAAAAATGCCGCCAATAAAACCATTTTCAAACAGAAATTATAATTTTCGAAGAGTAATTATTGTTCTGCATTTCGCGTTATATTCTTCAAATTACTAAATATCTATCAGATCACTATAAAACTGTGCCTAAAACCTTCCTCAGGTATAAATTAGTAACTGTACAAATATTTAAGTCTCTGCGTCTTGTCGTTCAGACGTGATAAGCGTACACCGAACAGACATAACATTAATATATATGTATATGTAAATAGATATCCGATAGCCATAAAACCGTGCATAAAGCCTTGCCCGGGTAGACATTAGTAACTGTACAATTTTTAGCTCTTTATGTCTTGTGGTTCAGGCGTGATAAAGGTACAGGGAACAGACATTCACGTTTATAGATATAGATAATAGCATTGCCATTATCATAATGAATACTTTGAGTGCTCTGATGATAACACTTTGATTACTAATAATAAACAATACTTTTTAGATTTTCCTTTACCATCAAGCCATAAGGAAACGCTCATTAAAAAGAAATCAGATCATAACATTTCTCTTTTTCAGCTTTAGAAAAAAGTGTTACTTCATGCAGCTGCACGTGATGAACACCAGCTAACAAGTAATTTCAATCGGACCATGGTCTCCGCCCCTCCACTGCTCTGCAACCAACACGAGGGGAGAGCAGTGAGCGGTGAAGGTGGTGGAGATGTAGAGGGGCGCTCCGTCAGCCGTGGTCCGCCGCTGCACTACAGCTGCGACTACTACTACCACTACAGCTGCGGCTGCGGCTGCGGATGGAGGTTACAACTGGTGGCCGCAGCGAGGCGGCGGGCCGGAGATTGTGTGTTCCGGCGCGGTCTGCCGGCGTGCGCAATCGATTGAGGCGGCGTGGCGGGCAGCACAGCACAGCAGAGAGCTTTCTAATCCGACGGCGACGCCTGTGGCCGCGGCCGCGGGGGGGGGGGGGGGGGGGGGGGGGAGCACGGCGGTCCGCGAGCAATCGCACAAGTGGACGCCGCCTCTTGCAACGACGGTACTGGAAGAGGTAGCAACAGCTTTCACACTCCTTTTCAAGTCTAAGATGTGGTTACAACGTCATGAATTCGATGCCTATTGTACAGAAAGTTCGCTGATTCCCGTTTTATACGAGCGTCATTTTTATTGAAAGCATTTATTTATATAACGTGGCTAGTTTGTGGCATTCAGGCTCTGTCTTACGTCTAAACAGGGGTACTACATTTTTTTACATTGTCAATACTGAACGGTGAACGTTCGTGGTTTCGTCTATGTCGCCAAAGGGTCTCTTCTACTTCGATAGATCGTTCTCCGTGTGGTTTATCTTTGACGTTTCCTCGGAGCGGAGGAGTGGCAGTTGGTGTACGCTGGTCTGGCAATGAGCATTCGAATGAATGGGTCTGCTGTTGTTCCGTAGCTGTACTTGTTATGGGCACTTAGTGCTTGGCTCCGATTGCGTTTATTGTTACGTGTGCAATGTGGAGTTCTTCCAGCTATGACGTGTAGCCTAAGTGCATGTTCTGTGGACGGTTGGATGTTCTATTCTTTAACAAAACTGTTTGTTTCACAGAAATGTCTGCTGGGTGGCCAAGTGCATTGGCGTTGTATTTTGTGTCTAATCAAAAAACTTGCACGATGTGAAACTGCTGATTGCTAACAAGATGAAAACTACCTTGTGTATATGATATTGCAGTTTGAATTCGGCCACTCACGTTTAACTGTTTGACCAGGTGATGTACTCGTATATTGTTCAAATGTTCAAATGTTTGTTAAGCTTAAGGGACTCAAGTGCGGGGTCATCATTCTCTAAACTTACAAACTACTTATGAACTAGCTAATACTAAGGACGGCACAAATATCCATGGCCGAGGAGGGATTCTAACCCCCGACCGTAGTGCAGACCGTGACTGGCGCGCCGCAGTCCCCTCGGCCACCACGTCCGGCAATGTACATTATTAGGCACATTTGGATAATGGTGCTCTGCTTACAGGTAATGTGATGTTGCTTGTATAGTATTCTGAGTGCGCTCAGTAATTGTGCCATAACGTTTACGGTCAACAATGTTCCTAATCTACCTTGGCCGAATTATATACGGCCGCTGTGTTTTATACTATAATTATTTTATGTAAGCAATGGCATATTTCACTCTTGGCTACTTATATCTGTTCATCTTGTCCTTTCCGTCAGAGTAGTAGTGCAGAGATTCATGTATTTATTAGTTTATGTCTGGATGTTTGTACTGAGCCACCACAATACAACTGTCTGCCTCATTGAGTTGCGACCGGTAAGTGTGGCGCGGACTGTTTAACCGGGACTTCGAGGTGGCTGATTTAAGTCAACTTACTCTTAAGTCTTTTACATGGAGAGGTTTTACTGTTTATATTTTCAGATCATTATTATAATTCAGTTTTATAGATTTCTATCTTTCAACTCTTTTGCCGTGCTACTTATTTGTTCTGGTTGATGTTGCAGATTTCTTCTCGTGTATTCTGTGAGAGACTTCATCCCGCCCGTGGCATGATGTCTTGGTTTGGCCCTCCTGGCCATTTGACGTCACTACAGTTAAATGTTTGTTGGTGTTGATGGGGGGGGGGGGCGGTATCGTCTTTCCAATAGCTCACTCCCTCCTTACGTTCTAAAACGTTCTCCAGAGCGTATTTATTGCTATTTGCAAATGTATTTTCCTTAAGGTGTATGTTTTGTGGGTGCTGTTTTGTTGTGAAATCTTGAAAAATTTTCAACGCCATTTATTGCTGTACTTAACAGATTTTATTTGCTTGCTGGCCCTCCCTTAGTGGGCAAATTACTATTGTTATATATTTAAAAGAATATTGTTTTAAATAAGTTCCTCTTCAAGGGCAAGCTCTCCTGGCTCATTGTATTTATATATTCAACATGTAATAAAGTTTCTATCTTGAAATCCATTAATGACAGATTGGTGCACCTACCATTCCCGAATAATGTTCCTTTCCTTATCCGATTATGCTTGGTATTATACTAAGTTCTGAAGGATTAAAAGTTTCAAACAGATAAATGGGTTTGTTTATAAATAACAGTTCTACTATTTTTTTATATTTTATTTAGCACGCCGGGTTTCGGAAAATAATCAGTTAATTTTTTCGATGTTTCAATTTTTCCTATGAAATAACCTACGTTTTAAATAGCTGTAACCAAGTTATAGCCAAGATCATTAAGAAAAAATATCTTGTTTCAAAATGTATCATCCTGTACGAAAAAATTTATCACTTCATCTTTATTAACTCCATGTAAGAGCATCTTTGTAACTGATTATATATGTGCCCACTACAGTTGGTTTTATAAAACTTTGTGTATAGTGTGTACAAAATGTTATTTGTGATGTTTGATACGTATGTGTGAAATTCCACACAAATGGTCCATCAGAAAACTGTTAGCAGAAGTTCTCCAAAAGATTTCGCCCTTTAATACGTATAAAGACCGACCAATAACTAAAAATTTGCGCATTTAATAATTGTAGTAAAGACAACAAAGTAATGCAGAACCTCACATATCAGAAATCCGCAACTAAAATAGGATAGCACAAAAACGCACTTGAAAAGGGGAATTATTTCCCGAATCACGTCGTCCTAAATAAAATATAAAAAAATCATGACTGGCAGCAGGAGTGTTATTAATAATCAAACCTATTGATCTCAAAGTCGCAGGCTTCGAAAATCCTTTTTGAAATAGGTGAAAGCAAGTGCAGGTAAGAAAATAGGAAAAGGTTTTATTCGTATTTCATAACCAACAAAAATTTCCGGTTTAAAAAACCTTTGTGTTTTACCTATGGCTGCTAGGAGGAATGGACATGGAGGAAGCTGTGGAACAGGGAGGGAAAATTGATAATGATACACAGTTAAATATAATGGAAGAGTCTGTGGCCTAATATATGGTGAGAGAAAGGGGAGGAAGAGAAATAAGTGTAGTGCTTCACAGACATACAGTTGAATTAAAAGCAATTTACATACAGACGACTCCATCTAGAGCCAAATGCAGAGCTACTACACTAATAAAATTATAAAAAATGCAAGAAGCAGCTTTGATCTTCTGAAATCTTTATTGGTTGACCTATTGCATGTCGATTTCGGTTACTAACAAGGAAAGTACATAGGGTCGAACAAACATATCTGTATGAACGTTTGGTTACAGGATCTCTACGTACAACTCAATGTGCTGGTGGGTGTCGTTTTTCTGCAAAGCTCTGCAACCATGCTCTAGATAGTACTGTAGATGTAATTGTAGACGCCATACGCAATGCAGATATCTTAACTATAACTTATGTAATAATCATCGTACATGTTCTCTAGCGAATCGTCATCAAAAGCCGTGATGATAGTTGCAACTTTAACCTTCTTCCCGAAAGACTGTTGGTATTCACTGCCACTGCTTTCATTACCTCTTCCAGCACTTACCGTAGCACTACCGCTTGCAATTTGTTCGTCATTATCATCCCTATTATCATTATTATGAGTTTGTAACAACAGTATCTAACTTATGCTCATATTTATGTACCATAACAGATACGAGAAAGCATGCAAATGATTCATTTTCTACACTAATACCATCTTCACGAAGAAGAGTTCTTCGTAACTTCATCTCAACTAATACATTAGCAGGATTGATTAGCAATCGCCGCCCCATCTGACGCTTCACCACACAAATAACATCACAAAACGCAACTTCGGAGGGACACTGCACCTTCCCTACTGGCGAACCGACAGGTCAAAGTGCAATGTGGCATGGTACACCCAGAGGCCTCTAACGGACGACTGCAGTTTTTTGCAGATGCTAGAGTATCACTAGTGCAATAAGGGATCTTTACCTTATCTCTCATACGATTTTGGTGTATATGTGTTTGTTCGAGCCCAAGTACTTTCCTTGTAAGTGCTAGAAACGAAGCTCTGTGGGCCCCTAGCAAATTGCATCTTACCTTGTAATATTAAATAACTGTATATAGCTAGCGTCATGTACAGACCTTGTATTGTACAAATTAATTTGGACATCATTGTCCTAGGAGTAAGCAGCGATCTTCCTTGAAGATATTTATTTTGTAAAACCAATTTGGATCACAGAAGAGAAACATTCTTTCTTTATTTGACAGGTTTCGACCTCTTACAGGTCATCCTCAGAAACTACCGATACAGCGCATGCGGCCGGTGCTGCGCTCTGCAGGGCTGCAGTGTCTGTGCTCTGCCTGCACGTTGGTAACTGCTTAGAAGCTTCTAAGTAGTTACCAACGTGAAGCCAGAGCGCAGACACGGCATCCTTGCAGAGGGCAGCACCGGCCATATGGGCTGTATCGGTAGTTTCTGAGGATGACCTGTAAGAGGTCGAAACTGATTTTTTTTTCTTTTTGCCTCCTGCGATACAGGCTGTTTTTAAGAAATAAATAGTATTCTGTATGACCTGTCTGTATACAGTGATATAATATTCCATGTTAAGATGCAATTTGCTAGTTTATGTTGTCCCACATGGCTTCTTTTCTAGCACTGAAGGTGTCGGTAACATGCGTTGCTGTCAAGTTGGAAATACATTACAAAACTGCGCAAGGCACCCACTTCTATAAGTCGGTCGCGTTAGGTCAGACGTGGCCAAAACACAAATAAAGAGGTAAGCACACGCAGGAGAAAGAAATATAAATAGTGGTGAGTCAGATGCTGGGCCGTGCAGATCATCTGTGGGCCAGCCATGCTATGCGACGTCGCTGCGATCTAAGGACAGGCGCCCCAGCACCCTACGCTGTCGTTACAACCGACCGAGTGTGTCCCAGTACTCAGCAGTCAGCACTGTCGGGCTGACAGGCAGTGCCGGCGGCTGCAGCGCTGCTGCCCTGGCATACAGAGAAGGCCGCGGCGCTCTCGTGTGACGTCACGCAGTGTAAGCACCGTTCGCGTAGCTGACTGGATGGCCACTGGGGACGGCCCACTATGCCGTAGCACAGACAAATATATGCAGATGGGAAACCTCCGTAAGGGCCCGGTCCTACGCTCAGGCACAGACAAATATATACAGACAGGAAACCTCCATAAGGGCCCGGTCCTACGCTCACGGGTGCGGGGAGGGAGGTTTTCCAGCAGTTCCGTAAGATGTCCCATGATGGCGCTGCGGTCAGAAGCAGCCCTTTAAATTGGCCAGAGCAGGCGGCAGGTAGCGGCTGCCCCCACCACCACCTCCCCTCAAACGCCAGCAAGCCGTTGCCTCGTGGCAGGCGGCACGAGCTCTCCCCTCAGCCTCCCCTCCACGCTACCCTCTGACGTGCGAGAGGCACCCTAAGCCAGCGATCCGACTGACACCTGCTAGCATCTTACGGAACTACGAGGGGAGCGTAGGACAGTAGTTTAGGGGAGGCTTCTTCTCTGTATATGTTACTCTGTGGCCGTAGCTACGCGAACGATGCCTACACTGCGTGATGTCACACGAGAGCGCTGCGGCCTTCTCTCTTTGTGGCGGTGGGCGAGGCCACTGCTGCCGTACTGCCCGACTTGACAGAGCTGGACATTGCTGGAGACGAGACACCCTCCATGCGTCGGAGGTATGCTGCATCACAACAGTTAATAAAGGCTGAAATCTGAATAATTACTTCACATTAAAAGGCATCGAAGGACTGGCACATAGACGAACACAATTGTCGTTTCTTAGAGTATTGAATGTATTGATTAAATACTGGTCTTTGCAACAATAAATTTAAGACAAAACCTTAGAAACTGGTTTCCGACTATTGACTTTTTAATACAAATTTCAAAGACCAAGCTTCTTGACAATTTTCTAAACTTCAGTTAATCATTACAAATTCAAATATAATATTCAATAAATAATTAGAAATAACATCACGTTAAAATGCAAAACCACCAATAAGGACTTAATTACCCTAATGAGTAATTAATTTGCACCTTTAAACCAATCTGATTAATTTAGATGAGAGACTATTGAATTAATTAAATTAATTAAAACATTCCACGATTAATGACCAAACATTTAGATGACTTGCTAAACGACAATAAATCCTTTCAATTACATTCCACAATTGCAATGAATGTGATAACTGAAACCCAAAAGGCTTGCCTTTGTAGGCGCAGCAAGAGCCTGCATGCCAATAACCTCTAAATAAAAGTACAACGCACAAGAGACAACTTTAACAAAAGGGAGCAACCATCGCAGCAGGTGATAACGGAGGCTTCACGTCCGCTATTTCTTCACATTAGCTGCGCTCGTTTGCGCCACTCCACGCTGCCTTGCCGTCGCCTCAACGCCGTTACAGACAACCACCAGTCGGACTGAAGTCACCCTCCAAACACAACTTGCCGAAACAGATCAAGTGAGGACCAAATATGGGCACCATTGATTAAAAAATTAACTCCGTTCAATGCTAAATCGTTAATCTGCGAACAATTTTCGTAAGTTAACTTCAATCGTTAACTTGTAGCAGTATTGTGCAGCCACGAAAAATCGCCTTCAGTCTCCGAATTTATATGTTTATATTGTTATTGGCCGGACGCGGTGGCCGAGGGGACTGAGGCGCTCCAGTCACGGTCTGCACGGCCACTACGGTCTGGGGTTCGAATCCCCCCTCAGGCATGGATATTTGTGCCGGCCTTAGGATTAGCTAGTTCATAAGTATTCACAGAATGTATGACATCAACTGCGATTAGGCAAAGCTGAAAATGTGTACCCAGCCGGGATTCGAACCTGGCTCTCCTGCTTTCTAGGCAGTTGCGCTGACCACTACACCACTGGGGACACAGTGATCACCGCACCTGCAAGGACTACCTAAGCACGCCTCCCGTCAGATACAAATTCCCAGCTTCGCCCTGCCCACAGTACTCAAACTCGTAGTTATGAAACGAATTCCCGTAAGAGTAAGGGCTTCAAACTTACCCACCCCTCCCCACTAACGATAGGATCAATGCCCGTCACCGGCATATTATATATATACATGTGGCGTCTGTTTCGAAAGAACAGACGTCACTTCTGATCCTGCAGTTGTTATTATTTAATATTCACTGAATATATGACATCAACTGCGATTAGGCAAAGTTTGAGTACTGTGGGCGCAGCGAAGCTGGGAATTTGTATCTGACGGGAGGCGTGCTTAGGTAGTCCTTGCAGGTGCGGTGATCACTGTGTCCCCAGTGGTGTAGGGGTCGGCGCAACTGCCTAGAAAGCAGGAGACCCGGGTTCGAATCCCGGCTGGGTACACGTTTTCAGCTTTGCTTAATCGCAGTTGATGTCATATATTCTGTGAATATTAAATAATAACAACTGCAGGATCTGAAGTGACGTCTGTTCTTTCGGAACAGACGCCGTATGTATATATAGTTCATAAGTAGTTTGCAAGTTTAGGGACTGATGACCCCGTAGTTAAATAATGTTTGTAAATCTATCGGTCTCAACTGCTTGGTTATTAGTTCGTAGCATACAAACTGCTTAAACTAAGGTAAACTAACCTAAAGACAACACAAACACCCATGCTCGAGGGGGGACTCGAACCCCCGACGGCAAACGGCTGCAGTACGGCGCCCCAATACGCACGGCTAATCCACCGCGGCTTTTTATTAAAAAAAAGTATTACCCTTCCTGATATTTAAGAAAAATGTTTTGCATACACAAGTTTAAATAGGGCTTGAAGTATAAAAATTAAGCTAGTGTTACTCAGCCACTCTGTCGTGACAGTCGGCCCTGAGCGTAAACAAATGATGTCTTATCACATACTACGCACTAATCCACACCAGCTTCAGATTGGGATACACCGCTGCAAATTTTTTTAGTGGAAGTACTACTGGCGTCACTGTCGATATCGGAATGCAAAATATTAACATTCCTTTTGGATTTTCCTCGACCGCAACCTGCCTTGACTGTTTCTTCATACTGTAGGAACTGCGACTTATGGCATCTCCTCATGTGCTGTTCAAGGTTATTAAAGGCTCGAGATTTTTGTAGATTTTTTCGGAAGGCACGATTTACAGTTGACAAGTATTTTTCTTTCGATCTTTTGCTCTGAAGGATCATTTTTCAGCTGGTAATACTATTAAGAGCCTCTCTCTACAGTTAATTCACAAATCGTTTCAGACATTTAATTGCTTTACCTCTACATCATCTGACAGTTGCGTAAATTACAGACAGAATCCATACAGCTATAAATGCTGTAGCTATGCAGACTAGAAGAATGAAGAATTTTCTTGCTGGAATCATGGAAGTTTCGAAGCGCCATAAAACGAGAATAATAGGAGATAACGACCCTTCGATTATGTCATTAGAGAACCTAGGATGGGAGAGACTGAAGAAGAAAACCGGTCTTTTCCAAGGGTATCGTTTAGGAATTAGCTTTAGGAAAACCGCGTAAAATTAAATCCGGATCGCCGAGCATGGAACTGATTTGAGATCCTCCGACTGCTAGTCCAATGCACTGACTTTTGATTCACCTCTTTCCGGGACGTGCCAGCAGATTAATAATATCAAAAATATTAAAGATATTACGAAGTCTCAAAACAATTCAGTCTAGGCGGTAAAGTTAAAAACGGTAGTCTACGTCACAATAAAAGACTATTCCTCCCAACTCGTACATCAGATGAAGCCTAGCAGTGCCCTAGCACCGGAATTGTATAACGTTTAGAATCATGGAATCAATGGCGGCCATCAACCACATACCTGACTGGCCAAATACGTAACGCAGATATGGACGGCTTAACAACTAGGAGTGCTCGTCGGCTCCATCCGAGCAGGGACAGTCGGGGCGACGCGAACTCTGCCCTGGGGACCTGTGCGCATCGTTCTCCGCTAATAACTTGAAACAGTCCGGGGAAAACGCATTACTCCACAAATCCGTCCATTTGTTTGTGCCGCACTCCCAATTATTAGGATTTACTCTGGTGCGCCAATGTAAATTCGGATTTTTGATTGCGCTCGTTTTTCAAATGCACTCTCTCTCCCTCTCTACGCACACCACTTTCGCTTTGTTTCATCTACTATGGGCAGATCACCATTTATCCCTATAGATGCAGACGATGAGAGAGCAGGCCCATGGTTGTTTGTGTTAACACGCAGACAGGCGGTCTTAATGGGATAATGTCAGTCATTTGTACAACGAAATTCAAATGTTCAAATGTTTGTGAAGCTTATGGGACTTAACTACGGGGTCATCAGTCCCTAAACTTACAAACTACTTATGAACTACTTTCGAACTAGGACGGCACAAATATCCATGCCCGAGGGGGGATTCGAACCCCCGACCGTAGTGGCCGTGCAGACCGTGACTGGAGCGCCTCAGTCCCCTCGGCCACCGCGGCCGGCTTTGTACAACGCTTTAACCGACAACAGAGTTGTTAACAACGTAATTCTCAAATACTGAGCGACATACTGTAAGGGTGTCGTAACTACCAGAGAAATGCACACGTCATCAGAATCGTAAACATAGAGAAAACAGGATAATGGTGTAAAATAAGTGGCTGAACAGTATCAGCCGCTATATAGTAGAGTAAGGTGGTACAAATTCGATATAGGTACAATTCCGATCAACATAAGTTTTCGCGCCGTTTGTCAGTCTCTTAGAGTCACGTTGTGTAGCGTTGTAGTGTAGCAGGTTTCTAGAGCTCCTCCTGTCTCTTCCAAGATTACACCACTTTGTGCTAAGAAGATATAAATTTTTTTTCCTGTTAAGAGGTAAGCGAAGCTACTTAGTCTAACGCGCTCTTGTAAATTTTATAGTTAAGGGTGACTGGATTCGCTGACAAAAATTCAATGTTTGGTACCACGACGTATGCGTTGGTTCCTGACGGAAAAAGTGCTTTTTATGTGGAAGATGCCAGTAATCAAAATTGTACAAGGAAGTGATTACAATTGTACCTAGTGTGGTACATTTTCGATCGATTTTTCTCAATTCAGTAACCTTCTTTTGTATTTATACCAACATTCGAAATTGTCTAATATTTGTGTCACATAATCAACAAACATCCAAGAAGTGTCATAGTTAAAATTATTTCTTTTCCAAATATATTTCCAGTTTCAATAAAATTTGTCCGAAATGATCGATATTGTACCACTTTACCCTATCGGAAGCTCAGTGAGACTTTTTGCGAACTACGTTGCAGTGTATCAAGAAGTCGCAAGAGTGGTAAAAGGACAACGAAATGCAGGAGGATCTGTAGCGTACCGACGCATAGTGCAGAGAATGGCAACGTAAACAAATGTTAAGTGCTGCGTTTACATAGAAAGAAAGACACTTTGTTGTATAACCACGCATAATAAATGACCCTTCTTTATTATCACATTGATACGGTACTGAATCTCTGTGTGAAACAAGATAAACCAAGCAACGCGAAGCGGCAGCAAACAAAAGCGAAAATATTACATCAGCTACAAAAATTTAAATTTCGTTTCGTAAAAAATTATTATTATGAACCATAAACGCTCTCTATACCGCTTTCAACTTGTTATGGTTACATTTGATTGACACTTCTTCGACAGATCACGTATACGAGATTTCGTAGTGATGTTAATAAAGCGAATCTTTATATGATTTTACAAGACATTCATTTCTTTTACATTTTTTATTTTTATTTATTTCTTTTATTTGCAATTTTAATGTCATTAATTTACATCTAAAATTCATCTACTGCATAGAAGGAGTTATCCATTCAAAAACTCCTTTCATTTCCTTTTAAATGAATTATTTGTTTTTCAGACTTTTGATGTTGTTTTGTAATGATCAAAGACTTTCGTGGCAGCAACATTCACCCCTTTCTGTGCCAATGATGTAAGATTCGCTAAGCTTTTTAACTGGTTCCAAAAACGCTGCTGAATGCGGAAACAAATTCCCACTGCAGACATGAGTGATGGAAGCCATATGTGACAGCAGCGACTTTTTTAATAATTAATTTAAGTACAAAAATATGAAAACTGAAATCTAATACTAAGTTTCACTTACAGTACCGTAAAAGTTTATATTACTCATGATAATGTTCAGTATTCAAGTAAAACTAATGTCTCACTGCTGATAATTGTTTAACTACTCACAAGCGGATTCATAGAATAATATTTATCGTCAAACAGAACACTGGATATATTGTGTGACCTTACTGAGAGTATTTACTCGAGTCAGCTATTGGAACAGGTTCTGACCAGAAGTAAGTGACTTAACTGGCGGGTTCTTGCTTCGCCAAAGTATCATGGTCAGTCCTAGCACGTACTATATGTATGGAAGAAGCTATGTATTTGGTCAACGCATAGTTTCGGACAAAATAAGACAAATATTTACGACTGAAAATAACTGAAACATGTGCACTACTAAAACACTCATAATACGTAAGAAACTTGAAAACAATAGGTCCGCCCGTCGGGGATTCGAATACCCCCTCGGGCATGGATATTTGTGTCGTCTTAGTGAGGTATTTCATAAGTAGTTTGTCAGTTTAGGGACTGATAACTCCTCAGTTAAGTCCCTTAAGCTTTACAAACATTTGAACAAAACAATAGCACTCCAGTGTAAAAGTCGTAGCTGCCCCTAGACTCACTGATACATAAAAATCGAATCGTTTGTTGAAAGAATCACTTATTGGATAGCGTAGTGTATATCATCGTATTGCCGCATATCCTAAACACATTCTGGTCTAAAATTACGAGAAACGAAAGGAAATTTATCCCTCGAAGACATGCCGACGCTTCGATAAACTGCTCTCTTCAGGCAGATACTGCCACTAGCTGGGAACACGTAGAAACGGCAACAAGTGATGCACGAAATCGCTAAAATTCGAAGCCACCCCAGTTAAGGAGTATCCCTGACTCCGGTCAATGAGAACTCGCTAGGTGTCAGCCAATGAGATGCGGCGTGTTTTCTAACCGGAGATTCGGGCGCTACGCGCCCTCACGTACTAAGGAAAAAATCTTGTTTAACCTATACCTAACCTTCTTAAGCCTATGCTACAGATCACTTTTATAAAATGAAAGTTAGGTTGAGTAGAGGTTAAACAAGAAGTTTTATTTTTCCCTTACGTGTGGGTGCGTAGCGCCCGAATCTCCGGTTAAGAATCACGCAGCATCTCATTGGTTGATAGCTAGCGAGATCTCATTGGCCGGAGCCAGGTATATTCCTTAACTGGGATAGCTTCGAATTTTCGCCACGAAAACCAAGTGGTGAGATGTAATTTATATACATAAAGTATACAGCCTCTGAGAGTTTAGGTTATTCCCTGAGATAGAGAAAAGAATTAAATGTCGATAGACATATATGTATATGTTAGGACTAAATAGGATAAAAAGAAAAGAACTTTAACAGCTTCCAAATAAGGAAGTTTTTATTGAATTTCATTTAGAATAAATGAAAATATGTTGATGACACGACAGGAAAGAATTGTTATACTAAAAAACTATTATATTAATACGTGAACATGGAACCTGCATAAGCGATTTTTAAATATTAATTTTGGAAGGAGACAAATGAAATATATATGATTCGAAATGTGGTATGGAACAGATGGCCGGCCGCAGTGGCCGAGAGGACTGAGGTGCTTCAGTCACGGTCTGCACGGCCACTACGGTCGGGGGTTCGAATACCCCCTCGGCCATGGATATTTGTGCCGTCCTTAGTTGTAGCTAGTTCATAAGTAGTTTGTAAGTTTAGGGACTGATGACCTAGTAGTTAAGCCCCATAGACTCTACAAACATTTGAACATTTGATGCGCACAAAACAAAAATGATGTATGTACATACCCGTTACGGGAGTTAAAAGGAAGCAGAAGTTTTCGTTACTGTGAAGCAGTGGCGTAACTATAGGGGTGGGGGGGGGGGGGTGGGGGAGATGAGGGGGATAGAACCCCCCCCCCCCCCCTCAGAAGAGAAAAATCGTTTAAAAGCAATTTGGTAAAGGTAAAGATTGGAAACTTGGGGGGATGGGAGTGAATTAGTTTCTTCAACGGTATGCGTAGATGGTAGTCTGTCTGGAAAATGACTAAAATTTTGCTCGTCAAGCACATCTACCCCCTCTCCCCCCCCCCCCCCCCCCCCAAAAGCCAAGTCCTAGTTACGCCACTGCTGTGAAGTTACCTTATGTATCACATATTGGAGTCCCCGACTGTAATAACAATATTGATAATATAACAATATGTGAACATCGAAGTGATCAACTTCTCGCGTATTGATGAAGTGTCGAATGTATCGAAGGTATTAACATTCCGTGAAATCGTGTTCTAGAGACTTTCACGCTTAAATGATTTACTTACATTAACACAACAATATCGGGCAGCTTCAATACCGTGTCACATCGATAATGTTGTCAACAATGGAAATCAATACATCGTTGTAACGAAATATGAAAATGACTTTGTTTATTGGCATAGTTATTTTATTTTCTGTAAGAGCAACTACGTGGTCCTTCGCAGTTATCACAAAATTTGAAGTTCAGAATTTTAATTTCTTCCCTTTGAATAGCTACGACAAGAGAAAAAGATAATGGACATAGGTATGAAGAAGGGGACGGACAGGCAGATGTGATGGGAGAGAACGCAAAAAACGATTTTCTCAGGTGGAATAATACGTCGTCTATTCCAGAGGAAGCCCGATCTTTTATGTTTATGTACAAATTATACAAACAAAAATGTTGTTTCTCCATTGGCTTTACAATAACTAATGACTTTCTGAGAACTTTTTTATGTTTCCTTCAGTTTCACATAATCACAACAATGCTAAGCAGGGTCCTCATTTGTTTTTATGCTCCACGAGTCTATTTTCGTATGAATTCTTTTATTTACGTTCGCCATTCATTGCACATACACAACTGAGCCACAGCAATGCTTGGCCGCGTGTAGACAGTTCACATAAAACGCCTCAGTACAAGGGACAAGAGTCTGTCTTTACATTATTCAACTGGGATTAGCACATTCAAAGAATTTGTGCTCAAAGTAATTTTTGCAAACATTGGAATCAATTTCGTGAATTTTCAGACTACATTTACTGTAGAGCTTTGTTCGTGTTACGGCCGCGTACGTAGCTTCCCACGAAGACGCGTTGCAACCGCGGTGGACATACCGGAGGAGTTAATGGCGGTCTTCTGAGAAGAGCGTATCTGTGTGTGGAGTGCGCCGGCCCTACCAATGAGCTTACGTAAGCCTCTGCTCAGGAAAGGAAATGACTGCGGCCCCGCAACTGGCTGCCCACTTTGGCACGAGCGCATTCTGCGCGCTTGCGCATCCACACGAGCGGCTCACGGCTCGCCAAGGGAATACAGTTTGAAAATGCTTGCTTTACAGCTCCTGTCAACACTACACGACGCACAGATAAAGCTGTTTTGGGAGATTTAAGAGCAGGTGTTGTAGAGTAGAGACTTTTCTCAACCACCGCGCGGGATTGTCGTGCGATCTGCGGCGTCTTGTTAGTGATCGTGCGGCCGCTCGCGTCGGAGTTTGGAATCCTCTCTCTCAGCGCGCCCAGCCAGGGGCCTAAACGCCCTCTGTAATAAAAAAAAAAGCTGAGCTGAATGCTTCAGTTCGTTGTTGGTCGTTCTTTGATCAATGACCGCAAAAGATAGCTCTACCTGAAGAACAAAAAAAAAAAAAAAAAAAAAAAAAAAAAAAAAAAAAAAAAAAAAATGGTTAAAGTGACCGCTTGCCCGAAGCGGGAGACCCGGGTTCGATTCCCGGCCCGGCTCACATTTTCACTTGTAGCCATTGTTTGATTTTATTGCCGTAATGCTGCCACTGTCAATCCTTTCCTTCCTAATCTTCATTCATTCCCCTCCCTTATCAATAATTTACAATTATTTCTTCTGCGGCAGTAACGCACATCAATAGACGTGCATCACAAAAAAAATGTTCAAATGTTTGTATAGCTTACGGGACTTAACTACGGGGTCATCAGTCCCTAAACTTACAAACTACTTATGAACTAGCTAACACTGAGGTCGGCACAAATATCCATGCCCGAGGGGGGATTCGAACCCCCGACCGTAGTGGCCGTGCAGACCGTGATTGCCGCGCCTCTGTCCCCTCGGCCACCGCGGCCGGCCGTGCATCACATTCTGTGAGCATTTTATCATTTCAAACACTTTCTTGTATAATTTAGCTACGTACAAAGAAATATCCCGGAGAAGGATCGATGTACAGTTAAAGAAGTTTACAACAACATGATGAAAAGAAAGAGGAGAAATAAAATAGAAGAAAAGTACAACGAGTATAACGTAACTGGGAGAAAATGTGGGAATATATTCAAGGCCCTCACATACCGTCAAAAGTGCGGTCAGTTTGGTATATGGTGGTTAACAGGAAAATTCCTACCAATTCAAAGTTACATACAGTCCAGCTGGCAGAGACTCCAAACTGAATTAACTGTGATTTAATCGACACAGAGGAACATCGTTTCACATGCAACGCACTGGAAGATATTTGGCGCCTCTGCACTTAGAACAACTCCGAGAACGATTGCACCAGCTCGACTTCACCCAAGTGAAGTTCCATACCCAGTCACGAAAAGACGAGCAGTCAACTGGCTTAAACGACAAACGGTGTACTATATTTTATTAAAAAAATAAAATAAAATAAATAAATAAACAAGAGTAAAGAAGACTACTGGGTGCATCTTCTGACAGAAAATGAAAAAATAAAACGATTGAACACATATAGAGAAAAATACTCGAACTGTCTACTTAGAAATTTAATACAGACATAAATATAAATTTTATTTTTAATTTTTACTGTTACATTCCGGACATCACTTGAACTTCATTAATTTTCGAGGGGTAGTGAAGAGACGGTGCTGACTGATACTTCATGGCCACGATAAGTCAAATGAAAAAAATATATTGGAAGATGAAGAAACACGAGACAAACGGAATCAACTGCACTAGCAGGATACACGGGAAGACAACCTTGAAGAACTCGGCACGCTAAAATGAGTCATGTTCATCCACGGAAGTACAGGAGAAGCGAAGAGATTATTTTTTTCCATTCTTTAATACTTTTAGAGGAAGACATTCAGTTTATTTTCATCCTGTTTTCGAAGAAGGGGAT
Source organism: Locusta migratoria (assembly GCA_026315105.1). Classification (NCBI taxonomy): domain Eukaryota; kingdom Metazoa; phylum Arthropoda; class Insecta; order Orthoptera; family Acrididae; genus Locusta; species Locusta migratoria. The sequence goes on from CM048745.1 coordinate 341,147,561, forward strand.
TAAACAACTTCTATTCGAAAACTAAGTTGGTTTATCGAGAACATTTTGTTTCCTTTCATGGAGGCTCTAGGAAAAGGAGTCTTCAAGAAGATGTTAATTTCTTAATAAGAAAAGTCACATTATTTATGAAAAGAAGACATTACTTTCTCTTTCTACGAAACCAAACTCAATGTTACAGATAATGAAGCTAGCCGCAGAAGACTATATTGGCGAGCGCAAGGACGGATGGTAGGGGAGGATGAAGACCCGACAAAATAAAAGGTGGTTAAAGCGGTCGCTGGCCTGAATCGGGAGACCCCGGTTCGATTCCCGGCCCGGCTTACATTTTCAGTTATCGCCATTGTTTGATTTCATTGCCCTAATGCAGTCACTGTCAATCCCTTCCTTCCTAATTCTTCTTAATTCCCCTTCTTTGTAAAATATTTACAATTATTTCTTCTGCGGCAGCAACGCACAGGGTACCAGCAAGTTTACAATTTAAAAAAATTGATCTGAGTAATATTTCGAAAGTCTCTGGAATTAATTGTTCAACAAATGGCACAAAACAATTCTTTTCTGGGATTCTGAGGCCATGTAGGCTTATCTAATCGAAGGACTGTCAGGTCATGTGTGCGGAGTACCTCTGCAAATCCTAGATTCATTAATCATGATAATTATATCAAATGCGAAGATATTAGGTTAGTTTTAATTTTGGCTTATTGATAGCGAATACAAAATAAGTTTCCTTTTACCAGTAATTGTTCATAATAGACACTCTAAAATAAGAATGGAAAAATGATCAGAGCTGTATAAAGACAGAGAAAATAAGATACTATATACAATCCCATTTCTAGGTAGCATTTCATATCAGACTACCAATGTGTCCGAACGAAAAAGCATTACCAACCCCTTGGGGAACCATATTAGGCATAAGTAACCTCGTAACACCTTTTTCTCTCGATATTAGCATATACAAAGTTCAATGTTAGATAAGTCAGCGTTGCTTGGATACCAGACAATATTTGAGGTTACGATATGTATGTGTAGACTGAGACATCGTATGAAAAGGCCGGTATTCAAATCCGGATCTCCACTGCTCCACTACTGCACAGCGGCCCTACACAACAGAGCGGTTTTTCCTCTCACACACTTCCTTCCTCAGCTCACATTCTTGCCTACATTTTCACGCTATTCTCATTGATCTCGTAGAAGTTTGTAAAGACTCTCCTGATCAAATGGAATAGCAGGGTGGCGCATGGACGAGCGCAACTGATTAGTAAGCTGGGGACAGGGGGTTCAAATCCCGATACTAGTACAAATGTTCATACGATGCTTCAGTTTGCATGTATACAACATGCGTATTCGTGACTTGGAAAAGTCTGTGAATCATTTTGTTGTATTTTTATAAAGATATCCAGGCCAGGTTTGAGGAGAAACCCCGTTTCGTTCTATATGGAGCTGCTATTACATTGGTATAGACAATTTTTTCGAAAGTTGGCCGAGTTTAAGGGACCATAATGTATTCTGAGGCAGATGTGAGAACTTGCACAGAGAAGAGAGACTTGCTAGGGTATATTAAAAGAAATCTTATCGTTATCAACTACAGATGGGCAATAACCTGACGTATCAGCAATCATTTCCTCACTTGTGTTAAGAACATTTCAAAGAACAGATTGCTCATCAACTCTACTGTTATCACCAGAAACGATGATTGGGTATGTCCGGTAAAAATTCGGATATTTTTTCCTGCCGATTTCTCTGAAGATTACATACTCTCATTTAACTTTTTTCGTTTGTTAGCAGACTGTTGAAATAGATTAAAATAATTCTCTTTCATTTGTGTCACTACTCTGTTTAATTTTGCTGTCCACCTGCGCGAATCTATTACTCATTTGTGTGAATTCACTACTTTGTTGAGAAAGTTTGTTGTCCACCTGTGTGACTCTATTTGTATCAATATTGTTTGCATCAACTGATGTAGCAAACTTGTTTCACCAGATTAATTCAGGCTGGATTTCTTAAGAGTGGCACTGCCACGTTACTTACAAACATAACCTGTCCTGAATAATAGCCATTGGATGGTCATAGTCGTGGTGTAATTGTTCGAGGAAACAACATTGTCGTAACACTAATTACTGACTATACTTTTCACTCAGACTGGTCTTGGATATTTCCTTGTATTAAACTCGTTTCAAGTGTAGGGTTAGAAAAAGTCGCGTACTTGTACTTCACACCGTGTTACTTGTGATCGTTCTACTGTTATGCCCCCCCTCCCCAAGAAAAGGGGTAGGGAAATTAAATAACTTCCCCCTTTGTTTGATTAACCAATGTTGTCCACGCAACGTATACAGGGTGTCAGAAAAGCGGTCTGTATCCGTGAATATCATTATATCATGACTTTTGTCAACTCTGACTTTATTCAATATGAATAGAAGCCGTCTGGATCGCTAAAATTACATTTATTTATTATGAAGTTTCGGCATCTGCCTTCATCAGATCAAAAGACCTCTGAACTTGCACAGTAAAGTTCAGCGTCAGTGATAAAATATCTGCCGGCCGAAGTGGCCGAGCGGTCTGCGGCGCGCCAGTCACAGTCTGCAGGGCCGCTACGGTCTGGGGTTCGAATCCCCCCTCGGGCATGGATATTTGTGCCGTCCTTAGTATTAGCTAGTTCATAACTAGTTTGTAAGTTTATGGACTGATGACCCCGTAGTTAAGTCCCATAAGCTTAACAAACATTTGAACATTTAATAAAATACCTACTTAATACGTAGGTCACCTGCCTAACCACTTTATATATCGAATTTGTAAGTTCAGTGACTGCTTTTATTCTGTAGTTATGGTCGTTTTATATGAATACAATTATTTGTTATATTACATTATATGTAATTAATTCGTAATTAATTTATATAAAAAATCGCATAGGTTTATTAATCTAATGGTGATACAGATATGTGTAATAATTCTTCTCTTCCATTGTAAATTAATGTAGCAACTTTAACACACAACTTCGTACTACATTTATTAACAATAAACCATGGAAGCAACTTTTCTTTCAAGAGTTCTTTGGCTACGTTATGACATTCTATCCGAAGAACGAAATTGGTCGTAGTCCACTAAAGTGTAATAATACCGCTGAGGTGATTTCATTGATCTTTTCAATTTCATCAATCTCTTTGTTGATAATCAAGGTTGTTTTGGCTTTGCTGGTCTACACACTAATATTCGTTTTCGGCCCTCTTCAATGCAAGGCTTCATTTTCTTCTACAGTGTCTGTTAGACTCTAAAAACTATCAGATCCGTCCTCCTCGCCGCGCGAGAATGGCTGCATGGTTCTATGCGCGAAGTCAGGGGCTGGCGGTCTCTCCCGCTGGAGGTTCGAGTCCTTTCATGGGCGCGCGCGCGCGCGCGCGCGCGCGTGCGCCTGTGTGTGTGTGTGTGTGTGTGTGTGTGTGTGTGTCTTTAGATAAGCTTGAGTAGTCTGTAAGCCTTGGGAGCCATGATGTGAGTAGTTTGGACGCATTGGTTTACAAGCATTTAAACTGTTCGCCTCAATAACTGAACTGTTAGCCTGGTGATTATATTCACTTTGTATCTCGCAGACTTCTCCAACATTACTTGCGATTACAGATCATACTATACAGTTATATTTTACTTTTTGAGTTCTGTTGCCCACTTCGCGTTTTTCGACTCTTTCATGTATGAACCCTCAAGCTTCTTGTTATATATTAAAGGAATCTTCGAAGACTAAAGTCAGTTGGCCAGACCAAACTGGTGGTGGTGGGTTCCGACCCATCGAACTTCAGCGTTATAATCCAACGCCTTGCCCAATACGCTACGGTATCAATCACAGCACGAGTCCTTTAATCTCATACTATTAATGGCCGTTGTTAACTGATGCTAATATGGCATTTGTAGACATTAGATTCTCATTTATCGTACGAAGAACGATGTGTTTTTGTTAATTCTTCAGTGCGCCATTGCTTTGAAATGACAACATGTAAGTTACAATAAGAAAATCATCAAATACGCAACGCAAGATGGGTGAGGAATGTCACGTGACATCTCCGAACGGCTGGTTTTCGTTAATTCAATGTAGGGTGTCAAATATCAGTTATTTTTGCAAATATGTCTCAAACGATACGAGATATGAAAAAAACATAAGGGAGCTAAGTTGTAGAGAATTTTCTCCTCTACCAATTAGGTTATTCAATTTTCGTGTCAAATGACCGGTTCGTTTTCAATTACGATTATATTACAAACGGCCTTTTTGGTATTACTACCGTATTTTTTGTCCGAAAAATTTGAAAAAGGGAGGTTCTGATCTCTGGCGGCCTACAGTCATGTCTGTAAGATTTTGTGCTGATCGGTTGAACGGTTCGTCTTAAAAACAGGGAACACGTTACGGACAGACAGACAGACGGACAGACAGGCGGACATTCCAAAATCGCCGTTATTTTTGCAAATATCATTGAAACGCTACGAGATATGAAAAGAACATAAGAGAGCAAAGTTGTAGAGAATTTTATCCTCTACAAATTCGGGTATTCATTTTCCGTGTCAGATGAATAGTTAAGCCGTTATTTTCATTTAAATTTCGAGCTGTCAAAAGACGATCGCAAAGGCCCACTTTTAGTGTTACTACCGTAACCTAAAGTGGGCCAAAACGTTTGCCTAACCTAATAATGATTTTCAACGTTGCAAGTGGTACTAGTAATAAAGGTTTTCGTAGCAGCTGATGGTAGTGCAAGCTGACTCCTTACAAATTTGTATTAAATCATCACAATCTGAGACATAGAAGTATTGTTAAGAAAGGCATAATTACGTCTGTGTGAAAATAGACTTTCGTGGAGAATACTGCTAAAGAAATGTTCTCAAGTTCTCATCACGGTATTTCTGGCGGGAAAGCCGAGAGATTTTCATCGACGCGTTGTCTTTCTCTAGATACCTTAGTTCTGGTAAACATATAGTGTACGAACGACCAAATAGTTATAATTGCCATAGGAGTCTTAAAGGGTTACAAGTACAATCATATCATTCGCAACGTGGAGATAAGTGGGTCAGAAGACTCGCTGAGCTCCATGATTTGTTGACATTGTGAGTCGGTGTGAAGACTTTAGTATACTTTGTACCTGTCAATACCTCGAAAGAACAGCTCGCCTTTCGGGGAACTGCTTACTTCTCAGTCAGATACCCGGAATCTTTGGCTAACTGATTTGTCAACAACGCCAGAACTACCGAGTCACTGATGAACTAACAATGTGTCTTAAATCTTATTTATTATACAGTGTTAACTTTTTCGCGTCCTTGTAACACTTGAGAGAAAACTAGGAATTTCATAACGTTAATGTCTCATCTCATGGATATTTGTGAATTTTGCTCTTTCTACAGATTGCGACCGCTATTCTGGTTGGAAACGTTGTGTCTGACGTAGCCACAGAGTTAATAAACAGAAACTTTAGTGGTCTGGCGATATTGTTTCAACATCACACGTTCTAGTGAGACTCGTTTGCCCTCACCAACACAAAGGACGGGTGCATGACGTGTGAGAAAGTACAGTAAACGAAGAAATTCTTGGGAATTCTTTAATATCAAGAGCCCAGGTGACGAACTGTTACCGAGCAATGAAATAATGTATTAAAAGAAAAGAAAAAGTAGATTAAGATCAGTTGCGAGAAGCAGGTGAGTAGTCAAAAATTTCTGCAGTTGAAATGTGAAGCCGTTTAGATTTGTGTGTGTGTATAATTTTTTATTTATTTATTTATTTATTTATTTTACAACACAGTTTGTATTATTACTAAAAATAATCAAATAAAATGTTCTCCATGGAAATGGTTGGGGGGAGATTGGACCCAGCCGTCGTCTTCGTCGTCCCCGCCCGTTATCTACGCCCCTAGAATTTCGCAAAGCACTGAAGGATCTACGTTGGTTCAACGCGTACAGTCCCACACAACACTGAACGAGAAACGAGTGTGTCGGTTGCTTGAAGATGGTCGGCTGCTGTTCCTAAAAACAGGGGCGCTGAAGATAAGAATGTACAGTGTAAAACGCAACTACTTTAAGATGATCAGTCCACCGACTCAGTGGTTGTGGCGATTACGTTTTAACAGATCTCCACAGCATCAAAGTTCAGAACAGTGGTACCTTAATATCTCGTGGATATAGAAACTTCTTGTAAGACTTCATGTGCATTATCAGCTTACAGGAGTTCATCCATAATAAGGGCAGCTGGAGTAATGTTTTCCATGTTATGTGTGCTTCAAAATTAAAGCAAGAACTCAGAGCAGACATCGGTATGTGAATAAAATCTGTTTAATGTTCAAATGTTTGTAGAGTTTATGGTACTTAACTACGGGGTCATCAATCCCTAAGGTTACAAACTACTTATGAGCTAGATTATACTAAAGACGGCACAAACATCTATGCCCGTGGGGGGATTCGAAACCCAGACGGGGAACGGCCTCGCGCATCGTAGCATGGCGCCTCTATGCGCTAGGTCGCTCCACCGCGGCAAAAACTGTTTAATTCAACATAACGTTCGCCCTACTATGCATCATAATAATAAATTGATCGGAGCCCAAACTGGCATAGTGATGGCTTCGAAAACTGTTACAAGACTGGTATGGCGATTGATGCTTTTGTGGGGCCTCCTTATATACTTTTGTGACAAATGTCATGCATTTTTACAACTATTAAAGGTAGGAAAACAATGAATTTTCAGTATTATGACAAAATAATAACAGTTCTACATCCCAAACTCCCAAACTTAAGGTACTGACTAATTTACAACAATTCATGAGAATACCGATTTCGTAAATTTGATTAATGATCTGAAATACGCTTCAACATAAAATACAACAATACATTGGTCATTTATACTAATATCTTGAAAAATAGTGAAGGGTAAATGTTCCATTTACAGAATGATGAAATAAGGTATTAATTGTTTTACTGGATACAAGAACATGGAAATATTTTTTATTGGTTTAGCTTATCTGGTGCCCATGCTGACAAGTTTATATTCGCAATATTAATCAGGTTTGTGTTTTCGTGGCCATTCAGTATAACATATGTCTAACCAGAATACTTTTGTTTATGTTTTCATAAAATGCACATTAGCAGGTTTTAGTTTCGTGTCCATATGCTCTTTCTTATTTTCGTGTTTTATAATTGTATTCCTAGTAATTTATGGGTCTTCTCTTAGAATTACTTTATTTAGAAATCATGTATCTTATTCTACCCACCCTCAGAAGTTGCAAACTGGCATTTAACAGATAAGATTCTATTGAAATAATATGCTTAGCTTGTTATTTGAGTGATAAAATGGTAAGAATTTACCTCTGTAGCTTGTCTATTACATCTGAAGTGGAAGCACTATACTTCACGAACACGCACAAACCTTGCAAATATCAAATGAAGTAACAACGGTGCTTGGAGCGACTCCAAAGTAAAGTATGCCGACAATGTCGAACAGCTTTACAGGAGACTGTTGTAACGTGGTGTTGTTTTCTTTCATTTATGAGAACATTCACCAATCTTTTCAGATGTATTTTGTTAATAGCACGATCTTCCCGTACATTTTCGTTTAGTCTTATTTTTCTTACAATTTTCAGTTTTGTTGTCTTACAGCCAAATTTAATGGACAATTACTCGGAAATGATCTGCGCTACTGAATTGCTAACAGACTTCCGAAATCATTAGAGTTCGAAAGACAACCATCTGTCGTCTTCCATATATTTTTGTATATTTCTGTAAAGTTATAATTTATTTAATGTCGCTAGATTATCATTTTATTAAAACTTGAACCCCACTCGTTTCAAGGATTGAGGAATAGGATTTTTATTTCATGTTTTAAAATATTAGTTAATATTGCTAGGTTTTTCTCATTTTGTTATGATAATAATTGATTATTATATTCATTAATGTGGCATAAACGTGGCTTCTCCGCTACGCCACACTCTGCTATGTATAACATATGTCTAAAGAGACTACTTTTATGTTTTCATGAAATGCACATTAGTAGGTTTTAGTTTCGTGGCCATGTGCTCTTTCTTATTTTGGTGGCTTGCTTAATAATGTCTGTGTGTGATAACGTGTGAGCTGCTATGTATATTGACTACTGTAGTATTAACTTCCTGTTATTGAAGTAATTTGAAACGAGTCCGTTCTCAGTCTGGGCCAGGGAACAAGGCTTTGTAGCAGGGAGTAACCAGTAGTTCACACGGACCTCATTTGCTAATTTTAGTGATAAAACAAGGCTCCTATTTCGTACAGTGGTCGACTTTTAAGTTTCTTTGATGACACTTCGTAGATGCTCAACTGCCTTCCGGAGCAGTATCGTGCTGCTCGCTTCATACGCCGCAATGCATGCAGTTTCGCTATCAGTCATCTGACTGCTCGTAAATCCACGGCGATTTCGCAGTAATGAAAAAGCCGCCCAGGAAGTGGGTCGCGTCCTGCCACCAGTGGCTGCGGAGTCACGCAACCTGTTCCCGAGGATGCGCCACGCACCAAGTTGCCGACTTCCACTTCTCAGGTGGAACTTCCTCCTTATGTGAGCGAGCAAACTGGCAGAAAGTTTCGCCTTCCTTCTCCAACTCTTTGTGAATATTCAGAGGTACGTCACTAACGAGATGTGGAAGCCGGTAGCCCATTCAATCGAACTTGCTTCGTCTTAAGGTTTTGTATAAAGGCAATGGAAATCTTCCTCGTGTCACCACATCTGTTACAGGACATGTTTATTATTTGTTATCTGTCTGAAAACGAGCAGCAGAAATTTAATGAGGCTCAAAGTAAATTTCTGCTTACTTTCGCTCGCGAATAGACGGAAAATCACGGACTGGGGAATTTAAACTTGAGTTCTACCAGTGCTACAACAATTAACACTTACGCACATTAAGTATCTGTACCCCTTATAAAATAGTCAGTATGTGTGTATGTGGGTATTTATTTTCCACACCTCCTCCTAAACTACTGGACTGATTTGAACCAAACTTGGTACACAAGTTGCTTACTGTCAGGCAACAATCGCTGTCGGAGAAAGAACCACCTATGACACATACGTGAGGACTTATGACGTCATAAACAATGACAGTCTTGAATAATGGCAGCATCTACATCTACATGCATACTCCGCAATCCACCGTAAGGTGCGTGTCGGAGGATACACTGTACCAATACTAGGCATTTCCTTTCCTATTCCACTTCCAAAAACAAGAGGAACAAAAGAATGCCTATATGCCTCCGAACGAGCCCTAATTTCTCTTGTCTTCTAATTGTGATCACTACGCGAAATGTAAGTAGGCGGCAGCAAGATCGTACTACACTCAGCTTCAAATTCCGGCACTCTAAATTTCCTCAACAGAAATTCACGAAAGGAACGTCGTCTTTTCTCCAACGATTCCCAATCGAGTTCCCGGAGCATTTCCGTGACTCGCGCACTGGTCGAACCTAGTAGTAACGAACCTAGCTGCTCGCCTCTGAACCGCCTCTATGTCTTCCTTTAAACTGATGTGCTGCGGGTCCAAAACACTTGAGCAATACTCAAGACATGGTCGTACAAGGGTTTTATACGCGGCCTCCTTTACAGATGAAGTACATCTTCCCAAAATTCTCCCAATAAACCGAAGCCGCTGTCCGCCTTACAACTGTCCTTACATGTTCGTCCCCTTTCATGTCGCTCTGCAGTGTTACGCCTAGATATTTGAACGACGCGACTGCATCAAGAACCTCATTACGAATGCTGCATTCGAAAGTTATGGGATTGTTTCTCCTACTCACGCGCATCACCTTATAGTTTTCTACATTGAGAGCTAGCTGCCATTCTTCGCACCAGCTAGAAATTTTGTCTAAGTCATCCTGTATGCTATTACAGTCAATCAAAGACGACACCCTCCCATACACCACATCATCATCAGCAAACACCAGCAAATTACAAGTTACTTTGTCCATTAGATCATTTATATGATCTGCCCCTGGGGCACGCCTGACGATACACTCGTCTCTGATGTACACTCGCCTTCGAGAACAACATACTGCGTTCTACGAGGCGCGTCCAGAAAGTAAGTTCCGTTTGGTAATAAAATGAAATTGTACACAGATACAGAAGAAATTTTTATTGCACAAAATTCTATAACTCTTAAACTACTTTTCCACGTAACTTCCGAAATTTTGCAGGCGTTTTTCATAGCTTGGCACCAGATTTTGTATACCTTCTTCATAGAAATCTGCCGCCTGTGTTTTCAACCAGTCATTGCTGAAGCGAAATTTGGGGGAAGTCCATAGCTAGAGTACTAATTGTAAACCTACGGTTTTCCTGGATCTTGTCATCAATCGCGTGAACCAGTTCTTCTGTAACCAAAGGTGGACGCCCACTTCGTTTTTAATCGTGCACATCACTACGCCCGCCATTGAACTCTCGGACCCATCTTCTCATCATCGAATCACTCATCGCATTTGGTCCGTAAACATCGCAAATTTGCCGATAAAATTCACTTGGTTTCACTTTCCTCGCATTCAGAAACCAAATCACCGACCTGATTTCACAGGCGGCGGGATTTTCAATCAACACCGACATTTCAAATGAGCACATCAACGCGTACGTAACTGACAAATGGCGCACGTTCTTCTCTTTGATCCACATCGTCTACAGCGCATGTGCGGAACTGCAATCGCAGCGCTGCAGCGGAGATAAATTGAAACGGAACATTAATTTCTGGACGCGCCTCGTATTACTTAGGAAGTCTTCCAGCCAGTCACAAATCTGTGAACCCATTCCATAAAAAGTTACGTCATAAATTACGGAATAACTTAAATCAAGAGACTGATAAATGTGACAAAGCAGGGGTTTATAAGATACAGTGTAATAGTTGCAATGCCAACTATATTAGTCAGACCGGTAGATCGTTTAGAGTTAGATACAAGGAACATATGAACGCCTTCCGACTTAATAATTTTGTCAAGTCCGCTGTAGCTACGCATATCCGCGAAACTGGCCACCCTTTAAAGCGGATTGAAGAAGACCTCAAGGTTTTGCATAGACAGGATAAGGGAAGAAAGTTAGATCTGCTAGAACAGCTGGAGATTATGATACTTAACGCTAAAAGCGGTGCTTCATTAAATTTTTTTAAAAACTTTGTGGACCTGTTATAAAAAAAGTCATTTATTTTAGGTTTCAACCTCTGTCATACTGTGCAAATTATTTAGTGACACCTGAATGTACCCACTAGCTTGTGGATGATCTTTGAAATTTGGAGGTCTTTACTTTCATGTGTATACACCCACCCCAGTAATGTTGTTGACTCGGCGCATTTCGGTTGTGATATGCGGCGCCAGTGCTGGGGTTTGGTTGAATTCTGACGTAGCACAGTATGTTGAGGACCTAACTTCGTAGACTCGGTTACAAGGGAAGTAACTACGTTTTCTTTTATTACGTTTTATATATTTATTTTTATTGTTTCATGTTTTAAGATACTCGTACAGATTATCTGATGATAAGGGTTTGATCCTTGAAACGCGTCATAGTGTTTTTATACGATATCTGTGGTTGTGCCTACTTGACAAAATAACTCGTGAGTTGTCACTGGTGGAAGCTGCCCCAATGACAGGCGCCCCTGCCTTGCATCTATCCACTCCCCATAATCTGTCTGCAAACCTCAGGCGGAACTGCGTGCACGCTTCGAAGTGATTGGTCTAGATATGATAAAAGCTTGTCGTTTGCTAATCGTATTTGCAAATGTATCCGAGACTTGTGGTGCATTTGCGAAAAGTGGTGAATATTTAAGAAGTTTCCAGAATGAAATTATCACTCTACATACTTCTACATGTATATACATACTCCGCAGTTCACCTAAAGGTGCGTGGCCGAGGGTATTCAGTACCACTACTCAAATGTTCAAATGTTTGTAAAGCTTAAGGGACTTAAGTGCGGGGTCATCAGTCCCTAAATTTACAAACTACTTATGAACTACCTGATACTAAAGACGACACAAACATCCACCATGCCCGAGGGGGGATTCGAACCCCTCGACGGCGGACGGCGGCGCGCACCGCAACACGGCGCTCCAGTACGCGCGGCTAATCCGCCGCGGCAGCAGCACTACTAGTTACATGCTTTCCTGTTCCACTCCCATATGGAGCGATGAAAAAGCTAATACCTGTTTGTGTTCGAGTGCTAATCTCTCTAATCTTATCCTTGTGGTCTTTACGCGAAATGTTGGTTGGCATCAGTAGAATAGTTCTGCAGTCCGCCCCAAATTCCGGCCCTCTTAATTTCTTCAACGGTGCTTCTAGAGAAGAACATCGCCTCCTCTCCAGCGACTTCCAGTAGAGTTCCCGAAGCATTTCGGTAACACTCGCGCATTGATCGAACCTACCAGCTACAAACTTCGCCGACCGCCTCTGAAATGTCTCTATGTCCTCCTATAAGCCGATCTGGTGGTGATTCCAAACAACTGAGTAGCAGTGAAGACGGTGTCGTACAATCGTTTTATATGCTGTCTTCTTTACACACGAATCACACCTTCGCAAAATTATCCCAATAAAGCGAAGGCGACTATTTGTCATCCATTCGACTGTCCTTAAATGCCCGTTCCATTTCATATCGCTGTGCAGCGTTACGCCTAGGTATTTAAGTGACGCGGTACTATCAAGCAGCATACCACGACGATAAGTCAATTATTATCGGCATTTTAATTATATTTTTGTTTATTTTGGTAGTACTGTCGTTCTACGTTGATGACGCACGCTTTGTTTATTTGTTGTTATATATCTGCAATTTTCGAGCTAGTTTAGTTTCGTTAACGCTGCCGTGCAATTAATCATGGCTGCTCCGCTATCTTTTTTCACCAAAGAAGAGCATCATTCAGTGATACTTTTTTTGTGGTCGGAAGGCGTATTAGGGGCGGAAATCCATCGAAGACTATCAGTACAGTACGGCAACAGTGTTTTGCCACAACGGAGTGTCTACGAATGGTCGCACAAGTGTTACGCATCATGAAGGAGCCGGACGACCGTTTACCGCCACGAATGAAGAAATCATTGAGCGTCCACCCGAAATGATTCTCTTAGACAGACGATTAACTATTGACGAGGTAGCACATCCTCTGCAAATTAGTCATGGTTTTTCTTACTAAATCATCCACAACATACTTGGGTTTCTTTAAGTTTGTGTAAAACACAGTTGTATAAACCAACACTGCTGAAACGCTCCAGAAACTCAAATTTGAAGTACTAAATCATCCTCCATACAGTCCCGGGCTTGCCCCTTCTGACTATCACTTGTTTGGTCCACTCAAACAGGCATTAACTGACGTCGATTTGCATCGGAAGAAGCAGTGAAAGAAGCGGTGCATTCCTGGCTTGCAGCTCAACCGAGAACCTTCTTTTATGAGGGCATGAGGAAGCTTGTACAACGATGGACCTAGTGCGTTGAGTCGTAAGGAGACTGTGTCGAAAAATGATGATCTTATAAGCTTCCTATTTCACTACAATTAAATTTTATAACTACCTTGCGGATAATAATTGACTTACCCTCGTACTAATGCTGTATTCGAACACGTGTTTTGCGCAGTTTTATTCTGCGGGGAAGTTTAATATTAGCGCACACTGCGTTGTAGAGGGAAAATATTCTCGAAGATCCCCCAGGCTGTGGTTAAGCCACGTCTTCCCAATATCCTGCTCTACTGTGATAGTTTGGAGGTAAGGTGCTGCCGGAGGTGAGGTCGGGTTCTGAGGCGTGCACTAGACTTGCGGATAATAGTTCGCGATCGGGAGCGCTCACTTTAGTTCGTTGCTCTGCCGTGAACTAGTTCGTTCTTTTAGTTCGACCGCACCCAGTGACGGCTGAGCGGCGTGTTCTGCGCATGCAGGTGGAGGGAGAAGTTCCCCCACCTAGCTGCTTCATGCGCTTGCTGCGTGAGCCGCTAACGATATTACGCAAACCAAAAGAGTTTGTGGATAATTTCTCGAGTTTAGGCTTATCTCTATATCTTGGCATTAGTTATTCGTCAGATATTGCAGAGTGCAGAATACTTCAAAACAGAAATTTTGTAGCACTGAATTACGTAATCTAGCAGGCAGACGATCACCTCGAAATGGCTCTCATCAGCAGAAGGCAAACACGGGATTTTCAATTCTGCTGCGCGGCCTCTCGCTACTGCCCGTCGGTCTTCGGAAAAGAACCAAACGAACTAAGAAGCAAGATACGTTTGGCATAATAGTTCGCGACCGGTAGCGCATGTTTTAGTTCACGAGCGATTGCACATATTTTAGTTCGCGAGCGATTGCACATATTTTAGTTCGCAACCGATCGCGCATATTTTAGTTCGCGACCGGTAGCTCTCCTTTTGGTTCGCAGCTCGGCCACGAAGTAGGTCGCTCTTTTTAGTTCGCTCTTTTTGGCTTTTGCTCCCACTACTAAAAGAGCTCTTTCTTTTGTTATGACACTGCTGAATACCTTAGAAAAGAAAATTTGTGACAGTGAACTATGGAACTTCAGCTGAGCTGCATCTCAGCTCGAAATGACGTTAACTGGCAGAAGGGAATCACGCGATTCTGCGCGGTCTCAGGTCCTCTGGCTGCTACCCGCCAGTCTACGGAGGAGGTGCGGACAAACGAAGAGGCGAGGGATCTACGAACTAGTTCGCGTACCTCCTGGCAGATTAAAATTGTGTGCCGGAACCGGGACTCGAACCTGGGACCTTTGCCTTTCGCGGGCAAGCGCACTAACGACTGTGCTATCCCGACACGACTCACGATGCCGCCTCACAACTTTACTTCCGCCAGTACCTCGCCTCGTACTTTTCATACTTCACGGAAGCTCTCCTGCGAACCATGCAAGACCAGCACTCCTGGAAGAAAGGATATGGTGGAGACATGGCTTAGGTTCGAGTCCCGGTTCCGGCAAACAATTTTAATCTGCCAGGAAGTTTAATATCAGCGCACACTCTGCTGCAAAGTGAAAAAGTTTCATTCTAGTCGCGTTGTTCGCCTGTGGGAGAGCTCGACCGAACTAGTTCGTTCGCGAACTATACAAGACTAGCACGCACACGTAGCTAAGTGGCAGAGCGCCCGCACGCGAAAGGCGTATGTCCTGTCACACGGATGTTAATGTTGCAGGAAGTTTCATTGAGGAAGCCGTTCACTGCGACCCAGTTGCAGGCCCCGGAGCTTCCGTGGGGAACCTGGCGCGGCGCGGCGTCACGCTGTGGGTAGCCGGAGGCGTCCTTGCGGGTTCGCCGGCGTGGTCGACTTTCCCGCGGCGCGGCCAGCCGTGTGCGACTAATTGAGCAGCAGGCAGCAGCAGAGGCAGGAGCTGCGGAAGGGGCCAAGACCGCCACCGCCGCCAGCGCTGCTGCTGCTGCTGCTGATAGAATAGCGGAAGCCGCGCAGCGATGAGAACCCGGCGCAGAGCAGGGCAGGGGCAGGAAGCGTTCTCACCGAACACCGGGCTGTGCTGCTCCAGCTGGTTTCTCGTCTCCAGCAGGGCATCTTGGGTGGTGCCAAGCTCATACAAAGCTTACGTCACCAATTTTCTTTTCTAGAGAATAATAATAAAAGGTAAACCAAGATAGTTTTATAAATTTTACTCTCAATATCATAAGGCATAGACCAAAGATTTAATAGACTGCGCGTGACGTCATTATACTGAAACCAACATCTAAGTCACGAGACTCGGGGCAGGAAACCGCTTTCATCATTACGAGTCATGTGAAATGGAGCTGAGAGTTGCAGTTCTTTTGTAGTGAAAATTAAGATTAGATTTTAACAATTAAGCTTCTTTTCGTATTCTTATTACACACTAGCTGAAAACCCGGCGTTGTCCTGGTATTTATTTATTTATAAACACCTGGTTCAAGAATCACAAAAGAAGGTTGTATACGTGGAAGAGACCAGGAGACACCGGGAGATACCAGATAGATGTTATAATGGTAAGACATAGATTTCGGAACCAGGTTTTACGGTGTAAGACATACCCAGGGGCAGATATAGACTCTGACCATAACTTGTTGGTTGTGAACTGTAGACTGAAACTGAAGAAACTACAAAAAGGTAGGAAAATAAGGAGATGGGACCTGGATAAATTGAAGGAACCTGAAGTTCTTAAGAATTTCAGAGGGAGCTTTAGGCAACAATTGACAGAAACAGGGGAAAATAAAACAGTAGAGGAGGAATGTGTAAAATTGAGAGATGAAATAGTGAAGGTAGCAGAGGACAAACAAGGTAGGAAGGCAAAACCTACAAAAAAAATCCTTGGATATCACAGGAGATACTAAATTTAATCGATGAAAGGAGAAAATATAAAAATGCAGTAAATGAAACACGCAAAATGGAGTACAAAGAAATGAGATTGTCAGGAAGTGCAAATTGGCTAAGCAGGAGTGGCTAGAAGGCAAATGCAGGGATGTAGAAAAATGTATAAATAGGGGAAAAATAGATACAGCCTACAGGAAAATAAAAGAAACATTTGGAGATAAGAAAAACAGCTCTATGAATATCAGGGACACAGATGGAAAACCAGTTCTCAGCAAAAAAGGGAAAGCTGAAAGGTAGAAAGAGTATATAGAGGGGCTCTACAAAGGAAATGAACTTCGAGACAATATTGTAGGAAGAGAAGAGGATGTAGATGAAGATGAAATAGGAGATACTGTACTGACAGAAGATTTTCACAGAGCCCTGAAAGACCTAAGTCGAAATAAGGCCCCTGGAGTAGATGAAATTCCCTCAGAGCTACTGAAGTCTCTGGGAGAACCAGCCATGACAAACCTGTTTCACCTGGTGTGTAAGATGTATGAGACAGGCGAAGTACCCTCAGACTTTAAGAAAAATGTTATAATCCCCATTACAAAGAAAGCAGTTGCAGACAGGTGTGAAAACTACAGAACCATCAGTTTAATAAGTCATGGTTGCAAAATATTAACACGAATTATATACAGAAGGATGGAAAAACTGTTAGAAGCCGACCTCGGTGAAGATCAGTTTGGGTTCAGGAGGCACGGGAGGCAATACTCACTTTACGGCTTATCCTAGAAGATAGATTAAGAAAACGCAAACCTACATTTCTAGCTCTTGTAGATTTGGAGAAGGCTTTTGACAATGTTGATTGGAATAAATTCTTTCAAGTTCTGAAGCAGCAGGAGTAAAATATAGGGAGCGTAAGGTGATTTACAACTTGTACAAAAACCAGACAGCGGTTGTCAGAGTTGAAGGGCATGAAAGGAATGCAGTGGTTGGAAAGGGAGTAAGACAGGATTGTAGTCTTTCTCCATTGTTATTCAATTTGTACAATGAGCAAGCTATAAAGGAAAGCAAGGAGAAGTTTGGAGAAGGAATTAAAGTTCAGGGTGAAGAATTAAAAACATTGCGTTTTGCCGACGACATAGTAATTCTGTCAGATACAGCAAAGGACCTGGAAGAGCAATTGAACGGAATGGACAGTGTGCTCAAAGGTGCATATAAGATGAACATTAACAAGAGCAAAACTAGGGTAATAGAGTGCAGTCTAAGAAAATCAAGTGATGCTGAAGGAATTAGATTAGGTAAAGAAGCAATAAAGGAGGTAGATGAGTTTTGTTACTTGGGCAGTAAAATAACCAATGATGGTCGCAGTACAGAGGATATAAAATGCAGAATGGCAATGGGTAGAAAAGCGTTCTTGAAAAAGACAAATTTGTTAACATCGAACATTGATTTAAGTCTAAGGAAGTCCTTTCTGAAGGCATTTGTGTGGAGTGTTGCCTTGTATGGAAGTGAAACATGGACGATAAACAGTGCGGACAGGAAGAGAATTGAGGCTTTTGAAATGTGGTGCTACAGAAGAATGCTGAAGATTAGGTAAGTGGATCGCGTAACTAATGAGGAGGTACTGAACAGAATTGGGGAGAAAAGAAATTTCTGGCATACCTTGACTAAAAGAAGGGATAGATTGGTAGGACACATTCTTAGACATCAAGGAATTGTGAATTTAGTGTTGGAGGGAAGTGTGTGGGGTAAAAACCGCAGAGGAAGACCAAGAGATGGATACAGTAAACAGATTCAGATGTAGGTTGCCGTTTTTATGTGGAATGTGGAGATGAAGAGGCTTGCTCCGGACTGAAGACCACAACAACAACAAAAGTAACACTAAAACTGGGCCTTTGCGATCGTCTTTTGACAGCTCGGAATTTAAATGAAAATAACGGCTTAACCATTCATCTGACACGACAAAAAGACTAACCTAATTTGTAGAGGAGAAAATTCTCTACAACTTTGCTCTGTTATGTTTTCTTCATATCTCGTATCATTTCAGAGATATTTGCAAAAATAACGGCGATTTTGGGATGTCTGCCTGTCTGTCTGTCCGTAACATGCTCCCTGTTTTTAAGACGAAC
Source organism: Locusta migratoria (assembly GCA_026315105.1). Lineage (NCBI taxonomy): Eukaryota > Metazoa > Arthropoda > Insecta > Orthoptera > Acrididae > Locusta > Locusta migratoria. Next base: position 341,165,908 of record CM048745.1, read on the forward strand.
CGTTCACCAATCAGCACCAAATTTTACAGACAGAATTGTAGGCCGCCAGAAACCAGAACCTCCCTTTCTAAAATATTTCGGACAAGAAATACGTTAGTAATACAAAAAAAGTCGTTTGTAATGTAATTTTAATTGCAAATAAACCGTTGATCTGACGTGAAAATTGAATAAACGTATTTGTAGAGGAGAAAATTCTTTACAATTTTGTTCCCTTATGTTTTTTTTTCATATCTCGTATCGTTTGAGAGATATTTGCAAAAATAACGGAGTTTTGACACCCTCCATTGAATAAACGAAAACCAGCCGTTTGCAGATGTCACGTGACATTCCTCGCCCAGAACTCCCTCTGGCATACGCCATCTAGCATTGCGTATTTGATTATTTTGTTATTGTAACTTACACGTTGTCATTTCAAAGCAATGGCACACTATAAATGATAATCTAGTATTTACAAATGCCAAATTAGCAACAGTTAACAATGGCCATCGACAGTATGAGATTAAAGAACGCAACTGCTAACTGTTAGCTGTAGCGTATTTGGTAATGCGTTGGACTGTGATGCTGAAGGTCAGTGGATCGAAACTACTTAAATTTTTTCCCCTAAAAGGCTTTCAGACACTCTTATTAATTAATTTTTTATTGTTTAGATTATTATTTTGGTCCCAAATGTTTACAAAAACTACAAATCTAAAGTGGGCCGTAAAACACGTCAGAGCGATTTTTTTTTGTTAATCCTCTGAAAATGGCAACTATAGAGAATGATTCAGAAGCAAAGGTACATACTTTGAGGGATGATGCTAATGGTGATCATCATTATCACCATCATCATTAGAGACTGGTTATGCCTTCAGCGTTCAGTCTGAAGCATAGTACTTCTAACAAAATTCCTCCATGATCCCTTATTCAATGCCAACAATGACGCCTCGTCTGATGTTACGCCTTTTAGTCCAAAATCATTCCGCACCGAATCTAAGTACTTTCTCCTTGGTCTACCTCTACTCCTCTTACCCTCCGCTGCCGAGCTCATGAGTCTCCTAGGTGACCTTGCTTCTCCCATGCGTGTAACATGACCCCACCATCTCAATCTGTTCGCTCTAACTGCTTCATTTACGGTGTTCATTCAAAGTTTTTCCTTGATTTCCTCATTATGCTCACCCTCCTGCAATTGTTCCCATCTATTAGTACCTGCAATCATTGTTACTACTTTCATATCTGTAACCTCTACCTTATGAATAAGGTAACCTATACCCCCCTCCACCCAACTTTCACTCCCATACAACAAAGTTGGTCGAAAGCTAGAGCGGTGCACTGATAACTTAGTCTTCGTACTTACTTACTTCTTGCAGAAGAGAGTAGATCTTAGATGAGCACTCACTGCATTAGCTTTGCCACACCTCGATTTCCGTTCTTTCACTATGTTGCCATCCTGTGAAAAAATACATCCTAGGTACTTCAAATTGTCTACCTGTTCTAACTTTGTTCCTCCTATTTGGCATTCAATCTGTTTAAATCTCTTTCCCACAGACATTACTTCCGTTTTGGAGATGCTGATCTTCAAATCATAATCCTTACACCTCTGATCGAGTTCTGAAATATTAGTTTGCAACTTTTCAATCGAATCTGTCATTACAACTAAGTCATCCGCATATGCGAGACTGCTTATTTTGTTTTCACCTGGTGTCCTGACAAAAGCACCCAGTGACAAAAGCACCCAGTGACATTAGCACCCAGTTCTGGTCGAGGGGCGGCCCGCTAATCTCCCCGTCCGGTCTCTGCTCGGCAGGTAGAAGAGCCGAGGGCTGTGAGGTCGCATTGACACAAGGCCGTACTTGACGGCAATAGCATTGCTGCAGTTTATAATGGAAGCGAGCCTAAAGAACAACCAAGACATATTAATAAGATTTGTGACCTGGAAAAAGTCTTCGATAATGTAAGGTGCTGGATGATGTTCGCAATTCTGAGAAAATTAGGAGTAATCTTCTAGGGAAAGCGGAAAATACATAGTTTGTATAAGAACGATGTCGATACAATACGCGTCGAAAGTTAAGAACGAAATGCTCAGATTAAAAAGGGGGTAAGAAAAGGTTGTGGACTGTCGCCAACACTGTTCAACTTGCACAATGTAGAGACTTAATGTAGAAAATAAATATGTTCAAGGCTCTGATAAAAGTTCTGGGTAAAAGGATATCAGTGATAAGATTTGCTAATGACATTTCTATCATCTGTGAAAGTGAAGGAAAATTACAGTGTCTGTTGAATAGAATGAAAAGACTAATGAGCACAGACCATGGACTGAAGGTAAACCAAGGAAAGATGCAAGTCATAAGAAGTAACAGAAATAAAACTAGCGAGAAAATAACATCCGAATTGGTGATCACAATGCAGTGCTGTAGCCGGCCGCAGTGGCGGAGTGGTCTGCGGCGTGCCAGTCACGGTCGTCACGGCCGCTGCGGTCGGGGGTTCGACTGCCCCCTCGGGCATGGATGTTTGTGTCGTCTTTAGTATAAGCTAGTTCATAAGTGGTTTGTAAGTTTAGGGACTGATGACCCCTTAGTTAAGTCCCATAAGCTCTACAAACATTTGAATTTGATCACAATGTACACCAAGACAAGGAATTCCGCTACCTTTGCAGTAAACTAACTCACGACGGAAGAAGCAAGAGGGACATAAAAAGTAGATTAGCACAAGCAATGAGGGCATTCACGGGAAAGAGAAATCTACTGCTGTCAAACATCGCCCTGGACTTTAGGCAGAAATTTCGCGCAGAACATAAGTTTGCAGTATAACATTGTATGTAACTTGGACTGCTGGGAAATGAGAACAGAAGAGAACTGAAACATTTGATATGCAGTTTATGGAGTTGTAAAAAATATCACGTAATTTTTTGTAGGTACTGCTTTTAAGTTTATGTTTTAAAGCCATAAATGCCTGGGTATTTATGGATTTTGGGCATTTGCCCAAGCATTCATTCTAGGCATTTGCCCCAAATTGCAAATGTCGAGGCATTTTACATCACTAGGGGAAAAACAGAATGGAAACATCAAGCAAATAATTGAGGATGTAGGTTGCAATGGTACTCTGAAATGAAACGGTTGGCTAAGGATATGGTGGCAGGTCGCATCAAAGCAGTCACAAGACTGATGACTAGGGATGCAATCGATAAATCTACGTTTTGAAAACATCAACGTTTTGCCCCAAAACATCGATGTTAACAGCGATGATTTGAACATCGATATATCGCCTATGTATCGGTGATAGAAGTCGAAATCTATCAACACCGTTAAATTCTGGTTCTAAGCCTTTTTACTGTATATGAAAAGGGTGTTCTACAGTATTGTATGTTACGTTTAGAAAACAAAGGAAGAAACAAATATTTGGGTTTTATTGCCGAAAAAGTGATAATTTGCGAATGTGTGGTTACGTTACAAGAAAAAATAAAAAATATTCACAGAATATATGACAACTGCGAATGGGCAAAGCTGAAAGTGTGTACCCAGCTGGCACAAATGCACAAATTGCACGAACCGAACACTACGATCTTCATAGTCGTACTGACAGTTAGCAGTCATCCGCTGAGGTGGACAACGACCTCGGGGCTGCAGGCAGACTGTGTCGAGAGAGCGTTTCCGGTGAGCGAGGACTGGGCGGCGTGGCATTACCGCGAAAACAGGGACGGCTTAGGGAGGGCACGGGCTGCAGGTAGGTCGTGACGTAGTAAACAGGTCAGACTGGGTGCAAATGTCGCAGATTTGGGGTTGGGTGCAAATGTCACTGGGTGCTTTTGTCACATATCCTTTTCACCTATTTTAATCCCGCCCTGCCAGTCTACTGTTTTCAACATATGATCCATGAATAGTATGAACAACAGTGGTGATTCTGAACAAAAAACTTTTATAAATTAATAAAATTCAGCAACCAGGTGATTCTGAACAAAAAACTTTTATAAATTAATAAAATTCAGCAACCAGTTGCTTGTGATTATTTGTTTTGGACGACCAGTTTCGGGGGCTTGAGTGCCCTTCTTCTGGTCTATTTTAGTATAGTTGCTTAATAAATGTTCATTACTATACTAAAATAGACCCGAAGAAGGGCACTCAAGCGCCCGAAACTGATCGTCCAAAATAAATCATCACAAGCAACTGGTTGCTGAATTTTATTAATTTATAACTTTAACAGTTGCTGAACGGATAAAGTACTTCAAAAAACTTTTAATGCATATATTATGAAGAAATTGGATTAGGTAACGAAACAATAAAAATGGTAGATGAGTTTTGTTATTTGGGCATTAAACCAACATATAATGGTCGCTGTACAGAGGATATAAAATGAAGAATGAGAATGCGAAGAAAAGCGTTTTGAAAAAGAGAATATTTATTCAAACTTAAGAAGGTCTTTTCTGAAAGTATTTATGTGGAGAGTTGCCTTGTACGGGAGTGAAACATGGACGATAAACAGTTCGAACATGAAGAAGATAGAGGCTTTTGAAATTTGGTGCTACAGAAGAATGCTGAAGATTCGGTGGGTGGATCGCGTAATTAATGAGGAGGTACTAAATAGGATTGGGGAAAAAAGGAATTTCTAACATACTTTGACTAAATGAAGGGATCGATTGGTAGGTTACATTCTTAGCCATCAAATAATCATGAATTTAGTGTTGAAGAGAAGTGTGGCGTAAAAATCTCAGAGGCAAGCCAAGAGAGGAATACAGCAAACAGATTGAAATGGTTATATGTCACCTTTCCTATGAGGCTTGCTCAGGATAGAGTAGGGTGGAAAGTTCCATCAAACCAGTCTCTACACTCAAGACCACAACAACAACATGCTTTTTTCTTAAACGTTTCCGGGCAAATCAATAAAAACAACTAATTACGAGAAAATTGCAAGTAACAGCAAACTAAAATCCTGTTATAATTTAATTCCGTAAGTTTCCTCACACAAAACGTTCAGTCTACCATTAACTTCAACGCATTTTGCCGCTCTTTTAGACAGGTGTTGAGTGGCCTATCGAAGATCAGTCCTGCATTCCTTCATTTGAGAAGAAAAGATAAGCGACAAGTTCTTTTTTCCACTCTGCGCTTGTAAATTTCGCTCTTTCAGGCACGCCCGCAAACAGCAATCAAATAGGGGTGACTTCTGTGGCCAAGGAATGACTCCACGGCAACAGATCAAACGACCAGGATACATTGTGTTCAGATACTGTATCATTGGCCGTATCGAGCCGTGTAGGAGCTCTGTCAAGCTGAAACCATATACGATCTCCTCTTTCCAAACGGATGTCCTCCACGTCTTCTGGTAAAACATTTTCTAGAAAATCAAGATACCGTGCCCTATTAAGATGGTTATCAGAAACAATTACTGCGGTGGACTAAGTGTACTCACTGAGGCGCCGTGCTGCAGTGCACCAGGCCGTTTCCACGTCGGAGGTTCGAGTCCTCCCTCGCGCATGCGTGTGTGTGTGTGTGTGTGTGTGTGTGTGTGTGTGTGTGTGTGTGTGTGTGTTGTTCTTAGGCTAAGTTAGTTTTAGTGGTTCGTAAGTTCAGGGACCGATAACCACTGCTGTAAGGTCCTATAACTTTACAAAGTTTTGAATATTTCAAAAACAACTGGATCGATTAGTTGGTCATAAATAATACCGCACCACATATTTACATCTACACCAACATAGATATTCTGCAAATCACATTTAAGTGCCTGGCAGAGGGTTCATTAGCCACTTTCATAACTTTTCTCTACCGTTCCATTCTCCAGTAGAGCGCGGGAAGAAAGAACACCTAAATCGTTCCGTTTTAGATCTGATTTCTCTTATTTTATTGGGATGGTCATGTCTCATGTCATGTATCATTAAGTAGGTGGGTGCTAGCAAAATATTTTCACATTCAGAAGTAAAAGTCGGTGACTGAAACTTCGCAAACAGCTCACGCCGCAATGAATAACGTCTTTCTTTTAATGATTTCAACCCCAATTCGTGCAATACTTCCGTGACGCTTTCCCCCTCGTAATGTGATGAAACAAAACGAGCTGCCCTTCTCTGAACCTTCTCAATGTCGTCCGTCAGTCCCACCTGGTGAGGGTCCCACAAGGGGCAACAGTACTCCAGGAGAGGACGCACAAGTGTGATGTAGGCAGTCTCTTTGGTGGAGCCGGTGCATCTTCGAAGCGTTCTGCCAATGAAACGTAACCTTTGGTTCGCCTTCCCCACAATATTTTCTATGTGTTCTCTCCAGTCAAAGTTGTTCGTAATTGTAACTCCTAGGTATTTGGTAGAATTTACGACCTTAAGGTTTGATTGATTTATCGCGCAATTGAAATTCAGCGGACTTCTTTTAGTGGTCATGTGTATTACTTCACACTTTTCTTTATTTAGTGTCAATTGCCAATTTTCGCACCATGTAGAAATTTTGTCTATATCGCTTTGCAGTTGCTTTTGATCCTCTGTTGACTTCACTAACCGATAAACGACAGCATCATCGGCGAACAGTCTAAGGGAGCTATTCAGATTGTCTCCTAAATCGTTTATAAACACAAGGAAGAGAAGGGGACCTATAACGCTTCCCTGTGGAACGCCAGATATTAATTCTGTTTTACTCGATGAAATACCGTCAATTACAACGAAATGTGTCCTTTCTGATAGGAAATCGTGAATCCAATCGCAGAATTGGGGAGACATTCCATAAGCACGCCGCTTGTGGGGTACAGTGTCAAAAGCCTTCCGGAAATCCAGAAATATCGAATCGATTTGAGATCCCTTGTCGATGGCAATTCACACTTCATGTGAATAAAGGGCAAGTGTGTTTCGCAAGAGCGATACTTTCTGAATCCGTGTTGACTATTGGTTAATAGGTCGTTCTCTTCGATGTAGTTCATAACATTGGAACAAAGTATATGTTCCAAAATCCTACCGCAAATCGACGTCAATGAGATTGGCCTGTAATTTTGGGGATCACTCCTATTGCCTTTCTTGAATATTGGAGTAACTTGGGCAACTTTCCAGTCTTTGGGTACGGATCTTTCGCTGAGTGTTCGGTTGTAAATTATAGCTAAGTACGGAGCTATTGCATCAGCATACTCTGAGAGGAATCTAGTTGGTATACTATCTGGCCCGGAAGATTTGTTTTTGTTTAGTGACTTAAGTTGTTTTACTACTCCAGGAACATCTACTTCTAAGTTTCGCATGCTGGCAGCTGTTCTTGGATTGAATACTGGATTGTTCACTTCGTCTTCTTTGGTGAACGAATTTCGGAAAGATGTGTTTAGTAATTCTGCCTTAGCAGTACTGTCATCGGTAGTATTACCATTGCTATAGCATAGTGAAATTATTGTTTGTGTTTTGCCGCTAGTGTAATTCACATATGACCAGAATTTCTTTGGATTTTCTGCAAGAATACGAGACAGGATTTCGTTGCGGTAACTACTATAAGATTCTCGCATTGAAGTCCGCGCTAGGTTACGAGTTTCAGTAAAAGATTGCCAGTCTTGCGGATTTTGTGTCTTTTTAAAGTTTGCATGCGTTTTTCTTTGTTTCTGCAACAGTGATCTGACCTGTTTTGTGTACCACGGGGGGTCAGCCCCCTCTTTTATTAATTTATTTGGTATAAATCTCTCGATTACTACTGATATTGTCTTTGAAAGTAAGCCATAACTGATCAACACTTGCATTTTTAGTTTTGAAAGACTGGAGACTATCACTCAGAAAAGCGTGAAGCGAATTTTTATCTGCTTTATTGAATAGATATATTTTTCGTTTATATTTGGTGCATTTGGGAATTTCGACATTCAGTCTCGCTACTACAACTCGATGTTCGCTAATCCCTGTATCTGTTTTGATGCTCTTTACTATCTCCGGATTATTTGTTGCTAGGAGATCAAGGGTATTTTCGCAACCACTTACTATTCTAGTGAGTTCATGAACTAACTGTTCGAAGTAGTTTTCGGAAAAAGCATTCAGAACTAGTTCGGACGATGTTTTATATTTGCCGCCGGTTTTGAATACGCAATTAAGCCAACATATCGAGGGCAAATTAAAGTCGCCACCGATTATAATAGTATGCTTCGGATACCTATTTAAATGTGATTCAATCTTTCTTTGAACATTTCGGCAACCGCATCGTCTGTGTCAGGGGGCCGATAAAAAGATCCAATTATTAATTTATTCCGGTTGACAGGTATAACCTTTACCCAGACCAATTCACAGGAAGTATCTGCCTCAATTTCGCTGCAGGATAAACCGTTAGTAACAGCAATAAACACTCCACCCCCTTTTTTTTATTTATTCTATCCTATCTGAAGACCATTTGGCCCTTTGAAAAAATTTCTGCCGAACTTATCTCAGGCGTCAGCCAGCTTTCAGAACCTATAACGATTTGTGCCTCAGTTCTTTCTATCAGCGCTGGGAGCTCTGGAACTTTCCTAATACAGCTACGACAATTTACAACTGTTATACCAATGGTTTCTAGATCTGCTTTCTTCCTGTGTCTGCTCTGCCCCCTTTGAAACTGAAATCCATTTTGTGTATTCCCGAGGCCCTCTAACCTAAAAAACCGCCCAGTCCACGCCACACAGCCCCCGCTACCCGTGTAGCCGCTTCCTGAGTATAGTGGACTCCTGACCTATTTAGCGGAACCCGAAAACCCACCACCCTTTGGCGCAAGTCGAGGAATCTGCAGCCCACACGGTCACTGAACCGTCTGAGCCTCTGATTCAGACCCTCCACTCGGCTCTGAACCAAAGGTCCGCAGTCAGTCCTGTCGACAATGCTGCAGATGGTGAGCTCCGCTTTCATCTTGCAAGCAAGACTGGCAGTCTTTACCACTTCTGATAGCCGCTCTAAACCATAGAGGATCTCTTCCGATCCAAAGCGGCACACATCATTGGTCCCGACATGAGCCACCACCTGCAGCTGGCTGCACCCTGTGCTCTTCATGGCATCCGGAAGGACCCGTTCCACATCTGGAATGACTCCCCCCGGTATGCACACGGAGTGCACATTGGACTTCTTCCCCTCCGTAGCAGCCATTTTCCTAAGGGGCTCCATTACCCGCCTAACGGTGGAGCTCCCAACTACCAACAAACCCACCCTCTGTGAGTGCCCGGATCTTGAAGCCAGAGGGCCGAGTACAGGACAAGCGACACCATCTGCGTCAGGGACATCCCCTGCCACAGACAGTGCCTCGAATCTGTTGGCAAGACTAACCGGGGAGGCCTCCACTTCGGGAAGTCTTACGCCGCCTGACACGCGCTGAGGAGATCTCCCAATCCACCACGGATTGGGGGGCTACCTCCTCGCGGGCAGTGAGCGGGCTGGCCACAGGCGCAGGTCGATCGGAGGGCACAACAGACGCACAGGGCGTCTGCTGTACCCCCGCGAGCGGCCCACAACAGCGGCGCCCACCCACCGCAGTCTCAAGCGTTGCCAGCGAAGCCAACGCTGCCTGAAGCTGCGAGCGAAGTGTCACCAACTCTGCCTCCATCCGTTCGGAGCAGTCACAGTTCCTAGCCATTTTGAAAACCAGTGTTTCTTCCAAGTAAGTACGTCTGAGGACATAGGAGTTTGATAAACAGTGAGCTTCGAAAAATATGAACCAAACACTGAACTGTTTATTAACAGCGAATCTGAAAAATATGTACGCGAGCTAATAAATCAAAATATCAACAACTGAACTGGAACTAAACGCGATTATTAATAAATAAACACGCAAGCACACTAAAGTGTAAAGAGCTGCAAAAGAAAGCACACACAAAATGAAAATACGTCGCTTCTATTAAGAAGCCGGTTACCGTACAATGTAGAGCTGCTGCTGGTCACGTGTGCACTGGCCGCCGGTCACTGAGCAACTGTAAATTCCTTTCCACAGTAGCTTGTACATTTTCATCTTCCCATACTTTGAGAGGTGCGTGTATTGTTGATTTAATCGCGGTTAAATGTTGACGCACCAGTGCACAGAATGCGTGCAATTAATCGATCATTGGCAGCGGTGGAGTAGCCGAGTGGTCTAAGGCGCCTCGCTGCGGAGCGCGCGGTTGCTCGCCGTCGGAGGCTCGAGTCCTGCCTAGGGCATGGGTGTGTGTGTTGTCCTTAGGTTAGTTTACCTTAGTTCAAGTAGTTTGTAAGCTACGGACTGATGACCACGCAGTTTAGTCCGATAGATTTACAAACATTTGAATGTTTTGATCATTAGCAATGATCTACTGACAGCATTCTTGCCGGGCGGAAGCATCTCCGTTATGCGGATGATGTACAGTCTGCCGATACAATGGATGCAGATCTTTTTCTTGAACTGTGCGTATCACTCGTGTTTGTGGAATACCCAGTATTCCAGACATAGTACTTGAACTGCGCTCTACTATTTGAAGAATGTTCTCAACTTCTTTAAGAGTTTGTTGTACGGGACTTACAGAGTAAATATTCACGCTGCGAAGCTTACCACGCTCACGCAATCCCTGAAACAAAATCAAATGTTTGTAAATCTATGGGACTTAACTACTCTGGTTATCAGTCCTTAAGGCTTACAAACGAAGTAAGCCCCGGTGGAGTGGCCGAGCGTTGCAAGGCGCCTAGCTGAGGACCGTGCCGCTGCTCGCCGTCGGAGGGTCGAGTCCTCCCTCGGGATCGGTGTATTTGTCGTCCTTAGCAAAAATTAGTGTAAGTAGTTTGTAAGTCTATGGACTAACAACCACAGTAATTAATTGCCATAGATTTCAAACGTTTCGAATTAAACTAAGCTAAGGACGAACACACATACCCGTGCTTTAGGAAGGACTAGAACCTCCGACGGCGGGGAACCGCGCTCTCCGCAGCAAAGCGCCTTGGAAGGATCGGCCACTCCACCGCGGCCAGGCAATCCGTGAAACACCGTACTAAACGCCCTGTCACTTGTCGATTCGGAAATCGTTCTTGGTATTCTCGCACAGCAGCTCTGCAATTGCTCCAATTTGACAGACCATAAGCAAACAAGCACTTGAGAACACCCGTGGCATTTTCATCTACACTACACCGTATTCTTTGATCAAGTAGGAAGACTGTAGTACCGTGCACTTCATGCACTGTCTGACAGAGACTCGAGGTAAACAACTGCAACATGCGCAAGGGAACTACGTACCGATACGGTTAGTAAAGTCGACGCTACACTTCTCCTGTTCCTAGCTCAACAATCATTCTCGTAGTAGCCAAGTATAATAAATTGTGTCATTAAACAGACTGGTTTCTTGGCAAATATCATCAGAAAAATTTGTCTGCAAAGTATTAATTCAAGACTTTTTGTTCGGTTGAAATATTTGATTTACTATTGAATAGAGTACTTTCATAAATGCCCTTCAAAATAGTTCATTGTAACTGACAATTATTCTTAAACAGTCGCTAATTTGTTCAAGTAGTAACAAAAAACTATCAGTTAAAAAACTCATGTTTGCAAAATACTAACACGAATTATTAACAGACGAATGGAAAAAATGGTAGAATACTACCTCGTGGAAGATCAATTTGGATTTAGGAAAAATGTAGGAACACGTGAGGCAATACTCACATTAAGACTTAGTTTAAGGAAATGAAAACCTATGTTTGTAGTATTTGTGCATGTGGAGAAAGGTTTTGACATTGATGACTGGAATACGCTTTTTCAGATATTGAACGTAGCAGGGGTAAAATATTGGAAGTGAAGAGCTATATTCAACTTGTACAAAAACCAGACACAAAATTGTTAGAGTCGAAGGACATGAAAGGGTCGCAGTGGTTGGGAAGGGGGTAACACAGGGTTGTAGTCTTTTCCCAATGTTGTTCAATCTGTGCAAACAGCAAGCTGTAAAGAAATGCAAACAGAAATTTGGACGGGGAATTAAAGTCCAGGGAGAGAGAATAAAAACCACTCGATTTGCGGACATGATAATTCTGTCAGGGACAGCAAATGACCTAGAAGAGCAAGTAAACGGAATGGACAGTGTCTTGAAAGGAAGGAATTAGATTAACTTTAACAAGTGTAAAACGAGGGCAATGGAATGTAGTGTCAGAAAATCAGGCGATGTTGAAGAAATTGGATTAGGTAATGAGACAGTAAAAGTAGTTGATGAGATTTGTTATTTGGATAGCAGATTAACTTCTGATGGCCGAAGTAAAGAAGATATAAAATGCAGAATGGCTATGGAAAGAAATACGTTTCTGAAGAAGCGAAATTTGTTGACATCCAATATTAGTTTAAATGTTCTGAAGCATTTGTCTGGAGTGTAGTTCTGTATGGTAGTGTAACATGGATGATAAGGAGTTCAGATAAAAAGATGATAGAAGAAATTGAATTGTGGTGCTACATACGAACTAATAAAGTGAGGTACTCAGCAGATCCAGTTTGAAAATGAGTTTGTAGCACATCCAGATTACGAGAAGGGACAAGTTATGAGACATCAAGAAATCGTCAACGTAGCATAACGAAAATGAATGTGGGGTTTATTTGAACTTGCTTTGATGTTCTACGTCTGCGAGATAGTTTGTCGTTTTCATTTCCATACTAGTTTTTGCAGTATACCAAAAATCAATGTCTCGACTGAGTTTTAAGATGGTGACGTAAGGATTGACGGAGGGACGAATACAGTAAACATATTCAAAAGAATGTAGGTTGCCATATGTGTTCTCAGATGAATAGGGTAACGTGGAGAGCTGCATCAAACCAGTCTGCGGACTGAAGACCACAACAAAAACAACGGTAACAACGTCAAAATAATTTACAATTTCAAGAAATCGTCAGACGCTTGTTATCTGAATCACAGCAAAAGTCGACCACAAGAGCCTTGTTTTATCACTAAAATTAGAAATAAGGTCTGTGTGAACTACTGATTACTCCCTGCAACAAAGCCTTGTTCCCTGGTCCAAACTGAGAACTGACTTGCTTCAAATTACTTCAATAACAGGAAGTTAATACTACAGTGGTCAATATACATAGCAGCTCACACGTTATTACACACAGACGTTAATAAGCAAGCCACCACAATTAAAGTTATCTTAGAATGGTGGCTAAGAAAACGTTTATGGCGCCACGGAATTTAGACATAAGAAAAATTGCATCTGATCTTGTTCTCAGCACTTGTGAAGAACAATATTAAATAAAAGAGGGAAGTTCCTCTAAATCTACAATTTATGCATCGTTAATAATATGCTACGTGACAGAACCTTTCAAATCATTAGGGGTGACAAAGCAAAATTAATAATGGCCGCCCTCGAAGATCGGTGCTGGCACCTGCACTTTTCAACTTGTACATATCAGACATGCCAGAAGCAGAAGGACGCAAATTTGGATACTCCGATAACCTGGCAACAGCTGTTCGAGCAAAGCGGATGGAGGATGCTGACACTCTCCTTTCTCAAGATCTTGAAAGTTTTTGGGAAATTCTACGCTGACTGGATTGTCAGCACAAGCAAAACGGAAACAACTTGTTTTTATCTGAACAGTAGGGAAGCAACAAAATCTCCTAAAGTACTTCTCAACAATGAAGTGCTCCCTCATAATCCGTTTAGCCGCGGTGGAGTAGCCGAGCGGTCTAAAGCGTCTCGCTACGGAGCGCGCGGTTGCTCGACGTGGAGGTTCGAGTCCTCCATAGGACATGGGTGTGTGTATTGTCCTTAGGTTAGTTTGCCTAGGTTTAAGTAGTTTGTAAGCTACGGACTGATGACCACGCAGTTTGGTCCGATAGATTTACAAACATTTGAACATTTTTGAACCTCATAATCAGTTTACAAAGTATATTGGTGTCACACTGGATCGCACCCTCTCCTACAGGAAACACCTGGAAACAACGGCAGCCAAAGTCAACACCCGCAGTAACATCTTTCACAAACTGGGTGTCGGCAGAGGTTCTGCCCTAGCACTTGTGTACTCTGCCGCAGAATACTGATCCTCTTCATGGTTGAATAGCAGTCATGTAAGCAAACTAGATGCTAGACTACAAGACACCATGCGTACCATCAGTGGATGCATCAAAAGCACACCTGTGCAATGGCTACCTGTGCTGGGCCACATTGCTCCACCTCCGCTACGAAGAAAGGACCGACAGCTGAAGAGGATCCAAAGTGACCCAGACCTACCAGGGCATAAGGACATTAATCATCTATCATTGAGAAGGTTGAAGTCCAGGAAGCCTGCACTAGTCTCAACGCAAGAAGACGCGAATTTCAGCACTGAGCAATGGTGGACGGACTGGAGCACTGTCAACTTCACAGTTCTCACGATTCTCTGGCCGGACCCGACAGAAAGACCCACTGGTTTCGAACTCCTCAAGCAACAATGGAAAGCGCTAAACAGGATTTTCTGTACAAGTGGCACATATCGCCAAGTCCTCAATGCGACTGTGGTGCTTTCTTCATAATGTATCATGTATGAGTGCACAGGACAGTGTAGCGTGGAGAGCTGCATCAAACCAGTCTGCGGACTGAAGACCACAACAACAACACCAACAAAAACATAATATGAGTGCAATACCAGATCGTACCCAGGACCAAAAGCAGATCTATATAAAGTGACAGATGGTGCAATTTCATAGCTGGATGGTTTAGACTTTAATATATAAGGACCATGTGAGCAGCTCGTCTTTCTTAATTCACTTTGTGCAAATATACTGTTCATTTCATTGTTGTTTTTTTTACTTATTTCATTTTCTACCTTAATGTTCCTTTATTAACGTTTTAGTATTCAACTCTTCATCTTACTTCTCACTGGCTTTTCATATAGGATTGGGTGACGGAGTCGTTTTAAAATTCCACTGCATCACACGCTGTAAAGGACTTTTTACTGTGTACCTCTATACTTCTTTTGTAACTAATGATCTTAAATTTTGATATAAGCTGTTTGTTGTTTCGGCTTCCCGCCAGGAGAAGTGTCATTGTCTAATGTGCCTTACATGTCCAAGTGTTTAAGTCATACGATAAATAAATGAATAGATAAATAGTCAAATAAATATTTATTATTCAAACTCTCTTCATTAATTGATTACATGATTAGTAATTGAGGACACATTTCATTTTAATGAATATAAAAAAGCACAATAATCAATGTGTTGAACTATTTAACTATATCATACGAATAAGGGCAGTATTAGTGGAATTTATGAACTGAAAATTACACAAACACAATTAGAAGTCTATTTATTATATTGCGCTGATATTGTAAAGAAGCAGATTGTCGAGTTACGAAAGTTTTACAGTTCTAACCTTTCAATATAGCAACTTGTATTTTTGCGGTAGGGGTGTTGTTTCTTCTCTCATTGAGAAGCAACCTGAAATACAATAACATTCCACTTGTGTTTTCTAGGATGATGTAATGATACAATTCCGTATAAATTTTCTGGTCAGGGTGAAATTTTTGAACATTGCTTCTTGAAGTGTTTTCTCCACCTTTTTCTTCTTTACCCGTTACTCCTGAAACAGCAGTTACTGAAAGAGTCTAGAGTACCATTCTTTGTGTTTGAGCAATGCCATAAAAGATCACTAGAATACCAATACAGGTAAGGGAAATAGCATTCCTTAATATGAAAAACAACACACCAAGTATAGCATGGTTTCCTTATTTATGTGAAAAAACGTAATGTATAATTCTGAATTAAAATTGATTCTGTACGTATGTTTCGATTGTTTTTGTCAGTGTATTTAAGGCATTTACATGTGAACACAATATTGTAACTAATGTATGTATTTGAACGAAAGTAAGTATGTGAATGTAGCAGACACGCTGGCGTAATCAGGGAGTTTTTTACTGTACTGTAAAATAAAAATCTACGAAATAGGGACTTTGTAGTGGGTAGTTCGGAGGCGCGGATTCAAAGTCGGTAGTTGTTGAATTGGCACCCATCTTATGGAGAGCTGTTGTGTTATGGTGGCATGACGAAAAATGTTTGTGAACCTATTGGACCTACTGCTATGGTCATCAGTCCCTGGACTTAAAAACTACTTGAAATTACACCGAGGACAACACACGGAGCGATACTGAAGGGAGGATTCGAACCTCCGACAGCGAGTGACCACGTGCTTCGCAACAACGCGTCTTGGAGCGCTCGGCTACTCCACGGCGGCTGGCAGGACGCAAGAAGAAACTTTGAAGAGGAAGTATTAAATATTTTTCATCGGCAGAGTGCATACTAATGAGCAGGTTATACAGAGCAAGAAGAGTGCTGCGGGTCCAATATTTCCACCCAACATGTAGTAGAGTCCCTAAGGTCTGAGACTGTCCGCAGTACTGCCCCGTGGTGTTCTAATGCGCAACTGGTGACGCCGTCGTAAGGTACCATGTCAGTTACGCTACTAGCCATTAAAATTGCTACACCAAGAAGAAATGCAGATGATAAACGGCTATTCATTGGACAAATAGATTATACTAGAACTGACGTCATTAGATTTTCACACAATTTGGTGCATAGATTCTAAGAAATCAGTCCCCAGAATAACCACCTCTGGACGTAATAACGGCCTTAATACTCCTGGGCATTGAGTCAAACAGAGCGTGGACGGCGTGTACAGGTACAGATGCCCATGCAGCTTCAGTTCATCAAGAGTAGTGACTGGTGTATTGTGACGAGCCAGTTGCTCGCCCACCATTGACCAGACGTTTTCAATTGATGAGATCTGGAGAATGTGCTGGCCAGGGCAGCAGTCGAACATTTTCCGTATCCAGAAAGGCCCGTACAGAACCTGCATCAAGCGGTCGTGCATTATCTTGCTGAAATGTAGAGTTTCACAGGGATCAAATGAAGGGTAGAGCCACGGGTCGTGACACATCTGAAATGTAACGGCCACTGTTCAAAGTGCCCTAGATGCGAACAAGAGGTGACCGACGCGTAACCAATGGCACCTCATACCATCACTCTGGGTGATACGCCAGTACGGCGATGACGAATACACGCTTCCAATGTGCATTGTCATGTGCGATGTCATGATGCTGTAAACAGAACCTGGATTCATCCGAAAAAATGACGTTTTGCCATTCGTGCACCCAGGTTCGTCGTTGCGTACACCATCGCAGGCGCTCCTGTCTGTGACGCAACGTCAAGGGTAACCGCAGCCATGGTCTCCGAGCTGATAGTCCATGCTGCTGCAAACGTCGTCGAACTGTTCGTGCAGTTTGTTGTTGTCTTGCAAACGTCCCCATCTGTTGACTCAGGGATCGAGACGTGGCGTCGGTCTCGGTGGTCAAACGGTCTGCGGCGCGCCAGTCACGGTCTGCACGGCCACTGAGGTCGGGGAATCGAATCCCCCCTCGGGCATGCATATTTGTGCCGTCCTTGGTATTAATTAATTCTTAAGTAGTTTGTAAGTTTAGGGAATGATGACCCCGTAGATAAGTCCCATAAGCTCAACAAATATTTGAACATTTGATTTTGGAGACGTGGCTGCACGATCCCTTACAGCCATGCGGTTAAGATGCCTGTCATCTAGGCTGCTAGTGATACGAGGCCATTGGGATTCCCCATGGCGTTTCGTATTGCTCTCCTGAACCCACCGATTCCATATTCTGCTAACAGTCATCGGACCGCGACCAATGCGAGCAGAAATGTCGCAATATGATAAACCAGAATCGCGATAAGCTACAACCCGACCTTTATCAAAGTCGGAAACGTGATGGTACGCATTTCTCCTCCTCACACGAGGCATCACAACAACGTTCCACCAGGCAACGCCGGTCAACTGCTGTTTGTGTATGAGAAATCGGTTTGAAACTTTCCCTATGTCAGCACGTTGTAGGTGTCGCCACCTGCGCCAACCTTGTGTGAAAAGCTAGTCATTTGCATATCACAGCATCTTCTTCCCGTCGGTTAAATTTCGCTTCTGTAGCACGTCATCTTCGTGGTGTAGCAATTTTAATGGTCAGTAGTGTAGTTTCTCGTCCCTGCAACAGCCAGTTGAGAGCATTCACTGGAAGCATACGCACGATCATTTGAATCCGCCAGTCGGACAAAAAATGTTCAAATGTTTGTATAGTCTATGGGACTTAACTACAGGGTCATCAGTCCCTAAACTTGCAAACTACTTATGAACTAACTAAGACTAAGGACGGCACAAATATCCATGCCCGAGGATTCGAACCCCCCCTCCCCCCCCCCCCCCCGGGCATCGGACATTGACGTGTGACAGAGCAACGCGCAAACATCAAGTTGCGCCAGAAGTTAGGCAAAACTGCTGCTGAAACGTCTGAAATGATGCAGCACTTGACCAGGGAGGACGCATAGAGACGCAAGGTTGCGTTCAGGTAGCGCCGACGTTTTGTGCAAGGGCGGGACAGTTTTGAAGATGATGTGCGTAATGATCGGCCGCGAAAAATTCTAACGGAACGGAAGTTGCATGTTGGTGCGTGCTAACCGCTCAGAATCGGAAGCCGCTCTCTCAACAGTAGTAGGGGTCAGTCAAAGTACTGACCGATGACCTCAACATGTCTCTTGTTACCCGGCACAGCCTGCAACAAATCATGTCGGAAAATCAACGTTATGATCGCATGTCGATTTTTGGTGACCACATTAGATGAGAGGAAGACGGACCAACGTTTCTCAACCAGATAACTGGATGCGAAACATGGTGTTTCCTTTTCGATCCGCAACTGAACCGACAATCACCTACCTGGAAAACGCCATCGTCACCACGACAGAAAAAAAAAAAAAAAAAAAAAAAAAACCACGAGACAGCTAAAAAGGCAAGTTGTTGTTGGACTATATTTGGATTCTCCGCGTTCGAGTGGCCGAGCTCTCTAAGGCGCGTTGCAGCGGAGCACGGGGTTGCTCGCCGTCAGAGGTTCGAGTCCTCGCTCGGGCATGGGTTTCTGTGTTGTCCTTGGTGAACGTTAGTTTAAGTAGTTTGTAAGCCTACGGACTGATGACCAAAGCTGTTTTGCCCAATAGGTTTACAAATATTTTAACATTTTTGTTTTTTTGTTTCTGATTCAAATGGAATCTTTCACATGAAATTGCTCCCAGACGGTGTAATGGTAAACAAAACCGCTACTAGGAGAATGTTAGTCGTTATATGTGACCTGGGATTACACGTCAAAAAATTTGCTATTGCTACACGTCAGTGCCTCTGCACGTAGCTCTACGCTCGTCCAGTAGGAACTTGGAAATTCTGCTACACCCTCCGTCCTCTCTTATTCTTACAGCGTGCTAATTGTTTCTCTTTCCTCGCCTGAAAGCACTCCTACGTGAACGCTGATTTCGGTCGCCCGAAGAAGTCATGACGGCCACAGGAGAAGGTATACGGGACATTCCTGTCACCTGCTTTCAGCGGTGCTTCCAGCAGCTGTAGCCACGCTGGTAGTCTTAATCGGCCGTTCACTCCCAGTTTTAGTTTACAACTCTCTGCTCTTGTAGGCGCTCCGGAGCGCTGTCACTCGTTTTAGGGAAGAGTTTCCGCAATTATTCTTAAAAACTATTTGTTATTACGTAATCTATATTGTGTTCCTGTTATTATGGTAAGGGTACTACGTGTACTAAATACTGTAAATACGTAGTCCACTTGCGTTTTTACAGTTGAATATCGTGTACCTCAAACCACCATGCTACATGGCTTTCATTAATATCTGACCTTCATGCATCACATTTACCAATAGTTATGAAATAGGTGCGAGGGGCTTACCATTTCCGACATACGCCTTGCAACCAAAGAAGGCCTTGGTCGGAACCGGGGATTGGGACCAATTTAGTTTACCTCCACTCCCATGAACCACAGACATTGCCGAGGTGGGATGGCTTGTGTGCCTCAACGATACAGATAGCCGTACCGTAGGTGCAACCATAGCGGAGGGGTATCTGTGGAGAGGCCAGACAAACGTGTGGTTCCTGAAGAGGGGCAGCATCCTTTTCAGTAGTTACAGGGGCAACAGTCTGGATGATTGACTGAGCTGGCCTTGTAACATCAGCTAATGTGGCTTTGCCACACAGCTACTGCGAACGGCTGAAAGCAAGGGGAAACTACAGCCGTTACTTTTCCCGAGGACATGCAGCTCTACTGTATGGAAATACGATGATGGCATCCTCTCGGGTAAAATATTCCGGAGGTAAAATAGTCCCCCATTCGGATCTCCGGGCGGGGACTACTCAGGAGGATATGATCATCAGGAAAGACAATACTGGCATTCTACGGGTCGGAGCGTGGAATGTTAGATCCCTTAATCGAGTAGGAAAATTAGAAAATTTAAAAAGGGTAATGGATAGGTTGACGTTAGATATAGTGGGGATTAGTGAAGTTCGGTGGCAGGATGAACAGGATTTCTGGTCCGGTGAGTACAGGATTATAAATACAAAATCAGTTGGGGGTATCACAGGAGTAGGATTGATAATGAATAAGAAAATAGGAATGCGGGTAAACTGTGACCAGTACAGCGATCGCATTATCATTGTCAAGATAGATACGAAGCCAACACCGACCACAGTAGTACAGGTTTATATGCCAACTAGCTCTGCCGATGATGAGGAAATCGAAGAAATATATGAGGAGCTAAAGGAAATTATTCAGACAATTAAGGGAGAGGAAAACTTAATTGTTATGGGAGACTGGAATTCGGTAGTAGGACAAGGAAGGGAAGGGAAGATAGTAGGTGAATATGGTCTGGGCAAAAGCAATGAAAGAGGAAGCCGTCTGGTAGAATTTTGCACAGAACATAACAAACACCTAATTTAAGAATCACAAAAGAAGGTTGTATACGTGGAAGAGACCAGGAGACACCGGGAGATACCAGATAGATTTTATAATGGTAAGACATAGATTTCGGAACCAGGTTTTAAAGTGTAAGACGTACCCAGGGGCAGATATAGACTCTGACCATAACTTGTTGGTTATGAACTGTCGGCTGAAACTGAAGAAACTACAAAGAGGTAGGAAAATAAGGAGATGGGACCTGGAAAAATTGAAGGAACCTGACGTTCTTAAGAATTTCAGAGGGAGCTTTAGCCAACAATTGACAGAAACAGGGGCAAATAAAACGGTAGAGGAGGAATGGGTAAAATTGAGAGATGAAATAGTGAAGGCAGCAGAGGACAAAATCGGTAGTAAGGCAAGACCTACAAATAATCCTTGGATATCACAGCAGATTCTAAATTTAATCGATGAAAGGAGAAAATATACAAATGCAGTAAATAAAACAGGCAAAATGGAGTACAGACGACTAAGAAATGAGATTGATAGGAAGTGCAAAATGGCTAAGCAGAAGGCAAATGCAAGGATGTAGAAGAATGTATAAATGCGGGAAAAATAGATACAGCCTACAGGAAAATAAAAGAAACATTTGGAGATAAGAAAAACAGCTCTATGAGTATCAAGGACACTGATGGAAAACCAGTTCTCAGCAAAGAAGGGAAAGCTGAAAGGTGGAAAGAGTATATAGAGGGGCTCTACAAAGAAAATGAACTTCGAGACAATATTGTAGGAAGGGAAGATGATGTAGATGAAGATGAAATAGGAGATACTGTACTGAGAGAAGAATTTGACAGAGCCCTGAAAGACCTAAGTCGAAACAAGGCCCCTGGAGTAGATGATATTCCCTCAGAGCTACTGAAGTCTCTGGGAGAACCAGCCATGACAAAATTGTTTCACCTGGTGTGTAAGATGTATGAAACAGGTGAAGTACCCTCAGACTTTAAGAAAAATGTTATAATCCCCATTCCAAAGAAAGCAGGTGCAGACAGGCGTGAAAACTACAGAACCATCAGTTTAATAAGTCATGGTTGCAAAATATTAACACGAATTATACACAGAAGGATGGAAAAGCTGGTAGAAGCCGACCTCGGGAAAGATCAGTTTGGGTTCAAGAGAAATGTAGGAACACGGGAGGCAATACTCACTTTACGGCTTATCCTAGAAGATAGATTAAGAAAAGGCAAACCTACATTTCTATTTTTTGTAGATTTGGAGAAGGCTTTTGACAATGTTGATTGGAATAAACCCTTTCAAGTTCTGAAGCAAGCAGGAGTAAAATATAGGGAGCGTAAGGTTATTTACAACTTGTACAAAAACCAGACAGCGGTTGTCAGAATTGAAGGGCATGAAAGGGGTGCAGTGGTTGGAAACGGAGTAAGACAGGGTTGTAGCCTTTCTCCATTGTTTTTTAATTTGTACATTGAGCACGCTATAAAGGAAAGCAAGGAGAAATTTGGAGAAGGAATTATAGTTCAGGGTGAAGAATTAAAAACATTGCGATTTGCCGACGACATAGTAATTCTGTCAGATACAGCAAAGGACCTTGAAGAGCAATTGAACGGAATGGACAGTGTGCTCAAAGGTGCATATAAGATGAACATTAACAAGAGTAAAACTAGGGTAATGGAGTGCAGTGTAAGAAAATCAGGTGATGCTGAAGGAATTAGATTGGGGAACGAAGCAATAAAGGTGATAGATGTTGTTACTTGGGCAGTAAAATAACAAATGATGGTCGCAGTACAGAGGATATAAAATGCAGAATGGCAATGGGTAGAAAGGCGTTCTTGAAAAAGAGAAATTTGTTAACAGCGAATATTGATTTAAGTGTAAGGAAGTCCTTTCTGAAGGCAATTGTATGGAGTGTTGCCTTGTATGGGAGTGAGACATAGACGAAGTGTGTGGGGTAAAAACCGCAGAGGAAGACCAAGAGATGGATACAGTAGGCAGATTCAGACAGATGTAGGTTGCCGTTCTTATATGGAGATGAAGAGGCTTGCTCAGGATAGGGTATTGTGGAGAGCTGCATCAAACCAGTCTCCGGACTGAAGACCACAACAACACAACAACCGGGACGTTGTCTCTGACTACAAATGAATTATCGGAACGTTTGACCACCATGACCGTAGAACCGCGCTCCTGAGTACGGTATCCTCACAAGAAGTATGGTATTAGCTTTATTTGAAGTGCCTCTAATGTTGTACGTCTGCGCGAAAGTTTGTCGTTATCATTTCTATACTGCTTTTTGCAGTGTACCAAAATTCACTGCCTTGACTGAGTCCGGGCTGCCGTCATTAAGAATTGTCATCAGTGTGCCTATCTCAGCGATGTTTTCTTAATTGATTTTCATTTGTTAAAATGCAATCGTCTTCCTCATAGACTAGAAATAAAAATGGTCTGCACTGTCTTCACTACACAGTGATATATGTACTAATTGGATGCTGAAAAGTGGCTATTTCACTGTGTCAAATACATGTTCTTATTTCTTTTCTTGCGCAATTATAACATTGGTACTAGATCAAATATTAAAATGTTTGCAATTCTCTGGGACCGAACTACTTTGATCAACAGTCCCTAGATTTACAAAGTACTTGAATTAAATTAAACTAAGGACAACATACACATACCCATGTCCGAGGGAGGATTCGATCTTCGCAGTTAAAAGCCTGTGGGAGGTGTCTTATTGTTAGGCACACACACGGTTAAATTAAAAAGTCGCAGTTTATATTCACTTCTGACCCAGATTCATAGTGCAATAAGCGTGTACACTGTTTAGGGTGTTACATAGGGTAAGGTTACACCAGTTGAGGCTCCACGTACGTCAACGCGTTGAGTTGCAAACTATCCTCATTATATTGTCTTATGAAGGATTTGGCCGGCCGCGGTGGCCGAGGGGACTGAAGCGCTCCAGTCACGGTCTGCACGGCCACTACGGTCGGGGGTTCGAATCCCCCTCGGGCATGGATATTTGTGGCGTCCTTAGTATTAGCTAATTTGTAAGTAGTTTCTAAGTTTAGGGACTGATGACCCCGTGGTTAAGTCCCATAGACTTTACAAACATTTGAACATTTTTGAAGGATTTGCAGAGGACCTCAAATGATCAGTCTTAACAATTTCTGCCTCACATTCGAATCAGTGGCGATCTTCGTCACTGTAAAATATACATTAATTTATAAGAAAGCAAACTTCAGTTTTAAAAAAATGGCGCAAGTAGATACAGCGGATACCTGAATTCAGTTCATGAAAATTATTTCATTTCTCAGATATTTTTCTGCAGTAAAAGTAACAGCCAACCAGTTGCAAATTAAAGTTTATTAAACTTTACCGCGGTTTCAATTGATATAAATCAATCTTCTTCAAAAGATACAGATCTATAGTGAATAAGAAAGTAACAAATTGTAAAATAGGAAACCCACCTATAATTTGTTATTAACATGTACTGACTACTGATGCTGTATCATCATCACTAGACGCATGCGCCACATTTCATGTTTACTTGTCGTCCACGTCTCGCTCAAACGATCGGTCGGCGGTTAGCACGCCGCGCAGCATATGTTATCATTTTATATGTTTGACGTGCCTTTGTCTAAAGGGCTTGTAATATATTTAGCCAGGAGGGTCCCGTTTGTTTCTATAACTGAAGTATTCGATACTATAGTTGGTCGTAGTATTGTAACCTAATATTCCAAGTTTATATTACATAAGCATTTTATAGAGCTTCTGTCAAGTCATTTTAATCATCATCTGCATCAGGGTCTTCTAACAAACTTAATTAAATTATTGAAGCTTAATGTCGAACAATAATGGAAAGATATTAACACTGCGCTAATTGTTATTTACTTACAATCTTTTCTATTGTTTATTTTGATGTAAAAAACTTATTATTACATCTGTCATAATTTTGTGTATTTTTACGTAAAGCAAGATTTACTTACGTTTCATGAACAAATTTTTAAATGTGAAACTTTGTAACTTCCGTGTTCTAGAATGTTCTAGAAAAACTATAACAGATATTAATACGCGCGAATTGGCGCGAACAGTAGTAGTATGGAGTAGTAGTAGTAGTATGGAGTAGTACTGTAGTAGCAGTAATGGAGTAGTAACAACTTAGTCTTGAGTTAGTATGGAAGTGTGTCGTGAACCAGTCTTACTCTTGCATTATTTTTGTGTTTCATCAAGATTGGATAAATAAATATACGTATAAAAATGAAACGTGTCATATTAGTAGTTTCCACAAGACTCCCAAGAATCCGACGTCCTATTATTTTGTGATGTATTATTGGCAGGCGAGCAACGAGATCTACGAGCATTCTACCACTGAACATCTACAACAGGTGAAGTATATAAAAATGTGGCTTTAATGTATGTCAAGTAAAAAAGAAATACGCCACAGGCTACATTATGTGTACAAAGATTGACGCGTGTAATTTTTCCACAGTAATAATGTAATGTAAGTACTTGTTTCCTGTAGACTAAAATTTGTTGTGATTTTACAGGTAAACAATCTATGGTTTTAATATGGCTGTACATAGCTTGATTGTTACTTTCTTATTCACTATAGGTCCATGTATCTTCTGAAGAAGATTGATTTATATCAATTGAAACCGCGGTAGAGGTTATTAAATTTTAATTTGCAACTGGTTGGCTGTTACTTTTACTGCTGTGAATTACCGTTGCTGTTTCTGCCATGTTTAAGATAAAAATTGAGATTTTTTCGCTTAAAGCGATCCCAGTGCTGGTACTGACAAAAAAAAAAGTACGTCGTTTCAGGAATAAACGAATTTTGGGTTGGGCGTTACTACGCTTACGTCCAGTTGGCTAGCGGAATGAAACCTCCGCGCCGTGCAGCGCCGGTATAGCGGGAACGCCCACGGCAAATGTCGGTGACGTGTGCCTGGCTTTCCGCGAAGCGCGTGGCGCAACGCTGTTTGAGGTGGATCCACGGATTAGCTCGCGAGCGCGGACGCACCACGCTAATGCCACACCGGGCGTTTTTCTCCGCTGAAGGTCAACGGTTTTTGTCGCGCTGGAAATGGGTCTCACTGTGAAACACGTCCACTAATAGGGTATTTGACTGTTTTCTGGAAATCGTTTTAAATTGTTAATTATGTCATATTATGGTCAGAACATGCTTTTTTACCTCTTGGATTTCAGTACTTAAAAAAAAAAAAAAAAAAAAAGAAATGAAATTAAAATAATTTGAAAGCCCGCTAAAACGCTACATTTGAGTCACGTGATGCCTGTGAAGTCATACAACACGCTGCTACTGCTGCTCTCGTAAGATAAACGAATACCTGTATATTGTTTGGGCCGAGGTCTCGTGTTTGGGCGTTAACGTATACATAATGACCTACAAATATTGCTTAGTTCCGCACTGTACCAATACATCTGTCAAGACTCCAGAAAAATTGTTCTTGCAAGTACCAAAAAATGTGAAGATACGCAAAAAGTGGTTGACACTGGCGCGAAGAGATCCAAATGAAATAGCGGCTACTTCATGTGTGTATTTCTGTGAGGATCATTTTGATCTAAGTAAACAATATTATTCCATTGGTAAACTAAACTGTTTAGTATCATTCTCTTTTTCTGCAAAGCTGTAATGTAGTATTATGTGTAGGTTAATGACCTGATGTTTACATTTGCGAAGTAAAACTTCATAATGTTACACGAATATTGTTGCAGCCCACTATAAAAGTATAGCACTGATTATTTATCTCCAGTAAGTGCAATTTTATCACCAATAGATCTTAGATAAAATAACGTACCGGTAAGCCTTTTCTTCTGCACAGGGCTCTACCAAGCAATTTTCATTGCAAGTAAATAGCGTTTCAACTGATTAGCGTTTTTTTAAATTATATCATGGGGCTGCGTATGTGGACGAGTAAACGTAAATGGATTAGTTTGTAGTGTCAAAAGGAGTGACACATTCATATCAAACCAAATCTTGAATATGTACGGTAAATACTTATTTTCATGGCAGAAAATTTACACAAAATCGCAAACATTCACTCACAAAAACAACAAACCAGAAAAGCGCTGTAATTTCGGCGCTATAAATTTATTCCATCGTGTCTCGCTCGCAATGTTTACGTGAAAGTGACATATCTCTGGAACAATAACAGATATTGCAAAACGACTTTCACCGGTATCAATGTACGGCTGGGGCCCATGAATGTACATATTTGGAAACATTCTAAAACGAAAGCAAAAGTGTTTTTTTAACACAAACTTATGTTTTTTTTTAATAGACACCCTATATTTTTTCTTCAGCAATCCATAGCATGACAAATCACATAAACAATGGCGTTTATTGCATCGCAATATTCCAATTACATCCCGAGATATTGCGGCGCGAAGTTGACGCTTCAAAAACCCGAAATACGCTGCTAGCGCATGTCGTGAGGCTCAGACACATAAAACGTGCAAGAGGGAAACCATTATGTGTTTGTGAGAGTTGATGGCAGCAGACTGTATTATTCGTTTCGGACCTCATGATAAGTATGGAAGTGCGATTGCGCATGTCAATCACATCGCGATTACGGGCAGAATGGGGTTCACGCCTGAGCCTCAGGACGTGCGCTAGCAGCGCATTTCGGGTTTTTCAAGCGTCAACTTCTCGTCGCAATATCTCGGGATGTAATTGGAATATTGCGATGCAATCAACGCTATTGTTTATGTGATTTGTCATGCTATGGATTGCTGAACAAAAAATATAGGGTGTCCATTAAAAAAATTAGTTTGTGTTAAAAGACACATTTGCTTTCGTTTTAGAATGTTTCCAAATATGTACAATCTTAAGCCCCAGCCGTACATTGATACCGGTGAAAGTCGTTTTCGAATTGTTGTTATTGTTCCAGAGATATTTTGGGTGGACAAGATAGCTGGGACACCCTGTATATGTTTCCACCTATGTGACTGAACTAGTGTGTTCATGTGAATGTGATAGGTTGCTTTTAATATTGACTGACTACCGCGCAATGGCTTACAGTCGCCGCATCCCGCTCTAGGTCTCGTTTAGCTGTAGTTAAGAACGCATGGCTTCGTTTGCCGTCTGCGCTAGCGTCTGCTGGGTGGCCGCAGACAAGTTTAGTTGGCAAGGTAGTGAGGTGGCCGTGTTCTTAGTGTCGTGCCAACCTAATCTTGGAGGAAAGAGGCGACAGGAGCCCTCTCTGGGAACGGTTGTAAAGGGAATCGTCTTGGCCAGGTAGCAAGGGTTAGTAAACAATAGTCTCTGAACGCACTCTGCGTCGCTTTTAGCGCGCTCTACATCCGGTGTATGGCGGGGGGAGGTTTTTCGGAAGCCTTAGAGCTTTAGTCTTCACTCTTTATTCTGTCTCTGACGAATGTGGAAGTAAGTACTCAGCCGAATCATGCTGAGGGAAAGGCAAGCTGTTAAGACTGATTTGTTTGTGATCAGGCAGTCTTGGTTTTTCAGTGACAGTTTTATTGAGTAATTCTTTTGCTATGCGAGGCGAAGTGTTTCTTAATTTACAGAACATGAGTAAATTCAGTGTAAATTTATTATCTGCATTTTCATTCCAGTGATGATTGTGTGTCCGGTTTTGCTCAAGTTGTGTAAATTTAGTGTGTTTGAATTTCCTTGCTGTTTTAACTAAAGTTCTCAAGTCACGTATGTATCTGCTAGTATGCTAAATATTTCTGAGATTTTCTAGCTTGAGTGCATCTTTCCTGTCTTGCATGACCAGTTGCACCATGTGCTTTCATTATGGTCATTACATCGGCCTGCAGAATGCTTTTGTTAATACTAGCTTTCTTCTATACGAATTCTGACATGTGCTTTACTCACTTATTCTAAATTAATTTTTGTTTGTAAATGTTATGAAATTTGGTATGGTTGCACACCACGTGGTACTTAAGAATAGTGCTGCTGCCTCCCCAAACATGAGTTCGTTTAGTGCACAGTGTACTTAAAATCAGTGATCGAGACACCTGCCATGTCATGAAGACGCCTCATTTCGCCATTACTTTCAAGTGTTTCTGGAGAGTAATGTACCACTAGGATTTATGCGCGTGTCTGTGAATGAATGAATGTGTTTTCAGCTACCCATTGTGTGTTTGCAAATATCCTCCCACATTACCTCCATATTCATAAAGGGCAGAAACAATTTTATGATTTAATTCACTTTTGTACTAGGTGTGTACTTAATTTGGTCTCCACACATTTATTTGCTTGTTTATTTTACTGAATAGATTATGATTTTAAAGTATCAAACCTTTACTTTATGAGGTCGTGCTCCCTGTCCCATGTTTATTTTTTGACATTGATGTTGTGTTTGTTGAAACGTTGGTTGCTCCATTAGGGAGTGAGCAGTTAGATAAATTTCTGCTGTGCATGTACTGTGGCCACTTGTAAAGTAATTTAGAGCAGCCGTGAGCGTTTTAACTTATATATGCAGATCTCAACTGCCAGAGATCTTGCTAATTTCAACTGTAACAAACGGAGTGTACCACACTGGGCTGTAATTGTCGTTGCGTCAAGTTTCCGAGCGCGACTGTCTCTGTCGAATCGGCGTGGCCATATTTCTGACGCAGCAATACTCGTCGGCATTCCTGAAACACTAGGCTGTTTTTGTAGGCAGTCGTGCAACAGTCACGAGGTACTGTACTCACAAGGAGACCACACGGATATCTGATTTTAGAATTTATTTATATTTATGGTACTAGAAGTTCAAAACTTAAATAACAGTCAACCAAAGCCATTCGACGAAACTGTAAAAAATTCTCGATAAAATCGACTTTGAATTTATGTAAGTACTACATGTAAGTACCAAATACTTTCCGCATTTGTCGCTGTAGCACAGTTGGTAGCGTTGTAGCCTCACAACCATACACTCGGGGGTTCCAATCCCACTATGACAATTTAGTTGTATGAAACATTTGGGGATATAATTCCACGTGTTGCATTAGTTTTTATTTATGTGTATGTATACGAGTTGAACACCTTGTCGTTACCTAAAACTGTGGTTGAGTACGTTAGCCTTTTCTAAAGCCATTTGTAGCTATGGAGTGACTTCCCAAAGCAGTGTCGTAGCTCTTCTCAAATTGAACAATCAAAGACTAGCGTCCTCAACTACTATTGAAGCCAATACTGTAAAAAAATCAAACTTATGTTTTTTTGATTGAAACTAACATTATTAACAACCGTTTATGAAACACAGAAATTTAGGAATAAACAAAAGCACCCATATTTTTCGTAAAAGTTACCATTAGATATTAAAACTGGGTAAGTCTTCGAACACAACGAAAACAGCGAAAAAAAAATCTGTTAATGCAGGATTCGCACCACCGCCCCTGTGGTTATAAGGCTACAACGCTACCACCTGAGATACACAAACAGATGCTGCAACTGTTTAAATTATTGGCACTTACGTATACTTGCAAAACTTCAGAGTCAATTTTGTAGATAATTTGAGAGTTGCATCGAATAGTTTTGGCTGATTGTTATTTATGTTCTGAACTTCACTTTCAATAAATATTTAAAAAAAATTCTAAAATCCGATACGCATGTAGTCTTTTTGGCAGTTCTGTTTCTTTTGTGAGTGACAGTGTCAAAAAACTCTGCAAATGTCGTTCCACTGGATCATTTTAACAGTGAACTGTTAATACTTGAAGTGGCGAACTATCCCTATCTCTACAACATAAAATCGCAAGTTTATAAAGATAGCGTACGATGACGAACTACATATTATAATGCTACTGCAAATAAATATTTAACTTTTGAATGGCAGCTCATCATGCATGGTATCTCTCGTGGCTGGTTGTAATATAGCTGCAGAAGCCACCGACTAATGTCCCTTGTGCGGCACCCAGATAAAGTAAGGCGCGACGTCATCACCCGCGATTATAATCGTTTGAAGTGTGCCACTCATAGGCGACTACTTCAGCCGCGATTATTATCGAGCGCAGAAAATCGCTTGTGGCTTAAGACCAAACGCGTCCTGCCGATTCGAGTTTAAAACACATGCTAACAGACTATAATCTCTACATACAGCCTTTTCAGTAAAATAGTAAATATTTCAGGAGGTGGTAATATAAAAGAATTACTATAAACTGCATCGTAACACGTGTCCGATTTTTACTGAGTAGAAAAGTACAGCCGAGTTCACTGTGTTTTCTTTTCATGTCTTGGTATGGTTGCTATGGACGTATTTATCAAATGTAAGCAGTGGAGTGTAGTTGTTCGTGTTATGAAGTCGTGCTTTACATAGATGTTGGCCCACTTTAGGTCACGGTAGTAACACTAAAAGTGGGTCTTTGCGATCGTCTTTTGACAGCTCGAAATTTAAATGAAAATAACGGCTTAACTATTCATCTGACACTAAAATTGAATAGCCGAATTTGTAGAGGAGAAAATTCTCTACGACTTTGCTCTCGTATTTTTTTATCATATCTCGCAGCGTTTCAAATATATTTGCAAAAATAACGGCGATTTTGGGATGTCTGTTTGTCTGTCCGTCTGTCTGTATGTCCGTAACGTGATCCCTGTTTTTAAGACGAACCGTTCAAACGCTCAGCATCAAATTTTACAGACATGATTGTAGGCCACCAGAGACCAGAACCTCTTTTCAAATATTTAGGACAAAAAATATGGTAGTAATACCAAATAAAGCCGTTTGTAATATAATTGTAATTGCAAACGAACCGTTCATCTGACACGAAAATTAAATAAACTAATTGGTAGAGTAGAAAATTCTCTACAACTTAGCTCCCTTATGTTTTTTTTCATATCTCGTATCGTTTGATACATAATTGAAAAAATAACGGAGATTGAACAACCTCCATTGAGTTAACGAATACCAGCCGTTCGGAGATGTCACGTGACATTCCTCGCAAAGAACTTTCAACTTGCGTGGCGTATTTGGTGATTTTCTTATTGTAACTTGCACGTTGACATTTCAGAGCAATGGCGCACTGAAGAATTAAACAAAAAACACATCGTTGTTCGTACGATAAATGATAATCTACTGTCTACAAATGCCATATTAGCGTCAATTATCAAAGGCCATCAATAGTATGAGATTAAAGGACTCATATTTTGTTTGATAGCCGTAGCATAGTGGGCTCGGCGTTAGAGTATAACGCTAAAGATCGGTGGTTCGGAACCCGCCACTACCTAATTTTTTTTCCTAAAAGAGTTTCAGACACTCGTATTAATTATTTTTTTATTATTTTGGTCCAAAATGTTTGCGAAAACTTATAAAACTACAAATCTAAAGTGGGCCGTAAAACACGTCAGTGCGATTTTTTTTATTGCGGTTTGTTTGCCAGTCTATTGTAACGTGTAAACATACCGCAAGCGTTTAAACGTGATGAATATGCCCATATGGTATTCCTGTATGGGTTTCGTAATGGAAACGCCGCTGCTGCTTGCTAAATGAGCAGACTGTGGATGAAGAAGAACGTAGTCCTTCACCAGGAGCGCGTAGAATTGCTGCACGTATCCGTGCTCCACGTGGTGGGCCTATCACCGCTTCCATTCCTATCATTTACAACTCATTCAACACCTTCCAGCAGGGAATCAAGATAGACCATTTGATTTTTAATACTAACGCTACGCCCACCCCCACCCTGCTCGGCGTCCAAGTAGACAATTTGACACACCTCTGCGTATGGCGGCGGGGAAACCGCACCGGTTTCTTCCCCCTTTTAGATATATTATCCTTAAAAAATCTGCAGGATGACTTACCTCGGCTTGTTTGCGCTTGCTTCAACTCGAGCTGAGGCGTCGACCTACCAAGCTTCTTTATATCAGACTTCTCTTCCAAGCTTAAAACTCAGTATTTGTTTCTAAAATATACTGAACGTTATAATTTTTCTTTGAGAATAAACACCAAGAACATATGAATATGCACATGAACACTAAAACACAGTAACTGATTACACTGTTAAGTGAGTATAACGAAATGAATCTGTTACAATGAAGAAACAAGCTACCTTCGGGTCACGTGACAAGGTAATCAGCACCTCCTCCTAACCTTACGCATGTGCAAAGGCTGCTCTCCACCACATCTTTTCAAACAGTTAAATATTTGTTATAACGAAGAGTATAAATGTCATTTATCTTCAAAATCGCGACATATTTGTAAAAAGATCCAAAGTATATGTGCCAAATAACAATACAAAAGTCATTGTCCCAATCTGTTGAAAACAAGATTGGGTTTAAAAAATATTGCTTTCAGTCGGTCTTGAACCCACTACCTTCGACAGCACAGAGCGATGCCGCTAACCCACGGCTATTCTTGCTAGGTGGAGAGTAGTGACTCCATTATTATTAATTATTGGATCTTCTGAAGGCTTTTACAGTTAATGCGTCTTTAATTTATAGTTATAAGATATTTTACCAAATATGACGTGTTCTTTATGAATCTACAATGTGCCAAAAAGAAATATTAAGGGCGGATGTTGCGGCTGCGCAAGGCGAGATGCGCAGTAGCTCCATTGTTTTGCTTTGAGACTTAGACTATCACATAATGTTGTTGTTGTGCGTAACAGCCACAGCTCGAGTAGCCAGGAGCTGGTGTATTTACCAGTTCCAACGTGAATGTTAAAAGCGCAGTAGCGCTCACATGCTGGCTGCAGGGGGTCCAGGAGAGAATTTGAACCTCAGCCGCGCATGCGCATTGCAACGATGCTGTCACTGTCGCCTATATTAGGCGGCCACGCTACGACTCGTATACGTGGGTGTCTCCGCGACGTAAAATGTTTCTCATGCAACAAAAATACTTTGAATGTGCATATAAAATGATCTGATAGAAGAACGAAACGAAGAATGATAGTTTAAAAATAATTTATTCATTTGTTTACTTTTTATTCATGAAGAGCTTTTGTCCCGCGCTTCAATGAACCAGGGAACACACAGGCCGCGCCGCCACCGTTGGATTATCAGAGCAGTTGTCGCCGTTTACAGTTGACGAAGATATTTACATTATTTATAATCTTAACTCATTGTCAGTTCCACACATTTCTACGAAATTAACTTGCTTCCTCTAGGATACAGTCGCGGTTCAGTGAACTGTTTTGCGAGTAGTGTTGATCAATCGGATTTGCAAACAGTTATTTTGTTTAGACCAGGAGTAGTTACTGAAACACGATACACACTGTTCCAAAATAAAGAAATATAATGAAATAATAGGTTTTCGCTTGGTAGGCGATGTGAGATGTTTCTTTTATTTAACTTCAAAACATATCGATTTCGTCCCTATGATGGGACATCATCAGTGCTGTTAAAAACAAGGTACCTTGGTCAGACATTGAAATTACAATAAGATTACATACACCAAGAATGTTATAAAATAGAATTACATACCAGAATTGCAAGTCATGATGACCTATGTGCTCTGCTTAAAAACATTTAAAGGTCTTGCCGGTACAAGTCACAACAATAAAATCAGGTAGCCGCTTACGTACACCTACGCAGCTGAGCTTGTACATAGATGGTACAAAGAGGGCGCCAGGCACCATCTATGTACAAGCTAAGCTGCGTAGGTGTACGTAAGCGGCTACCTGATTTTATTGTTGTGACTTGTACCGGCAAGACCTTTAAATGTTTTTAAGCAGAGCACATAGGTCATCATGACTTGCAATTCTGGTATGTAATTCTATTTTATAACATTCTTGGTGTATGTAATCTTATTGTAATTTCAATGTCTGACCAAGGTACCTTGTTTTTAACAGCACTGATGATGTCCCATCATAGGGACGAAATCGATATGTTTTGAAGTTAAATAAAAGAAACGTCTCACATCGCCTACCAAGCGAAAACCTGTTATTTCATTATAATTCTGTGGTGGGCTGGCACACAAAATGGAATCTAGTTACATAAACTATAAAGACTATCAGTCTTGTAGACTCAATAATTAGGCATTAATTCAATCATTTCAAACTGTTCACGTATACCCTCACACACTTCACACGTACGTACACATAATATTTATTGGATAACTTTCACGGTCGGTGCGGTGTGACGGATTGACCTACGTGAGTGACATCTGTGAGCCGCTCGGTCTGAGGCGCCATGTCACGCATTGCGCGGCCGCTCCCGCCAGAGGTTCGAGTTCCCTTGGGCATGAATCTGTTTGTCGTCTTTAGCTGAAGTTAATTTAAGTATGTTTAAGTAATGTGTAAATTTAGGGACCGATGACGTCAGCAGTTTTGTCCCTTATGGGGGGAGGGAGAAAAATCATCCTACTTTCAGTTTCCAAACCCTTTTTACAGTTCGTCCCAGGTGCAATTTTTCAGCAAGACAACGCAGTACTCCACGTTGCTTCACGAACACCCGCCTTCTTGGTGATACAGGATGAGAGCCTTTTGCCTTGGCCTGCCAGATCACCAGACTAGTCGCCAAAGGAAAATGGATGCGATAAGGTCAAACGGGTGTATCACTGTGATCACCATAGGCGAACTCTGATGACTTTGGAAGCAGTTGATTTCGGTATGGATGGCTATAAGAAAAGTCGTTTGCGACCATTATCTGTAGATGAGAACGCGGTCTTTTTTGCTCCACAACTTGTATTGATTTATCTAAATACTCTAAAATGATATGGCGTGCGAAACAATTTGTCGGAATTACCGATAAATTGTGTGAAATCCTTTTAATTCACACCCATGGTTTCGAACCTGCTGTTTTCCTATCTGAAAAACAGTCCGATTCCTTCCTAATTAAAATAATTTGAATATTTCACGTCCTATAAACCTTAAACAATAGTAATACTCGAAAATCATTCTTGGCCATATCGATGCTGAATACTAGGTTCAGCACTGGTTTGCTGGTGAGCAGAAGAAGACATCCACAGGTGCTAAATACATTTAACAGTCATTTTCAGATTAACTAATAATTATTGTTAAAATTTTTCCAAGTGATTAGTATCCACTTCCTGTAACGATGGTCTCAGGTCGCAATTATCTTTGGAATATGCTGTCGATCTGTTTGCGGAAAATTTAAATATACCAACAGGTTTTTTGTCAGAGTGACTAACATTAAATAATTAATTCCATTTACATTCCTAAACTAATTTCTATCTATAACCTTAGTTCAACAATTTTTTCAATATGCGAACAGGAGACTAACTTCAATTCTAATGACATGGAAAGAAAAGGCATTCGTTTGCAAATATCATTTCAACTTTAAAGTAAAATAGAAGTTAATAAGAAAATATTATATATTACACATAGTATTATAGAGAGAAACAAACTTGTACAAAAACCAGACAGCAGTTATTAGAGTCGAAGGCCATGAAAGGGTCGCAGTGGTTGGGAAGTAAGTAAGACAGGTTTGTAGCCTTTCCCCAATGTTGTTCAATATGTACAGTGAACAATCTGTGAAGAGCCGTGTAAAGAGAAATTCTGAGAAGGAATTAAAATTCAGGGAGAGGGAATTAAAACCTTGCGGTTTACTGACGACATAGTAATTCTGTCAGAGACAGCAAAGGATCTGGAAGAGCAATTAAATGGAATGTACAGTGGCTTGAAAGGAAAATATAAGGTCAACATGAACTAGAGTAAAACAAAGGTAATGGAATGTAGTTTCAGAAAATCAGGCGATGCTGAAGAAGTTAGATTAGGTAATGAAACAATAAAAATAGTAGATGAGTTTTCTTATTTCGGTAGCAAAACAACTCTGATGACCGAAGTAAAAAAGTTACAAAATACAGAATGACTATGGGAGTAAAGAGTTTCTGAAGAAGCGAAATTTGTTGACATACAATATTAGTTTAAATGTTAGTAAGTCCTTTCTGAAAGCATTTGTCTGGTGTGTAGCATTGTATGGGATTGAAACGTGGTCGATAAGGAGTTCAGACAAAAAGATGATAGAAGCTTTTGAAATGTGGTGCTACAGACGAATGATGAAGATTAGATGGGTAGATCACGTAATTAATGAAGAGGTGCTCATAGGACCGGGCCCAGGGATTTTGCTGTCCCGTGCAAAAATTTCAAGCGCCCCCCCCCCCCTCTTCTCCAACCGCATGTCTCTACTTCGTCACCTTTATTCATATGGCGTCTGGTTTTCACATATTACACTCATGCGTGTCTTTGTAGTGAATATGTCTTGAAGATCAAAGCAGGGTCAGTGTTACATACACATTTTTAGCTGTAAATGAAAAATTAATATGTCTACCAAGATTTATTTAGGTCTTGGCATTCTGTTTCTTTGTGTTTATGCTTATATCTCACCTATTTCGAACGCAAGAATACGCTCCGCCCTTCTACCGCTTCTCACGATCGACAGTGACGTCACGCGAAAGTGCCTGAACGCTGCCGAACACATTGGCTCAACCTACTACGTTTTAACCTTGGATGTTTATTTTGCCTGTAGGAGGTCGCATATCACTGTTGTCTGAATCAGTGGGAATCAATCTATAAAAACTTGTATATCCAACTTATTGTTACGTTTCTACATTTATGCAAGATACCCCTACTTTTCATTATCTTCTTTAATTTAACCTATCAGAACTACAAAAAATTCAGGAATTATCCGCCCCCAAAAATCTGCCGCCCTGGGTGACGACACGGTTAGCCCTCCGTAGAACCGGCCCTGGGTGCTCAACAAATGTTCAAATATCTGTTGGACTCAACTGCGTGGCCATTAGTCAGTAACCTATAAACTACTTAAACTTAGGTAAACTAAGGACAACAAAGGCACCCATGCCCGAGGGGGGGGGGGAGGGAGGGACTCGAACCCCCGACGGCGAACGGGCGCACGCACCGCAGCATGGCTTCCCAATGAACACGGCTCTTACCGCTCTCTTACTGACGTACAGAAGGGATAGGTTGGTGGGACACATTTTGAGACCAAGGAATCTTCAACTTACCATTTTGAAGGAAGTGTATGGGGGATAAATCGTGGAGAAAAAAAATGTTCAAATATTTGTTAAGCTTAAGGGACTTAACTACGGGGTCATCAGTCTCGAAACTTACAAACTACTTATGAACTACCTACAACTAAGGACGGCACAAATATCCATGCCCAAGGGGAGATTCGAACCCCCGACCGTAGTGCCCGTGCAGACCGTGACTGAAGCGGCTCAGTA
This sequence comes from Locusta migratoria, assembly GCA_026315105.1. Classification (NCBI taxonomy): domain Eukaryota; kingdom Metazoa; phylum Arthropoda; class Insecta; order Orthoptera; family Acrididae; genus Locusta; species Locusta migratoria. Next base: position 341,203,597 of record CM048745.1, read on the forward strand.
CCCTCGGCCACCGCGGCCGGCAAGTCGTGGAGAGACACCGAAGGACGAATACAGTAGGCAGATTCAAAAGGATGTAGGTTGTCGTTCTTATTCTCAGATGAAGAGGCTTGCACAGGGTAGCGTGGAGAGCTGCATCTAACCAGTCTGTGGACTGAAGATCACAACAACAATCTTTAGTCTTTCAATTTATTTATTTATTTATTTGAAAGTGAGTCTACTTCTGCGTTTATGTCAATTTTTCACGCAGTCCTTCTTAACTGGTTTCTATTTCTCAGAAGACTATTTTATTACTTTTCCTAAAACTAGTAGACAGAAATTTTGTGCCTTAATGTAGCGTGTTCTCGACAGCGGCATCTTAGCACAAAGCCAGGTTTGCCTGCGCCGTGCTAATTTAATGGGTGGCTGGTAAGCAGGGCGGTGCATTGTCTCGCCTAATAATCTGCGGCTGAGCCGGCAAGTTGGCTGCAATAGGCGGTGGGCGGAGCTATCGGGGGTGGGGAGGTGGGGGCGTTGGGTGACGAAGTCGCGGCTGGGTGTGGGGGAGGGGGGGGGGAGCGCAGTAATCGGCCCGCACTAGGGGTGATGCGGGCGCGTTTATCCCGCTCTGCCCTCGCCCTTGCCTGTAATCCACTGCCCTGCCGCATCAAGAAACAACACGCCTCTCTCTTAAAGTTAAAGGAGAACCGGCAGCATTCGGGGGGGGGGGGGGGGGGGGCATACGCTGCAGCACAGAGACGGAACTTACAAGTACAGTGAAACATCAATATATCGAAACTCGTTATATGGAAGACGTATATCGAATGTTTTCGTCATTCCGTTCCCTTGGAAGCTCAAAAACCTTTTATTTCGAATAAAAACCTCCATTCGAGAACGGCAAATTGTACCTCTGTATATCGAAGCTCAGTGGGAAAAAAACTCATTATATGGAAGTCACCTGTTTATAACGAAGTCTTTTTTTGTGCTACCTCTGTATATCGAAGTGCGCGCACATAGGGGAGTCCCAGCACCTTCTGGCCTGCCTCTGTGGATCGCTGAGTTGTGGATCGCTCTCAGTGGCGGCGCGCCCTATATGTTCACTGGTTCAGTGAACCCCTGGAAAAAAGCTCGTCGTGAGAAAAAAGTAATTAAAAAAAGAAAAAGTGCTTTTAAACTGTTATTCTTCGTTTCGTTCTTCTGTCACATCATTTTATATGCTCATTCAAAGTATTTTTATTGAATGAGAAACGTGTGTGAGATAGGACGTGTATGAGTCGTAGCTACGGTTGCCAACTCTCCCGTATTATACGGGAACTCCCGTACATTTCTTAATTTTTAAGCCAACTGCCGTCTCCCGTTTATAATTTATATATCCCGTATTTGAGGAAAATGACACCGATTAAGATTTAAATCTGCCGCATATTTTTTCCAATCTCGCTGCTGGACTATCGTTACAACATCGATAGTTACTACAGAGTTTGTAGGGAACACGTTGCGATTATCTTGTTTCTTTGTCGTTCTGCCTCATCCGAGTTACGTGAAATGGAAGAATCGAAAACTCCTCCTAAAAAGAGAGGAAAGTACTTCTGTGTACATCAGAAGAAACTCTAAAACACCGAAGGACACAAAAGCAGAGTTTGGGAAGTAACACATCTAAGATATGCAGCTATTTTCAGTGCCTGAGTGATACTCCCACTAGTAGTGAATCCGACAAAGTTGCAGTGGCTGAGTTAGCGTTTGTGTATCATGCAGTGAAACACAGTCTAAGTTATAGTAGCATGGACTGTGCAAATAAACTTGCAAAGAACATACGCCGTCCGTGGTGGCCGAGGAGACTGAGGCGCTCCAGTCACGGTCTGCACGGCCACTACGGTCGGAGGTTCGAATCCCCCCTCGGGCATGGATGTTTGCCGTCCTTAGTATAAGGTAGTTGATAAGTAGTTTGTAAGTTTAGGGACTGATGACCCCGTAGTTAAGTCCCATAAGCTTAATAAACATTGAAAGAACATACTCTTTGTCAAAGAAAATTTTACAAAGATGACTCATTTTTGAAAGCAATACACACAAGATTTATAATATATTAGATCCTGTCAATCAAGATAATTCAAAATAATTTTGTTGAATTTTATGTTACCTTTCTTACTTACATTGTAAAAAATGTAAACATTTCTGACAATACTACAATTCAGTCCTTGCTCCCATTGTCCCTAAAGAATTAGGTTTATTTTAATGATTTTCAGAACATGATTACTCATATTCGGGTAGACGAAAATGAGAATAACTTTTATGATGAATTTTGTCCTTGAAAAATATAATAAATACAAAAATTGCCACCAATGGTACTACAGTTGAAAAATGGGTATCCAAGATGATTGAGGCAGAGGCCAAGGGAATTAAAGCCAAGGAGATAAATAAGATTCTTGGCTTTGTTTTCAGTATTCCGGCATCTAATGCTCATACCGAAAGAATTTTTCCTTTAGTGAATAACAAATGGTCTGATGATAGGAACCGTTGCAATCTAGATTTAATTTGAATTACAAATAAGTGTCAATTTTTGTTACAGATGTGATGAATTTGTCAAATTCGTAAAGAACGATCGCAAACTTCAGACTGCTGCCAAAAGTGTAAACAAATACAATTTTAAGCAAAAATTTCTGTAGACCTTCAGTTTATAATCGTTATGAAGAAGTTTTGTGATTGGTCCATGCAACAAACCTGTTTCAAGATGAAAATAAATTTTGTTAGGGCTATTCATTTTGTCGAGTCGAACTCTCCCTTAAATAGGAAAAAAAAAAAAAAAAAAAAAAAAAAAAAAAAAAAGTTGGCAACGCTAGTCGTAGCGCGGATGCTTAATATAAGCGGCAGTGGCCACAATGTTGGAATGCGCATGCGCGGCTGAGGTTCAAATTCTCTTTTGAACTCCCTGGCGGCAGCATATGGGCTTTCCCGCGGGAGTGATCAGGAGAAACGCCGCTTTTAACACTGGCGTTGGAGCTGGTACAGACACCAGCTCCTCGCCCGATGCAAAGGTAACGGAGCTACTGCGCACCTCGCATTGCTCCTGCGCAAATCCTCCTTGAAGGGAACATCCGCCATTCATATTTGTTTTTGAAACATCGAAGATTCATTAAAAACACGTCATATTTAGTAACATATAACTATAAATTAAAGGCGCATCAACTGTAAAAACCTTCAGAAGATCCGATCATGAATAATAATGATGTCACTACTCTCCACCTAGCAAGAATAGCCGTGTGGTTAACGGCATCGCATTGCGCCGTCGAAGGCAGTGGGTTCAAGAACGAGAGCAAGCATTTTTTTTTTTTTTAAATCCAATCTTCTTTTATCATACAGGAAGAAGAATGACTTTTGTATTGTTTTTGCCACATACTTTTGGACGTTTTAGCAAATGTGTCGCGATTGTGAGGGTAAATTACATTTATACTCTTCGTTGTAACATATATTTAACTGAATCTTCCTGGCAGATTAAAATTGTGTGCAGGAATCGGGACTCGAACCTGTAACCTTTGCCTTTCGCGGGCAAGCGCTCTACCACTGAGCTATCCCGACACGACTCACGGTCCGTTCTCACAACTTTACTTCTGCCCAGAAGTGGTAGGGAGCTTGCCCGGAAAGGCAAAGGTCCCAGGTTCGAGTCCCGGTTCCGGCACAAAATTTTAATCTGCTAGGCAGTTTCATATTAGCGCACACTCCGCTGCAGAGTGAAAGTTTCATTCTAAATATTTAACTGTTTGAAAAGATGTGGGTGAGAGCAGGCTATGCACATACATAAGGTTAGAAGGGGTGTTCCTTACAGTGTCACATGACCTGAAAGTAGCCTTTCTCTTCATTGTAACAGATTCATTTTTACAGTTACTTAACAGCGTAATCAGTTGCTTACTATGTTTTAGTGTTGATGTGCATATTTACATGTTCTTGGTGTTTATTATCGAAGAAAAATTAACAACGTCCATTATGTTTTAGAAACAAATTACTCAGCTTTAGGCTTAGAAGGGAAGTGCATGCTTATGGAATATCTCCCCAATTGTGCGACTGGATTCACAATTTCATATCAGAAAGGACACAGTTCGCTGTAATTGAAGGTAAGTCATCGAGTAAAACAGAAGTGATATCTGGCGTGCCCCAGGGCAGCGTTATAGGTCCCCTACTCTTTATTGTGTTTATAGACGATTTTGGAGACAATCTGAATAGCTCCCTTAGGGTAGGGCCATAGTGGGCCGCTCCACGCTTCCTGCTTCTCGCCGGCAGGGAGGCGGTTGGAAAACCCAGTGGGTGATCCCATTGGGGTGGCCATAGTGCACCCGCGCGGCCGCCTCAGCTCGCTCACATCGCTTTTACAGGCGCGTGCAAGAAACAATTTATGTGTCTTATGCCGCTCTCGGCTCGCGGGTGCCGAGGTTTCCCCCCTCGGGCATGGATATTTGAGCCGTCCTTAGTATAAGGTAGTAAGTAAGTAGTTTGTAAGTTTAGGGACTGATAACTTCGTAGTTAAGTCCCATAAGCTTAACAAACATTTGAACATTTTTTTGAATGGTCATCTATTCCTGTTGTCATTGCTGCTTGATCGTCCTTCATTTATACTTGTTACACACGCTCAATACTGCAAGTTAATACGAAAAGCCTCCCAGGGGGCTCACGGTTCTTTCGCGAGTACGTTCGTGGCGTTCCGGACTGCATTTCCTTTCCCCCTTCCATCCTTTCCTATCCTCACTCCTTCCCCCCCCCCCCCTCCGGGGGACTGATAACCTCAGTAGTTTAGTCCCCCTATCCCAAACAAACAACCCAACCCCAACCCAGTACGAAAAGCTCATTACTGTGATTTACGATTTCTTTGGCAAAGATGACGAGTCGTCATCTTGTCCGACCCTTAAATTTATCAACATACTAGAAAGGGTCATTCACAATGTAAATCTAAGGACAACACTTCATTAACAGTACAATGGTCGCGTTATGAGAGGCCTATTCATAGTCGCGTTGTATCTAAGAGATACAGGGTCAACACTAACGCTGACAAATACATCTTCCCGGAATAGGTAATCCGCGCGTCAGCGGATATAAACTTTCTATTGTTAATTTTCATAAAAGACATCTTCAGTTGCTACAATTGTAATACTTACGTGTTTTTTCCTCGTTTGGTTTTACTTATTCACTGGAAAATCTGAGGTTAATTCAAGATAACTTCAGATATTGCAGTGAATAAGTAAAAACAACGATGGAAAAACATGTAAGTATTACAACAGCAGCAACTGAAGATTTCTTTTATAAAAATTAACAATGGGAAGTTTAGATCCGCTGACGCGCGGGTTGCTTATCACGAGTAGATCCTACGCGACTGTCGTAGTGTTAAATTCTCTTTGGAGTTTAATACATCTGCATGGGATACTCTGCAAATCACATTTAAGTGCCTGGCAGTGGGTTCATCGAACCACCTTTACACTATTTGTCTCCTATTCCATTGTCGAATAGCGTGCGGGAAGAAAGAACACCTCACTATCTCCGTTCGAGCTCTCATTTCTCGTATTTCATTCTGATGATCTTTGCTACTTATTTAAGTGGGAGCCAACAAAATATTTTCGCATTCGGAGGAGAATGTAGGCGATTGGAGTTTCGTAAGTAGCCCACGCCGCAGCGATGAGCGCCGTTGTTGTAATAATTCCCATCCCAGATCCTGTATCATTTCCGTAACGCTGTCTCCCCTGTATGGTGATACTACAAAACGAGCGGCTCCTCATTGGAATATTTGGATGTCCCCCGTCAAATCCACCTGACAAGGATCCCACACTGGGCAGCAAAACTCGAAAACTCGAAAAAGCCGGCCGCGGTAGCCGAGGGGACTGAGGCGCTCCAGTCACAGTCTGCACGGCCACTACAGTCGGGGGTTCGAATCCCCCCTCGGGCATGGATATTTGTGCCGTCCTAGTTCGTAAGTAGTTCATAAGTAGTTTGTAAGTTTAGGGACTGATGACCCCGTAGTTAAGTCCCATAAGCAAAAAAAAAAAAAAAAAAAAAAAAAAAAAAAAAAAAAAAAAAAAAAAAAAAAAAAAAAAAAAAACGCTCGAAAAAAGTATGGACAAGCGTAGTGTATGCAGTTTCTTTTGTAGTTCTGTTGCATCTTTTAAGGGTTCCACCAATGAAAAGCAGTCTCTAGTTCGCCTTTCCCACGACATTATCTACGTGTTCTTTCCAGTTTAAATCTGAAGTAATAATAATTCCTAGGTATTTTGTAGAGTTTACAGCCTCCACTTTTGATTTATTTATCCTGTTAACAAAGTTCAACGGATTTCATTTCCTACTTATGTGGACAACTTCACACTTCTCATTATTTAGAGTCAACTGCCAATTTTTACACCATACTGATATCTTAATTAGATCGTTCTGCAGTTGGTTTTTATCTTCAGATGATTTTACAGGACGGTAAATGACGGCGTCATCTGCAAACCACCTAAGAGAGCTACTTAGATTTTCTCCCAAATCGTTTACGTAAGTAAGGAACAGCAGACGACCAATCACACTAACCTGAGGAACGTCAGATATAGTACATTAAAGGAACAGTATGGTTTATAGTTGACGAAGAAACTTAAACGAGTTTGGAAAAATTTACCGCACGTGTTCCAGATGTTATTTAGGAACACTGAAATATTACAACTAACATGTTCGTAAACGCAAATGATAGCCTGTCAGCACAAAATGACGACGGTGAACATATTGTAGTAGAGTGATAATCGCTAGCAAGTCAAAACCGTCATTTGCTGCTCTGTCTCGATAATCTCATTAAATTAATGATTCGTCATCTTAGACTCATCGCCAACTTACCCTACCTTCCCCTACGTGCCCATACGGTCGCTGCAGTGATAAAAACCCTCCCGAAGACAACGCGCTATCTTCGAAACAGTAGGAGGTAAAATGTTGAAACGTAATCTGCATGGGTTCTCTGTATATTAAGGGACCTTCACACGTTTTAATGTTACTGTCAATATATTGACAATGTGTCATCATATTCAGCGTCTGTGCGTGGGTATTGACATATTGTCATTACCGTAAATATTGACATTGACAGAGTGGGACAGATGGCCCTGAGACCGCCAGCGTCCACCGCATGAATGCTGTTTCTTAATATTTGCTTCTGCCGTTCCTGTATTACTTGAAATTTATCAGCTACAATATTCGGAAGGAAACATAGAGGACGTTAAAAAGAAAATTAATTATGTAATTGCTTCGCAGGTTTTGAGATTTTCACTAATCGTATTAGTGGACGTAACTGCATCAAACTTTAAACATTAAAATGACCTTCCTTTGACCAAAAATCGTAAAGTTGATTACACGTCTTAATCTTTGATGTGCTGGAATTATGGGCCTCATAATTGTGTCTGGGCTCATTCGATAATAATGTAAGAAATATTTCGGGTCAATGGTTCGGCCACTCACGAATCCATTCGTCCTTTTCGCAGTTATCTGACATCTTATGTTGCTACCACACGTTGCATGATTCAAGCACACATTTTCTCATGGCCCAACATATTGACTTCCGAAATCGTATCGTCAACTGAAAATAATGAAAATATTATTGATGGTGTGAAGACAACTGAATTATATTGAGAGTTTGACAATATATTATTGATAATATTATTATCAGTAAGTATTGAACTCAGAGGCGCCTGTACATCTGTGCAATAACATCATTAATCATTATGATATACAGGGAGTTTCAGGAGAAGTACTAACTATTTTAGGAGGTAGTAGTAGAGACAAACTGCGATAACAATATTCCGTGTAAGATATGTCAAATTTTTATTGACTACAGAGACACAGCTGTTAGTTTGTAACCCAAGTAAATCAAAGGCAAATGAGGACATTTCCAGGATTCTTCCGTAGGTTCTTGGCATATCATCCTATTGATTTGAAAGCTTAGTTCTGTGTATGTTCTACAAGTTTATTTTATTCGAGTGACCGGTCCAAAGTCTGGAGATGCCTTGCAAGCTGAAACCGGTTAATTAAATAAATAAAATTGTAGAACATAAAAAGATTCTCTTTTATTTCTGTTTGACGATGTTCTACCAAGAAATGATGGAAGAATCTGGGAAAATATCCTCATTTGCCATTACTTTAAGGGTGTCAGAGTTACTAATTGTTGTATCTATGTATTCATTAAAATTAAACACATGGTGTTGGGTATTTATATACCGTCTATACTACCATGTCCTAAAAATTTGCTATTCCTTCTAAAACGCACTGTATTTCAACATCGACCGCTCACCGCACAACTTTCGAAATGGTAGAAACTATATTCACACAAAATCTAGTAGTGTATTTAACAACAATCTGAAACGCTGAAAGTCGTTTTACTATAGCTGTTGTTGTTCCAGATATATTTCTGGCTGTCAAGATAAATGGGACACCCTTTATAGGGGAAATTGCAACTATATCTGACTACTGCGATTTCCGTGCGTAACTTTATCATATATGTTTACTTTTGTTGTCGAATATACTGTTCGATTAGCTACCTATAGTACTTTTACTGATTCAAATACGGTGGGGTGAGGAAGGAAGGAAAGAGGCTTAGGGTTTATCGTCCCATCGTCAGCATACTCTCGCTAAGGACGGAAAAGGAAATCGGCCGTGCCGTTTGAAAGGACGAATCCCGACGTTTTCCTGGAGACATTTAGGGAAATCAAAGAGAACCAAAATCTGGATGCTTGGAGGAGGATTTGAACCACTTTCACCCCGAATGAGAGTCCAGTGTTTTACGACTTCCCCATCTGTGAGGTGAGGAGAGTATTTCTAAATACATCAAAATGTTTCAAAATATGTTTGCACAATAATAAAGTACAGTAGCAAGTACTGAAACTATATATCATCATTATCTACACTGACAATAAATCTGTAAATGTAGGCCTCTCGCTGTTCACAACAATCTTCAAAACTACTTCACGCAGTATTCACAGGAAACATGAAAAAAGTTTAGGTCAACATATAAGCATAATTTTATCAAAATCGGATCATGAAAAAAAGAAATCGTAATTTTAAGTGTTTTCAGTAACCGACGTGCAACGTGATATTGTCGACTTAATGGTGTTAATACATCTAGTCCAGCTTTTACCTAAAATGGGGGAAAAATTACCCTATACTCATCCGGTATTTTAAACTGAGTGTACCTGCCAACACGCTTTAAACAAAATTTAAAAAACCTGCTAGAAGATTAAAATTGCGTGCCGGAACCGGGACTCGAAACTGGGACCTTTGCCTTTCGCGGGCAAGCGCTCTACCGTCCTGGCAGATTAAAATTAAGTGCCGGAACCGGGACTCGAACCTGGGAACTTTGCCTTTCGCGGGCAAGCGCTCTACCGACGATCCCAGGTTCGAGTCCCGATTCCAGCACGCAGTTTTAATATGCCAGGAAGTTTCATATCAGCGCACACTCCGCTGCAGAGTGAAAGTTTTATTCTGAACAACTAAACAATTTAAAACGTTGTTCATGATCTGAACACTTACCCTCAGATGTTTCAGGAAGCTAACAGAGCGCTCGAGTCAAATAAGCGACTATAAGCACACAAATGAAGGGAAACAGGCAGACTGCACATTTCTCGATTTTCGAAAGGCATTTGACACGTTACCGCACTACAGACTGCTAACGAAAGTACGAGGTTATGGAATAGATAACCAAAAATGTGAGTGGCTCGAAGACTACTTACGTAATAGAAGACAGTACGTTCTCCTCGATGGCGAGTGTTCATCGAAGACTAGGGTATCGTCGGGGTGCCCCATGAACGTGTGACAAGACCGCAATTAATATGTATCCACATAAATGATCTGCCAGTGTGAGTGAGTTGCACTCTGCGGCTGTTTGCTGCTGATGCTGTGGTGTACAATAGGGTGTCGTCATTGAATGACAGTAGTAGGATGCAGGATTTCTAGATGATGTGAGAGGAATGTCAACTAGCTCTAAATGCAGAAAAAAATGTAAGGGTGATGCAGATGAGTAGGAGAAACAATCCCTTACTGTTCGACTAGAGCGTTAGCAGTGTGCTGCTTGACAGAGTCGCGTCAATTAAATACCTAGCCATAAGGCTGCACAGCGATATGAAATGGAATGAGCATAGAAGGGCAGTCGTGAGGAAGGCGAATGGTCGACTTCGCTTTTTTGGGATAATTTTGGAAAGGTGTGATTCGTCTGTAAAGGAGACTGCATATGTAAAGTTAGTACTGCCGCGTTTTGAGTATTGGTCAAGTGTTTGGGATTCTCACCAGATCTGTTTAAAGGAGGACATAGAGGCAGTTCAGAGGCGGACGCCGAGGTTTGTAACTGGTACATTCGATAAATGCGCGAGTGTTACCGAAATGCTTAGGGAACTCAAATGGGAGTCGCTGGAGGGGAGACGTCGCTCTTTTCGAGAAGCACTGTTGAAGAAATGTAGAGGGCAGGAATTTGAGGCGGACTGCATAATGATTCTACTGCCTCCAGGCCACAAGGCTAAGATTAGATAGATTTGGGCTCGTAAAGAAGCATACTAAGATTCGTTTTCCCCTCGTCCTATATGGGAGTGGAACAGGAAACCAATAATTAATAGTGCTACTGAGTGCCTTCCGTCACGCACCTTTGGCTGGATTGCGCAGTATATGTATGTAGATGTAGAAATTCGCTCAAATAGAAACCAGTGTCTCACTGACCCAGCCACACCGTTGCAGGGTTAAAGACAGTTTTACGCGTATTGACTCCTGTATAAATGTTCAAATGTTTGTATAGGTTATGGGACTTAACTACGGGGTCATCAGTCCCCCCTGTATAACATAGAAGTTTTGAAGAAGTTGTACATTGTAAAAGTGGTGTGTTTGTTTAAAGGATAAAAGTAGTGTGTGTGGGAACAAGCGCGTCACTGTTTGTGTTAACTGATCGTGCCCGCTAAAATTCACAAATAAATTTTCTGTTGTGGTTTTGGCTGCAAAATAACCTGAAACTTTGTACCTTCCTTTGCCCTGTTAGAATAAATTGCAAGTGACATGGAATGCAATAATCTTACGTGTATGTAGTTTTGTTTGATGCGCAACGGATAACACTTTAAATTGTACAGTAGTTAATAAGTTAGCAGCAATTAAGCTCGTAATTGTGTACACATTTATCTCGTGTGTGAGAGACAATGGGCAAATGAAAATTTCCGATCTGTTACCGTGCATCATTTACCAGTAGCCAAAACAACGTGCGACTAATGTGATATTTTGTCACTTGCATAAACAGGATGTCAAACAATAATTGGATACCAAAATCAATGCACTTGATGATGTGCCTATATGAACAACAATTACCATAGTGACTCAACGTAATAAAAAAGTCCTAAAATGTGGTAAAGATTTCAAGTACACTCACTGCAAGTACTTCTTATCTCTTTACGTGATCTACTTCTCTTCTGATCAGAGAATCGCTTTATCTTTTACTAACTTTAACTGACTTAATAATCTGAACTTTCATTAAGACTAAGAAAATCTCTAACTATGAACTTTACTGGATTTATGAACAAACTACTTCCTGCTCTCATTAATAGACCAACTGATCATGAAAAATCATGCCAAAATGCCTACACTCAACTGTTCTAATTAACACGTAAATTTGCAAACACAATAATTATGCAACATTATCACAAGAAACAATGATCAGAACGGATTGCAATTCAAATTGGTGAAAGGAACGAGGAACTGGTAAAATGACTCAGGGTTAAATGATAAATGCAAGTTGGACTAAACAGTATTCATTATAAAAAAGAAGACAAACACCAACTACAAATAGTTGAAATACTGGCTGCCACACATAACAATAGAAAATTACAAGTTTTACCTTATTTGAGACAGATTAAATTCCATACAAAAATTACAATCTGCAGACTTCGCTTAAACTTACCGAATTTTTACTCTTAGAATGTAACACACAGACAAATTCGACAGTTCCACGACTGCTACTCATGGACTCAACTGTACCATAATCGCACAATGACTGCTGTCCATAACATTCACACATCGACTCCTCTGCACGGAAGTCACACGGCGACTCTTTAAACGCAACAACTGCGAGTATAAGACACACTCCAAAGATAAAACAAAGTCTTTGGTTTACAGCAAATATATGAAAATAAGTACAGTATGTTGTATCGATTAATAAAAATGATACAAAATATTACATACATTTGTTTTCTACAGAATTATAGCTTAGGTTTTTATAACATGCTCAAGGCTGTATGACAGGCAAAAATTAAGTGAAAATTATATTGCGCACTCCTTTCAATTGTGTTTCGAATTTTTATGGGACCTGGGGGTTTGCTAGCGGCAGGTAGTCTGGGAAATAAAGAACTCAGTGGCGAGTGAGAACAGAAATTGCCAGAGATCAGTGAGAGGGCCCGTGAGCTGTGGCTGGCGCACGCGTGCTGTTTGCCAGCTCAGCTGAGCGCCGCAGCGTCACGCCGGATGCGAAGCCGCTTGCTCACTCTCGGTGAATCAACAAACACGCTGGGAGCCAAGCCACTGCCCGGGAACGTTACCCGTGCATTTCCCCTCAGAATTACCACATCGGATACAACTACACTGGTCAAAACGTTTAGAGGACCAATTAAGATATCTAGGTTCTGAAGTCATCGGTAGAATAAGCTAAAATCGTCGGTTCTACATAGTGGAGACAACAAAATTGCAACCAACATAGTGGTAACAGGACAAAGGCGCTGCAGAGGGGATTGGTATTGACTTACCGAACTACACAAGCAGTTGGATTCAGATGTGGTGAGCAAATAATGTAATGCAACAGCTGTGTGATCGACATTCGAGTAGGGGGAGCGATCTGTAAATGTTATATAGACTTTACATAGAAGAATTCGTAGATCGAAAATTTTTCTTTATACTTTACTACGTGACTAGTTTAAAGTTATCTGTTTTATGATATTTATTAAATATAATTTATTTTTTGGATTGGTGGTGCTATCTGACCGTGTGAGTGTGTATGTGTGACTTTGTCTGACTAGCAGTGATTTCTGTTGATAACAAACGATAGGTTACGTAAAATTCAGATTTCCCACACATAGGAAAAGCGCATCAAATTTTGCGACTGTTACACACACTGGATCAAAAACCTAAGCCCTGATAGTAACTTATATATATATATATATATATATATATATATATATATATATATATATATATATATATATACGTCAGGCCCGCGCAACGGACTTCTATATCGTGCATTGCTATGAAGCTCTAGCTGATCCGTTAATTACTTCCATAAATTACTTCAAAATGAATGCATCTCTTTAATGTCGTGTTGTAAGTTCTCAACATCAGTATCAAAAATGAAAAACCTCAACTATTGTGTATGGTGAAGCTAAGCTTTCGTTTCAGAAAAGCAACTGAAAGTGCTCATAAATATTTTACTGTGAAATGAATTGAATCCTTGTGACACTGAGAAGTAAATTGAATTTTTGTAACAGTTGAAATGTACTGCGGTTGGCTCATCACACTTAGTCAAACACTTCATTATCGAGCGTTGTTAATCACCTAATTACTTTATCAAAAAAGAATCTCTTGAAATTCTCTACTCACAGTTAATACAAGCACAGAAAATTTGAATTAACCCACAGATAAGCGCTCTACCTTTGATATTTCACTCATTGTAACTGCCTCATCATTATCATATTTTCAACATAGTTTTCAACAACCTTAACCTGGACCCTAATTATTTTAGTAAAAGTTATCTGTTAAAACATTCACTCACAGAGCCACCACGTGCAAGTATATTTGAGATTAACACTTTTACTTCACTTCAAAACAACTCACATCAATTAACTGGTCGTAAAACTTATTGGAGGTAAAGTGGAAGTTTCTACACACTACAAAATAATGGAAGAGAAATTTCATTATCACACTTATATTGAAAAATTAAAAGGCAACATCATCACAAAACATATACCTATTACCTTATACATTCTTAGTCTGAACATCTTCATCCTATTCAGCAGTGGAGGTAATAGACATCCTCTGCCCACAACTCACAGTTCAACTTCCTACTCCGCCCGCTACATTACAACAACAAGACACGACTGCCCATTCCCACCGTTACACTCCGACAGCCAGCGCGTCACCATTACCAGACATAGCAATAATGCTACCTCTCTGACCAAGGAAGCTGACTATACAATATATACTCTTTGACTTACAGGAATCTTATTCACAAAATAATAATTCCAACAGAATATTACAAAATATTAAATCCAACTGAAAATAGCCCCCTAGCATAGTTTCGACAAGTTGCCATTTTCAAACGTAAAATTAAAATTATAAATCCGTATAAAAACTTTTGAAGGCACATACATCTGGTGTACACAGTGCATAAAATACTTCACCTATGTGCTGGGTACTGGTCAGTGGTACCACAGTAACCAGCACACAGGTGGATATTTTATGTACTGTGTACACCAGATGCATGTGCCTTCGAAAGTTTTTATACAGATTTATAATTTTAATTTTACGTTTGAAAATGGCAACTTGTTGTCGAAACTAGTCACGTAATAAAGTATAAAGTAAAATATGCGATCTAGGCTTTCTTCTATGTGAAGTCTATATAACAACTGTGTGACTTACACTAAGCTGTAACATGGAGAGCCATAGGAAAGTTGGATGCGAGACAGGCACAGAGGGAGGTGGCTGCAGCTATTGGAGTGTCCGAAAGTGCCATTTCCAGGACTTGCACGACCTCTAGGAACAACAGGAACCGTTAAAAGAAGGCAAGGCCAAATTCGTCCACGGGTAACATCAGCAAACACGACCTTTATCTTTGGTTAACAGCCCGTCGATGTTTTGCCCTCGTCGACCTATATTTTGGGAAAGGATCTCCTCAGAACGAGTGGGATGCGTGGACAGCTAAAACAGCTATACAGATTGGTAATAGTTTTATTTGCTATGGTATATAAAATACTAAACTTCTATTCTCGCGGCGGCGTCTTCTTGCACAGTGCTAGCTGCGCTGTATCATCGTAACTTCCTAGTTCGGAGTCCGGAGTGCCCTTCCAGACGCATGTCGGCCTAGATAAAGCTGCTTGTAGAGGGCGCGCTTCTCGGTTGCTCCCTCCAGGAGGCGCGGCGCCGGCGTGTGATTGGCTGCCGGTCATCCGCTGCCTTCTTCACGATCGTTTTCGTGCGCGTGGCGTGTGGCGCTGACTTTACGCCACAACAGACGAGACAGGAGGCTAAATGCAACTCAGCTGCAACGCACACTCCAGGCAGCAAAAGGCGCGTAATATCAAAACAAACAGCCCGAAATCGCATTCGGGAATGTGGGCTCTGCGCATGGAGTTCTTTGAAGTGTGTTCCATTAAAACCATGATGCCGTTTAGCCCTTAGGAACTTGCCATAGGAACATCCAGATTGAAGTCGTAACGAATGGCGACGCGTTCCGTTCACAGTGAGTCATGATTCTGTGTCCAGCTGGGCTATGGTCGTCCCCTCATTTCGAGGGATCGTGGAACTTCGAAAACTCCTGCTTGTGAACAGTAAATACCGGTGAATAATGGTGGTGAACGAGTGGTGTGGACAGGGGTCAGTATTGGCAGAGTACGGACCTGTATGTCGTTCAGAATGGCGCTTTTACTGCTCAGAGGTATAGCGACGAGTCCTTTCTACCTTTTGTTGTGCCCTACGCTGGTGCAATAGGAGATGGCTTCCTTTTAGTCGAAGATAACATTCGTCCCTACAGAGCAGCACTGGTGGAGAACAATCTTGAAGCTGAGGGAATTGAACGAATGGCCAGCTTGTTCACCGGACTTAAACCCTTGAGTATATCTGGGATGCAATTGGCAGACGCATTGTAACCAGATCAGGACCTCCCACAACGTTTGCAGTGCTGGATATTGCATTCAGGAAATAATGCTTCAGGAGCTGTTTGATAACCTCGTACTGTCCATGCTATGTAGGAATGCAACTGTAGTAGCCGTCAGAGTGAGCACACCCCATATTAGAAGCAACAAGAATTGCCTTTTCACTCTTACGTAGCCTCATGTTGCCTCCTGAGAGCCGTGTAAATCTCAAGTAAAGAGTTGAGATTGCAAAATATCGTACTGCATCACACACAAATTACAATTGTAACCAATATTTCAATAAAACACGTATATGATACCTCACCTGATCCCGTAATTGCTTTGAGCACTATAGATACCAAACACATTAATGCAACATCCAATTTGGATTTTCCTTCAGCCCTGTGCCCAGAGATGCATGAAATGCTTAATGGATTGCCTTCTAGCAAACAAACTGTGCAACACAACAAAAGGCCCACGACTGGCGAGTCTCTGTGATCTTGGCCAATTACGACTTTGAAATTTTTTGTGTATCCATCTTGATCACATGGATGTTGGGACGACGGCGTTCTATTGTTATAAATGAAAAACCTTCATCCGTTACTTGACGTGGCAGATTCATATGCAATACATGCTGTGGAAGGCTAGTATGCTTTACAGCATGGATTTTTAGTCTGAAGAATAGAGTTTTGTCAAAACTAGTCAAATAAATACAAAAGTAACGGCTGAACGTTTTTCAAGTATAACAACTGTGAAATTTTGTTCGGAGGTTCTAGGAAAGACCGCACGAATAAACAGGGCCAATTGTATAGAGCGTTTAAACTTAGTTTAAGACAGAAAATGATCTCTGTTGAAGCCGAAAATCTGTGTGGTCTAAACCTTAATCCCAGATTATGTCGCGACGTTATCAGATCATATTTTGTGGCTGCGTCCGAATGGCGGCCTGTTCTAAGGCACCATGCTGCCGATTCCGCGGCCACACGCGTATGATGTATGAGTTCTCCCGGGCATGTGTGTGTGTGTGTGTGTGTGTGTGTGTGTGTGTGTGTGTGTGTGTGTGTGTGTTTGTGTGTGTGCTGTCGTTACAGTAGGTCAGTTCAGGTTAGTTTAAGTAGTCTCGAGAACGATGATCTAAGCAGTTTGGTCCCTTACGTTTACAAATATATGAACATATTTTTGAATTTGCAGCGTATTTGACTGGCTAAATTTCGCCGTTACATTTAGGTTTAATCGGAAACGTCAGTTTACATTGTAGTATCATGACGAAACTTCGCTTTTCTCATTACCAAACAGAAGATGAAATCATAGAAAACCTTGTTAGAAATTTAAGATTTGGCAAGTAAGTAAATACATCCCACAAAGTTCGATACTCTTCATTCGATCCGTAAGGTTACGTTACGGAAATTACTAACTACGTACGTAATATCTCATATGAAAGGGACACGACTCCTAATTGAAGTGATTAGTTAATAATTTTGTACACGTTTAACTGCAGACGAAGGAAAGAGACTTATAAATATTTGCAGTAAATATTTAAGTCTCTTACAAAATGCATATTCCAAATTTTTATAGCACTACCGGAAATACTTATTATTGACTATCGATTTCGGTCCAAATTAGTTCATCTTCTGTTTTCCCGTACAGAAGAAGAATAAATACATAATGTGTGAACATGCACTGTGTGTTCTTAAATTTAGTGGATTATATATTAACACATTTTCTATGCATTTTTATAAGAAAGTACTTACAAAATAGGTATTACTTGTACATTTCAGTATTGGTAATCGTAACACTTTCTAGCTTAGCTGTACCACACTTCTTGTAAAAACAGGGTTACAAACATAATAAAATAAGGAAGTAACAATGAGAAATAGGCAGCAACTAAGATATGCAAATATACATCTGCAATGATACCACAAATGTAGATATTTATGACATTTTTGTTTTGTTGCTTGCTTGAATGGTATTTGAAAAAAAGAAAAATAAACTTTGTTATAATTTAATTTACAACAGTCAAATTGTCGCCAATAATTATACCTCTGTAAATCTGACTTGTTCTGCCGTAGGATCTTTGGCCTAAGAAAATGATTGTGTTCATTCTGGTATGTCAAAGATTGTTTTTGAAGAAACTGTGGATCATCTAAGTTAGAAAGTCTTATGATTAATAATATTGAAACGTACAAATAATACAAATTTTGTAAGCAGGTGTACTTTATCATAAACATGTATGGAATATGTATTCAATTTAAAATTCAAGTCTGATTTGCCCCGAAATCGGTAGTCATTAATAAATATTTCCGGTACAGCTGTGTATTTTAAATATGTAATTATTAATCTATCTCAAATATGTCCAGCACCGCCTATACAAAAGATTTAAGTATATGAATTTTGACACCAGGTACATATTATACCGGGTGAGTCACCTAACTTTACCACTGGAAATATCTCGTAAACAACAACAAATATTTAATAACTAATTCCGAAGACTGAAAATGATGAGAGGGGTTGGTATAATTGGTTAATACTAAACATTAAAAAATGCACGTAAGTATTTTTTTAACACAAACATATGTTTTTTTTAATGGACACTTATTATTTTTTTATTACAACTGAAAATAGGAAAACACACCTAAGTAATTCCGTTTGTTACATTGTAAAATGTTAATTACATCCAGAGTTATTGCAACCTAAAGTTTACGCTTGAGTAACTCCTCAGCAGTTCTGTCATGTGGTCTAACAAACAAGATCCTTGATCAGCGATCTGTAACTGTAGGGGTATGTTTACGAAGACTACAGTGTTTATGAGTTTGGCTGGAATGCAATTTTTGGTTTTTCCTAGTTGCCTCTGTCTGCCTACAGCGTTTTCTAAAAATGTTTGTTAAGCTTATGGGACTTAACTGCGAGGTCATCAGTCCCTAAACTTACAAGCTACCTCATACTAAAGACAACACAAACATCCATGCCCGAGAGGGGATTCGAACGCCCGATGGGGAACGGCTTCGCGCATCGTAGCATAGCGCCTCAATGCGCTCGGCCACGCCGCCGCGGCTGCAGCGCTTTCTGTTACTGTTACTGTCACTATGAATTAGTCGTTGTACTCAGAATAAGTGTTGTACGTTGTGTTAATAGACGTCAGTGGTAGTGTTCTGTACAGTACAAGTAAGAAGAGAAGTACACACAGTAGTAAAGTGGGAAGCTAAATTATTTTAAGCAGGTCGGAAGTACAACATTGTGTACAGTGTTGTAAGAAATTTGAAAATGATGTATTCTAACTCTGCAATGGCAGAAATGATACTCATCTATGGCGAGTGTAGAGCAAAATGCAGCTGAGGCTTGCAGATTGTATGCAGAACAGTACCCAGGCAGAAACCAACCGACGCGCCGCGCATTTGAAAACATCTACAAACAATTGTGTGCATCAGGTATGGTCGGAGCACGCAAACGGTTGCGTAACAGACCCATCTCAGGAGAAGCAGGTGCATTTGGCGTGCTAGCTGCTGTTGCCTTGAAAACCCACCCACGAGTTCACGTGACATTTCTAGAGGCAGTGCAATGAGTCAAAATAGTGTAATGCGCATATTCCATCGTCACAAATTTCAGCCGTATCAAGTGTCGCTGCATCAGTCATTACTTGGAGAAGACTTTATCAAACGAGAGAATGCGTTGCAGTTCTACCTGTTTACTGATGAATCAGGTTTCTACATCTACATCTACATCTACATACATACTCCGCAATTCACCGTAAGGTGCGTGGCGGAGGGTACACTGTACCACTACTAGGCATTTCCTTTCCTATTCCACTCCCAAATTGAACGAGGAAAAAAAGAATGCCTATATGCCTCCGTACGAGCCCTAATTTATCTTGTCTTTGTGATCTTTACGCGAAATGTAAGTAGGCTGCAGGAAGATCGTACTACACTCAGCTTCAAATTCCAGCCCACTAAATTTACTTAACAGAAATTCACGAAAAGAAAGACATCTTTCTTCCAGCGATCCCCAATTGAGTTGCCGGAGCATTTCCGTGACACTCGCGCATTGGTCGAACCTACCGGTAACAAATCTAGCTGCTCGTCGCTGAAACGCCTCTCAAGACGCGGTCGTACAAGCGTTTTATACGCGGTCTCCTTTACAGGTGAAGTACATCTTCCCAAAAGTCTCCCAATAAACCGAAGTCGGCTGTCTGCCTTACAACTGTCCTTACATGCTCGTTCCATTTCATATCGCTCTGCAATGTTACGCCTAGATATTTGAACGAAGCGACAGCATCAAGAAGCTCACTACTAATGCTGTATTCGAACATTATAGGATTGTTTTTTCTACTCATGCGCATCACCTTACATTTTTCTACATTGAGAGCTAGCTGCCATTCTTCGCACCAACTAGAAATTTTTGTATGCTATTACAGTCAGATACAGACGACACCCTCCCATACACCACAGCATCATCAACAAACAGCCGCAAATTACAACTTACTCTGTCCATCAGATCATTTATATAGATAGAAAACAATAGCGGTCCTATCACACTCCCCTGGGGCACGCCTGACGATACACTCGTCTCTGACGAACACTCGCCGCCGAGAACAACGTACTGCGTTCTATTACTTAGGAAGTCTTCCAGCCAGTCACAAATCTGTGAACCTATTCCATAAGCTCGTATCTTCGTTAGCAGTCGGCAGTGTGGCACCGCGTCGAACGCCTTTTTGAAGTCGAGAAAAACACAATCCGCCTGTTGCCCTTCGTCCAGGGCTCGCAAGATGTCATGTGAGAAAAGGGCAAGCTGAGTTTCACATGAACGATGTTTCCTAAACCCGTGCTGATTCATGGAAAGAAGCTTTTCCGTTTCAAGGAAATTTACTATATTCGAACTGAGAATATGCTCCAAAATTCTACATGAAACCGATGTCAACGATATTGGCCTGTAATTGTATGGGTCAGTTCTCTTTCCTTTCTTATACACGGGAGTCACCTGCGCTTTTTTCCAATCACTAGGAACTTTGCGCTGAATTAAAGATTCGCTATAAATGCAAGCTAAGTAGGGGACCAATGCCGCAGAATAGTCTTTGTAAAACCGAACTGGTATTCCATCCGGACCAGCAGACTTTTTTGTATTTAGCTCTCTCAGCTGCTTCTCTACACCGGAAATACCTATTGCTATGTCCCCCATTTCGGAATTAGTACGTTGATCAAATGATGGTATATTTGTGCGGTCCTCCTGCGTGAAAGATTTCTTAAAGGTTAAATTTAGAACTTCAGCTTTCCGTTTGCTTTCTTCTATTACTGCCCCGGAATAATCAACTAGTGACTGGACAGTGGGATTTGACCCGCTTATCGATTTTACATAGTACCAGAATTTTTTCGGGTTCTCGGAAAGATCTTTTGCTAAGGTATGGCTGTGATAATTATTGTATGCTTCACGCATCGATCTTTTTACAGACGCACGAATCTCTACTAACTTTTGCCTGTCATCATTTGCGTGTTCTTTTTTGAATCGAGAGTTTTATAAACCACGGGACAGTGAATTTACGAAACATGCATTACTGGTCCGTGAAGAATCCTCGCTGGCTTCGACCGGTAGAGGAACAGCGACCGTGGACTGTAAATGTATGGTGCGGAGTATTTGGCGACCACACCATTGGTCCTCACTTCACTGAAGTCACCCAAACAGCTGCAAAATACGTAGTGTTTCTAAAAAACGATCTGCCAACTTTGCTAGAAAATATCCCGCTGGAATCGTGTAGGTGTATCAACATGATGGTGGTCCTGCATATTCCGCAACGAGCACTAGGCTGATCCTTGACAGAATGTTCGACGGGCGTTTCATAGGACGTGGCGGACGCACAAATTGGCCAGACCGTTCCCCTGATAGAGGTGTGGGATACATTAAAGGAGAGGAGGTGCGCACAACCCCAGAAAGTATGAAATGTATTGAGGCAGCCTTTGGCAACATTACAGCAGATGAATTGCGTCATGTAAGACGTGCATTGCGCGGTAGATTGCCAAACATGTGCAGCAAATGATGGGAATCACATTGTACATTTATTGGAGTGAAATGCAGGGCACACTATTTCACATTCTGTAATTGAAAACAAAACAAAAAACTCATTTGTAAGTTTAAATAAATATTCATGTTAATGTACATTTCCTGGTAACAAGTCAGTGCAGTACAGTATTCTTCAGAGAAAAATATTAATAAAAATGTTAGCACGTTTACGTAATGTGCTGTTCAAGTGTCTTCTGTACATACATCCCTGCTCTTTTTGTATTCCTAATTAATTCGGTTCTGTCCAATACATACGACTGAAATGCTGAGTCGTCAATTTTAGGTTACAATAACTCTGGATGCAATTAACATCTTACAATGTAACAAACGGCATTACTTAAGTATGTTTTCCTAAGTTGAGTTGTGCAAAAAATAATAATAGGTTTCCATTAAAAACATATGTTTGTGTTAAAAAAACACTTCCGTGCATTTTTAATGGTTCGTATTAACCAAATTACATCTGCCCCTCTCCTCATTTTCGGTCTGCGGAATTAGATATTAAATATTTGATTTACCAGATATCCCCATTGGTAAAGTTAGGTGACTCATCTAGTATATGAGCTCTTTCCACTAGATTAGTAATAACTGTAGAGTTCCTGCTAATTAGGTAATAGTGATCCAACATGTACTGTCCCGTCTCGAGTAGCAGTAACTGCACACTTCCCATTAGTTTTCAACTGTTGAACACATCCTGTGATGACAACTGCGTGCGCATTGATGAATAAAAAGTGGCTAAGCTTATCTCAATATAAACATAATTTTGTGTAAAAGTATTCCCGTTCTAATATACTTTTTCTATTGCATCGGTCATCAAACGTAATTTCACTGAAGAGCGAAAGAAGCTGATGTAGGCAAAGACAGAGGTATATAAACATACGACACCACTGCTGTCTGCAATGTCTATATATGTCAACAGGTATCCGGCGCATACATTATATCGGCTACTACTGCAACAGTGGCAGCTTATAACGATTAAGTGAATTGGATCGTCATGTTACAGTCGGCTCACGACGGTGGGACACAGTATCTCAAAGGTAGCAAAGATGTACGGATTGTCACGTACGGTTATTTCACGAGTGCCCGGTGAATATCAGAGATCCAGTAAAACATCAAATCTGCGATATCATTGCGGTCAGGAAAGTAAGCTGCAAGAACGGATCCAAAATGACAGAAGAGAATCGTTAAAGGAGACAGAAGTGCAGCCGTTCCTCAAATGACTGCGGATTTCAATGCTGGGCCATCAACAAGTGGCAGCGTGCCAATCAGTCAACGGAACACAATCGATATTGATGACATAAAAGTTTTCTGGGTATGGTACAGCGTCATGATGTAAGGCTATTACTTAAATAACCAACGTTTCGGCCAACGTTACAGTGGCCTTCATCTGGGTAACCCAGTATTCTGGGTAACCCAGATGAAGGCCACTGTAACGTTGGTCGAAACGTTGGTTATTTAAGTAATAGCCTTACATCATGACGCGGTACCATACCCAGAAAACTTTTATGTCATCTGACTCTGGCCGCGTAAGCCTACGTAATTATATAATCGATATTGGCTTTCAGAGCCGAAGGTCCACTCGTGTGTGCTTGCTGAATGTACTACTCAAGGCTTTATGCCACGCCTGGTCCCGTCAACACAGGAATCGGAGTGTTGATGACGGGACACATGTTGCCTGGTCTGACGAGTCTCGTTTCTGATTATATAGAGTACATGGACATTTCGAGTAAACCTCATGAATCCGTGGACCCTGCATGTCAGCAGGGAACTGTTCGTGCTGGTGAAGGCTCAGTAATGGTGAAGGCCGTCTGTAGATGGAACTCCTGATACGTCTAGACGCGCCACTGACAGCTCAGACATACGTAGGCATTCTCGCTAATCACCTGCATCCATTCATCTCCATTGTAAATTGCGACGGGCTTCAGAAATGACATCAGGACAATGCGACACTCCGAACATCCAGAACTGCTACACTGTCCTGGGTTTAAACACCTCCTCCTGCCACCAGACTCCCTAAAGATGAACATTATTGAGCGTATCTAGGATGCCTTGTAACGTGCTGTTCAGATCTCCGTCGTCTCTTAGGGATTAATCGACTGCCATACAGAACGCGTATATCAGTTCCCTCCAGCACTTCATAGTCGAGCCCATGCCACTTGATGTTGCGGCACTTTTGTGTGCTCGCGGGGGCATCATATTAGGCAAGTGTACGGTTATTTGGCTCTTCCGTGTATGTTCAATACTTTGGTCCGTTCAAGTGGGCTGAATAAAAATCGAATATATCATACTAAGACATTTTCATAAATGACAATTACCCAAGTTGCTGCGAATATTTTATTTTTTCCTGACGGCCGTTTCGGCTTATGCCCTTCTCAATTGATGCCTGCAAACAACCTGTGTTCTATATTTTGTTCTGTATACACGGTTCTATAAGTTTGAAATCTATGTCTTTCAGCCAACAATACTTTCATTACATCTATGGATATTGCATACAGCACCTCTTAGTTACGAAAACATTTATTTTATTTGATGTTTCCGTTTCGTATCGTTGTAAGATTCAGTACTTATCTTAGATGGTACAAATTAGAATTCTTCCCTACAAACTACAGGTGGTGCAACAACTGAAGAACAACGATTACCTGATGCGATTGGGATCCTGTCAACAAATGATAACAAAAATAAACGACGATGAATTTCTGAACAAGTTGTGCATGTGAGATGATGCACAATTTCATCTCCCAGGTTATGTGATTAAACGGAACTATGGTTACTGGGCAAACACAAATCCTAATGACGTTCATTAGCGCAGTTTACACGCTAGTAAAGTAACTTCATGGTGTGATCTTTTATCACATGGGATTATCGGACCGTATATTTCAGGAAATGAACAAGGGAAGAAAAAGCAACAACTGTCAATGCCGATCGTTACGTGGAGATATTATGAACTTTCGTTACACCTGCATTGAACAAATTTCCAAACGTTCAAAAA
Source organism: Locusta migratoria (assembly GCA_026315105.1). Lineage (NCBI taxonomy): Eukaryota > Metazoa > Arthropoda > Insecta > Orthoptera > Acrididae > Locusta > Locusta migratoria. Next base: position 341,228,443 of record CM048745.1, read on the forward strand.
GCCTGGTTTCAGCAGGACGGAGCGACATCACACACTGCACGGCAATCAAGGACACGAGCGCGAGAATTGTTGGGTGACCGTGTGATCACATTCCCTGGCCCTTGAAATCGCCACATTTATCCCTTTGTGAGGTGTGCTCAGCCGGCCGCGGCGGCCGAGGGGACTGAGGCGCTCCAGTCACGGTCTGCACGGCCACTACAGTCTGGGGTTCGAATCCCCCCTCGGGCATGGATATTTGTGCCGTCCTAGTTCGTAAGTAGTTCATAAGTAGTTTGTAAGTTTAGGGACTGATGACCCCATAGTTAAGTCCCATAAACTATACAAACATTTGAACGTTTGAGGTGTGCTAAAGTTGGCAGCAACCAACGAATGAGACACTTTGGAAAACCAGTCACGTAGAATGAGGGGCATAGTCTTTCGTGTTGAGCATGAAGTAAATAATTAATTCTGTTCCTGCTCTGTAGTTGACTGGATCTTGTTTGTACATACCTCTCATATAGCGAACATTTCGTTGCCAGCATTTGCACACTACGTCACCGCCGTAAGTAAAATTTAACCTTGACGTCAAAACTGAAAATATGACGAAATTATATCAGTTCATTCCTATTTCTTACGACTGTTATATTAGTACACAAATAATTATTAAATCTAGTAATGTGTCTTAGTGGTTATGCCGAGGACTATTTGTTTTGGCACCCAAAACATTGATATTCTCGGTCGTTGTTTTCCTGTCGATGTTCATCGATTTCTCTGAATTCATGTTATCATGGATGTTTTTCAAATATCGTTCATCCCTTGGGCAGTAGTTGGTAGCACTTCAATTTTGAACATTGGAGAATATAAGTCAATCCTTTTATCATGTACAGTATTGCAACCTGCGGTGGATCACTATACATATCAATAAGTTAGCGTTGTATTTCGCATGTATATTCTGTTTTGTATACAATATCTTTGTCTAGTACAGGATAGAATTTTATTTACAGCATTCGTGATCCGAGCTATAGATTTGAAAATATATACTTCGTTTTACCGCTCTTAACGGCTATGCACACTCATGGTTATTGTATTGTGTACATCTACAGGAAACCATCTTTCGAATTATATTAGTGTCGTTTGCCTCCTGATGAAATTATCGTAGAATATCGGTACTTCAATTTTCAAGTTCGCGTATTTATATAATGGTGACAATCGTAGCTTAATGTTGATAACATGAGCAGAACCGGCACCTCTTAGAGAAGACAGAACGCCATACTCACTCCAGAGAGCTTCTACTCTGTGGCACAATCCGTGGATAACATAAACTGCGCCTCTCCCACTCTGTGCCGTGTTGTGGTTTGAAACCAACATCTAACGTTTTTGGTCCCGATCTAACCTTTTTGACCCGCGTCATGTGACGGAATTTTCGACATTACGAGCTGAAATCAGGCTAGAATATAGGTATCATTGGTACAGTTTCCATTTGCAGAAATTTAAGGTGACGTGAACCCACCACTCTACCAGAAGACCATTGCCAAGACAAGCCTTATAGGGTAAACACAGCATATATTCTTCCGTCAAGCGAAAATGTGTTCGAGAACGGAATTAATATTCACAGACGTTTGAATTTTTCCTTCCATTACAGGCTAAACATCATCTAAATACAAATTTTGACGTTTGTGTGTCTGCTAGAAGTACCTTAGAATTTTGATGATCGGTGAGTCAGTGAGAGACAGAATTGGCGATTTTCGACTGCTAATATTCTGTACACTATAAGTTGTAGAATAGTATAATTTGAAAATATCGCTAGTTATCGTAGATAGGCCTGGTAGCCGAAAATTCAGGCTTTTGGATTTATCCACAACCGAGGTACAGGGGGTTTCATAGTGTAGTGATCTGCTTCGAGAAAAGGATGGTACGGCCGTGCGCTCGACTTAGCGGGGGCACTGCCGTGCTCCCAGATATTAAAGCAGCGATTTAGGTTAAATACCTTTCATATATTTATTCGTACAGGATGAAGCCTTCTAAAGGACGTAATTTCTCAAAGAATTATAAATAACGTAAATGTTTTGTAAATGGCGAAGTTATAAGATTTCAATTACTACGAATTAAATTTCTTTTCTTCGTGACTTCTTGTTTTAATGGATTTTGGAAATTTTCCCGCTTTTCCATGTCACCCAGTATATCTTCTGCAGTGATGTCTGTGATTAAACCAAACTTTTTCTCTTTGTTACTCTCATGCAGTTACATAAACACGCACGCACAAGGCGTGGCAAATACTCGGAAATCAGAGCCTGTTGGGGGGGAGCAGCGCGCCTCCGCCTATGTATCGTAACGCAGGACCTGGCGCGGCTAACCCTTTTGCAGGCAGGCAGGCAGGCAAGGATGCGGGGATTTAATTCTGTCGGTCGGTGGTGGAATGCGCCGGCTCGGCAGATAGCGGCAGGCTGTGGGGTGGGGTGGGGTGGCGTCTCCATCCGCCGCTAATCTCTGCCCCGCCGCAACCGCAGCCACAGTTCTGATACAGCCAGGCCTCGGGGTTCCGTGCCCTCGCCGGCTTCCATTCTGCGAACACAACCAGAGCCCGGCTTATTGCAGGTTACACTGGAGTGCGCAAATGTTCTCCCTGCCGTCTGTTGTTCCCAATGGCTGAAATCTAAGTTCTCCTTCGAGAAACGTTCTTCGTTTTCATAATGCCTCGTCCAACATTTTTTAATGAAATTTTCGTACTCTCTACAATTGGAGAGCAAGAAATTAGAGAGTTTCAGTCCACAGATTTTTGTAATGGGTTATCGGTAAACCATGCGTGATATCAGGAAAAGTAAGAAGCTACAACCTTTATTTTCTGTTTGAACTTGTAAGGTTCCTACATTTAATTTTGTATGTTCTATTCGATGTAAATTTTATGTTACTGGACAATGTTTGTATATTTAATTTTATATTTTCGACTTCATGTAAATTTCTCAGCATAGCTTTAAACTCTATATCTTTGAAGATACTATTATCGCTGGGCGCAGAGATCGTAAGAAGTAGGGGAGTTCCTCTGTAGTAGTTATGAAGAGTCTGGAAGTCGGTATGTTACATCTCTGTGGAGCAGTCGGTATGTGGAATATGTCTGGAGCAGTTGGTATGTGGAGTCTGCCTGGAGCAGTTGGTATGTGGAGTCTGTCTGGAGCAGTCAGTATACCAAGTCTGTCTGGAGCAGTCAGTATACAAAGTCTGTCTGGAGCAGTTAGAATACCAAGTCTGTCTGGAGCAGTCAGTATACAAAGTCTGTCTGGAGCAGTGAGAATACCAAGTCTGTCTGGAGCAGTCAGAATACCAAGTCTGTCTGGAGCAGTCAGTATACAAAGTCTGTCTGGAGCAGTGAGAATACCAAGTCTGTCTGGAGCAGTCAGTATACAAAGTCTGTCTGGAGCAGTTAGAATACCAAGTCTGTCTGGAGCAGTCAGTATACAAAGTCTGTCTGGAGCAGTGAGAATACCAAGTCTGTCTGGAGCAGTCAGTATACAAAGTCTGTCTGGAGCAGTTAGAAAACCAAGTCTGTCTGGAGCAGTCAGTATACAAAGTCTGTCTGGAGCAGTTAGAATACCAAGTCTGTCTGGAGCAGTCAGTATACAAAGTCTGTCTGGAGCAGTGAGAATACCAAGTCTGTCTGGAGCAGTCAGAATACCAAGTCTGTCTGGAGCAGTCAGTATACAAAGTCTGTCTGGAGCAGTGAGAATACCAAGTCTGTCTGGAGCAGTCAGTATACAAAGTCTGTCTGGAGCAGTGAGAATACCAAGTCTGTCTGGAGCAGTCAGTATACCAAGTCTGTCTGGAGCAGTCAGAATACCAAGTCTGTCTGGAGCAGTCAGAATACCAAGTCTGTCTGGAGCAGTCAGTATACCAAGTCTGTCTGGAGCAGTCAGAATACCAAGTCTGTCTGGAGCAGTCAGAATACCAAGTCTGTCTGGAGCAGTCAGAATAGCAAGTCTGTCTGAAGCAGTCAGAATACCAAGTCTATCTGGAGCAGTCAGTATACCAAGTCTGTCTGGAGCAGTCAGTACACCAAGTCTGTCTCGAGCAGTCAGTGTGTGGAGTCTGTCTGGAACACTCAGTGTGTGCAGTCTGTCTGGAACACTCAGTGTGTGGAGTCTCAAATGTTCAAATGTTTGTTAAGCTTAAGGGACTTAACTACGGGGTCATCAGTCCCTAAACTTACAAACTACTTATGAACTACCTTATACTAAAGACGGCACAAATATCCATACCCGAGGGGGGATTCGAACCCCTGACCGTAGTGGCCGTGCAGACCGTGACTGAAGCGCCTCAGTCTCCTCGGCCACCGGGCCGGCGTGTGGAGTCTGTCTGGAACACTCAGTGTGTGGAGTCTGTCTGGAACACTCGGTGTGTGGAGTCTGTCTGTGGCAGGTATTCTGTAAACAAACTTTGTTATTAAGCTTTTGGGCAAAGAAATCATGGAGGTAAATATGTGTCAGTGAAAGAAAGCAAAATAAATTTTGTAATGGCAGGTTAGATATCAAGTAAAAGTGTGTCCCATTTTGTCATCGTAAAGTTATGTACCTATTTTGTATTCTTAATGGTGATTGAGAGTTGTTCAAAACAACTCTTGATGTCATTATTTGATTCCTTTTGTAAGCCTAAAAACGTTGCTGAAAAGTCAATATAGCACACTTCCTTAAAACTATATATGTGTCAATCTACTTCATTCAATTCACGTAGTTAGTTACTCCTTTTCTCTGACTATTTTTTTTAATTATTTTAGTCCAGTTTCGAGTCAGTATAGTTTACTTTGGGCCACATAGACTTTCCGTAAAGAAATTATCAATTTATGATTTTTCCTGCTGCCGTTGCAGAAAGGTACGTTAATGAATTTCACGGAAGAACTGGAAATATTTATTCTTATAAACACAACCCCTGATGAAATTCTCAATAAATTCTCAATAATCACACAGAATTTATACACAAACTTTATTTAGAAAATTTTATCGAACGATTAGATAACGGCTGATCCAAAGGTACACTGTATTAGATCCACAGATAACAAAATTCATAGTGCGATCACACATACCATCACAGTGACCAGAGACATATCATATAACAACCGATTGTAATTATTTTGCGATATAACATCATTCTAAACTTATAGCATCCAAGGAGGCTACGATACAGGGAGACGCCCTTACGCCATATTGCTAAGTTTTGGAGAAGAGTTCGTATTGTAGAGCTCATGTTAAAACAGAAATAAAACGTTCGACGGTTTTACCGTGATGTGCAACGTGTTAAAAGAGTGCAAATTAGCAGTTAAAAATTAAGTTTGCAAATATATTATGATGAGTATGTATTACTACTAGTATTGCCTGTGGTCGAAAATCCACCAATTATGTTTACAATGGCCACTGGGGGTAAAATTTTACGTATAATTCGGCGGCCTCGCGTGATTATGTTGGCAACATCAACCATTTGCTCGAACCACATAGAATGACTCGATTAGTGTATAGTACAGACCATGAAGTAAACAAATAATGCTGTTCCTGCTTTATGGTTGACAGGTTCTTGTATGTACCCTCGTCCGCTCAGTAAAAATAATTGCCCTCGTAAAACGAAGATTCTATGAGAAAACATCAGCGTTGTCAAGCGATTGGCTAAAATCAAGACTCACAGAATTATCACTATTCAGCATCTGTTGCCAACGTTATCATAGGAGGCCGCTGGATTATTTGGTAAAATTTAACTGGCACTGGGAGGTATGAAACGGTATCTTTTACGTGTGAAGGAAAATGTCTGACACAATAACAACAAATAAAAACGGAAGTATATACTTCTCATGCTATTTTCGAATTATATAACTTTCATTAGCCTAATATTTGAAATGGAACTACAATTTCGGTTTTTGTTTATTTATACAGCGCCAAGAAATGTTATTTCGATTCTGCGCTATTCAGAATTCCAGAGCTGACAATATGTCGACTTCGAAGTACCATCTAAGAATTCTGCAAACACTTTCCCGGGACATTGGAACCGCTGCAGCATGGTTACGAATTTAACGCCATGGATTCCGTAAGACAGACTCGCGTACAATTTCAACGTTCTCTGGAGAACGCGCACTTCTTCGTCGTCCGGTTGGTTTCTTCTTGAGAGAAGATTCAGTTATTAATCCAACATTTTATCGCAGCATCAAGACTTCCTAGATTGTAAAAACGCCGAAAATCCCCCTGCCCCTCTATCAAACATTTTTATGGCTAACGCATGCTGATGTCCATCCCACTGATCCATGATCACTGAAATGGCGGACTGTTCACTCGCTGTCACGAACCCGCAGTGCCACCACCTGTCCATACCTGCCACTACTCAATTCCAACATTCCCGTTATTCTCACCCTGTACTATTTATGACATAATGCAATTTCATCCATCTGATGCTTTCGATACTTATTATTAACTGATTCCATTTAGGCTTGTTGTTGTGGCCTTCAGTCTGGCGACTGGTTTGGTGCAGCTCTCCACCCTACTCTATCCTGAGCAAGCCAATTCTTCTCCTACATCCATTTCAATTTGCTTACAATATTCATCTCTTGGTCTCCCTCTGCCATTTTTACCGCACACACTTCCCTCGAACGCTAAATTCACAATTCCTTGATGTCTAAGAATGTGTCCTACCAATCTATTCCTTCTCTTCGTCAAGGTATGCCAGAAATTCCTTTTCTCCTAAATTCTGTTCAGCACCTCCTCGATAATTACGCGATCCATCACCTAATCTTCAACATTCTTCTGTAACACCACATTCCAAAAGCCTCTATCCTCTTCCTGTCCGCACTATTTATCGTCCATGTTTCACTCCCATACAAGGCAACACTCCACACGAATGCCTTCAGGAATGACTTCCTTATACTTAAATTACAATTCGATGTAAGCAAATTTCTCTTCTTCATCTACATCTACATCTACATCTACATGGGATACTCTGCAAATCACATTTAAGTGCCTGGCAGAGGGTTCATCGAACCACAATTATACTATTTATCTCCCATTCCATTCTCGAATAGCGCGCGGGAAGAAAGAACACCTGAATCTCTCTGTTCGAGCTCTGATTTCTCTTATTTTATTCTGATGATCATTTCTACCTATGTAAGTGGGAGTCAACAATATATTTTCGCATTCGGAGGAGAATGTTGGCGATTGGAGTTTCGCAAGTAACCCACGCCTCAGCGATAAGCGCCGTTGTTGTAATGATTCCCATCCCAGATCCTGTATCATTTCCGTAACGCTGTCTCCCCTGTATCGTGACAATACGAAACGAGCTGCCCTTCTTTGGACACTTTCGATGTCCTCCGTCAAACCCACCTGATAAGGATCCCACACTGGGCTGCAATACTCCAAAAATGGACGGACAAGCGCAGTGTATGCAGTTTCTTTAGTAGTTCTGTTGCATCTTTTAAGGATTCTGCCAATAAATAGCGTTTCTTTCCATTGCCATTCTGCATTTTATATTCTCTGTGCTGCGGCCATTATAGGTTATTTTATTGCCTAAGTAACAAAACTCATCTACCTCCTTTACTGATTCGTTACCTAATTTAATTCCTTCAGCATCTCCTGATTTTCTGAGACAACATTCCATTACCCTTGTTTTGCTGCCTTTAATGTTCATCTTCATTCCGTTCAATTGCTCCTCCAGGTCCTTTGCTGTCTCTGACCGAATTACATTGTCGTCAGCAAAACGCAATGTTTTTATTTCTTCACCCTGAACTTTTATTCCTTCTCCAAATTTCTCCTTGCTTTCTTTTATAGCTTGCTCATTGTACAAATTGAATAACATTGGGGAAAGGCTACAAGCCTTACACCATTCCCAACCACGGCATCCCTTTCATGCCTTTCAACTCTGATAATTGACGTCTGGTTTTTGTACAAGTTGTAAATAATCTTCCGTTCCCTATATTTTACTCCTGTTGATTTCAGAATTTGAAAGAGTATTCCAATCAACATTGTCAAAAGCTTTCTTCAAATCTACAAAAGCTAGAAATGTAGGTTTGCCTTTCCTTAATCTATCTTCTAAGATAAACCGTAAGGTGAGAATCGCCTCCCGTGTTCCTGCATTTCTCCTGAATCAAAATAGTCTCCCCCAAGGTCGGCTTCTACCAGCTGTTCCAAGTCTCTGTAAATAATTCGTGTTAAAATTTTGCAACCATGACTTATTAAACTGATGGTTCTGTAATTTTCACCCCTGTCTACAAAGATTTTCAAAGATTTTTCATGTCCGGACTTCCTAATAATATTGCTTTTTAGTTTTTACTTTAGTATTTCGTCCTTACGTGTCTCTCTCTCTCTCTCTCTCTCTCTCTCTCTCTCTCTCTCTCTCTCTCTCTCTCTTTTATTTTTTTTATTTTTAATTTCCGGAAAATAGTTATTCTTCAAAATTTTGCGGCAGCCAAATTATAATCGAAAATGCATGGTTATAGGCTTGTTGACAATCGTGGCAGTGTTTTAAGTGTATAACTGTGCTGTTGTGTTGAAGAAATGGAGGGGAAACGGCACAACAGATTTTCGGTTAAGTTGTATTGAAGGCAGAGTGCGGGCTGCCGCCATCTATAATGCCACGAAACTAAGTTGGCACTCGACACGGTGGCTGATGGGAGTTACCGTCAATCAGAAATGCATTAACGATCGCTCCCATCAGCTACCGCGCTGGGTGCCAACTTAGTTTATGCTCAAATACCATATATTACAGGGCTTACGTGAATAACATCGTGTCATGAAAGCAATTTCAAACGTGTTTCTATTACTGAATACGTATTTGATCCAGTAATACCACGATCTTGCTTCATTGATATCACTGTTTTTGTGTATACATTTCGAATATCCAAGAAGAGAAGTATGGGATGTGGGAAGGATGCTTCTTAATTCTTTTAATTCCTATTTTACTGAATCGGTGTTGATAGATGATGAAGCTCAAACTACGAGTGCAGTTCTTGTTTGCTTACTGGTAATGATTCTTATTTTCATTCCAAAACATATTTAGTTACTTATGCTAACCCATAATAATCTGGAAAGAGGAAAGAGGCAAATCATGCCGTCATGATTTGTAAATGTTTACTCCACTTACAAATGAAACGTGATTACTTTCAACTAAAGACTAGAATCTTAACGATTCTTACAACCACAGACGACACAAGCTGTCATTTTTATTCAAACGACTTCGATTCTAAACAATCAAATCGCTAGGATCTGAAATATTTTTACACCACGTACAGTACTTCTTTCTTTCGTATTACTATATCAAATACAAATTAGAGATCAGAAAAAGTTTGACGTTATCTTCCTCGCTCTATGCTACACATGTAAGCGCTGTAATACTCAGTACTGTAAACAGTTTGCTAATGGATTCCTTCAACTAAAATGGCAGACGCTGGCTTCAATTTGTGACGTCATGTCATTTCCGCTTTTTTTTATACCTCCTTGGTATTTTATCTTTGGTTGAATGGTCGAGAACGCATTTTATGTTTACCATAGATCTAGGTTAAAAGTGTCAATAAGATTTTGGATGTATTGCCTGTGTTTGAAGTCGACTTGTTGATTAAGACCTCAAACACAAATAATATATATTAAGTAATAAATTTATTGATATAAACATATAAGCAGTTCTCGATCATTCAACCAAAGATAAAATTCAACAAAGTAAAATGTCACAAAGCCAGAGATATCTATTTTAACAACCCTACAACATATTTGACGTTACTGTCAACAAACATCGATTATAATATTGCTGTATCAGAGGTTTATTATGAATCGGTAGTGCGATGATTGATACTCGTTGCTCCCCGGCCCAGAATGACTTCTTCCTGTTGCTCCTCGGCCAGGTCAGCCGACGTCCACTCCCATTGGTCGGCGTCCGCGCAGGTCCGGTACGGCGCCTCTAGCGCCGCGTCCGGAAAGACGACGCGCCACATCTTTGGTGCGCGGCGTCGATATGTGTATCGACACAGCAAATATTGTAGTCGCTATTTATTGGAACAAATACTGGTTTCCTGAAATTAAAAAAGCAGTATATAGGAACGAAATACTAAAGTGACTACGATATATGAAAAAAGGAGAAAAAACACAACAACAGCGACGAAAAGCGATTAGTGTAGAAGTCAGGACATAAAAAAGATTTGTAAAATTATAGGTAAAATATATTAAGGCGCTACATAATACAGACGGAAAATACAAATGATATTTATTTATCAGTTAGAGAAAACCCGACAACGGTAGTATAGTGGAATTGGGTCCGTAGATATATTTTGAAAGCAGCGACTGAATAAAGTTGCATTATGCCGAAGGCCAAAGTGTTACAAGATTTAATTTTTACTTTTTATTACTCTTAACACCCAGCTTCGCCCGCCTATCATGTATCCATTCCATTCTTACGTTAGTCTGTCTCCATCCTCCTCCTCTGTTCATCGCTTTCTACCTGACTCGTTGTTCATTTCATTTGTATCTGTAGCTAATTTCAGCCTGAAGTTCTTTTTCCTACGCACCTCAGTACTTATGACCTCAAATCTTCTGAATAATGTGTCGTACAGTAATAACATTTTCCAGGTAAGTGATATGTGCTGTATACGTGCATCATCATCATCTCAGCCTTTTCCCACGTCATGTGGAGTCGACATTGCTTTACTGGTTTCTTCTCCTCCATAAATGTCTACACAGTGTTTCTTCTCTGAGCCATCCTTTCTCCAGTAGGTCCCCCGCTACCTTGTCTTTCCATCTCAGTTTCGGTCTTCCTCTTCTCACTGATCCTTCTATTTCCAGGTCTTCAACTCTTCTCCCCACATAGTATTCCCCTCTTCCTTGTACCTTCTTGAATTTTCTTCCCTATGGGCCCCTGATGTACTCATTCCTTATTCTGTCCTTTCGTGTCACCCCACTCAGCCACCTTAAGATTCCCATTTCTGGCACTTCCATCTTTTTCTTGTGGGGTTTTGTAACTGGCCAAGTTTCTGCATTATACAGCGTCGCAGATCTCACCAGACACTTGTAAAACTTTGGGGTGGTGGGTGGGTGGTGGTGGACATGAGGGACCAAACAACGAGGTCATCAGTCCCCTTGTAAAACTTTCTTTTCATTCTACAGGTAACCATCTTATGACACAGTACTCCGCTCAGTTTCTTCCAGTTCATCCATTATTTATCCTGTGCTGTATTTCGGTCTCCAGTTCTCCATCACTTTGCATCTTACAGCCCAGGTATTTAAATTTCTTACCAGCGCCAGTTTTTCAAATGTTCAAATGTTCGTAAGGCTTATGGGACTTAACTACGGGGTCATCAGTCCCTAAACTTACAAACTACTTATGAACTACGTACGAACTAGGACGGCACAAATATCCATGACCGAGGGGGGATTCGAACCCCCGACCATAGTGGCCGTGCAGACCGTGACTGAAGCGCCTCAGTCTCCTCGGCCACCGCGGCCGGCGCCAGTTTTTCCCCTTTCATATTAATATATGACCTTTGGCATCCATTGTACACATATACTCTGTTTTCTTATCACTTGGTTCATAAAACCTTCCATTCTTGTGGACACGCGACCATAAGTTGGCATGTATGAAAAAATTGTTTGAAAAGTCTTGGTCGCAATTAGCTTTATTTCATGACGCGTTTCGAGAACATCATCATCAGAAAAAGATTTTAAAAAACGATGGGAAATACAACCATCTTGGTACAACTTTAAAATATAATCATGGATGTCTGGTGAAGGTGTTGAACCAGACTTACATGCTCAACTGTCAAGTCTGGTTCAACTGTCAAGTCTGGTTCAACACCTTCACCAGACATCCATGATTATATTTTAAAGTTGTAATCAGGCATCTATACCAAGATGGTTGTATTTCCCATCGTTTTTTAAAATCTTTTTCTGATGATGATGTTCTCGAAACGCGTCATGAAATAAAGCTAATTGCGACCAAGACTTTTCAAACAATTTTTTCATACTCTGTTTTCTCTTCCCCTTTCCTCAAGCGCTTTTCTCCATTGTTCAACATTGTATTGAAGTGCCTTCTATGTGGGTTCACAGATTACAACATCATCGGCAAACATCATGCTCCAAGGTGCCTCTTTTTTTTTCACAACTTCGACTAGTACGTCCATGACAAGGTCAAAGAGATATTGGCTGAGAGCAAATCCCTGATGTAGCCCTAATCTCACTGGAAATGCCTTTGTTGTATCTGCACTGCTCCTGACTTGTGCACCTTCATTCACCTTTTAGCAACCTGATATATTTTTAGGACAGGCATTTACCTCCATATCTCTTGCCTCAGGGCTCTGTCACGTGCATTCTCAAGCTCGATAAAGGCCATATGCAGTTCGGCTTGTACTTCTCTGTGCCTCTCCATCAGTTGCCTTAGTGCAAATATTGCGTCGGTTGTTGCTCTTCCCGACATAAATCCAAACTGTTCTTCATATACTTTAGTTTCTAGACGCAACCTCTTCTCAATTATTCTTTCCCAGATCTTCATTCTGTGGGTCTTCACATTTATCCCTCTATAATTGCCACAGTTTTTGGATATCCCCTTTCCCCTTATACATGGAAACCAGTACACTGCTTCTCCACGCAAGCGGCATTCTTTCTCCTTTCCAGATCGTCTGCATTAGATCCCAAAGAATATCAGTCCCCTGTTCTGCCACACTTTTCCATGCTTCTATTGGGATTTTGTCTGCCCCTAGGGCTTTCCTATTTTTCATGTTCTTCATCGCATGTTTGACTTTTTCTGTTCTTATACTTTGGGTCATTCCTTCATTTACATCTCCATCCTCAACTTCGCTCGTACGTTTTCCTCATTCAGTAGCTGTATACTTTCATACTGGCTGCAAAATATGTCGCGAATATTCTTAGTAGTAAAGACGTAAAAATGGGCGGTTTTTCATGCATCTCCTTGTTAAAGACGCCGTATCTCCTGATGTATGGTCTTATGATAGTTTCGAATATACATTCCGTGGTATTCGAGGTCTGTTTAAAAAAATTCGGAACATTCCTAATTTTTCGCCAATGGAGCGTAAGAACGAAATGCGGTTGACATGCCTGCACCGGAATGGGTTTAATGTAGAACTGCCATAAGTTTCATTGTTGTATGTCTGTTAGTTACTGTTCAGTGAAGGTTGAGTAGATCGCTGTGTCGCAGAGTTTGCGAATTTAGAAATGGCAGAGTTAGAGGAACAACACGTCTGCCTTAAAATTCGCGCGAAACTCAAGAAAACCTATACAGAAACAATAAAATGATGCAGGAAGCCTTATGTGATGGGTGTTTAATCCGTATTAAATCTTATGAACTGTTTACGCCGTACAAGAACGGCTGGATGGAAGTTGAAGTGTGTCTCGTTCTGGACCCCCTTCGACGTCTACACGTCGACGCTTATGTCAGCAACGTCAACGAGATTGTGCTTGCCAATCAAAGAATGACTGTCCGAGAGATGGCAGGAGAAAATAACATTTCAGTTTGCTCAGCTTATGAAATCCTGACGCAGCATCTTGGAATGCATCGTGTTGTCGCCAAGTTCGTCCCACGCTCATGCGTCAAGACTGAAAATACCATCGCCTCGCAAACTGTAGACAGTTTTTGGATTGCGTAAATCGGGACGTTCGTTAAGCGAATCATAAGAGACGTTGGTCTACGGTTACGATGTTGACACAAAGGTTGAATCTTAACAATGGATAGCGAAAGGTTCCTAAAAAATTCGTTAATTCACATCAAATATCGACGCCATGCCTATAGTCTTCTTTGAGTTTGAACGATTAGTTCTTCTCGAATTCGTGTCACAGGGACAAACGGTGTTAATTGATGGTATTAATCGCACGAGTTGTGGCACCTGCGGGAATGTGTGAGAACAAAACGGCTTGAAGCGGGACAAGGCAATTCGTGACTCTTGCTTCATGATAATGACCCGCACTTAAAACTGTGTTGGTGCATGTCTACTGCACAGAAAGTAAATCAGTATTCTGCCTCATCCACCACACTGTTCAGACCTGGTATATGCGGACATTTTTATTTCCAAAGTTTAAAACCCCATTGAAAGGACGAAGATTTGCAAAGATAGACAAAAGTCATTTCGAGATGCCACTCGCACGATCCAATGGGCGTATGGAGACGGCTTCTGGAAGTGGAAACGGCATTGGGGGATGTAGCAATTGGTCGTGGAGAGGCTATTTCGAAGGAGATCACGCATAATAAGTAAAAGGTTAGCGCAGGGCCACTACGGTCGGGGGTTCGAATCCCCCCTCGGGCATGGATATTTGTGCCGTCCTTAGTCTTAGCTAGTTCATAAGTAGTTTGTAAGTTTAGGGACTGATGACCCCGTAGTTAAGTTCCATAAGCTCTACAAACATTTGAACATTTGATTTGGTTGGCGCAGAAAAATTTTGTGCAAAAAGTTCTGGAATTTTTTGAGGGGACCTCGTCTGTGCATTCTGTCTGTAAAATGTCTTCCCAATAGAATTACTACTATAGAAGCAATACAATGTTGCGTCATGTCAAATGTAGTTTCATTACATGAGCAGTGGAAAAGTAGTAAGAGATAAACTTTCCTCTTTTTATCATTTTTTGGGAGGTGTTAAGAAGAAATGTTTAGTATGTTATGAAACCATATGTTTATTTCTTTGCCATTCTGCTCTCATTCTCAAATATTGGTGTCGTTATTCACACGTCGCATGATGTGGAAGATTTCGCGCTCTCCGTTGTTTATGACATTACGTCTCCTACACTGTGTTGAAGGTGCTTCTTACTTCCACTGGGATTGTTGCCTAAGGAATATCTGTACCAAGATTGGTTGAAATCGATCCATTATTTTAGGAAGCAATTTGGAAAATACGCACATTTTTATAATATTTATAGGTTTTATGTTCAGATTGCGGTGAAGCACATTATTGCAACAGTTAATTTCCCTGAGCTTCCCTGCAGTCTTCTTCGATAAGCTTCTGTATATTGCTACCCAATAAGTTTCTTGGCCAGACCGTCAATTTCCAGTAAATGTAGTTAGTAACTGTCCTGTTCTTCCCAAAATTTCTGCGTCTCAGACGTCTATGATTTTACTTATCTAAAAACAGACTACAGACTCTTTCAGAACTCATGTATGCTGGGTCACTACAAGAAAAACCTCATTTTCCAAATAGTCCAGTCAATGAATGCATTGTAGAGTGCATGGAATATGCGAGAATTTTTGACTTCAGGATTTTGTTAGGGATAGTTAGGAGGTGAACATACTAAAAGTCCCCGCCCCTGGGGGGTGAGCTAAAGCGGGGAAGGGGGTGGAAAGGTACCATTTATTGGTTTTCCGCTTATATCTCGAAAAAAGGCTTTAGGAAAAAATTGTTCCAAATAAAAATGAAATATAATTGAATTTGCTATAAAATTATTTGTATACATATATGTCGAATTCCCAAAGGTTTTCGAGATATAAGTTATTGAAAATAGACAATTTCGGAAAAAATCATCTTTACCTCACTAATTTTGTCAAATATTTACTTCTAGTGACTCACTCGATCGTTTCTCAGAAAATTTGTCAGAAAGAAAGTTGTAGAGCATTAAATTTACTTAAATTTGATATGCACATTTGTTACCTTATCTTCAGCCAATCAGAAGTTACATCATTTATAAGATGTGCGCTCAGTTTCGATGTCCTTCCAGAAATGAGTGTTTTGAGAGGCTGTAACGTTTTTACCTTATGAAACGTGCAAGCATGGTAAACAACAACTAACAATGACAAGAAGGTACTTGCGATTGAAACAGAACACCTTTTTACAAATGTAGCTTTTCTGATAATATTATGAATCATACAATTAAAGTATTTACAAACACCGAAAGTGATTCAGAATGAAGAAAAAAATTGCATTCATAGCAACATCTTCGTTTTTCTGAGGCGGAGTAGTTGAGGCTCATTTATTGTCACCTGCAGAGGATATATCGTCAAGGTCGACAGTACCTAACGGCCGGGAGAGGGTTAACGATGGGGAAGCCCCAAGACGAACATCGCAGGCTTGTCACTGGCTGGGGGGTGGAATGGAGTGTTGTTACTCACTTCCTAGTTCATTTCACTTCAAAAGTTCGCCCATCGTACAGAAAGTTTGCGTGTCGGTATTGTGTGCCAGCTTTTCCGGATATTTTTTTTATTTATTTATGAAAATGGTGACTGTGTAGTGCGCGCAATGGCTACTCGGTGTTTTGTATGTGATGAAACAGTAGATGAACCAGGTGTTTCCACAGTGTCAAAAAAACTATCACTCATCAAAGCTAGAATAGAAAGGGGAGATAGCAATGGCTCATCTTTAGAAGGTTTGGACATCCTTCTGATTCATACTGAATGTCGAAAAAATTACATCAGGTTACAATGGTTATGTTACATTTTTGAAGACCAATTGTCTTGGGAGAGGTTGTACAGTGGTTTTTAATGGGTACTCTGACACATCAGAGAACATAAAAGCATCAGAACAAAGTCTACGATATCGGCTCAGGAGGTGTGTGAAAATGAATGTCAGTCTAGAAACTAAAATTACAGTGAAGCAAGAGGGTTTTCTCTCCAAATTTAACAATAAGAATCAGCTGGTAAACCTGTTGATGATGCAACTACAGAAAAATGGGATAAATCGCCTTCAAGCTTCAGGTGATGCAGACGTTCATATTGTGGAAACAGCTATCAACAGATCACATACTTCCTCGATTTCCATTATTAGAAAGGATGTCGACTTAGCTGTTCTCTTAATAGTAAAATCTCTAACTGATCGTAACATTCTTTTGTAGAACCAGGAAGAGGAAAGGTTTAGACGTGTTTATGTTCTTCACAATAGCTGTAGCAGGAATTGAAAATGAAAGACAATGCCCATTTGTTATTCTTACATGCATTTACAGGCTGTGACACAATATCCGTAACGTATTGCAAGAGTAAAGTGGGGTTTGTCAAAATGCACCAGAAGTCCAAAATCATACAACATGCTGCTGAGATATTGCCAATAGTTCTTCTTTCCACAACTCCATTGAGGCAGTGGGAAGTACTCTATAATGGTATGGAGCTCCAGCAACCACAAAATATCTAATAGAGTTTCGCAACAAATCATGTATAAAAGCAGGTGGGAACACGAAGCCTAATCTCTCGTGTCTTCCTCCAGCTGAAGGAGCTGTTAAGCAGCATGCATCCCGAACTTACCACCAAGTACGCCTTTGGTTAGAAGAGGAACGCCAAATTGGGGTTGGAATGGCCAACTAATTACGAAACACTCAGACTTAGATGCCCTGACGAAATCTCGAGGGTGATTTTTTGTCGACGCACGAAATAATGTGACAATGGCAGATGTGGTTGCAGAAAAGCTTTGTTACGCTGCTCTGTTACATGTCTGAACTGCTAGGGCAACTGCAACAACGGAATCGGAATATTAATTCAGGATGAAGCCGACAGTGACATCGGGACTCCACCAATCTCGTTGGACGACGCCTCCAGTACTGACGAAGATGAATGAACCTTGACCATGCCTCTTCAGAAAAACAAAGATGTTGCTTTGAATGCACTTATTTTTCATTCTGAATCATTATCATTGTTTCTAAAAATGTTCATTAAATGATTCAGACTATTGTAATAAAAGCTACTACTATGAAAAGTACCTTCTTGTCATTGTTAAAGTGTTGTTATTTACCATGCTAGCACGTTTCATAAGGTAAAAACGTCACAGCCTCTCAAAACACTCATTTCTAGAAGGACGTCGAAACTGAGCGCACATCTTATAAATGATTGGCTGAAGAAAAGGTAGCAAATGTGCACATCAAATTGAAGTAAATTTAATGCTCTACAACTTTCTTTTTGACAAATTTTCTGAGAAACGATCGAGTGAGTCACTAGAAGTACATGTTTGACGAAATTAGTGAGGTAAAGATGATTTTTTCCGAAATTGTCGAATTTCAATAGCGTATATCTCGAAAACCGTTGGGAATTCGACATATATGTATACAAACACTTTTATAGCAAATTCAATTATATTTCATTTTTATTTGGAACATTTTGTTACTAAAGCCAACCGTTTTCGAGATATAAGCAGAAAACGAAAAAAATGGTACCTTGACACTCCCCCTCCCCGCTTTAGCTCACCCCCCAGGGGCGGGGACTTTTAGTATGTTCACCTCCTAACTATCCCTAATAAAGTCCTGAAGTCAAAAATTCTCGCATATTCCATGCACTCTACGCCCCTCGTTTAAGCACTCATTGACTGGACTAAAAGGAAACTTTAATTTCCTCAAGATGTGGGTGTACCTTTTTAAGCCAGATTCGAGATCTCTCTCTGAATCTATCTATATTTAGCCTGTAATAGATTTGCCATTCAATAAAAAGATTCCATTACTGTATAGATACCCAGCGAATTGCTATAGTACTTAAGCTTTGTGCTGATTAATACTGACAATGAACAATTTTGTTCCTGAACGCTAGGAAACCGGAAACCATTGTTAGAATAATGCCCTATCACAAAAACAGTGGTTGCCTTATTTCCACACAAAACGTTGCAGTCGACTACAAGTGACATGTTCATAGAGGGGCACAAAGTAATGAGATATCTATAGCACAGGCGGGAAATTGTACGTAATTCAATGACGTCATTGTGTCATTACAGTTCCCTAAATTTAATGTTAAAATATATAGTTTTTAATAGTACACACGTTTTATGAATCTAAAATTACATTACCTGGCGTAGACTAATGTCTTCGTCCCGCCCCACTGCTAAGAAATGCTTCAGGCGATCCTCTGTTACAGATTAGGCAATGACAAACTTTCTGCAATGAAATTTGATAAATGTTCGTCATTATATGGGACAAAATTACTCTGATCATCGTACTCTACAATTACAAGCTATTTAAACTAACGTTTACTGTGGGCAACAAACACAACCTTGCCCGAGGAAGAACACGAATCTCCGAATCTAATGGGTGCGCGATGAAACATGTCTTCTGTTTAGACGTACTTGAAATAAAATGTGCGCCGTTGTGAAATGACAGAGCACCCTAAAGCGCTTTGCTGCAGAGCGCGCGGTTGCTAGCCGTCGAAGGTTCGAGTCCTCCCACGGGAATGTGTGTGTGTGTGAGTGTGTGTGTGTGTGTGTGTGTGTGTGTGTGTTGCTCTGGCATAAGTTAGCCTAGGGACATAACAGCAGCACTTAAGTAGCTTAGATTTACAAACATCGGAATTTAAAATAAAATTAGGTAATGAGTAGTACAGAAGTGGAAAAATATAGCTTCTGTAAAAATGGTATACCGTATCCGGGAAAGAGCTAAAATTCTCACTAAATTCTTACGCACACACATACAATAATTTTAATCAGGAAAAAATTCAGGAAGGCGGAGGTCCTTGGTTCGAGTCCTTGTCTGGCAAACAGTTTTTATCTGCCAGAAAGTTTCATATGAAAAAATTGTTTGGGAACAAGAATAATCCTCCGACGAATTAATCATACAAATCTGGTTTAAGTTGTAACCACTTTCATACAAATACATTAATTTATACACTGGAATGTACCTCGAGCATAATTGAAATTTTA
Organism: Locusta migratoria; assembly: GCA_026315105.1. Classification (NCBI taxonomy): domain Eukaryota; kingdom Metazoa; phylum Arthropoda; class Insecta; order Orthoptera; family Acrididae; genus Locusta; species Locusta migratoria. The sequence continues at coordinate 341,247,954 of CM048745.1, forward strand.
CTATACTGTCACTACAGTCTTCCACAAAATAATTTAATATGCTGCTGCAAATATGTAATAGCCTATCATTCCTCCGGTGGAAATTTTGACAAGGAAAACGAAAACCTTGGAGCATTTGAAATTAATTTTGCACATAATCCAATACACAATTTAAAAAACTTGTTCGCTGAGATAGTTTTAATTGATACAATTTTTCACTATTGTGGATCATCTATTACTACAACTAAAAGGTAAAGCAGTCAACAATCCGAAGATTGGTTTGAACACCACAGTGCTTTACTAGGCATGGTCCTGTTTGGAGATGGTATGCCGTTGCCTTCCTACGACCTTCGAACTGACTCACCCAGCCAGTTATAGGGGGACCTACAGTTTAACGTGGGCTCCGAACCACGGTGCTACACGATATTTATCACATGAGCAATACTGCCAGAGGTGAAAGAAGTGGAAAGTGACAGATAAAAATCCTAGGACCTGGTGGGGATCGAACCCGGGACTCTTGGATTTGTAGTCTGGCACTCTGCCACTGTGCAACCGAGGCGCACATTACTGCAACTACGATATCATTAATGAAATATGCCCTGTATGTAAACATATGCCGGCCGCGGTGGCCGAGGGGATTGAGGCGCTTCAGTCACGGTCTGCACGGCCACTACGGTCTGGGGTTGGAATCCCCCCTTGGGCATGGATATTTGTGCCGTCCTAGTTCGTAAGTAGTTTGTAAGTTTAGGGACTGATGACCCCGTAGTTAAGTCCCATAAGATTTACAAACATTTGATTTCGTAAACATGTAACTGTTTTCTGCAAGCCGCGGTGGAGTAGCCTAGCGGTCTAAAGTGTCTCGCTGCGGAGCGCGCGACTGCTCGCCGTGTAGGTTCGAGTCCTCCCTGGGGCATGGGTGTGTGTGTGTTGACCTTAGGTTAGTTTACCTAGGTTTAAGTAGTTTGTAAGGTACGGACTGATGACCACGCAGTTTGGTCCGATAGATTTACAAACATTTGAACTATTTTTTTTTTTTTTCTTTTTTTTTTTTTTTCCCCTGCAACAGGCACTCACTGTTTCATTTGAAGTCTAGTGCAATCATGTAATTGGTTGATCCCATGCATTGTTTCCTGTAGAACAACGTGACATAAGTAAATGGTGATGGAAACTTTAACAACCGTACCTGTATGGCACACATGTGAATCAAGCTCACATACATGCGCCGGCCTCGGTGGCCGAAGTGTCACAGTCTGCCAGCGGCAGCGACAGCGTTCAGACCTCGCGTGTGCAGCGCGCTGCGGCCGGCTTTGTTTACATCGGTGCGGTAAGTCGCGAGCTTACAGCGTCACAGCGTCACACCGACAAGACACCTTGAAGTTTACCTTCGAACGATCTTTTGCGAAACCGAAATCATATGAATTTGAAGACTGGTTGGAAACCGTGGTGAAGATACCAATGGATCATGTAATAGGAATTTCTTTTTCGATTGTCAGCGCGGTCGTGTTTCTGAAATTAAAATCACCCCATCTTTGTGAAAAAATCATTGCATCTACTGGAGGGTCACTCAAGTTCAACTACAACGATGGCAACGCAGGTGATGTTACCATAACTCACGCTGGTTTCGGGATTCACACTATTCGAATTTTCGAACTGCCATTCGAAGTTCCAGCAGACCGAATAGACGCAGCCTTGGCTCCATATGGGAAAATCTAAAGAAACTTCGCTGAGAAATGGTCCAGTGCCCGGAAGTATCCTGTACTAAACGGTATTAGGCAAGTCAAAATTGATCTGCACAGACACATACCGTCGTACATTACTGTATGCGGGCACAGAGCTATAGTGATTTACGATGATCAACCTAAGATGTGTGCTAACTGTAGCTCCACAGGTCACGTCCGTGCCCAGTGTATTCAGAGAAGTGTGGCACAGATACCACGAAGCGAACCTGAAAAGACATCTGCGGTGTCATCCTGCCTCTATCGATGCGGCGGTAATCCGTGATCATGGTGGCGACAATTTGCTGCCACAAGTGACTGAAGTGCAGGATAACCCGTTAGCTGAAGTTCGTTCAATGGAAATAAACGAAGAAACAATCCCACCACTTGGTGCTAGTCACGAAACAGATAAACCCGATCTTCTCGCCACTCCGGCGGAGGTAACTGACACCCAGAGATGATGAGGTACATCATCGTGAACAACAACATGTCAGTGACGACAGTGAATGCAGTTCACAACCCTCATCACCAAAGAGGAAGAACAAGAAGCGGAGGATTGTACATCAAAAAGTAGCGGAAGCAACGCCGCCACCACCTGAGGCATCCAAGCACAATGATGAAACTTTACGCACCAATCTGTCGGGTCAGCCACTGAGTCAAAACAGGACATCTTCCACAGACACTGGCGAAAAATAAGCGCCCAGTAAGGCATCGGAGACAGTAATTGTAACTGATTCAAAGAGAGGACCTCAGGAATGGGCTACCGATAGTCAAGTATCAAACGTGATTCCGTTAGCAACGGACTGGACAGTAGAATCGCAAGAATACACGGACACACACATGACAGACATATCAACGGACAACAGGACCACGGCACAAAATTTATAGAACATTCGGGTTGCGGCTGTAAATACGACCAAGACTAACCGGAATACGAAGAAGAACGAAGTGACGCAATGTTTTCCTACTAATGACTTCTATTAAAGATGACCGACTTACAATCATATAGAATCGCCACAGTAAACATGAATAAGATACGCAGTGCTATGAATTTAATATTCGTCCAAGATTTATTATACGCCGCAGACGTAGATATCGCGATGCTACAAGAGGTGACTGACATTAATTTGGAGGGAATACCAGGCTATAATGCTATTAAAAAAATCCAGGAAATGGCCCGGAATTGGGAACTGCTATCCTAGCTAAAGAAGGCGTCATCCTTCAAGATGGGGTCAGACTCCCCGATAGTCAGCCACTATTAACGGCACGCGGCTGATAAACGTATATGCACCGTCTGGCACAAGTAACAGGCGCCGGAGAGCTGAATTTTTTAAAACTGAAATTGTTCCCCTTTTTAATGCACGGTTTGATGACATTATATTGGCAGGAGATTTTAATTGCGTTATCCACCCCAAAGACCAAACTCCTAATTGCAATAAGTCGGTGGAATTAGAGCAGATGATGAAGGAATTATTTTTAGTCGATACTTGGGAGCATATTCATGGCCTCCTGCCTGGTTTTACATATGTCACAAACTATTCAGCAAGCAGGATTGACAGTATTTATGTGTCGAACAACCTCCAGAGGCACATTCTACGGAGCGAAATATGGCCGACGAGCTTCTCCGATCACGCGGCTTACATTTGTACCCTCAATATGAAGAGACAGGAAACCTATAGAGGCAGAGAGATGAATGGAAATTTAACGTTTCACATTTAGACGATCCAGCATGTCGAGAAGCTTTCCGTAAGACCTGTGAGGAATGCGTGTCTAAATGCAATGGCTACTCCACTGTTTTAAGTTGGGGCACGATTGCGCCAAACCAAAAATTCGCAAATGCTTCATGAACTATTCGCGTGAGAAATACTGGTGGCAAAAACAGACAACAGAATTCTACTTCCAATGTCTAAGAGAGTTATATAAACTTGATACGACCGTCATCGATAATAACACCAAAATTAAGAAAATACAAGCCAAAATTCGTCTGCTTAGTTCGAAACAGCTGAAAGGCATTAAAATCAGGGGACTGCGGCGCGCCAGTCACGGTCTGCATGGGCACTACGGTCGGGGGTTCGAATCCCCCCCCTCGGGCATGGATATTTGTGCCATCCTTGATATCAGTTTAGTGACCCTGTAGTTAAGTCTCATAAGCTCTACAAACATTTGAACATTTTTTATTATTTCGTTACTGATTTTATTGGACTCCGCAAAATGATGTCCGAAATGTCGTCGAGCTTCCGTTCTGTTAAAACCGTGGGCCTACTAGTTCATGATTCATCATGAACTGAACCTGTTGTCCGTAATTTGAAAATTAAATCACATACAGGTTCGCGATATGGACACCTCGATGTAGGAAAACACAATCTAAATTGTCATTTCACATCATCTGTGAAGTTTCCTCCTGCCTGGGAAACCTCTTGCACTGAAAAGGCTCTCCCTGCAACAGTAAGCGTTCTCACTACATTCAGCGTATACAAGAACAAGATAATAACACACGTAACAGCTGTAGCGCTCATGCAACACTACCCCCACCCTACTACCACTGCAGGTCCACGCTATACGTGCAGGGTTCGCCTTGTCTGTGCTGCCAACCTTACACGACCCGCAACGCGAGACACGCCGAGTTCACCACTGCTGTGAGACTTTGACGACACATTGTTAAGAGTCCTGCGTCCTTTCTTTCCCTCCTCTCCCTCCCGCTCTCACATTCACAAATATTAACACAAACAGCAAAACAACACACACACACACACACACACACACACACACACACACACACACAAATACCAACACAAACAAAAAAACAGCTGATAGATTCAGAGATACAAGGAACACAGAAGAAAGAGAGATGAAAGCGACAGTTAGCAATATTACACATTGTAAATAAATACTCACACGGTGAAGTGATGAAATAATTGTGTTCATCAAGAACCGTAATATCCATCCATATGGAGAACACACACAGCTCCATGAAGACACAAGACAAGTGGAGTAACACCATAAAACAGTAACACTGAAAAATTAACTTCGCAAAATCTTGTCCTACATAAGTGCGCGCGGCTGTTTGCCGTCGGGGTTTCGAGACCCCCTCGGGAATGGGTGTTTGTGTTGTTCTTAGGTTAGTTTATCTTAGCCTAAGTAGTTTGTAAGCTATGGACTGATGACCTATCAGCTAAGTCCAATAGATTTACAAACATTTGAACATGTAGCACTATCATTATGTCATTTACAACAATCATTGTAACAGTATCTCTCTAGTTTATGTACATGTGATAAAGAAGTCTATGTTTGCAATTCGTTGGTATGTATTTCACGGCATGTTCTCGAAACAGAATAAATGCACTTTTCAGAGAAAGTGCTGTTACCTTTGAACAACTCCGAATCTTGGAGAATATGGTTGTGTTCAGTTAACAAGGGTGTGCGAAAACCTTTTAGGAAGCAAGAGGAAAAAATTTTCATTGCTGGTTACATTATTTTAAATATATTTTTTTTATCTTCAGGAAGATCGATGTTTTGCGGTCCTTTGTTCATGTTCGTTCTGGGTTGTTCGTCGAGAGTTTTTCTCAATTCTATATTGCAGATGGCGTAGAACCATCTTTCTTGCTCTCTCTTTCATTGGTTCTTCGGTTTGATCGGCACTTTGCGAACGTTGGTTAGTGTTGTACTATGCCGATCGTTTCGTCGTTGACTCAGTTTTTTCGTTATAGAGGGTGTCAAGCTACTATTCCGGCAACCCTCTGACCGAGCGCGCTGAGCCACGGCGCCCTAGCAAGTTTCAAAATGTTTGTAAACATATGGGACTTAACTGTGGGTTCATCAGTTCCTAATCTTACAAACTACTTATAAACTACCTTACACTAAAGACAGCACAAACATCCATGCCCGAGGGAGGATTCGAACCTCCGACGGGGAGCGGCCTCGCGATTGGTCACTCCGCCGAACCACAGTCTAACATGGTCGTACATCACAAACTAATTCGTCGCCCATTACGCTACGGAGAACATGTGCGAGAGTAATCGATAATTCTCGTAACAACAATGGCTGATGTTAACTGCTAATATGGCAATTTTAGACATTAGATTATAATTCATTGTCCTAAGAACGAAGTGTTTGGGATAATTTTCAGTACGTCATTGCTTTGAAATTACAACGCTTGAGATAAAATAAGAAAATCATCAAATACAGAAAGCAAGATGGTGTATGTACGCTTTGTTCCATCCAGTCTTTAGTCACTCGTCCGAACATCAAATGTACGCTATGTTCCTTCGACGCTATAGTCATTACTAACCAGTCGAGGCAAAGAAACTAAACTTTGAACAAACTACCAAGACAAGACAGGTGATAATACTTTAAAGGAAAAATATAATGAAGATATAGCAGATATATTAAAATAGTAGTTTAAACACGTAAAAGTTCAAACGAAAGGTATGTTTGTCAAAGCTGAGCTCAAATATCAAATAACATTTGCTGTTTTTTAAAATACGGTCAGAAAGATTATTACGTGTTCGGTGTATAGATATTACCTACATCTACATACATACTCCACAATCCACCGTTAGGTGCGTGGCGGAGGGTTCTCTGTATCACTACTAGGCATTTCCTTTCCTATTCCTCTCCCAAACAGAACGAGGAAAAAAAGAATTCCTATATGCCTCCGTACGAGCCCTAATTTCTCTTATCTTGTCTTTGTGATCACTACGCGAAATGTAAGTAGGCGGCAGCAAGATCGTACCACACTCAGCTTCAAATTCCGGCCCTCTAAATTTCCTCAACAGATATTCACGAAAAGAACGTCGTCTTTCTTCCAGCGATCCCCAATTGAGTTACCGAAGCATTTCCGTGACACTCGCGCATTGGCCGAACCTACCAGTGACAAACCTAGCTGCTCGCCTTTGAACTGCTTCTATGACTTCTTTTAAACTGATCTGCTGCGGGTCCCAAACACTTGAGCAATACTCAAGACGCGGTCTCCTTTACAGATGAAGTACATCTTCCCAAAACTCTCCCAATTACCCGAAGTCGGCTGTCCGCCTTACTCACAACTGTCCTTACATGTTCGTTCCATTTCATATCGCTGTGCAATGTTACGCCTAGATATCTTCGCTAGCAGCCTGCAGTGTGGCACCGCGTGGAACGCCTTTTTGAAGTCGAGAAAAACACGATCCGCCTGTTGCCCTCCATCCATGGCTCGCAAGATGTTGTGTGAGAAAAGGGCAAGGTGAGTTTCACATGAACGATGTTTCCTAAACCCGTACTGATTCACAGAAAGAAGCTCCTCCGTTTCAAGGAAATTTACTATATTCGAACTGAGAATATGCTCCAAAATTCGACATGAAACTGATGTCACCGATATTGTCCTGTAATTGTGTGGGTCAGTTCTCATTCCTTTCTTATAAACGGGAGTCACCTGCGCTTTTTTCCAATCACTAGGAACTTTGCGCTGAATTAAAGATTCGCGATAAATGTAAGCTAAGTTGGGGGCCAATGCCGCAGAATAGTCTTTGTAAAACCGAACTGGTATTCCATCCGGACCAGCAGATTTCTTTTTTTTTTGTATTATCACAATAGTAGAGTCGTAATCATATCACTCATTATTTTTTATTATCAACATTTTTATTTATTTATTTTTGTCTGAAATGTTTACCAAAAATCATAAAACTACAAGCAAATCAGTGCACTTTTTTTTTCCTTTCATGCTGAAATGTTTATATGGATTATCAAGTAATTACAGTTCATTCTACCACTTCCAAACAAGATACTTAGCTTTTCAACATTACGATGTATGGGGGTTCTGCTCGCTGCAACATTATTCTCCTGACGCGTCGTTGTAGAAAGAAATACTCGTAGCTAGAATTTTTCACTTCTTCTTTAATTTGCAATCATACTGCTTCTCCACCAAAGTATTACAACTTCAAAACATATACAAAGCATCAGAACTTATCTGGTAGTACTTCCATATCAAAACATAGCTTCCAAAGCACATTACAAAAGCCAAAACTCGACCCCCCCCCCCCCCACGCAAGGCGGTGAGACAAATATATAACCTTGACAATAATGGCATTACATTACGCATTGTTCATAACAATTGAATATACTAATTTACAATTACCGAACACAACAGTAAAACATTTCATGTACACAAAAATAATCACAATATAAAATGAAAACTACACATACAATAATTTTACATGGCACATTTCTTTTTAAGTTGAAATCTCTGATCTTTCTGTTGACAACAAAGTGCATGTTAAATGTTCAAATTGTTCAAATGTTTGTAAATCTATCGGACCAAACTGCGTGGTCATCAGTCCGTAGCTTACAAACTACTTAAACCTAGGTAAACTAACCTAAGGACAAACACACGCACCCACGCCCCAGGGAGGACTCGAACCTCCACGGCGAGCAAACGCGCGCTCTGCAGCGAGACGCTGTAGACCGCTCGGCTACTCCGATGTTAAATGTCAATTAGTTAATGAGTACATATATTGAACTATTAAATATCTTTACAAATCTGAAAATAGGTTCAAAATCTCACTTCAGTCAATATATACAAAGAATTACAATATTGGAATTTTGACTATTACATTAATTAACACAATTAACTGGTCAATACAACTTGTTTATGAGCCTAACATATATACAATGCTTTTTCTTTTCTTTTCTTTATGTTTTACAAAAAGTTTTTACCCTTCGTCCGTCTATTTATTCAAATAACATACAATGACAAAACTATTGTTTATAGAACTGTCTGGAAAAGTCTTATACAAATCTCTTAATTAATGAAATCTATCACTTGTTTTAATCACAGTATCACCAAGACACTGTCCTATACTGATTCCTAGGCTGGCTATTTCGTTTGTAACTTCACACGCAACATGCATCACTATTGAACCACACGATTCCGGGTCCGAAAAAAAAATCAAATGTTTGTATAGTCTATGGGACTTAACTACGGGGTCATCAGTCCCTAAACTTACAAACTACTTATGAACTAACTAAGACTAAGGACGGCACAAATATCCATGCCCGAGGGGGGATTCGAACCCCCAACGCCGGCCGCGGTGGCCGAGGGGACTGAGGCGCTTCAGTCACTGTCTGCACGGCCACTACGGTCTGGGGTTCGAATCCCCCCTCGTGCATGGATATTTGTGCCGTCCTAGTTCGTAAGTAGTTCATAAGTAGTTTGTAAGTTTAGGGCCTGATGACCCCACAGTTAAGTCCCATAAGCTTTACAAACATTTCAACATTTTTTGAACCCCCGACCGTAGTGGCCGTGCAGACCGTGACTGAAGCGCCTCAGTCCCATCGGCCACCGCGGCCGGCCCGGGTCCGACGCAGACGGTATCGTACAATAACATTGAGATGAGAGGACCAGGCAGACGGTATCGTACGATAACAATGAGATGAGAGGGCCAGCAGTATCGCGACAATACACAAATCTGCCCACAGTCGACAGGGGAAAGTTATTTTCCAACTCCCCGTCGTATTTTGCTTCTTTCTGTCAGCCGTACATCTTGCTGTTTTCATGCCTGTTTTGGGTTCAGTTTTTGAAAGGTTGTCCATTGGGGCATCGCACCACCAAATCTGAGGGGGAGAGTAGGGAGCTTGCGCTGTCCGACCAGAGTCTGTGACACTTGCGGGGAGTGACACTTGCGGGGAAGGGAATGTGTAGACACTTGCGGGGAGACCCGAATGCTGCAGGTAGTGGACAGGGTGTTCCAGAAGTAGGGATACTCCACGCCCTCCAGCGGCTACCTGTGCCCGACCCAAAATTATCAAGGGCCTATATTTCGCATTCATTGAAAAATGCGAATTTTTCCGGTACGTAATGTTTACTTTGTACATATTTAAGAGCAGAAAATAAAGTTATCTCGCAATATTTCTAACAAAATAGTGTTTCACTCCAAAATACCATTTATTACAATTTCGGATTTACTGCATTTTGAGTCAGAATTCGCATCTATATTCGCATCTATCGCAAATGCGAATTTTTCCTGTCCCTAGTAATACCTCTAAAAATAAACAGCTGACCAAGGCACTAAAAGCAAGGGCAGATCTTTGGGTGTATTACTACAAATAACTAAAACACAATTTGATTGTGGAATTATATACAATCTCATTATAAATGTTTTTCGTAGGTGGTTATGAACAGCTTTTAAATATGTTAGGAGTTGCATTATGAAATATAGACAGCAACACCTCATGTTCATTATGAGATATCGATTTCGGCTAATTTCAGGTCATCTTCAAGTCTCAAACAACAGGTGTTACTTATGCATTTTTCCAGTGGCACTCATAACCTTTAACTGTTTACACACGAGGTCTAACGTTGTTAATCGCGTTAGCGATGAAAACAGGACCCAGAATCTTTGCGTCTAAATGATATATATATTGGTGTGATGTCTTATTTCGAAAGAACAGACATCTAACCAAAACATATATAACTCTCGGTAAAATGGAACGGTACGATGTCGTTACGTAGCACAGCACGGCCGACTGGAAACGCAGAAGTGCAAACAACGTTCTCTCCTCAGAGGTATGATTATAATTAGGTACGGCGTAGACTTCGACAACATACAGTAATTCGAATACAGCCAAATCGATTTGGGGTCTACGAATGAATTCTTCAAGTATGTAAAATACTCATTGATTTATTATTAACGTTTTTTAATTGACGGTTTAAGGTTGCGTCTCCTATTAAAAAGCATAGTAGCTATTTTTAAAGAGATGGAAGTAGCGTGATAGTGGGGTTAACTACATAGCGGTCAATTACATCAACGTATCTGTGCAGGATGCCAAATATATTTATTGCTTGCGCAGGTGTCTTGAAATGCTTAGTGTTCTGAATAATATGCTTTTAGGAGGTATGACTGTGGAAAGTCATTGTCTTGTAGTAGCAGAGAATGTCTTAATAACTCTGCAAACATTATCACTATTATAATACCTTTTTGTTTTCAAGAGGAACACTCAACGTATTAATATGTAGTTAGAACAAGTTACTATATTGCTCTTCACCTTGCAAAGGTTGTGCAATTTCACTGAGTTTCTTGTTATGTTGACAGTGTGGAAACTTGACAACAGCAGTGATAGAATTCTTGGTGTGCTTGTACTCAGGAAAAGCCATTAGGCGCCCCAAGGGCCCCGGGTTCCCCGCAAGGGTCACTCCCCGAAAGTGTTCCAAACCCTGGCGACTGTGCCTCCGGTCAGCCCCCGTGACGGCGTCATTACGTACGACACGGCGGTGGCAGTGTGGAGCCGCGGCAGAGCGGAGCGGCCGCTATCGGCGGAAGCCGCGGCTTTGCGCTGTCGTATCCTGGGATTAAAGCGGCCCCTGATTATGACGTGTCACGCGATATCACCCTAAGGCCGGCAGTGGCAGCGGCAGCGGCAGCGGGGGGCTGGCGTGGCGCGTGGCGGCCGCGCGCGGGTCACGCACGGCGCAATCTGCCCAAACACGTCTGCTGACGACGTTCATACTGGGCCTAGATTAGCCTACAGTGGCTTGCTTACGTTGTGTCTGTGTGCACGGACTGACAAATAACCAGCGCCGGCCGCGGTGGCCGAGGGGACTGAGGCGCTTCAGTCACGGTCTGCACGGCCACTACGGTCGGGGGTTCGAATCCCCCCTCGGGCATGGATATTTGTGCCGTCCTTAGTTGTAGGTAGTTCATAAGTAGTTTGTAAGTTTAGGGACTGACGACCCCGTGGTTAACAAACATTTGAACATTTTGAAATAACCAGCGACGCTCCCAGAATAATGTTCAAATGTTTGTATAGTCTATGGGACTTAACTACGGGGACATCAGTCCCTAAACTTATAAACTACTTATGAACTACTTACGAACTAGGACGGCACAAATATCCATGCCCGAGGGGGGATTCGAACACCCGACCGCAGTTGCCGTGCAGACCGTGACTGAAGCGCCTTAGTCTCCTCGGCCACCACGGCCGGCGCTCCCACAAGACATGGTCGGACATCATAATACACAGTCAGGCAGAAAATTGTGGGTGGACCGGGGGAAATGCCGCAACGTCAGGGCGGCCGCACTCTGCCTAGCTTAATTTAGACAAGTATTCGGCCATTTCTAAGAAAAAAAAAGCTATTTGCTGCCGGAGCTTAGTATTGGCCCACTTACGGTAGTAACACTAAAAGTGGGCCTTTGCGATCGTCTTTTGACGGCTCGAAATTTAAATGAAAATAACGGCTTAACCCTGCATCTGACACGAAAATTGAATAACCTAATTTGTAGAGGAGAAAATTCTCTACAACTTTTCTCTCTTATGTTTTTTTCATATCTCATATCGTTTCAGAGATATTTGCAAAAATATCGGCGATTTGACGATGTCTGTCTGACTGTAACGTGTTCCCACTTTTTAGGTCGAACCGTTCAACCGATCGGCACCAAATTTTACATACATAATTGTTGTCTTCCGGAGAGTTTTTACTGTATGTTACATGATACTAATAGAGTCAATTGCTCTGTTGTTGTTGTGGTATTCAGTCCGCAGACTAGTTTGATGCAGCTCTCCACACTACCCTATTCTGTGCAAATCTCTTCATCTGAGAGTAAGTTCGGCAACTTACATCCTTTTGAATTTGATTACTGTATTCGTCCCTTGGTCTCCCACTACTATTTTTACGCCACACACTTCCCTCTAATGCTAAGTTGACGATTCATTGATGTCTCAGAATGTGTCCCACCAATATATCCCTTCTCTTCGTCAGGACACGCCAGAAACTCCTTTTTTCCCCAGTTCGGTTAGGCAGCTCCTCATTAGTTACGTGGTCTACCCGTCTAATTTTCATCTTTCGTCTGTAGCACCACATTTCGAAAGTTTCTGTCATCTTTTTGTCTGAACTCCTTATCGACCACGTTTCACTCCCATTCAATGCTACACTCCAGACAAATGCTTTCAGAAAGGGCTTCCTAACATTTAAATAAATATTGGATGTCAACAAATTTCGATTCTTCAGAAACGCTTTTGTTCCCAAAGCCATTCTGCAGTTTAGATCTTCCTTACTTCGACCATCAGAAGTTATCTTGCTATCCAAATAACAAAATTCATCTACTACTTTTACTGTCTTATTAACTAATCTAAAACTGTAGTACAATAACTTTATCCATTTCATAGTCTTTAAGAAATACTTTTTTTAAGTTTATTAACAAAAATATTAACTTTTTTCGTCAGATTTTATTTTACTTAATTAATTAATTAATTTATTTATTTATTTTTACCACAAGTAGCTTTTTATGTTATGCAGAGTCTCTGAAAATTTCATTCATTTATCTATGATATATTTTGATAAAATGGGGCATATGTACTGAAAATATTAGTTTGCGAGAAATAGACTTTAAAGAAAAATCTTTCGAAATTTGCTACTTACATTTTATTAAAACTGTCCTGCTGTATATAATGGCCCTTCTTTGGCCTCTAGCAGGTCTTCCAGCTTCTTCTTCTCATTCCTGAATGTTTGTCTTGCTGTCTTGGCCATATTAGATGCAGACCTGTCTGCATCGGCTATCCTCATCGTATCGCAATTTCGTAGCCCAGAAATCATATTTTCACCAGGATTAAATCCCAGTTTTTCGGTACTCTAAACTTTCCAATATTATCTCTATTGCATGTAATAACTCCTAGTTTCATTGTATGCATGCCTACAAATACAGTTTTAGGAAGGCGATTCGAAATTATGCTTTTGAAACATTCATTTGGGTTCTGTGTCTGCCCATGCATACATTTCCTTAGAAGATCAGGATAAGCCAAGTCTCTGAAAATAGATTTAATTGCTGTAATAACAGCGGCAGCAAGAGAATGTTCGTGAGAATAAGATTCTCCGGTTGCCTGAGACCTATTGTATTTGCACCACGGATTTTCTCCTGATGGACACATAGTTTATCATCAGTAGAGGACTTATGGGAGAATATAACCCAAACATCTCTCTTCATGCTTCCAGATTTTCTTTATTTTATTTCTCCTAACTGCCTGTCCATAGCATACCTGAAAATTTTATATTTCAGTTTTAGTTAACCGACCCTGTCCGGTTAAAAATTTTCCATCTTCTAATTTTTTTCCCCTCGCATATCAACAGTTAGTTTTCTCAGCCTTGTTCCCAAATGTTTTTAAACACAGGATACACATTCTAATTTGCTATTAATGGCATCTCTATATGGCTTAGATTTCACCACATTGTTGTAAGCCTTATTGTCACCATCGTCCAAAGATTTGGTGTACCGTAGCCCACTTGTTTCTAGGGAGCGACGAAACATTTGTTGTACTCCATTAACTTCCATGCCACCACTTGTTCCTCTAAAATTGGCCACACAGTTGTGTTCTTTATGTACATTGACTTTACAACATTTGCACGTAAACAAGCACTGCAAACGTTAAGTATAACAACTACTCGTAATCACACTTGAACAAAACTAACCGTGTGTTTGAAAGCGTCTTGTTTACAAACAGCAGAAACAAAAGAATACCAACCGTTGCATTCCAAGGATAGCCAATACACTCGGGAATAATAATAAAAAAAAAAAAGATCCCTAAATATATGCAGAAAAGTGGGTGAGAGAAAAGTGGGCGTGACGCATGAACACACGTGGTAGGAAAATGTTTTTTAAATGCTCGAAAAAATATATTTTCACCAAAGTCCTTTTCAGAGTACTAAAATAAAACCTTAATAATCGAAATATTATGAAAACCGAAAATTGATTTTTTTCGACCTGAACCACGGTATGTTACTTCAATTTTTATCACCATCAGAAACGTATTTATAAACTATGTAAGATACCTGTATGGGAAGGTATACATTTCATATTCAAATGTACTGCGAATTTAAGACCAGTGTCAAGCTGGTCGGGCATGGGTCGTTTATCTTTGGTTGCAGGCTTATTTTTCGATGGCAGTAATATCCATATTTAAGACGGTGATAGTATATTTGCCGGGAAGTAAGGTTGTGATTACTGAGAGTGCAGACTTTGCTAGACGCGAGGATGAGACTGCAGAAGCGTGGGGACTGTGGTTGTGTGCAGTTTTCGTTCCGGCGGGATAGCCGAGGAGATGAGATTTTGAGACTTGAATGCTGAGGCATGCTGTTTGTTTAAGATATGGAGACGAAAGGAATAGATGACTTTGGAGAAACGATCTCTTGAAGTTATTATAAGGTAAAGTTTTTCATGAAATACTTGGCATGTTTCTATGGCACAACTTCGCATTGTTAGGCTGAATTGATGGTAACAGTAACGGTCGGGAAAAATCTTGCTGTTAGCTTGTGGTCTCACGATTAATACTAGGGACCGCTTTCTGTGTTAGGAAAAGTATTTATTGTAATAGTTTAGTTTTTAGATTGCGTTTTTTATGAAATAGGAATTTCATGGGTAGTGTTCTTGAAATGTGGTATTGTTGTAACATTGTGTAAATCGAGTTAAATTTATTAACGGTAAAGAAGTGTTTATCTTTGTTTAAATATAATTTTGTAGGCAGATTAACTATCTGAGTTATATTTTTTTCTGAAGAATTTTAAAATCCAAAACATGACATTGTTAGTAATTTTCATGAAGTTACATCAGTTAGAAAATAAACCAGATATTTCATTTTAAATAATTAGTTCGAGTTTCTTAAACGGATTACAAGTTTATCCCTCCTCACATTTTTATTAAAAGTGCCATAGATGTTATTTGTAGTTAGTTTCCCAGTATTTAGTATAGCAGGAAGCAGTTTGGTGTTGCGCAAATTTGTGCAGTGCGGCTAAAAAAAATCCAGGTTAGTAGGTGAAAGTAATCGAAATGTGAAAGTGCGAAAGAATCAGTTTTTGTCAAGCTTACAGTTCAGTATGATTTACAGATTTCAGGGTAGGACAATTCATACAGTGTTCAGGTTAACAAGTGTTTGCACTGAGTCAGATTGCAATGATAAATATTGTGTTAGTTACATTCCGTTAAATAGTGTTAGTTCAGTCAGAAACAAGTTTTTAGGGCCAGAATTATTAACACAGTGATTTTTAGTATCAGTAATTTTCTGACAGTTAACTTTGTTACGACATTTTCATACAGAAACAATTAGCAGTTTGTGTCTCATTATAATAAACATTACGCAGTCAGACAGCTTTTGCAATACCTTTACATTCACATAAAATACAGTTAAAAATACGCAGTCAGTTTAACATCACGTTGTGCAAAGGCATTCAGGTAGAACAAGTTCAAACACATTCAGTTACATTCAGTCAGTTACATTTACGAGCAAGAAACTTTCAACTTTTTGTAACATTGTAAGCAATCTTAAAAAGTATTAAAAATTATTATCAATATATCTATAAGGAAATAGTCATAAAAATCTATTTATTGATCTCTGCACTGTGGTGGTATTATCCAGTCAGTATGACTAAAGACCAACGAGGTAAATCTATTGGAAATCTAATACACAGTTACAAACTATACTTTATTAGAATAATAGGTGATAAACCAGGCATTCCCCAAGTAGATATGCATTTTCCCAGTCTTATATCAGAAACAAAAATAAAAACTCCAAAATGATTTTATTTACCCATCAAAACAGCTTACAAATTATGAAACAGTAAGAAATATGCATAATGAACAAAATTTTAAGTGCAGTATCCAGAGGAAGAAAAATATTTAAAAAATACAAAAAAGGTATAACATTAATTTAATTCAAAACTTAACTATAAACAATATTTCTTGATACTTAAGGGAAAGTTTTTGTGACTCCTTGTTCACGACGTCATATCTCCTGAACTATGTATCTTAGGTAGTTCAAACTTCACAGCGATTGTTGTCTGATAGTAAGCAATATAAGAACCAAGTTTAGTTGAAATCGGCCGATTACTTTAGTAGGAGATGTGGAAAAATAGCTCATGATGTAGCAGTTATTCGGAAATGTTATTCTTTATAACATCTTATCTCCTGAAATATGTGTCGTATTATGATGTAAATTCGAAGGTACATTCAGTGGTATATGTGCCTTATGTTTGTGAAATATATCGTTACTGGTTTTAGCAGTAAAGACGTAATAAATCAAAATCTCAAGCGTGATGATGCGGTTTTTCATTAACCAAATTGTTTATGACTTCATGTCTCATGAACTATATGTCGAACTGCGATATAATATCGAAGGAACATTCGGTATGTATGACTACTGTCTGTGGTCTCGTGAATATAGTTTACAGTGTAGAAGTAATAACTTGTAACGTCGTGCCAAATGCAGTAAATCATCGGAAAAGAAGTAAACGATAAACTTTTTTCCTTTCATCATTTTGTTGGGGTTGTCAGCGAGAGAAAGTTTCGTATAGATTTGAAATTATGTTCAAAGTTTATTGCAAGTTGCTAAGTGGTCTTATTGTCAAATAATTGACGAATAAAATCACGCTATCACCCGCTGCAAGATAGAGCAGTTTTCATTTTTTTATAACGTGATATCGTAAAAACTATGTATCGTAGGTGATTTTTGCAAGCATAGAATGTGATTCCTGACCTTAAAGAATATTTGTTCCAAATTTGGTTGAAATCGGTCCATTAGTTTAGGAGCAGATGTAGAATACTATCGCATGAAGCGGCCGTTTTCCAGGACCGTCACTGTTTATGACGACATATCTCCTTAGGCATGTGGTTAATACCCTGACAGCGATAGTTTCCTGATATTAAGGAACATGTGTACCAAGTCTGGTTCAAATCGGTCCAGTAGTTTAGGGGAGATGTGGAACATACATACACACATTCAACGTATTTTATAAGGTGTATAGAGAGCAATTGAAAAGCAAACGAAATTACAATTTTAGTTTATATGAATGGAAAACTGAATTTTGAGCTTCATCAGGTTGTTTTGAAAGTTACAAAAATCACAAATGTAGTTTTCAGCTGGTTGAGCCCCGCTACACTCTGAATGCACTCACTTACGGGAATACGTATTATAGTCATGATGGAGAAGTGACGTCATAACTCCAGTCCGACAAGAGGGCATATACGTAGATTTGAGGACGTCAAAACAAACGGAAGTGTTCGACATTGTAAATTAAAATGTAGCCTAAAACATATAGTATAAAGTTATTCATAGTGAATAAGGTATTGTAGCATCTAAAGGTACATAGCTCAGCTGATTTGAAGTGTAGAAGTTAGCTGAAACTCCGTGCGCAACCGTCACCATTCACTCGAGACTAGTTGTAGCAACGTTCGCTACAGTTCAGCAGCTGTCAGGCTGGCCAACATGTTTCCGTTACTCAAGTATCGCGGATGGCGGCATATCCGCGAGTGGCTGCATATCCCTGGGCGGCTGCAATCCTCGATCTACCTTAAACACTTTAAGCGTCGAAATGTATAACTTATGTGTTTGATCACACGTGCTGTGCAACCTTCGGTTTCGCGCAGAGTTACTTTAAAACCTCAAAATGTTGACCGTTGGCGGTTATACACTTAATGGAACGACCAACTGTCGCCGCAACTTCGTCAGTGTTCCAATGGAGGTTGTTCCACAAGTTGTTGTAGTCTCCTGGCGAAATTCATCAAGCGTGCGTGCCTTATGACGATAGTCGTAATTTTTCACAGTTCCCCACAAGTAAAAGGTGTTACATCTGGCAACCGTGGAGGGAACTCAATAAGCCTTCCGATGCCCCCCACAAATAATCGAGGAAAGCTCGTACGCCTAGGTAGTAGTGACCGAGCGAGGTGGCGCAGTGGTAATACACTGGACTCGCATTCGGAAGGATGGTGATTCAAATCCACCTCCGGCCATCCAGATTTAGGTTTTCCATGATTTCCATGAATCACTCCAGGCAAATTCCGGGATGGTTGCTTTCCAAGGGCACGGTCGATTTCCTTCCCCATCCATCCCCAAAAATCCGAGCGTAAGCTCCATCTCTAATGACCACGCTGTCGACAGGACGTAAAACCCTAAGCTTCCTTTTTTTAGGTAGTAGTGTGGTGGCGCTCCGTTCTACTGGTAGAAGACCTCTTCATCAGCTCCATAAAGCGCACCTGCCAGAATTGATGTAACATTTTCAGGTAGGTACACTTCTCTAGTGATAGTAACATCAAAGAAAAAGGATTCTACTAAGCCCCTAGATAATAATCCACACCACACACGAACTCCTGGTACACTGATCACGTTATCCACATAAACATGCGGATTTCATGGTGACCAGTACACACTGTTAAGTCGATTCACGATTCCATTAACTTTAAATCATGCCTCGTCACTCCATATTACCTTCACACAAATTGATTCCTCATCAAATTACCATTTGCTGACACCATTCGCAAAATTGCATTCAGCGATCAGGATCGTCATTATTAATCGCTTCCATTAATCGTGCGATGTAAACGTCCCACTTTCCAACTTCCTGGATTTTTCGTATGCTTGTATTGGTAACCCCCACTTCACGTATACATTGCGTGGCAGGCTACTGTGGAGAAGTACGGTAATAAATGCTTACATCACAAGAGCCGATGTAGCAGGATGTGTAGCTGTACGCTGTCTTCCTGATCCATCTCTGTGAATAACACGCATCGTTCCAGACAATTCAAATTTCTCAATAATGCGTTTAATTGTTAGGTGGGTTGGCGTTTCTATTTCAAACTCCCGCCTCCACTTCAGCGGAATTAGTTGCTCGAATGTCAAGCATGCCCCACCCATCATGTCTTCTCAATAGCGAGATGAAAGTACTAACATCTGTTGGGCCAAAGACCGCAGTGCAGTAGACTCGTAACTGAAATCTAATGACAATATCGATATCTCGATAGAGCTTGACAAAGAGTATCGATTTTTAATTTTTATTTATACATTGATGCCCACGACACGTACTGTGAAATAGATGTGCAAAAACTACAAATCATGGCCGCGCACCCACGACGGGATGCATTAAGCTTCACGGCTTAAGAGTAGTAAGCGGAAGTACTTGATTTCATAACTCTGAGTTTACCTTGCCCATAACGCATTTAAATCTCCAATACTAATAATATCTGCCATCCACTTCTGCCCGCGTACCTATTGGGCGCTATGATAGATACGACACACAATTCTGATGATATTCCTCAGTATGCAAGACATTTGAAACTATATTTTCCCTTACGCGTTTCAGCACTGTTTGTCCTCTCTTCAGTGATAATTTATTTCTTTTCTTACATTAATTTAATGGGAATTCTTATTCGTGATTTCTACTCTAATTTAGCATAACTTGTCATGATTTTCTAAATCTTTGGCTTTTACCATCTCGTTTTTTGCGGTGTTCTTTGTTATTATTTGTTTGTCACGTGTTTTTCTGTAATAACACATGACGCTAATGTTTCATTTTAGAGTGTAAATGCAGCTAATTCTACACGAGAAAATAACAACTGTAGCGTAATGTGTTACCACAGAAAAACACGTGATGAACATTAATCCCACCATGAAGTAAACACCGCAAAAACTAAGGACCAAAAGTAGTCAAAAAATCACGAGAGGTTGTCCTGTATTAGAAAAGCAATCACGAATAAGTGCCATACTTAGTAATTTAACGTAGTGCAATGTATTGTTGTTGTGGTGGTCTTCAGTCCACAGACTGGATTGATGCAGCTCTCCACCCTACTCTATCCTGAGCAAGCCTCCTCATCTCCACATAAGAGCGGCAACCATAATCTATCTGAATCTCCTTATTATAGTCGTCTCTTGGTCTCCCTGTACGATTTTGCCACCACACACTTCCCTCCAATGCTACATTTACGATTCCTCTAGGTCTAAGAATCTGTCCTACCAAGCGATCCCTTCTTTTAGTCAAGGTATGCCAAAAATTCCTTTTCTCCCCAATTCTGTTTAGTACGTCTTCCTTAATTACGCGATCTACCCACCTAATCTTCAGCATTCTTCTGTAGCACCACATTTTAAAAGCCTCTGTCCTCTTCTTGTTTAAAATATTTATCGTCCAAGTTTCGCTCCCGTACAACGCAACACTCCACATAAATGCCTTCAGAAAACACTTCCTTTCACTTAAATTAATGTTAGATGTCAGCAAACTTCTCATTTTCAAAAACGCTCTTCTTCCCATTACCATTCTGCCATTAATATCCTCTGTACCACGAGCATCATATGTTCTTTTACTTTACAAGTAACAAAATTCATCTATCACATGCATTATTTCGTTACCTAATTTAAATCCTTCGGCATCGCCTGATTTTCTGATTGCATTCCATTACGTTGTTTTGCTCTTGTTAATCTTATACGATCCTTTCAGCACACTGTCCATTCCGTTCCATTGCTCTTCCAGTACTTTTGCTATTTCTAACAGAATTACAATGTCATCAGCAAAACGCAATGGTTTTAGTTCTTCCTCATGAACACCAATTTCTCCTCCAAATTTCTTTTTGCTTTCTTCCACAGCTTGCTCAATGTACAAATTGAATAACATTGGAGAAAGGCTACAACCCTGTCTTACCTTTCATGCCCTTCGACTCTAGTAACAGCTGTTTGGTTAATGTACAAGTTGTAATCTGTTCCCTATATTTTACCCCTGCTGACTTCAGAATTTGAAAGAGTGTATTTCAATCACCATTGTCACAAGTTATCTCCAAATCTACACAAGCAAAAATGTTGGTTTGCCTTTCTCAATCTAAGATAAGTGATGAGTATTGGCTCTCATATTCCTACATTTCTCCTGAATCCGAACTGATCTTCACAGAGTTCAGCATCTATCAGCCTTTCCATCCTTCTGGACATAATTCGGGATAAAATTTTTCAACCATGACTTATTAAACAGATGGTTCTGTAATGTTCACACCTGTCTGCGCCTGCTTTTAGAATAGGGATTATTAAATTTTTCTTAGCCTGGGGGTATTTCGAATGTCTCATAGATCTTACTCACCAGGTAAACAGTTTTGTCATGACTGGTTGTCCCAGGTCAGGAGCTCTGAGGCAATGTCATCTACTTCATGTGCATTGTATCGTCTTGGGTCCTTCAGTGCTCTATCAAATTCATCTCTCAGTATATCATTTCCCATTTCATCTTCATCTACTTCTTCTTTCCCTCCTACAATATTGTCTCTTACTTAATTTTCTTTGTAGAGCCCCTCGATATACTCTTTCCACCATTCAGCTATCCCTTCTTTCATCAGAACAGGCTTTCTATCAGAGTTCCTGATATTCATAGAGCTATATTTCGTGTTTGCAAATGTGTCTTCCATTGTCCCGAAATCGCTATTTATTTTTCCTCTAGTTAGACATTCTTCTACAGATTTTAATTCGGCTGCTAGCCACTCCTGCTTAGCCATTTTGCACTTCCTGTCAATTTCATTTCTTAGTCGTCTGTACTCCATTTTACCTGTTTCATTTACTGCATTTTTATATCTTTTCCTTTCGTCATTTAAATTTCGAATTTCCTGTGATATCCAAGGAATTTTTTGTCGTTCTTGCCTTTCTACTTATTTCGACATCTGCTGACTTGACTATTTCATCTCTTAAAGCTAACCATTCTTCTTCTAATGTTTTATTTTCCCTCGTTTTTGTCAATTGTTGCCTGTAATTATCAAGTACTTCAGGTTCCTTCAATTTATCCAGGTCCCATCTCCTTGTATTCCTACCTTTCTGCAGTTTCTTCAATTTTAGTTTACAGTTCGTAACCAATGAGATATGGTCAGAGTCTATATTTGCCCCTGGATATGACTTGAAAACCTGGTTCCGAAATCTATGTCTTAGCATTGTAAAATCTATCTCGTACCTTCCAGTGTGTCCTGGTCTCTTCCACGTACACAACCTTCTTTCGTGATTCCTGAAGCTAGTGTTTGTTATGATTAAATTATATTTTGTATAAAATTCTAGGAGGCGGCTTTCTCTTTCATTCCTGTTTCCCAGTCCATATTCACCTACTATTTTTCCTTCCCTTCCTTTTCCTACTACCGAATTCTAGTCCCCTATCACAAGTTTTCCTCTCTCGTAACTGTCTCACTAATTTCTGTTCTTTTCTCATGTATTTCCCCTGGTCATCGGCAGAGCTAGTGTGCATATAAACTTGTACTACTGTGGACAGTTTTGGCTTCGTATCTACATTGACTACGATAATGTGATCACCGCACTGCTCGTATAAGTTTACCCGCATTCCTGTTTTCTTATTCATTATTAGACCTTCTCCTGTAATACCCCTCCCACTGATTTTGTACTTTATAATCCTGTATTCGCTTGTCCAGATATCCTATTTCTCTTTCCATCGAACTTCACTAATTCCCACTGTATTCTTACTTCAACCTTCCCATTCCCCTTTTTAAATTTTCTAAATTACCTACACGATTAAGAGATCTAACATTCCACACTCCGATCCGTAGAATGCCAGTGTTGTCTTTCCTGATGACATCCTCCTGAGTAGTCTGCGCCCAGAGATCCGAATGAGGGACTATTTTACCTCAGGAATATTTTACGGGATATTATGCCATCATCAGATATTCATACAGTAGAGTGGCATGTCCTCAGGAAAAGTAACGGCTTTATTTTCCCCTTGCTTTCAGCTGTTCACAGTAACTGCATGGCAAAGCCACATTAGCTGATGTTACAAGGCCAGCTCAGTCAATCATCCAGACTGTCGCCCCTGTAACTACTCAAAAGGCTGCTGCCACTTTGAAGGAACCACACGTTTGTCTGGCCTCTCCACAGATACCCCTCCATTGTGGTTGCAATTACGGTACTTCTATCCGTATCTTTGAGGCACACATGCCACTCCACCTTGGGAATGTCTGTGGCTGGTGTGGCTGGGTAGTGTAATAAATGGAATTAAATACTCACTTATGATAGCAGAGAGTGCTGAAAACGTCTGGGAAAATTATATACTACTTTTAAAGTCTTGCATACGGTGAAATTTATATATAGGGTGAGTCACCTAACATTACCGCTGGATATATTACCTAAACTACATCAAATACTGACGAACCGATTCCACAGACCGAACGTGAGGAGAACGGCTTGTGTAATTGGTTAATACAAACCATAAAAAAAATGCACGGAAGTATGTTTTTTAACACAAACCTACGTTTCTTAATGGAAACCCGTTAGTTTTGTTAGCACATCTGAACATATACACAAATACGTAATCAGTGTCGTTTGTTGCATTGTAAAATGTTAATTACATTCGGAGATATTGTAACCTAAAGTTGTCGCTTGAGTACCACTCCTCCGCTGTTCGATCGTGTGTATCGGAGAGCACCGAATTAAGTAGGGATCTAAAGGGAACGGTGACGTACCTTAGGTACAGAAGAGGCATTACGTCCACGTGCTAACACATGTATTGGTCTTTTTCACTGACGCACGCCGGTCGCGGTGGCCAAGGAGACTGTGGCGCTTCAGTCACGGTCTGCACTGCCACTACGGTCGGAGGTTCGAATCCCCCCTCGGGCATGGATATTTGTGCCGTCCTAGTTCGTAAGTAGTTCATAAGTAGTTTGTAAGTTTAGGGACTGATGACCCCATAGTTAAGTCCCATAAGCTTTACAAACATTTGAACATTTGAACACTGACGCACATGTAGATTACCATGAGGTACACGTACACCCGTGGTTTCCGTTTTCAATTATGGAGTGGAATAGAGTGTGTCCCGACATGTCAGGCCAATAGATGTTCAAAGTGGTGACCATCATTTGCTGCACACAATTGCAATCTATGGCGTAATGAATGTCGTACACGCCGCAGTACATCTGGTGTAATATCGCCGCAGGATACAACAATACGTTGTTTCATATACTCTGGGGTTTGTTGCAGCCCCAGTTCTTCGGCTATGGTCTTAAGTGCTGTTGTACAAGAGCCTTTAGACTCTTATGATTATTACCTTGCCGGCCGCGGTGGCCGAGCTGTCTGCGGCGCTCCAGTCACGGTCTGCACGGTCACTACCGTCGGGGGTTCGAATCCCCCCTCGTTCATGGATATTTGTGCCGTTCTTAGTATTTGCTGTTTCATAAGTAGTTTGTAACTTTAGGGACTGATGACTCCGTAGTTAAGTCCCATAAGCTCTACAAACATTTGAACATTTTTTTATTATTTCGTTACTGATTTTGTTGGACTCCGCAAAATGAAGTCCGAAATGTCGTCGAGCTTCCGTTCTATTAAAACCGTGGGTCTACCAGTTCATGCTTCTTCATGAACTGAACCTGTTGCCCGTAATTTGCATATTAAATCACATTCAGGTTCGCGATGTGGACACCTCGATGTAGGAAAACACAATCTAAATTGTCATTTCACATCATCTGTGAAGTTTCCTCCTGCCTGGGAAACCTCTTGCACTGAAAAGAGTCTCCCTGCAACAGTAAGCATTCTCACTACACTCAACGTATACAAGAACAAGACAATACCACAAGTAACAGCTGTAGCTCACACGCAACACTACCCCCACCCTACTACCACTGCAGGTCCACGGAACACGTGCAGGTGCGCTTTGTCTGTGCTGCCAACCTTACACGCCCCGCAACGCGAGACACGCGGACGTCGCCATTGCGGAGAGACTATGACGACACACTGTAAAGTGCCCTCCCTCCTTTCTTTCCCTTCTCTGCCTCCCTCCTCTCCGCCCCGATCTCACATTCACAAATATTAACACAAATAGCAAAAAACACACACAAACACACACACACACACACACACACACACACACACACACACACACACCTACACATACACACACACCAACACAAACAAGAAACAGCTTATAGACTCAGAGATACAAGGAACACAGACAAAAGAGAGATAAAAAGCGACAGTTGGCAACACTACACATTGTAAATAAATACTCACACGGTGAAGTGGTGAAATAAACGTGTTCATCATGAACCATAAATATCCATCCATCTGGAGAACACACACAGCTCCATGAAGACACAAGACAAGTGGAGTAACATCATAAAACAGTAACACTGAAAAGTTAACTTCGCAAAATCTTGTCCTACAGAAATTTTTCCTAACCTAGTAACTCCGAATTTAGACAATTGTAAAATAGCAATGCTTTATAGTCCTTAAATTGTGACACATAGCAACATATTATTTATAACGGTACTGCTATATTATAAACAAAAATCATATGTGCGTTACAAAATGATGCTTCTCAAATAAAAAATCGAAACGGGTGTTGCACAAAGAAACTCCTTTCATTTAGTTGCAATAAACAAAAATACACCTACACATAAACGTTTTGTGCGTAGTGGAACGCGCTGTGTGGTAAAGAGGACAAATACTGGAATATCCAACGTTTTGGCAGCAGGTACAGTGTCTTTCTTTAGGGTAGTTGACTTTTAAAAACAAGTAACACTTCGGTACAGCCAGAGGAAGGGAACTGTAACTGTTGCCGAAACGTTGTTTGTTTCAGTAATAACCAAATTCAAATGTTCGTAAATCTATCGGACCAAACTGCGTGGTCAACCTAGGTAAATTAACCTATGGGACAACACACACACCCATGCCCCAGGGAGGACTCTAACCTCAACGGCGAGCAACCGCGCGCTCCGCAGCGAGACGCTTTAGACCGCTCGGCTACTCCACCGCGGCCAGTAATAACCGTCTTAAAATAACACACAGTACAATGTCCAGAAAACATTTATTTCAACTCACTTTGGCCGCGGGAACTAACGCACTTATAAGATTTGTAAAGGAGGGGAAGGAAGAAGGATTAGGAAGTTAGATTACATTTTGTATTCCTTAAGAGCGGAGTGTTTGTTTGTACGTGTTGCATACAAATCTGCAGTTTTGTTCCAATCTATATTAAATGCGTTTCTGGATAATTCCGACAGTTTTCGAGTAATAATTGTCCATCTACAGGTGTACAATTATGTCGTATATGTCGATCAGATTGAGTGTCATTCTATAACCTTCACCCCGAAGGTACGGGCACAATTTTACATCCATTCCAGTTTTGAAGACTATAGAAGTAGGTCGCAAAATTGTCTTCAGACTACATCGCACATTTTCAAGACCATTGGCTTTATCAGTTGATTATGCCTCTGTCCACTTATAGACAGAATCGATATATTTGCTGCGTAGTTACCGATAAAAAGGTAAATTAGATTACATTAAAGCTGTTCAGGTAGTCTACGAAGGATTTCCTCGAGAAGAGTTTCCAGTCGCCGCGGTGGAGTAGCCGAGCGTTCTAAAGCGTCTCGCTGAGGAGCGCGCGGTTGCTCGCCGTGGAAGTTCGAGTCCCCCCTGGGGCATGGGTGTGTGTGTTTGTACGTAGGCACAGCTAGTAGCAAAAGGTTCATAATATTAACCAGCCCATTCAAAAGCAATGCTAAGTTGGAAAGTAAACCACAAGAAAACACTGATCATATAGAGAGAAACCTGTTAATTACTCCGTTCCAGTACAGATATCTAGGACGGAGGGAAATATGCTGAATCATCAAATATTCGACCACACCTGGGGACAGCGACCGGAACGCGAAAGGGCATGACCACTTTTTAAGCACACATAAGTTTCAAAACAAGAAGCACACTGCAGGAAAAGCGAAAAGTTGGAAAAATCGGATTACTCAATAAACTGACCCAGATGAATTGCAGTTCTCTATATATGTTAAAGAAAAAAGGAGGAACTACTCATTGACGATGATTATTAACGCACTGTATATAAATAGGATTTTTTCAACATTGTTTTCGTTTTTTAACGATAACTACAAAACTGTTGGGCCTTTGGACTTCGTTCTGTACTTAGATTAAAGCTAAATAACTGCTCTATAATTTTGCTTTGTATGACTTTCCCCGTGGAATGATCATTAGAGCCAATATTCTAGCCGAATGATGAATGAAATCGGAAATTTGAACTTTTTGGAGAAATAACTATTCGACTTAGAGATCTGCGGTTTGGCTTAAATTTTAGAATATTTTATTTATATTAATAGAGGTGTGAGTGACTTTTCGTCAAAAAACCACCCTTCACTAGTTATAAGCCAAAACCAGAAAAAGTCCGAAAATTTCCAGTTTTTTTGGCTCTTAGAAGTTAAGCTAAGGGATTTCGAAGCTGCAAACTTGGTTTAATACTACTCTAATATGTCCTAACAACATACCAAAAATTCAGCTTCCTGCAATTTTTATGGACCTAAGGCCTTTTTTTTTCTTTTTTTTTCTACGAAGACTGGCCTAAAATTGCAAAGGAAACCAGGCACGCCGCGCGGAACAGGTAACTGGCGCCAATACAAGTAAATTAAGCCGACACGGCTCACATTGGATGGAACAATATCATCAAATCTCAGTCCTTTCAAAGCGGGTTTGAGTCGAAGGAACAAGAATAAGTTCGCAGGATTGAGATCTGGCGACTATCATGGATGTTAAAGTTTCACGACAACGCTCGCTCACAGACGCAGCTAATATCGTCAAACGGTTCCTGGCAAGAAAAGGGGTGATGTGACTTAACAACTACCATGCTGATCAGCTCTCAATCCTCCAGACTGTTTCCCATTCCTGCCACTCAAACTCGTTTCGAAAGGAAGGAGATTTGACGATATCCTTGACATCCAGCAAAACGTGACGAGGCTTTTGAACACAAACCAAAAGGAAGACTTTGCGCAAAGTTTCCAGGAAATGCAACGCAGAGGTCAGCGACACATAGTTATGGGAGGCGAATATTTCGAAGGTAGAGCTGGGCAAACGGTACTCGCTTTCGAACATGCTCGGGTTCCCCGATACAGCGGAGAGCTCGATACAGTATCGAACTGTTCGAATCTGCAAACAGTACGCTGGAAATTTTGAAGTTTCCAGGCTATTGATTTGCTCAGAACTGATTTCATATTAAGTATAAGTACACGTAAATAAAGGGCATCACTATGATAAACTGTATATTTTGTTTGAAACAGTGCATAAGTGACCTGTCTGATATCACCACAAGATATGATCCATTGATAAACAAAATATCTGCTACTATAACATAATTACTGCATCAAATTACTGCAAAGCTAACAGTAAAAGGAAAAAAATGTTGTTTCTGGAAGTATGTTACATTACTGTGAATTCTTCATAAGTAAAAAATACGTTTAACGTGGTAATAAGAGATATAGGTTGCAAATGACAATTCCATTTCCTGTTTATACGGTACAGTAACAAATAAAAATGTTACCACCTTTTAATTGCATGGAAAGCAATATTAAAAGAGATGAAATAGAGAAAACATTAGAAATTTAATACCCAATAACAGAAATAATTCATACAAAAATGAACTGTAATTGCGATCACGGAATGAACAGTGCACGAGCTGCTGTTTACGTAGTACCAACAGATGCCGCTAGATCGCAGCACTAGAATTTCAAATCGCGATTGCTATCGTTTACGTATAGCCTAAATTCATTGCTCTTTTTAAGTATGACCTGCTACTACAGTCTGCATTTCATACTTATTATTACCCATAATAGATTAAAGAGACAATCTCCGTTATAAGTAGTTTACTGCACAGCGCCGAAAAGATTTATGAATATCATCGCTGTAAATCCTAGTGATAGTACGTACTGACGTTGCTAGATAGCGCCGTGATCGAATGTTCGAACATTTCCAGAAATTTCCCGAACTATGACGTAAATTGTTCGAACAGTTCGAGTCATGTTCAAACGCAGCTCTATTCGAAGGATAGTAAGCTAACTATTGTAGATATTTATGTTAGTATATCTTCTGGGTTGTAAGGCCGTGTTCTTAGAATCTTGCTACTTCCTTATGTTTCGTCCGATGCTGCGTCGGATCTCTTCAGAGGTTGTCCGTCTGTTAAGTATTGCCTACTGACGAGTCGGAGGTCTGAGAGCTTCTTAAATACCGTCTAAACGGGGCGTGGCTAAGATCCACGTGATAAGAAGAGATGATCCTTGTCGAGGATAAAGCTATACTATCGAACCATGTCAAAGATAAAAACTATCGATTCTGCAGAGCCACAGTCCATATATCGTTGAGTTTCATAGACTCTTCTTATCGACTGAAATTATTATGTTTATATATTTCAATCGCTTCTCTCTACCACTATGGATAATAATTCGTCATAGAAGATAACATTTCCGTTTCAAAGTACTATATGATTTCCCAATTGTAAGCAATGTTCCGTCACAGCTGATTTTTTAGTTTTTTCCAAGTCGGCACAGACTTTTGCGCTTCTTTAGAGATGTGTTTACACTTCTCTTAGTTGTTCCGATAAAATTCCATGTTCCTGTGGTAAAGTCTACTTCGGAACAACTAACACAGTATAGCTTTATATTTGACAAGGATCATCTCTGCTTATCATGTGGATCTTCGCCACGGCCCGTTTAGACGATATTTAAGGTCTCAGACTTCAGACCCGCCAGTCGGTAAGACTCAATAGACGGACAGACTCTGAAGAAGTACGCCGGCCGCGGTGGCCGAGGGGACTGAGGCGCTCCAGTCACGGTCAGCACGGCCACTACGGTCGGGTGTTAGAATCCCCCCTCGGGCATGGATATTTGTGCCGTCTTTAGTATAAGGTAGTTGATCAGTAGTTTGTAAGTTTAGGGACTGATGACCCCGTAGTTAAGTCCCATAAGCTTAACAAACATTTGAACGTTTGAAGAAATACGATGCAGCATCGGAGGAAACGTAAGGGAGCATCAAGATTCTAAGAACATATCCGTACAACCCAGAAGATATACTAACAAAAATGTCAACCGGTCGTGAAACCCTTCACTCTGTTGTAGGAAGTTCATATTAGTTGATATTACAGGATTATTCATCGAACTTTATTTTCACAGTTTATATTAATAACGAGTAGATCTCGCAGGTTATTAAACTGTTCTTACTGGAAATAATAAAGAATAGGCTTATGTTCTTCGGTGTTCTGATGAGGATGTATAATAGTAGATTAACAAAAAAAATATTCAATTCAAAAGAGGAAAGCACACAGCTCTTGTTCGGAAGAAGTACTCACTGAACGCAATAAGTAGGTAACGCAATAAGTAGGGAAAAGGACAAAGGCAATGTTAAGGTAATAAAAAATATGAATGTTGAATTCAGTGTACACATTTATGAAACCTCCGTTTTACATTGTGTTGAAATATGAGGGACTGATTTACAAGCGCTAGCAACTTCACATTTCACAACAACAAAAATTGTAGAAAATGGCAGTTGCTGGTTGTGAAGATCTCTAGTATCCAATTCTTGATGTGCTTCTAAAATCAGTCACTAGATGGCGGTAGCGACCAAGTAACATGTGTTCCGTGATACAATCCCCTCAGGTACAATACCTCTTCTACTAGACAGGTCATCTCTTGAAGTCTCATAATCTTTCAAATGTTCAAATGTTTGTGAAGCTTAAGGGACGTAAGTGCGAGGTCATGAGTCCCTAAACTTCCAAACTACTTATGAACTACCTTATACTAAAGACAGCACAAACATCCATGCCCGAGGGGGGATTCGAACCCCTAACGGGAAGCGGCCTCGCTCATCGCAGCATAGCGCCTCAATGCGCTTGGCCACTCCGCTGCGGCTCATAATCTTTATTTCAGAATAAATGTAGGTAACTAATGTTCTTTGTAAGCCTATTGGAACAAACTGGTCATCAGTTTCCAGACTTACAAACTACTAAAATTTGTCCAAACATAAAACTTCTGCGTATGCAATTTGCTGGCTAACTCTTCAATTGCAATGCAGGACGGAGCGGTTTGTCCGCCTGAGGAAACCCCTACTCGCCTGCCAGGTTTCGCCGCCGAGTCTGCGCATGAGTAAGTTTATGACGCTACTAAGGCCTTGTTCTTGTAAACGTGACGAAGCGGGATGAATAAGCCAGCGTTTCACGCCTTACTGACCAGCCAGTAAGAAGCAATTCCGCGAGCATTCCACAATTTGCTGCTTTACTGGTCACGCTGCGGTAGTTGCAGGGCAAAATACTCTCCCAAGTTGTTACGAAGTAGTTAATTGGATGGAAATTGTAAAGCAGTTCAGGACTAATTCAAGGAAATACAAATGGGAGAGAAGCTACTGAGACACGCCGTGGGCTTAAGAAAATGATTACTTGAGTATCTGCATATCAAACACACAGTTGGCAAAACTCGTAGGGTATCTTATCTGTATCGTGAGGCACTTCCGTTTGCACGGCTAAATGCAGCAAGTCGACGAGCCATGAAGTGCCTGGAAGTCCCGTACAGGAATATTGAAACAAGCTGCCTCTGTAACCCTCCATAACTTCGAAAGTAGTGTAGGTACAGGATTTTTTTGCACAAATGACCCCTCGATCACCTTCTTCTTTATCTTCTTTATAAATGAAGTAGAGTGTCCGTGTGTTTGTATGTACGTATTGCATACAGATCTACAGTTATATTCCAATCTTTATGAAATATTTCAAACTTAAACTCCGATCCCTGTGGACTGTCGACGAAAGTCTATTGATCATGTACAACACATAGCATAGTTCACAAGACATGAAAGCATACACAATGCGATTCGCGAAACTGTTGTATAAAGCGACAATGCTGCACATTTCCTCATGAAACACGGGACCGATTTCAATCAAATTTGGTACATATATTCCTTACCGTGAGGTAGCAATTGCAGTAGGGATAACAACACCTATACGACACATGGTTCAGGAGATATAACGTCATAAACAAGAGGAGTCGTAAAGAAATGTCACATCATGCGACGAGACTTTCTTCACACACTATATTAAAATGTGAGTACTGAGCGACATGCAACAGAATTTAAACATAATTTCAAATCTTTATTATACGTTTTCTCGCGACAACCACATTAAAACGATGGAAGGGAAAAAATATTTCATGTTTACTACTTTTTAGCAGTTCAGGGAGGAATATTACGGCATTCGGTTTGACGTTACAATTTATAATTTCTACATTACAAATTGTACTCGCAGGAGATTTTACAGACAGCTGAATGTACTTTCTAAATCGTATCACAGTACGACACGTAGTTCATGAGGTATGAGGACATAAACAGTAATGTTCATGGAACACCGCCCCATCAAGCATCAGATTTCAATCTATTAATTCTTTCCTACTAACTGTATTCGCAACAGATTTTACACTCATCCAGCATTAATATATACCTGTAAAATTATACTTCTGTACATAATTCAATAAGTATGAGATCATATAAACTGCGATGTATAAAAAAACCTTTAAAATCATGCACCGCGTTTTAATAAATTTCTTATTTAGTGCTAAGACACTCCTATATTGCAGTCAGCTTAAGCAAACGCCTCAAAGCTGACGGTGTTGTTGACAACTTTGAACTGTGAACCGCACATGACTCTAGGCGAAAGCAATATACTTGTACAGCTACGGGGACTATCCCCCGACCGTAGCGGCCGTGCAGCCTGTGACTGGCGCGCCGGCCACTGCGACCGGCTGCGAAGACTACGGAGAAAGGAAGAGAATCAAACATTGTACGAATACCCATTATTTCAAATGTTCAAATGTCTGTAAATCTGTGGGACTTAACTACACTGGTAATCAGTCCCTAGGCTTAAATTAACTTACGCTGCCGGCCACGGTGGCCGAGCGGTCTGCGGCGCGCCAGTCACAGTCTGAACGGCCGCTACGGTCGGGGGTTCGAATCCTCCTTCGGGCGTGGATGTTTGTGTCGTCTTTAGTATAAGGTAGTTCATAAGTAGTTTGTAAGTTTGAACATTTTAACTTACGCCAAGTGTAAGAAAATAGCCTGTTGGAGGTCGTCAAAAAATCTCAAAATTCAGAATGCGTAATAATATACTCTAGTAATAATTTAGTTATTGAATGTTGCAGCAAATCACAACTAATGGGTCACAACAACACTTTCGCAGTGTGAGTTAAAATTTTTGGGTAAATAAGAAATTGATATTAATTAACTTAAAACAGTCACTGTGGTAATTAATTAATCTTGGCCCTATCTGACTTATCATTGACTACAGCCTCCAACCAGCACCTCTTACGATTCACGAACAGCACAACTTCACTAATAAATGTGTCAGAATTCGTGTAGTGGTGACGGCGTGTTCGTGTTATAATCAAAATCGCAATAGCTGATAGTCTCTGATTGCAATGATATCTCAGTACTATGAAACTCCGTGGTGCAATGAGCCTCACAAATACTACAGTCAAAGTTCCCAAATATATTTTTTTTATATTTTTTTAAGCATTCCAGTTCCTTATAATTTTTAATTGGTTCCAGGGCCTGGGTAGCGTACGCTTGTAACTGGCTGAGCAGAGTCTGGCATTTAACGTATATCATAAAAAAAATTACTTCCGTCAAGACTGGTTAATCAACTATAATACTTTGACTACTGTTAGCCTGGTTAATTTCTACATAAATGAAACCAACTTAAAAGCTGTGTGTGTGTGTTGTGGATGTTGAACCTATCGTTCAATCAGACAACAAATTGTTCATTAACACAGCAATTTGGTTTAATTATGGCCCTGATATTGATGTATATATTATTAAAGAAGAAACAATGCATTAAACTGATTATGTGCGCAACGGATATTTTAAACACAAAACAACTGTGGCAAGTCACCATTTGAAACAGACACTGACTATACTCAAAATTTTGACTGCGAGAAAGATATTAAAAAACCACAAACCACTTTCTTAATGTTTGACTGTGAGAATTTTATGCAGATCAGTTTTTGATTATTGAAATTTAGTATCATAGTCAATTAACTATCTTTTACTATGGTACCAATAACGAAATCTGTTCAACAATATCATCAAAATCAATACTGCACTTTAAATCCACTAATAACTAATTATCAAATGAAGGAAGTAGGTTAATCTTCTAACTACGTAAATGAAACAGGAAAGAAAGGTCAACTTTGTTACTTATTATTAATAATCAGCATTACATTAACTACATAATACAACTTCTTCCTAATGACATCAAGTGCAATTACCTTCATTCCAGCGGTGTTACAATACAATACAATATATATTCCAAATACAATCAAATCTGCTCTACATCGGAGCCATACACACAACTCAACCGCTCTCTAAGCGAGCTGAACCACGTGCCACTCTCTCTCATCGCGAGCTACAATGCTATGCAATACATGATCTTTGCCAAAGATGAAACTTCACAGAGTTAAGAACACATACCGATACACACAGTAGAAGCGATATTATACATTTTCTTGCAAGCAAGTTACTCGACACAAAACAGGAGGTGCAATATTAGACATTTTCTTACAACAATATTTTTTATGGACACGTTTCAAACTTTACTTTACTTGGAAACTCTCTTGCAAGTTAAAATCTTTTGCATAATCATTGATTGAAAAACTTAGAACAGCACTGCACATTAATTACTAGTCTCTGTGGATGTAGCACGTTTAGCAATTCTTTAACTCGTCTAGCAATTTCTTTAAAACTGATCGTAATTATTTTGAAAAATGATTGAACTTGTTAGTCAATGTGCAGGCTTGCGTAATCAACATAATCTAATAATGGTGATAATGGGGTGACTATAACTACTTACAAAATTAAGACTGGTTTCAAAATAAGTCATATATAATTGAACCAAAATTCTGATTGGATTGACACTACATATACATGCATACAAAATAAAATGTTACAAAAGTACTCATCTGTTTTCGTCATCTTCGTCGTGAAGTCCATACAAGACAGATATGATTACAATAGATACTTTTAGCCGTCCGCGGTGGCCGAGAGGACTAAGGCGCTCCAGTCACGGTCTGCACGGCCACTACGGTCGGGGGTTCGAATCCCCACTCGGGCATGGATATTTGTGCTGTCCTAGTTCGTAAGTAGTTCATAAGTAGTTTGTAAGTTTAGGGACTGATGACCCCGTAGTTAAGTCCCATAGACTGTACCAACATTTGAACATTTGAGATACTTTTACTGCCGGTTCAAAATATTTATATCTACAACTCTTTGTTCAGCTCGTCTGGCTGAAATCTACATGCATTGATATCACCTCGATACACCTTCTAGTCTCCGTAATTAAAACAACGATCACTCTCGGTGACAATAGACTTGATAACCAAACAACTACTTTTCTTGCACACGTGAATAAACATTACTCTGATCACTTTCGAGTATGAATAAACTTATTTCGCACTTCCTTCAATACATTAAACAGTACGTCTCTCAGGCGTATTGCAATTGCATTAAACTCGCGCCACACTGCGCCTACCGTGCCTCTGCACGATCAACAAAACATTTATGTGTTTACTATAGCGAGTCCGCTCCGCGACTGCTTCAGCAGCGCGACACTCACAGCTACTACTTCTGTACCAAAGACAGTCTTTACAACATGTTCAACTTTTCTCTGGCGCATTGCCAACTTACAGCATAAGAATGTCCGTGCATTCATGCGGGTTTACGCACATAGTAGATGTTTACACTAAATGATTCAATATAGAAAATGACGTTACATAAGAAATATATCTAGCATACAAGAAATGAAAAATACATGAAATAAACAAATTTAAGACAATATATATATATTACGTTAAATCAAACTGTAAGATACAGCCGGCCGCGGTGGCCGAGGAGACTGAGGCGCTCCAGTCACGGTCTGCACGGCCACTACGGTCGGAGATTCGAATCCCCCCCCGGGCATGGATATTTGTGCCGTCCTTAGGATTAGCTAGTTCATAAGTAGTTTGTAACTTTAGGGAATTATGATCCCGTAGTTAAGTCCCATAAGCTCTACTACAAACATTTGATTTTTGTCTGTTCCTTCAATCCCCTCGCGTGTTACGGAATGTTTATTTTCGTAGTGACAGCGCTTTTATACTTATGGTACAGAGTTATATTAAGCATTGTGGTTTAAAAAATCTTCCTATTAAGCATTAAAAAATGTTACAGATAAATCCGAATCTTTTGTGCTCATGCTAAACTTTCGCAAGATAGATTACCAGTGTCCTATTTGATAAGGTTCAGAACGCATATCCAGCGCATCCAAGAAGACGCGGGAGCGAGCGCTGTCTCTGTCACACGCGCGCTGCGACACGGCGAGGAGAGAGTGGTGGGGGAAAGCACCGGGGCGCGCAAGCACTGAGTGCTCGAGTTGGAAAAATGTTCAAATGTTGTATAGCTTATGGGACTTAACTACGGGGTCATCAGTCCCTAAACTTACAAACTACTTATGAACTACCTACAACTAAGGACGGCACAAATATCCATGACCGAGGGGGGATTCGAACCCCGACCGTAGTGGCTGTGCGGACCGTGACTGACGCGCCGCAGTCCCCGCGGCCACCGCGGCTAGCGCTCGAGTTGGACAGGCCTGACTTATGGCATCATACGAAGGCAAGGGTAACGTTATATAACAACACTCAGTCGATCAAGCTCTTTCATTTGGGCTTTTAAACACTTCCACTGATTGATTCTGAAGAAAGCTATGCGTGAACATTCAACTTTACTTCCATTGTTTCCCAACTTTTTTGTCATTCCACTAACGGTGCGAAGTGTTCGCACGGGTCCTCTCATTGTGTGTTATCAAACAAGTGTGGCGGTACCGCAGTGAGGTGATGTGCAATAGACTTGCGGATTACAGTTCGCGATCGGGAGCGTTCACTTTAGTTCTTGACTCTGCTGCCAACTAGTTCGTTCTTTTAGATTGTCCGCTCCCAGTGATGGCTGAGCGACGTGGTCTGCGCATGCAGGTGGAGGGAGAAGTTCCTCCCCCTAGCTGCTTCATGCGCTTGCTGCTTGAGCCGCTAACGATATCACGCAAACCAAAACAAACAGTTTGTGGATAATTTCTCGCGTTTAAGTTCAGAGTTATCTCTATATCTTGGCATTATGGAATCTATTAATCAGATATTGCAGAGTGCAGAATAAGAATCCAACGAACTAAGAAGCGAGATACGTTTTGCATTATAGTTCGCGACCGGTAACGCCTGTTTTAGTTCGCGACCGATCGCGCATACTTTAGTTCGCGACCGATCGCACATACTTTAGTTCGCGATGGTAGCTCTCCTTTCTGTTCGCAGCTCGGCCGCTAAGTAGGTCGCTCTTTTTAGTTCGTCCGCTCTTTTTGGCTTTTGCTACCGCTACTAAAAGACCTCTTTCTTTTGTTATGACAGCTTTTTTATACAATGATGTACAATATCTGGCATATAAATGCAAACAATATTAAGTTTCGAGTTCTCTTTACTTCTTTACACTTTGGAATGAGGTTTATATTTAGCCACTGCAGTATAGCTTAGAAAATAAAATTTGTGGCAGTCAACTATTAAAACTACAGCTGAGCTGCATCTCAGCTCGAAATGACGGTAACTGGCAGATGGAAATCACGCGATTCTGCGCGCTCTCGCGTCCTCTCGCTGTTCCCCGCCAGTCTTCGGAAAAGGAGCGGACGAACTAACAAGTGGAGGCCGCCAATTGTGAAATTCAGATTCGATTCATACTGCGCATGATGAAAGCGCATGGCCAGAGGTGTAATTTGGCAAAACACCAAGATGCACTTCTCAGTCGTTGTCGAGAAAATCGACAATTAAAAACAGCCGTTGCGGTGAAATACTCTCTACGATTGGTAATATTGTACAGAGGCGTGGTGTAGCGGTAAGCGCTCGGATTCGTAATCCGAAGGTCGCCGATCGAATGTCGCGGCATGCTACTTTTTTGTTAATTGTTTTTTGTAATTCAAATATATATATATCGCACGAACCAGAGTGATAGTTATCATAGAAATATGGAAAGCAGAAAACAGCACGACATCGAGCACATCTGAAAAACGATGGGGTTTTAAAAGGACAATTGTTTTTTTAAATTATCTGTTGGGAAACACACCTGATTGACATTCTGAAACATTGTTCTATCGTTAGTCAGGTTTGACTTACACTATACCTATTCGTTTCGGAATATCGTTTATACTTCTTCCGTTAACTATACATGGTAAACATTATGAAGACAATTAATAACATTTGTGAAATACAACTTTGTTTGCGGAAAACATAATGATGTTCGAAGTCGCCAGTTGCATATAATAAGTTGTTTGAAAGTCGTTTCTCATGGAAAAACTGGCGACTTCCAACATGAAATGTTATTAATCAGACGTTATTAATTGTCTTCATAGGGTGTTTCACTAAGTGTATTTGCATCTGTAACTCATAAAATAATAGATGACGGGAAATTTTAATACGGTAGGTCAACACAAGAAATGTTACACTTTCTGCGGAGCTATGAACATAGTGTATTGTATCATTTTCCAAAGAGTTTCACCACAAAGATATAATTTTTTAAATGGAACAATAGTTTTTTCTATCGTATATTGGATTATTTTAAACCAGCTGCGTCCAAATCAATTTAAACTACGTTCCTGTCACTGTTAGTTTGGGAGCTACAACCCTTCAAAGTTCCGGGGGCGGAGGCTGCGATAGCGTACCTGACTGGCCGAGTGGCTATCCCCTGGGGCACGGCCCACTGTCTCATGACCACCAGCCAGTTAGCTACGCTGTCGTAGCCTCCGCCTCCTAAACTTTGAAGGGTTGTAGCTCCCAAACTAACTGTGATAGGGATGTAGTTTAAATTGATTTGGGCGCAGCTGGTTTCAACGAATCCAATGCACAATAGAAAAAACTATTGTTCCATTTAAAAAATTATATCATTGTGCTGTAACTCTTTGGAAAATGATACAATAAACTATGTTCATAGCTCCGCAGAAAGTGTAACATTTCTTGTGTTGACCTACCGCATTAAAATTTCCCGTCACCTATTATTTTATAAGTTACAGATGCAAACACACTTAGTGAAACACCCTGTATATATATATATATATATATATATATATATATATATATATGTGTGTGTGTGTGTGTGTGTGTGTGTGTGTGTGTGTGTGTATACATTTGAATTACAAAAAACAAATAATAAATAAGAAACCCTGCATGCCGCGAGATTCGATCCGGCGATTTTAGGATTACGAACCCGAGCGCTCTGTACAACGTTACTAATCTTAGAGATCGTAGAGCGTATTTCATCGCAACGGCTTCTTTTAATTGTAGATTCTCTCGACAACGGCTGAGAAGCGCATCTTGGTGCTTTGTCAAATTACACCTCTGGCCATGAGCTTTCATTATGCGCAGTATGAATCGAATCTGAATTTCACAATTGGCGGCGTCCCCTTGTAAGAGGCGAGGGATCTACGAACTAGTTCGCGTAGTTCGCCTGTGGGAGCGCTCTTCCGAACTAGTTCAAAAATCAAATCAAATGTCTGTGTAGCTTATGGGACTTAACTACGGGGTCATCAGTCCCTAAACTTACAAACAACTTATGAACTAGCTAATCCTAAGGACGGCACAAATATCCATGCCCGAGGGGGGATTCGATCTCCCGACCGTAGTGGCCGTGCAGACCGTGACTGGCGCGCCTCAGTCCTCTCGGCCACCGCGGCCGGCGAACTAGTTCGTTTGCGAACTACACAAGACTAGAATGAAACTTTCACTCTGCAGCGGAGTGTGCGCTGATATGAAACTTCCTGGCAGATTGAAATTGTGTGCCGGAACCGGGACTCGAACCTGGGACCTTTGCCTTTCGCGGGCAAGCGCACTACCGACTGTGCTATCCCGACACGACTCACGATGCCGCCTCACAACTTGACTTCTGCCATTACCTCGCCTCCTACTTTCCACAAGACTAATGTGCTAGGTGAACGCTTGTCCCAGGCCGCGGTGTCGCGGTGGACGAGTCCTGTGAAGTTGGCACCCCTTTTTTGGAAAATGTACATTTTTTTCAAAGTTCTAGACCGATATGCAATAGTTCTGGAGTTCTCTGTACAAAATTTAAATATTTCTGCAAAATTTCACCGAAAAAATACAAAATATTACCAAAAAATTTAGTTTTTTCAAAATAATTTTTTGCCTATTAGTACAGACATAGTTCTGATCACAGTTCTAAATAGTTCTCAAAGAGTTCTACAGGAAATCCTAATGACATTTTTCTGTGCAGATTATACTTCCCCATAATAATGGGGAATCCATTTACACGCTACTGTGAAGTTGGCACCCCTTTTCTCAAAAATGTGCATTTTTTTCAGAGGCATATATGCAATAGTTCTGGAGTTCTCTGTACAAAATTTAAATAGTTCTGCACTAATTCGCGAAAAAATTACAAAAAATAATAACGAATTTTAGTTTTTTCCAAATAATGATTTGCCTATAAGCGTAAACATAGTTCTGATCACAACTCTAAATAGCTCTTAAAGAGTTCTGCAGAAAATCCTAATGATATTTTTTTGCCCAGATAATAGTTCATGAGCTAATTGCGTAAATGAGGGATATAAGCTACACAAAATTGCGCCAGAGTCGTGTGAAGTTGGCACCCCTTTTTTCAAAAATGTAAATTTTTTTCAGAGTTCTAGGCAGATATGCAATAGTTCTGGAGTTCTCTGAACAAAATTTAAATGGATACTGCATTATTGTAATTATCTCATAAAGTATAATCTGCACAGAAAAATGCTATTAGGATTTCCTGTAGAACTCTTTGACAGCTATTTAGAACTGTAATCAGAACTATGTTTGCGCTAATAGGCAAATAATTATTTTTAAAAAACTAAAAAAATCTCAAGTTTATGGTAATTTTTACTATTTTTTTCGGCGAAATTCTGCAGAACTATTTAAATTTTGTACAGAGAACTCCAGAACTATTGCATATCTGCCTAGAACTCTGAAAAAAATGCACGTTTTTGAGAAAAGGGGTGCCAACTTCACAGTAGCGTGTAAATGGATTCCCCATTATTGCAATTATCTCATGAAGTATAATCTGCACAGAAAAACGTCATTAGGATTTCCTGTAGAACTCTTTGAGAGCTATTTAGAACTGTGATTAGAACTATGTTTGTACAATTAGGCAAAACATTATTTTGAAGAAACTAAATTTTGTGGTAATTTTTCGTATTTTTTCGGCGAAATTTTGCAGAACTATTTAAATTTTGTACAGGGAACTCCAGAACTATTGTACATCTGTCTAGAACTCTGAAAAAAATGTACATTTTCCAAAAAAGGGGTGCCAACTTTACCGGACTCGGTGGGCGCCGCGTCCGCTCGCAGCTGGCTGTAGGCTCGTGTTCGTCCGGCCCGCTGCTGCGACGGCCACTGTGCGGGGTATCGGGTGTCCCGCTGCGCCGACAGGAGGGTGGACGCGAACCGCACACAACACACTACCGTAACACTCTCCCACTGAACGCACTTTTGACTGTGCTGTAGTCCCTTCACCACATGGGCGTAGCCAGAGGGGTGCCTTCTGGGTTTCAAATCCCCCCTTCCCCCCCCCCCCCCCCTCCCCACCGAAATGTTGACAAAGCTAGCACAAAAGACAGAATCCGCCTACATTTTCCTCAAGGCTGGGATACAGCTGCACAAGATACGGCCTCATTCTAACATACGAGGGGCGTTTGAAAAGTCCGTATAAAATACAGGGTGTTACAAAAAAGGTACGGCCAAACTTTCGGGAAACATTCCTCACACAAAGAAAGGAAATATGTTATGTTCACACGTGCCCGGAAACGCTTAATTTCCGTGTTAAAACTTATTTTATTACTTCTCTTCAAATCACATTAATCATCGAATGGAAACACACAGCAACAGATTCAAAAGTTTGTAATTCTATGACACCAAACTACGTTGGTCATCAGTCCCTAGTCTTACAAACTACTTGTCCCGGTCCGGAACAAATTTTCATTTGTCGCCAAATAATAGAAAATCTTTAAGAAAGCAGCTAT
Organism: Locusta migratoria; assembly: GCA_026315105.1. NCBI lineage: Eukaryota > Metazoa > Arthropoda > Insecta > Orthoptera > Acrididae > Locusta > Locusta migratoria. Next base: position 341,290,239 of record CM048745.1, read on the forward strand.
TGTCGGCAGAATTCGCAAATGGCGAAGAAATAAGTGATTATTTAATATTATATATGCGGCTGCAGTGCCATCAAAAATGTCTGTTCCTTCGGAACAGATGTTTCATAGTAAACTACTTAAACTAACCTAAGGACAACACTCACATCCATGCCCGAGAGAGGATTCGAACCTCTAAAGCGGGTGCCGCGCGATGCGAAACATGGCGCCCCAGACCGCTCGGCTACTGCCGCTGGGCAAGAAGTTCGAAGAATATATATACAGGGTGTTACAAAAAGGTACGGCCAAACTTTCAGGAAACACTCCTCACACACAAAGAAAGAAAATATGTTATGTAGACATGTGTCCGGAAACGCTTAATTTCCATTTTGGAGCTCATTTTATTACTTCTCTTCAAATCACATTAATCGCGGAATGGAAACACACAGCAGCACAACTTACCAGCGTGACTTGAAACACTTTGTTACAGGAATTATTCAAAATCATGCAATGAAGGCTTTCACGACCGGATGTCATAGTTGCTGGTAGAACTTCCAGGTTATAAGGCCGTGGTCCAGAAAAGTTTTCAGTTTCACCTAACGTTTCGTCCGGAGCTGCGCCGGACATCCTCAGAGGTCTTCTTACACCCGACTCATCAGTCAGCAAGACTCAACGCAAGTAAGAAGACCTCTGAGGATGTCCGGCGCAGCTCCGGACGAAACGTTAGGCGAAACTGGAAAGTTTTATGGACCACGGCCTTATAACCCGGAAGTTCTACCAGCAACAATGTTCAAAATGTCCTCCGTGAGCGAGGATACATGCATCCACCGTACGTTGCATGGAATCCCTGATGCGCTGATGCAGCCCTGGAGAATGGCGTATTGTATCACAGCCGTCCACAATACCAGCACGAAGAGTCTCTACATTTGGTACCGGGGTTGCGTAGACAAGAGCTTTCAAATGCCCCCATAAATAAAAGTCAAGAGGGTTGAGGTCAGAAGAGCGTGGAGCCCATGGAATTGGTCCGCCTCTAACAATCCATCGGTCACCGAATCTGTTGTTGAGAAGCGTACGAACACGTCGACTGAAATGTGCAGGAGCTCCATCGTGCATGAAATACATGTTGTGTCGTACTTTAAAGGCAACTGGTTCTCCCGTACCACTCTCCATAAGGTGACGTGGTCAACGTTACCTTGTACAGCAGCAACTTCTCTGACGCTGACATTGGGGTTATCGTCAACTGCACGAAGAAGTGCCTCGTCCATTGGAGGTGTCCTCTTCGTTCTAGGTCTTCCCCAGTCACGAGTCATAGGCTGGAATGTACAGTGCTCCCTAAGAGGCCGATCAATTGCTTTGAACTTCTTCCTGTCGGGACACCTTCGTTCTGAAAATATGTCTCGATACAAACTTACCGCGCCACGGCTATTGCCCCGTGCTAATCCATACATCAAATGGGCATCTGTCAACCCCACATTTGTAAACATTGCACTGACTGCAAAACCAGGTTCGTGATGAACACTAACCAGTTGATGCTACGTACTGATGTGCTTGATGCTAGTACTATAGAGCAATGAGTCGCATGTCAACACAAGCATTGAAGTCAATATCACCTGCCTTCAATCGCGCTAACTGGCGGTGAATCGAGGAAGTACAGTACATACTAACGAAACAATTGGGTATTTTAACAATTGTCTGCACGAATTATTTCAATTTACATTTAAAGAGAAATACTAAAATGAGCTCTAACATGGAAATTAAGCGTTTCCGGACACATGTCCACATAACATATTTTCTTTCTTTGTGTGTCAGGAATGTTTCCTGAAAGTTTGGCTGTTACTTTTTGTAACACCCTGTATAAACTATTAACGTGTTTCAGGATAACCATTTTTATTTTTCGACATAATCTGCTCAGCAGGGGCAAAATACAGGGAAAGGAGAGTTATTTAAAACTTGTACAAAAGCCAGACCGCAGTTATTAGACTCGAAGGGCATGAAAGGGAAGCATTAGTTCTGAAGGGAGTAAGACAGAGTTGTAGCCCTCTGGGATGTTATTCAATTTGTACATCGAGCAGACGGTGAAGGAAAGCAAGGAAAAAAATTGGAATAGGGATTTAAGTTCAGGGTGCAGAAATAATAGCATTGCGTTTTGCTGATGACATTGTAATTCTATCAGAGACAGCAAAGGACCTGGAAGAGCAGTTGAATGGAATGGACAGTGTGTTGAAGAGAGCGTATAAAATGAACATTAACAAGAGCAAAACAAATATAATGAAATGCAGTCTTAGAAAAGGTAACGAAACAATGAAGGTGGTAGACGAGATTTGTTACTTGGGTAGTAAAATAACATATGACGGTCGCAGTACAGACGATATAAAATGCAGAATAGTACTGGGAAGAAAAGCATTTAAAAAAAGAGAAATTTGCTAACATCGAATATTAATTTAAGTGTAAGGAAGTCTTTCCGTGAGTTAAACATGAACGATAATCAGTGCGGACAGGAAGAGAATAGAGGCTTTTGAAATATGGTGCTACAGAAGAATACTGAAGATTAGGTGCATAGATAGCGTAACTAATGAAGAGGTACTGAACAGAAATAGGGAGAAAAGGAATTTTTCGTTTACCTTGACTAAAAGAAGGGATTGCTTGGTAGGACACATTCTTAGACATCGAGGAATCGTAAATTTAGCATTGGAGGGAAGTGTGTGGGATAAAAATCCCAAAGGGAGACCAAAAGACGCATATAGTAAGCAGATTCAAATCGATGTGGGTTGCTGCAAAATAGTTATTAGTTTTTGCAACAACCTCCTCTTTGTCCCGTCAGCCAGTTCTTCAAATTGAACAAATAGTAGTCCTTGTCCGAGGGAGCGAACTTTGGTGAATGGGGGGGGGGGGGGACGAAACTTTTAACTGCCAATCATTGCATATCAAGTACTTTGCCTCTTGACTGTGTAAATATAAATTGTGGAATACACTGAACTTCTATTCAGTACACTCATAGAGTTCTAAGGAAATTGGCACCTGTAATCAGATATCCGTACCACTGCTCCTCTCCAAGAAGTCTGTGAGTAGATTTTTATTCAGAAAATTCAAGAAAATGGCAATGCTGGTGTCAAAATTGCAAGAAATAGCCTCATATAAGCAGGAAGCCGGTAAATTTTAACAGGTTTATGTCTTGACGCAACATTATTTTGTTATTATTATTATTATTATTTACTGTTAAAATCCATTTTATAGGAAGCTTGTTTTTTAAATCGGTGCAAACTTTTTATCAACAGTGATAACCAATCAGAATGAAATTTTTCCAGGAAGAAGGCTTCATTTGTTTTCATACTTCTATGCATTAATATTATCAAACGCGTAACTTGTTTATTTTATGATCTCATTTAAGTACCAATAATTAAAGAGAAATTAAGGTTGAAATTTGAATTAAACACTGAAAACATGATCAATGTATCTCACAAAATTAATGCACACAACTGTGATGTAACTACAAAATCTGCCATTTGAAAACACCAAAAGTTTGTTTTCTAGAATACCACCTCCCAGAAAGCTCACGGTTCTTTCGTGAATACGTGCGTGGCGAGCATGGGGCCCCGAGCTAACGGAGTCTTTCTTTCCTCTTTCCTCCCTGTACCGCATTTCCTTTCCCTTCTCCTCCTTTCCTATCCTCACTCCTTCCCCTCCCCATCGGGGGACTGATGTCCTAGGCAGTTTGGCCCCATATCCCAGACAACCAACCAACCAACCAACCAACCAACCTAGAACACCATTAGAGCAAAATTAAAAATTCCGAACTCGTAAACCAAAGAAGTTATGGACTTCGGGATTGCTACAGCTTTACATAATAGACATATTTTAAAATTTTGGTGCTGTCGCCAAAGCAGAAAAAAAGTTGAATTTTTGGGTATGGTCCCCACTTACACACTTCGCCGTTTATACTGAATGTTCATTTATAAGTCTACGCTGAACCGACTTATGATCATTTCTCTGGACACATGACATTGTGCCGCAGTGGAGTGGCCGAGAGTTTCAAGGCGCCTAACTGCCGAGGTTCGAGTCCTCCCTCGGGGACGGATGTATTTGTTGCCATTGGCATAAGTTAGTTTAAGTAGTTTCTAAGCCTATGGACTGATGACCAGCGTAGTTAAGTCCCACAAATTTACAAACATTTGAACACATTGAACAGCTCATTGTTTGCACTTGTCATGCGCTTCCAGTCGGCTGTGCAGTGCTACGTAACGATGTCGGACTGTTCCATTCTACCGTGAGCTCCCATAGGGCAGACGGCGAGCAAGCGCAAAGGTGGCTGCGGTGGACGGGCCGGTGTATACTACTTATAGAACACCCTGTCCACTGCCTGTAGTGTCCGCGGCTCCGGGAAAGTGTCACGGCCGGCCGCGGAGGCCGAGAAGGCTGAGGCGCGTCAGTCACGGTCTGCACGGCCACTACGGTCAGGGGTTCGAATCCCCCCTCGGGCATGGATATTTGTGCCGTCTTAGTTCGTAAGTAGTTCATAAGTAGTTTGTAAGTTTAGGGACTGATGACCCCGTAGTTAAGTCCCATAGACTATACAAACATTTGAACATTTGAAAGTGTTACGACATTCCCCCCTCGTCAGCATCGCATGATTGTCTTAGGAAGCTCAAGGTAAACCCTCTTACCGGAACATCTTTTCCTTCAGTAAGGTGGAACATCGGTCTCCCAGGCCGCTAAGACTATTAAACTACATTTTTCTCCCCATTTTCGAGTTTTTATCATTATTTCAGGTGTAATTGAACATAATAACATAGTTTTAAATCGTAGTCTTTGATAAAAAAGAGATCAAGTTTATTACGAGAAAGGAACTTAATTTGCAGTTTTCGATCGTTTATATTGTCGTCGACTAGGAAAACTTTCATTGCATAATTACTGTTACACTGAAACAAATTGAATAGCTTAGTTAAGTTCGACTGTGGCGGTCGTTCAGACCGATGTTCCGTTCAGACGGTTAATGTCCCGTCGACAGTATGGTCATTAGAGACGGAACTTTTTTATTTCTTTATT